>OU612059.1:134059240-135259240 GCA_914767635.1 Melanostoma mellinum | reverse complement strand
CTCAGCTGGAATTCTTTCGATGATTATTATAGGTATCAAGCATTGTAAATTTATCTAAGAATTCTGTTTTTACAGCCAAACTGGAGCAATAACACCACGACGCCACTCAGAACAAGCCTGAGTCCGGGTCAAAATGTATCGTAGAACACCTTAATATAGAAAAATTTCTCTTTGAATGCAAGCACTCCTAGCAGCAATGAGTCTTTCATGTCTCCCTGAATGAAGTACACGTGATTAAATTCTCAGCGTTGCAAAAAGACATCAACAAAAGAAGGTAGGTACGCTTCAATGTTTTGAATTGTAAGATTTATCATAAAAACCTTTTCACAGAGAAATGTCTAAGCAAGAGAAATTTGGAGTGGCGGAATCACATGACGTGAGTAGTTCCATCAACCCGGGGTCAATGCGTTCGTTCTGGAACAACTGAAAAATCATGTTTTGCTAAAAATGCAGTCTGGTTACAAAATTCTATTTCTTCTTTTTGCTTGCCTGACAATTGCTTGAATATCAAATCGTCAGTAAATTCGGGAGCAGACGGTATACCAATTAGTGCTGTAAATTTTTCTGGAAATTGAAGGGAAGTGAGCATCATCAGCCATTCTTCCATACATATTTGTTTATCGCTAGTTAATTCACTCATTACCTTAGCGCAATTTTTTGTCAATCATTTATCGTGTAATCAATAAAATTACCACTTGTATGACCGTGACCAAAATAATCAAATAGCACAAGTGCTATGCTATATTTTTTTATTTATTTAGTTCCTTTAGTTCCATCCATATTGGATGCAAATCCACCGAAAAAACTACAGAAGCTATCTTTCCTTGTAGGTTTCCATATGCTATACAACAATCCATACTGTTTTGGCAAAGCAACCTAACTATCACTCAATAAATGCAGGGCAAAGATACAAAGATAATAGAGAATAAAGTAGGAGCAAGAACTACTCATCTATAGTTGCATTTACTTCAACAGGAGAAAAATTGATAGGTGCTGCAGCAAAAAGGCAAGCAACCACAGATACCTTGATAAAAAAAACATGGACACACAATAGTGTTATATGATCTTGGTGGTGGTACAATTGATGTTTCAATACTTGAAATAGGTGAAGGGGTTTTTGAACTAAAAGTTAAGAATGGTGACACTCATCTTAATTAAAAATTAATTAAAAGAAATTTTCTTGTTTTTTATTGAACATTCGTTTCATTATAATAAATTATTATGTTACGATATTCAAAACGTTTGTTCTTTGTCATAGCCACTGCCGGAACCCGAGCCGCTGGGCGAGCCACTTTAAGAGCGACTAGGTATCCGTGATCCAGAGCCAGATCTCAACGCAGATCACGACTGGGATCCCGATTTTGACTTTGAATGCGAGGGGGAGTGCGATTTTGATGCAGACTTGAAACCATTACGTGAACGTGATGAAACACGATCTCTTTCAGCTTGGGGTACCTCAATCAACACTTCTTCTTCTTCCATTTCCTTATCTTCTTCTTCGTTGTCATCACCAGCTGGTTCAACCTGCTTCTCGCGATACTCTAAATACGATGTCCATCCAAAGGACGATGCCTTGCCACAAATTTGGTATTGTTAGGCTGCTGGCCAGTTTTGACACTAAGACGAACTCGTGTCTCCGATTCGTTGTAGTAGACACCGTCTTTGCGCATATGCATGCTTTGCTCTTGACACTCCACGTGCGATTTTGTATTCGTATTCCTCGTCTTCTTTGTACATGATATACCGTCACTTGTTGCGCCTGTCCTTTGATGTTTGATTTTTATAAAGTCTGAAATCAGAATCAAGAAATATCACAGTTGAGAAGCTTTTTACCTTTTAGGGGAATTATGAAAAACTCACTTCACACGATTGGCATAGGTATCAACACAAGTCTTCATATTGGCAAGAGCTCCAGGTATTTCATTCTGCTATACAGCTCCTTTTCGATTTGCCTTGAAGAAAAGATAGGTGATAAATACAACCAATGAGTCTTTAAATGGATTTAATATATTAATATACATAAAGAAAAATGTTTATTGTATACTTACTTTTATTCTTCTTGGTTTTTGAGAAGTAAATATAGTTAATACTTCTTGCCGAACAAATTTGGTGCGACGAACAAAAAATCTTTAATTAAATACACACAAGTCACAAATGTCAAAAATGAGTTGCCTTGTCGCTGCAAAAAACGCTTCGGGGTGGGTATACTTCGCCGCACTCAGAGCGGCACGTTGTCGCAACTGCAAATGCAGCTGCCGCGACGACAAAAACGCTTTGGTTTGGGAGAACCTGAATTCAGTATTTTAGCTCTGATCGGAGGAGCTCATCCGGAGTTATAGTTTTTCTCGGGGATTCGTCTGTGATCCCGTAATTGCTGCAACCGATTCGCAACGTCCAACGACTCCTCCTTTCTTCAACCTTACATCGTACGGTCTGGTGTTTAGTAATCGTACGGGGACCATTTTGTTTTTCGGTGCTACCAGTGCTTTCCCAATGATGACGCTTTGGGATGAACACTCTGGGTCTGGTTCCACCATGAGGTATCGAAGGCTTCCAAACTCACCTTCCAGTTTTGTCCAAACGAACACTTCAGAAGAAGGAGGCAGAATCAGATCTTCCGTGATGACAGTCCTCAGTGTTGACGTATTTTCATTCGAATAGGTCATTGGAATTTCTTAATTTTGGTATTTCAAAACTTGATTACCGATATCCAAAATAACTCCGTGCTGTTTCATAAAGTCGATTCCAATGATGCACTTGTCACATATATCTGCCACCAGGAATTGATGAGTAAACACTAGATCGGCCAGTCGGATCTTAAGACACACTTCTCCATATACTCTTGCTGCTTCTCCAGTTGCGGTTCTTAGACGGTAGCTATTGGTGCTATGAAGCCATGTCATCTTTACCAGGTCTCGACGTACTATGGATGCTGTGGCACCGGTGTCAATGGTAGCCACATGTTTGTTCCCGTTAATAGTAGTCTCCACAGTCAGACTTTTGTTGTCTCGTTTGGTCTGGGAGACCTGTATGGTGGTTTTGGGGCCATCGATACAAGAAACCAGCCTCTGCCCCTCGAAGTTGGTTCTTACTCGTTTCCCTGATGGGAAATGGGCTGATGGGCAACGCTGGTGTTGTTGTTACCTTGCTCTGGGTTGGATCTCTTGCTTCCACAATGTTCACAAGTGGCTTTATTTGGTGGTAGTCGGCATTGACGCTGTAAGTGCCCGTTCTTGTTGCAGTTCCAACATCTTGCTAGTCCGCTCAGCTGGTTCTTTTGTATTTCAGCTCTTTAGCTAGAGCATTCTTCGACTATGGCCTCTCTTAGTCGATGTACTCCATGAGAAGCCTGTTCTGCTGCTTCAATTGTCAATGCGAATGCTAAAGTTTCGGAAAGAGTACGTGTTCTAGCAGTTCGCACAGACCTCTGAAGATGTATATCGGAAATGGCACGAACGAAGGACTCAACAGCAAGCTGGTTGATGATTTCTTCTCCAGCATTCGGGTATGCCAAGTGAACCAGTCTTTCGACGTCTGCTTGGAGCTGCTGTAGACTTTCACCCCTTTTCTGGACTCTGTTATTGAGTTGTACTCGGAAGACTTCTTTCAAGTGGCTATCTCCAAAGCGTTTATCTATAGCTGTCACGAGAGAACTGAAATCGCCGCTCTTACCAGCTGGAACTTTTTGAAGTAATTCAGCTGCTAGAGCAAGAGTCAGTGCAATGTACTTGTCTTCGTCATCCCAGCCATTTGTTGTCGCGGCTGCCTCAAATTGTCTCTTGTAAACTGGCCAAGAAGACTGTCCATCAAAAAATGTTTGGGGTTTCATCTCCTTTTTCCTTGCAAACTCCCCAGCAGACTTTCGAATTTTGATTTTCCGGATCTGGTCTAATTCCTTGGACAGAACAGAGAACTGTTTATCGCATCGGCTTTCCAAACGATTCTCTACAAGAGAAAGCTGTTTTTCCACACCTTCAACTCGTTCGTCAGGGCCACATATATTTTTCTCAATGTTGCCCAATTTGCCTTCTAAAATGTATTTCTGACCTTCCAAAGCATTCTGTTGCGCCTCTAGTGTTTCGAGAATATTCTGTTGTTCTTTCTTTTGTTCGTTTCATTGCTCTTCAATCAGCTTCTTTTGTTCGTTTCGTTGTGCTTCCAGTTGTTCAAGAACATTCTTCTGTTCCTTCTTTTGCTCGTTTCGTTGTGCTTCAAATTTGTTGTGGATGCCTGTATTGGCTGTGGGAAAAAGAAAAAAAAATGCATTGAAGTACTGCAAACTGCACACTAATATGTAAACAAACTTACCTGGGATTTGTCGATCCTACGTCGACTGGATTTTCCTGGCAAATGCTGGGAAACACAGCTAGACTTCCTAAAAAAGTAAAAAGAAAAGAAAATTAGAAAAAAAGAATCAATAAATATCAAAACAAAAACAAATGGAATGGAAATTAAAATAATTAGCTACCAGCCGCGGTTTAGAGTTGCGAAAAGTAAACAAGTGTCACTTGCCATAAAGAAACAAATAAGAGAAACCGAACATTGGGTAGAGGGTATCTCTATGGCAAGTGGAATGTGGAACTTGCTTGAGAGTATCTCTATGGCAAGTGGAACTTGTCTCTGCAACCACCGCTGTCGCCTCTGCTAATAATGAAGTGACAGTAGGGTAGGAGTTTTTTTGTGGAAAATAGATTATTTTTATATTAGGTATTTATGTATTTATTTGTTATATTTATGTATTTAGTATTTATTTATATATATTTATGGTAAGTGTTATTCATTTTAGTTATTTATTTATATGTTATGTTCAAGTGTATCGTTAGGTATGTCTGATGTGCGCATTTATTAATGTATTGTATGTGCATAGGCAGTTTATGTTAAGTTAAGTATTTTATGTATTTCCGGAAGTATTTATTATTGTAGTGTAAGTTTATATGCGTACATTATTTAGTGTTTTGTATTAATTTTAGATAGAAATAAAAATTAAAATCTTGAACGCCCCCACATCATTCCCACTAGCGATGCTACGCCAGACGACACTGTGGGTCGCCTCGCACATTTTTAAAGAGGCTGGTGATAGCAAATGATGTGGATGGAGAAGTCACCGTTCGACTTTGAAGATGCACAAAAAGTCATCTAATATCAAAGAAAGAAGTGGTGGTAGAAATAATTTTAATTTTATTTTGAAAATTTTATTCCTTTGAATCTTTGATGTAAGTTTAGTTTTTGATACTTAATTTATAGATGTGGTGTAGATTAAACATTTTAAGTAATTTAAAATATTTTAGTGTATAGTGCCTGGGAGAAATAAAAAAAAAAGTGGTAGCAGAAACAAAGTACTGCGGCATATATATATGTACATAATTATATTGTACATCCACGAACATTAATTGCACCTACCACGGGTGAGTTAAATTTAAATTTTTTTAGTGCAATATGTAAAAGAATTTTTGATAGTTTTGGGGTGAAGCCTTTTGGGCTAACTGAACGGCGAAAAATTGGAATCGGCCCATAAGACCATAAGACTATCACTATAGCTGGATTGAGCCTACCCAGGCCAACAAGCAAATTCAAATAAGACCCCAGAGCCGTGGGTACAAATTTTGTTTACATTTATTTAAAATTTCCTTTTTTTTTGTTGTGTGTTGAATTTGTTGGTTCTTTTTTTTTATTCTCTTTTGTTTAGGGCCGTGATCGTTTCCTTGTCGATTCTTAGGCTATTTGGTGGTACGAGGCCACTTTGCGGCCATATATCCGCTACAGGGAGCTCCTTTTAGGCAGGAATAAAAGTAAGTGGGTGAAAGCAATCCCAGTGTAGCCTAGGTGATAAAGGGATCAGTAGCGCGTCCAAAAAAAAAGAGACCTAGAAAGAAAAGAGGTAAAGCAAATTAGAAAAAGTTAAAGTAAATTACAGAAAACACACGAGCATACAAAACGATAAACTACAGAAAGAAAGAGATTCAAAGACTAAAGAGGAAACGAATATATACAATCATAAAAACGCAAAAAAATATAAAAACATAAAAATACAAAAAAAATATTAAAACATAAAAACATTCACAAAAAAAAAACATAAAAACATAAAAATACAGAAAAACATATATAAAAACATCATTTTGGTTTTCATTTGAGTTATTCATTTTTCGTTTCGCCTATATGTTTTCATTTTTTGTTTGTTAGTTTTTTTTTGTTTAAAATAAACATGTACATCACGCCGATGTTTTGAAGAAGAGGTTTTTTTTTTTTTATGCGGTAAAGCGATGATGGCGTGCTAAGCACGATTCCAGGGGGATGAGGAGGTTGGCGGTGCATCGGTGGTAATTGGTTTCGCCTGACAGCAGCGATCACGTACGGGGAACTTGACAACATGGCCGACCGAGTTCCATGGTTGGGTGGGCTACAGGCCACACTGCGATGTCACCATGCAGTGCCTGAAGTGTGGTAAGGTTTTTGTGGTGGTGGTTTTTGGCACAATATATGTTTTTGTAATGTGGTTTCCGTCTGGCGAAGAGGCAAGATCTCCCCCTAATCCGGCGAGCTAAGCTGAGCATCGCAAGCGTGCCAGGTCTCTTCGTCATGACACTTCCTTTTCCCTTCCTTTTCCAATATCCGTTTCCTTCCTTTTATTTTTACTTTTCCTTTATTCTTTCCTTTCCTTTTTCATATTCTTTTCCAATCCTATCCTTGTTCCTCTACCTCTACTTTCCCACCACCTATCCCAATCCTCTACCTATCCCAATCCTTTTCCTTCATACAAACTACCTTTCCCAAACCTTCAACCCCCTACCATATTACAAATGGCGCCCAACGTATATGTGCAACGTCCTGGTTGTCCTGGGCTTCAAATGGAGCTCAGACCTGTTGTGCAATAGTGTCGTCTAATGTATGGATGAAATACACTGTCGATCGACAGTGTTCAGACGTACAGTCCTGTTTTTGTTTTTTTATGTTTCCAAACCCCATCAACCAGTCACACACCGTATGTCATGTTATGGATAGCTCCTTAGCAAGCTATAACATTTGCGACGGTGTGTGTCTAGGTTGATTTTCCTACTGTTGTGTTGTCAAGTTGTCTTCGCTAGCGGGAAAAATTCTTGTATGTCTTCAATTGGAAGGTCGCTGACGGACCATTTGAATTGCGACATGAATTCAACCTGCTGACGAAGCGACTCACCTTTCTAATTCAATCCCTAGTAAGTTCTCATCAAAAGCTTCAACACTTCGTAAGTCATGATCTGGATAGCTTTGAGCATGCCGGATCATTTGCGACGAAGATGTTGAGGCCGATGTTGACAACTATATCCAAACCTAGTAATGTATGAATGTCGTTCAAATCGTTATGTTTTCACCTCACGTTGGAGAAATAGTTTCGTTGAATGAAAAAAGAGCTGTCAGAAATACCTCCACATAGAAAAGAAAAGACATCACCTCCCACTGAAAAACATCGCCTTAACCACCCCCGCAAATATTCATAGAAACAAATATACAAATATACAAACAATTAAACATTTAAACAAAAAATAATACAAAATTAAATTTTCATTTGGAGATTTAGTCTATTGTCATATGTTTATTTTTTATTGGTGTTGGTTATGGTAAGTGTTTACATATTTAATTTTAGTCGGTTTTCTTTTGTTTTTTAGATATATTCCTTCTTTTAAACATTGTTCCTTTTAATTCTTAGTTTAGGTTTAGTTTGATTTTATTATTAGTTAGTGTCACTTGTATGTGAATATTTTGTTAGGTAGTGTTAGTTTTTGTATTTAGTTGGTTCTTATCGATTTAGTTTATGAAGAGAGTATAAGAATCAAGTCCAACGTCCCCCTATGCCACACATTCCCAGGTGATTGTGAATTATTTGAAAAATGAAATCTTCAAATTTTAGTTCCTGTCAAAGCAATTTCAGAAATTGCTTCAGAAGTTCGGCATCCACCACTATAAATCTGCAAATAACGCGCCGCAATCCAACGCCTCGGAGAGGGTTAATCGCACATTGCTTGCCGCTTTAAGATCCTATCTTAAAGACGACCAACGCTAATGGGATAATCACCTTAACGAGATTGCGTCAGCATTGAGGAGTTCAGTACACTCATCTACTGGTGTGTCACCATATTTTGCCTTGTTTGGTACAAACATGATGACACACGCCAGTAGTTACGGGTTGGCTGCACAACTAGATGCGGTGGAAGACGGTGAGCTGATGACCCTTCCGAGGTACGACAGACTGTGAATTATAAGGCAAAAGGTTAAGGAATCCATTTTGGATTCCCAAGAAAAAAGTGCAATAAAATACAACGTAAGGTCAAGAGAGATAAACTATCAACCCGGACAAGAAGTGTTCAAGAGGAACTTCATTTTAAGTGATACTTCAAAATATTTGAGTGCCAAGTTATGTCCAAAATATGTTAAATGTCGTTTTGTTAAGCCTGTGGGAAAGAATATGTATGAGGTCGAAAACCTTAACGGTAAAATGCTAGGCGTTTATCACGCAAAAGACCTGAAGCAATAAACATCTGTGATATCTATGTGTATTCTAACTTCATGTAACCTTACATTATACACCGGTGATATTTCTGTTTATTTTTCGTCCCACTATACATTAGTAATTAGCTTAAGTAAAATCAATACGTGCAATATTTACCCCTGTGATATCACTTTTAAGATTTGTTATATTTTTTTTATTTATACATAGCACCGAACTATAGCCGAAATGGCAAAATGCAATAGAGACTGTGATATTTAGAAGTTTAAGATGTCCCGCTTTACGCGACTGTTTGTCCACTTAGTACCTGTTATTATGTTTTTTTTAAACAGGTCAAAGACCTACGGTTAAGTGCAATATACAAACTGTGATATCTATTTATATTTTATTCTAGTCCACTTATGTGTCTATTGTGCAAATAACGTACCTGATTTAGGTAAAAGTTGTAAACTTAAAATGCAATACAATACTGTGATACTTGCATGCCTGCTATGTCTTTTGTTTTAACACAAGTACCTGACCTTGTTTTCGAAAAACACACCATACAAATCTGTGATTCAAACGTCTATGTACCTGATTTTACTTTTGTTTAGATTAGCCTCAAAGGCAAAATTGTTTTCACTGTGATATTTATGTCACTATTGTCCTTTATGTATACGAATTCAATACACTGCACTCCTCTACCTATTCCATTGAATCCATAATTTGCCCGACTGCAACTAGCTTTGTCTTACACCGCAACGAAAACAATTTTTCTTAAACATTGAATGCAATAAGAAACTTAAGAAACACCCAAGAATGCAAAATGAATCTTTTCAATACGAATACTGCTTACTCAACATTCCCTCCCCTAGCTATGGTAATCTATAGGTCACTCAATCTCGCTGCACTATCATAAGACTATGTGTTATGTATTGTTTCTTATTTGTTATTTATTATCATAGATTTATTTATTTATTTATATAGTATAGTTATTTATTTATATTTATTTATACCCGTAGGTTAGTTATTTTTAAGTATTGTGATAGCTCTAAGCCTTATATTATGTGATACTAGTTGATAAGTACGTGTTTCGTAACTTGTCAACAGATATATGTTATTTTTTTTTTTTTGTAGTTTATTGTTAAGTTATTTTTGTGTTAGTACTTTTTTTTTAATAAAATAGGTATGTTTTTAGGTATATGTTACGTATTTATTGTTTATTATGTGTTATTTATTAAAAGCAAACACAAAAAGTTGACTACGTCTACTGAGAAAAAAAAAACAAAACTGCTTACACGTACATATTTACATTCCATTTGGTGTACGTTGAATATCCCTTGCAGGTACTAGGTATATGTTTGTTTATAACTCCGATGCCCGGCTATGTTTTGTGGGTTCTTCCCCACGTTCTCCAGCCATCCTGCCACCGACGGAGTCTACTACGAGGTAGTCTCCTACGCCGGTGTTTTGTTGTGGATGCCTGTATTGGCTGTGGGAAAAAGAAAAAAAAAATGCATTGAAGTACTGCACACTAATATGTAAACAAACTTACCTGGGATTTGTCGATCCTACGTCGACTGGATTTTCCTGGCAAATGCTGGGAAACACAGCTAGACTTCCTAACAAAGTAAAAAGAAAAGAAAATTAGAAAAAAAGAATCAATAAATATCAAAACAAAAACAAATGGAATGGAAATTAAAATAATTAGCTACCAGCCGCGGTTTAGAGTTGCGAAAAGTAAACAAGTGTCACTTGCCATAAAGAAGCAAATAAGAGAAACCGAACATAGGGTAGAGGGTATCTCTATGGCAAGTGGAATGTGGAACTTGCTTGAGAGTATCTCTATGGCAAGTGGAACTTGTCTTTGCAACCACCGCTGTCGCCTCTGCTATTAATGAAGTGACAGTAGGGTAGGAGTTTTTTTGTGGAAAATAGATTATTTTTATACTGGGTATTTATGTATTTATTTGTTATATTTATGTATTTAGTATTTATTTATATATATTTATGGTAAATGTTATTTATTTTAGTTATTTATTTATATGTTATGTTCAAGTGTATCGTTAGGTATGTCTGATGTGCGCATTTATTAATGTATTGTATGTGCATAGGCAGTTTATGTTAAGTTAAGTATTTTATGTATTTCCGGAAGTATTTATTATTGTAGTGTAAGTTTATATGCGTACATTATTTAGTGTTTTGTATTAATTTTAGATAGAAATAAAAATTAAAATCTTGAACGCCCCCACATCATTCCCACTAGCGATGCTACGCCAGACGACACTGTGGGTCGCCTCGCACATTTTTAAAGAGGCTGGTGATAGCAAATGATGTGGATGGAGAAGTCACCGTTCGACTTTGAAGATGCACAAAAAGTCATCTAATATCAAAGAAAGAAGTGGTGGTAGAAATAATTTTAATTTTATTTTGAAAATTTTATTCCTTTGAATATTTGATGTAAGTTTAGTTTTTGATACTTAATTTATAGATGTGGTGTAGATTAAACATTTTAAGTAATTTAAAATATTTTAGTGTATAGTGCCTGGGAGAAATAAAAAAAAAGTGGTAGCAGAAACAAAGTACTGCGGCATATATCTATGTACATAATTATATTGTACATCCACGAACATTAATTGCACCTACCACGGGTGAGTTAAATTTTAATTTTTTTAGTGCAATATGTAAAAGAATTTTTGATAGTTTTGGGGTGAAGCCTTTTGGGCTAACTGAACGGCGAAAAATTGGAATCGGCCCATAAGACCATAAGACTATCACTAAAGCTGGATTGAGCCTACCCAGGCCAACAAGCAAATTCAAATAAGACCGCAGAGCCGTGGGTACAAATTTTGTTTACATTTATTTAAAATTTCCTTTTTTTTTTGTTGTGTGTTGAATTTGTTGGTTCTTTTTTTTATTCTCTTTTGTTTAGGGCCGTGATCGTTTCCTTGTCGATTCTTAGGCTATTTTGTTGGTACGAGGCCACTTTGCGGCCATATATCCGCTACAGGGAGCTCCTTTTAGGCAGGAATAAAAGTAAGTGGGTGAAAGCAATCCCAGTGTAGCCTAGGTGATAAAGGGATCAGTAGCGCGTCCAAAAAAAAGAGACCTAGAAAGAAAAGAGGTAAAGCAAATTAGAAAAAGTTAAAGTAAATTACAGAAAACACACGAGCATACAAAACGATAAACTACAGAAAGAAAGAGATTCAAAGACTAAAGAGGAAACGAATATATACAATCATAAAAAAACAAAAAAATATAAAAACATAAAAATACAAAAAAAATATTAAAACATAAAAACATTCACAAAAAAAACATAAAAACATAAAAATACGGTAAAACATATATAAAAACATAAAAACATAATATAGGATTAGAGTTAGGTTTAGGATTTTTGTTATTTATACTTTCTTTTCTGTTAAATTATTTATTTTTTCCTAATAATTTATTATTTTCTGGTTTTGTTTAAATTTTAGTTTCATTTTGGTTTTCATTTGAGTTATTCATTTTTCGTTTCGCCCATATGTTTTCATTTTTTGTTTGTTAGTTTTTTTTTGTTTAAAATAAACATGTACATCACGCCGATGTTTTGAAGAAGAGGTTTTTTTTTTTGCGGTAAAGCGATGATGGCGTGCTAAGCACGATTCCAGGGGGATGAGGAGGTTGGCGGCGCATCGGTGGTAATTGGTTTCGCCTGACAGCAGCGATCACGTACGGGGAACTCGACAACATGGCCGACCGAGTTCCATGGTTGGGTGGGCTACAGGCCACACTGCGATGTCACCATGCGGTGCCTGAAGTGTGGTAAGGTTTTTGTGGTGGTGGTTTTTGGCACGATATATGTTTTTGTAATGTGGTTTCCGTCTGGCGAAGAGGCAAGATCTCCCCCTAATCCGGCGAGCTAAGCTGAGCATCGCAAGCGTGCCAGGTCTCTTCGTCATGACACTTCCTTTTCCCTTCCTTTTCCAATATCCGTTTCCTTCCTTTTCTTTTTACTTTTCCTTTATTCTTTCCTTTCCTTTTTCATATTCTTTTCCAATCCTATCCTTGTTCCTCTACCTCTACTTTCCCACTACCTATCCCAATCCTCTACCTATCCCAATCCTTTTCCTTCATCCAAACTACCTTTCCCAAACCTTCAACCCCCTACCATATTACAAATTGTTCCAGAACATTCTGTTGTTCCTTCTTTTGCTCATCTCGTTGCTCTTCCAGCTTCTTTTGTTGTACTTCGAGTCGTTCGAGAACATTCTGCTGTTCTTTCTTTTGCTCGTTTCGTTGTTCTAACAAAAGTTTCATCATACTGGAAAAATCTACACTTTCACTTACTTTCTCTTCCTCCACTTCTGTTTCAAAAACAAAAGTGTTTACGTCTTCCCCTTGCTGTTCAAAACAGTTACGCAAGCGCAGGACGAGCTCATTTTTCGATCCCGCTCTAGAAAGATTTCGCTTACCTTACTCACTTTTAAGCTCAATGCAGTTGAGCTCTTCTAACAACTTACCCATTTTCACTGTATATAATTATTATTTTTCCTTTTACTTTTTTTCACACTTTACTAGTCAAATAAGTTTTATCCCACTTCTGACACCAATGTAACGTGCGCTTAGTTCGCAAAATAAAACTCCACCTTTCAATTTATTTCTACCTCTTTTATTCAGTATCCATGCTTTATTCGATCTCAACTCGACTTTTGAACTATCGCTTGTAAGCAATTTACTCTTCACTTTATCACTCTATAATCAAAACTGACTCTGGTTGCGTCAGCGGCCTCTTTATATAGCAGTGTGAAACATCGAGAGCTTTCTAGTAGTTTTGCTATGAACCATGATGTCTAGAACCATTCTCCTCCCGTTATTTCTGCACACACACACACTCACTCACAAATGACGTCTTCCATCATACCATTCCATTATAGTGTTGCCAGTTGTGTTTTCGGTTGAACGTTTTCGATTAGGAAATTGGTATAAATGTTGGGTGTACATTACAATAGTAAAAACCACTTTTGATTGGGAATTTTTTCAAAAGTCTATTGTGGAGTCTATTGAGGAGTGTATAATATGAAACAGGCTCCTGCACGTTGAGGTATCTTTTTTGTTGGCTGGCGACAGCAAGGAATAAGATTGTAAACTGGCATCTTCGTCCAAGTCGTGACGTGGAATATGATCCTTAGGCTGGATTTGCGGATCTACTTCGACTTGCCTGCGAGTAGTTACTAGTTACATCATAAGTCAGTCTCTTATGCGTACATATTTTTAAATAATTTAAAGAGCTTTAGTTAAAATTAACTCGTATCAATCTTATCACATTTTATTACACTATAGTATCGTTACATCGTACTGTTTTCTTTCCTTTTGTTTCCCGCAAGATGAATAGATCATACAAAAATCCAAATCTAGATATCGATGCACATATCATCAAAAGACCAGCCAGTCCAATAATCACCATTAAAACAGGAATAGTTTCAGTAGAGTAAACACGAACATGCTCATCAGGACGAGGCAGAAAATCGAACCTAGAGAACGTATCTGTAAACAGAACTCATTATAAATAACATTTGCATCACTTCTGTTAATTTTATACCTTCGTTGGGAGTACCAGGAGCACAAACCTGACAGCCACTACACCAATATTCGCTGAAAATATCACAAAGGATATTATGACCACCGGCAGCCACGACATGGAAGTCAGATCAATTTGATCCCCAAAATATGCGTAAGCGCTGTTTGTTGTTAGTCCTAAGAATATTCAACTGGCCGAGAGCAGCATTAAAATCTTCGTGCCATTACGGTCTACCAACAGGGGGCACAGAATGAGCCAACTATTTCCACAGCTCCAAAAATAATTCTATTCGTGTTTGGATCCATGGCGGAATGTGGTTCGGCGAATATCGTTGACGAGTAATTTAAAATTACGAAAACCTCCGATGACCTTAACAAAGGCCAAAACGACCTTTTGGTCACTAAAATGGAAATCAATTTTGTCATGAGCTTTCTGCAGATAAAAAGTAACACCTCAAAAATCCTTCAGGGATGTCTCTTTTTTATTTTCTGAACATTGGACGGACGATTTCAGCTCTTTAAAGTCAGCTTCGAATTTCTGGTAATTCGTTTTGTTTGTTTGATAGTTCACGTTTCTTCTTACAGACAGCAAACAATTTGTATCTTTAGTTAGGATCGTTGGCAGCGGCAATGATACCCTCAGCAATAACATTGCATCGTATACCTAGAAGATATAAACTAGGATAGCAGGCATGGGTCTTCAGCAACTACTTTTTCAATACTTACACCACTTTGCAACGGAGATATGGAAAAGAATTTTTGCAATGGTCCGAGAAATAAGACTTGTATTATGACCTGCAAACACGAATGATAACTTTTTTCGTAAAGGCGATAATAATTTAATTAAACTTATGTTTTTTACCGGGACTCGGTTTCCATTGCGTTGCAAATTGGAATTATGGTTCACATGGCCACTTGTTAATGTTTCACAAACAGTTCTTCGTAAAATTTTTTATCGTGCTGGAATGATGCTAAAGGCATTCTTTTTAAAGTAAAAATTGGCTATTTTTCGGAAACTTTTCCAGAATGTTAGTTTTTGTTTGCCTATTCTGTCATTATGAATTACCACACCAGGGGGTCAATTCCCGATCTGTGAAGCTGTGAAGTGAAAAAAAAAAATTCATTTCAGTTTTCATACAGTTTTTTTCATTTTATCACTTCACGAATCCATTCTAAGCGATTCCGGATCTAAAAAGTACTAAAATGTTCTAAATGATAAATTCTGACAGTATTCTCTCATTTTCTCTCTCATTTCAATTAGATTCCAATTGGATTTTTCATCGTTTGAGTTTTGCGGCCATTTTTTATAATTGAATTTTTCACCGACACATACGGCAATGAAAAGTAATTTATCATTATGAAAAAAAATTGACATTTGAGGTTGGATTTTCACTAATGGAGAATCGAATTTTCGGTGAAGCTGTGATAAATGTTTTCACTTCACAGCTTCACAGATCGGGAATTGACCCCCAGGGGGTCAATTCCCGATCTGTGAAGCTGTGAAATGAAAAAAAATTAATCATTTCAGTTTTCATACAGTTTTTTCATTTTATCACTTCACGAATCCATTCTAAGCGATTCCGGATCTAAAAAGTACTAAAATGTTCTAAATGATAAATTCTGACAGTATTCTCTCATTTTCTCTCTCATTTCAATTGGATTCCAATTGGATTTTTCATCGTTTGAGTTTTGCGGCCATTTTTCATAATTGAATTTTTCACCGACTCATCGGCAATGAAAAGTAATTTATCATATGAAAAAAAATTGACATTCATTTGAGGTTGGATTTTCACTAATGGAGAATCGAATTTTCGGTGAAGCTGTGATAAATGTTTTCACTTCACAGCTTCACAGATCGGGAATTGACCCCCAGGTGTTATCGGGTGGGGAGCTTAAGGTTCTGTGCTCACTAGTATGAACTGTGAAACTTAACAAACCGCCTACATCGGTATGAAAATTTTTACTAATTTTTGTCTTTTTCAGTGAAATACTGGACAAAATGGAAAAACAATTTAAATTCCTGCAACTTAAATTAATTTTTCTAAGTTCTAGGCTGCATGAAAATTAAAAATTATCGAATTTTTTGCAACCAAACATTTTTTTTTCTACTTCTCAAACTCAACTGATTTTTAATCTCTGACAAATCAGAGATCGTGGTAATCGCGGGTTCCCGGTTTGATTTAGCTTTTAGGCAAAAACGCACTACCTTGCTGAAGTGGACTCTCTGGTTATACTCTGTGGTCGCAGAACAAAGTCAGTTGAGTTTGAAAAGTAAAAAAATTTTTTTTGGTTGCAAGAAAATCGATAACTTTTAATTTTCATACAGCCTAGAACTTAAAAAAATTAATTTAAGCTCCAGGAATTAACTTCTTTTTTCATTTTGGCCAGTATTTCACTGAGAAAGATAAAAATTAGTAAGAAATTTCATACCGATGTAGGCGTTTTGTTAAGTTTCACAGTTGATATTAACTACATACTTCGTTTCCACTTAAAATCGGGTAATCGAATCGGATTATGGTTCAGATTTCGATGCAGGTATCTACTTACCTCACTGAATCGAGTAATCTAGGTAAACAACACACACCTTTCGAATCGATCCAGCTACAAGAGCTGTGTCAGATCGGGTAATCCTATTTCAATTCGATGTTGGTATACACTGGCACTAATTCGAATTGAAGTGTGATTGGCCGGGTTCAAGACAAATTTCGAAGGTTCGAAAAAACCTGTCAATCCATGAACGACTATCTTCACTTTTTTTTTGTCTTAAAGCGGAACTGTGATCCACCTATTGATTCTACATAAGGGCTGTTTTTTTGGGAGGAAGTCCGGTACCTTGTATTGCAAATACATGTAAAGCAAAAACAACAAAAGATACAGGGGATAAAAGGATGAGTAAATCTTACAAGGGATAGATTAATCGAGTATCGAATGAGTTTTTCGATGTTTCATTTTTAAATGTTGGTGCGACTAGAGACTTTCATGTATCTCGAACTTAGATGAATAAAGAACAAGATGGAAAACCATTACGTCTCCTTCCCCGCAACTTCCATTTGTTTACATTGTTGTTTTTGTAATCGCAGCCTCCATCTGTGAATACGTGTGAGCTGCAGAAAAAAGGCGCGAAAAAGTTGTGGAAGTATATGCGTGGTGAATTTATTTTTTTTTTTGCTTGGCAACTTGAAACCACCTTGAAACATAACCTGAAATTTAATTTTCACCATACTACTGAAAAATTCTTAAGGGCAGGGTTTGAACAACACCAAAGTTATAGTTTTTTAAAAACTCAATTTTTATTTTGTAAAGCTGGGCAAGATGTGAAAACTCATAAACATGCAACGATACTGATTCTATTGGGACTTATTATATTCTGATTCGCTCCCTCAACTCGGTTATTTGTCTTAACTTTTTTTTAATACTGTAACGTGCGCTTAGTTCGCAAAAATAAAACTCTACTTTTCAATTTAATTCTACCACTTTATTTACTTTCGATATACACTTTATTGAACTCAACTCGACTTTTGGACTATCACTTGTATTTACTCTTAACTTTATCACTCTATAAACAAAACTGACTTCTGGTTGCCTCGGGCGGGCTATTTATATCGAATGACACGCCATCTAGAACTCTCCAGTAACTTCTACATTGTCTACTCTCTGTCTGTCTGTCTCTCTACACTCACACACACTGGCTTACAAGCAGCGCCTGTCATTTATACCATTCCATTAAAGTGTTGCCAGTTGTGTTTTCGGTTGAACGTTTTTTTCGATTAGGAAATTGGTATAAAATGTTGGGTTCACGTTACACTGCCCCCTCCTTAGGATTGTTCGTCCCGAATAATTCCATTTGCAGCCTCGCCACTATATCGATGCAGCCGGTCACAATGAACTACTTTTAACTTGCCTCTTAGTCCTCTTTGGATGCGGTAAACCACGTCGTTAATCCTCGTGACAACAGTATAAGGACCTTCCCAGTTTTGCTGAAGTTTCGGTGACAATCCCTTTTGACGATGAGGATTATAAAGCCACACACGTTCTCCTGCTTGGAATCCTGCCGTTCTCGCTTTTGTGTCATACCGAGTCTTCATCCGGTCGCCATACACTGTGGCCCATGTCCCTGTTCTATTAGGTCTATCTGTCAGCCTACCCACCTCTATGTTTGAATCACAGACATAACAATTTCGGAACCACTTCTCCACGTCACCTCTAACATGCAGCCAGTAAAAGCGTTTTCGCACATTCTCCAGCGTCTTGTTGACTCCCAGGTGGCTTCCTGTAGGGCTTCTATGCATCTTTTGTAAAACCTCTTTGATTTTCGATTGAGGAACAATAAGCTGCATTACAAAGGATTTACCGTCAGGAGATTCCCATTTGCGCTGGAGTACACCTTCTTGCACGCGAAGCGAGTCCCACTGTGCCCAATAAGCTTTGACAACAGAGCTTTGGTCCGAAATGTCGTTCCAGTCAGGTTTCGTGTTGTTCTCTTTCCATTTGAGAATCGGTCCGATGTCTGGATCCTTCTTTTGAGCAGACCTCAATTCTTCCTTGTTCCATCCGAATATGGGTTCCACTCTCATCCGCTGAGTCTTGGTCTCTACTTTCCGCCAGCAATTCCATTGGGGGTTTTCTACCTGATGTCCAATTCGGTATTGATAAGTCTGCGGTCTTACTCTACAGCTCGCGGATTGATTTTCTTGGACTTCACAACGTCGACAAGCAGTTTCAGTTTTAATTGGTGGCAACCGGCATTGTCGCTGTAAGTGCCCCGTCTTATTACAATTCCAACATCTGGCAAGTCCGTTCCGCTGGTTTCTTTGTAGCTTAATTCCTGGGCATGATCCAGCCTCGAATATGGCTTCTCTTTGACAATGTACCATTTGAGAAGCTTGCTCAGATGCTTCCATCATTAATGCAAACTCTAGAGTCTCAGAAAGAGTTCGTGTTCTAGCAGTTCGCACAGATCTCTGAAGATGTTTGTCAGAAATGGCACGAACGAAGGACTCAACAGCCAGATGGTTGATGATTTCTTCTCCAGCATCCGGGTATGCCAGGTGAGCCAGTCTTTCGACGTCTGCTTGGAGCTGCTGTAGACTTTCACCCCTTTTCTGGACTCTGCTATTGAGTTGGACTCGGAAGACCTCTTTCAAGTGGCTATCACCAAACCGTTTATCTATAGCTGCCACGAGAGAACTGAAATCGTAGCTCTTACCAGCTGGAACAGTTTGAAGTAATTCCGCTGCTGGTCCTCTAAGAGCAAGAGTCAGTGCTATGTATTTGTCTTCGTCATCCCAGCCATTTGCTGTCGCAGCTGCCTCGAATTGTCTCCTGTAAACTGACCAAGACGACTGTCCGTCGAATGTTGGTGGTTGTACTTCTCTTTGCTTTAGACAATCTCCACAAGTTTTCCGTAGCTCCATTTTCCGCATCTGGTCTAGTTCTTTAGCCATGTTTTCGATTCGTTTCTCCAAAGTGGCAAGCTGACTTTCGCATTGACTCTCAAGCTTGGAAAATCGTTTCTCAACACATTCAATGCGTTTTTCTAGGCCACAAACATTTTTCTCAATGTTACCCAATTTGCTTTCTAGAATGTTTTTCTGACCTTCCAAAACATTCTGTTGCGCCTCAAGTCTTTCGAGAATATTCTGTTGTTCCTTCTTTTGTTCGCTTCGTTGTGCTTCCAGTTGTTCGAGAACATTCTGCTGTTCTTTCTTTTGCTCGCTTCGTTGCTCTTCAATCAGCTTCTTTTGCTCGTTTCGTTGTGCTTCAAGTTGTTCGAGAACATTCTGCTGTTCTTTCTTTTGCTCGCTTCGTTGCTCTTCAATCAGCTTCTTTTGCTCGTTTCGTTGTGCTTCAAGTTGTTTGAGAACATTCTGTTGTTCCTTCTTTTGATCGTTTCGTTGTTCTTCCAGACGTTCTAGAACCTTCTGCTGTTCTGTCTTTTGTTCTAATAAAAGCTTCATTATACTAGAAAAATCTACACTTTCACTTGCTTCCTCTTCTTCCACTTCTGTTTCAAAAACAAAAGTGTTTACGTCTTTCCCTTGCTGTTCCAAATAGTTACGCAAGCGCAGGACGAGCTCATTTTTCGATCCCGCTCTAGAAAGATTTCGCTTACCTAACTCACTTTTAAGCTCAATGCAGTTGAGCTCTTCTAACAACTTACCCATTTTCACTGTATAATTATTATTTTTCTTTTTACCTTTTTTTTTACACTTTACTTCAAATAAGTTTTATTTACACTTCTGACACCAATGTAACGTGCGCTTAGTTCGCAAAAATAAAACTCTACTTTTCAATTTAATTCTACCACTTTATTTACTTTCGATATACACTTTATTGAACTCAACTCGACTTTTGGACTATCACTTGTATTTACTCTTAACTTTATCACTCTATAAACAAAACTGACTTCTGGTTGCCTCGGGCGGGCTATTTATATCGAATGACACGCCATCTAGAACTCTCCAGTAACTTCTACATTGTCTACTCTCTGTCTGTCTGTCTCTCTACACTCACACACACTGGCTTACAAGCAGCGCCTGTCATTTATACCATTCCATTAAAGTGTTGCCAGTTGTGTTTTCGGTTGAACGTTTTTTTTTGATTAGGAAATTGGTATAAAATGTTGGGTTCACGTTACAATACCAAAACCCAAATATCAAACTATGTAGACATTTTTTGAAAAACTTATCTCATTCAAAATATTGAAATGCAGCAATCTTGTAGATATTATGGAGAGCTCAGAAAGCCTTCATTCATCTCTGTAGCACAATTACTTACAAAGCGCCAACACTTTAAGCTTTGATTTTTTGTTTTTACTAAAAGCTCGGTAGAAATTTTTTTAAAAACTTGTTTCAATCAAAATCTTTAAATGTGGAATTTTTGTTTACGTTGTGTTGAGCTCAGAAAGCCATCATTCATCACTGTAGCACAATTATTAACAAAGATCCAACACTTTAAGTTTTCAATTTTTCTAAACACAAAAAAAAATTAAAACTTAAAGTGTTGGTGCTTTGTAAGTAATTGTGCTACAGAGATGAGTGAAGGCTTTCTGAGCTCTCCATAATATCTACAAGATTTCTGCATTTCAATATTTTGATTGAGATAAGTTTTTAAAAAAATGTCTACACAGTTTGGTTTCCGCTTTCAATTCTTTTACTTTTGATTTTTTTTTTAATTCAATTAATTAACTGCTTAAATTTTCAACTCAGCTTCAAGAAGAGAATCGAAAGCTTAAGTTGGAATCTCTTTCATCAAACAAATGCAAAATGAATTCATATTTATTGGTTACTGTTTTGCTTTAGTATATATTTTTTTAACAGTCATACTTTTCTGTCTATTTCTCTTAAGAAACGTTTTTTAAAAAAGAAGAAATAGAAGGGAGGAGACTACTCAGAGAAATGTTTAACAAAAAAGAAAATATTTTAATATTTTGATGCTTAAATTTTTATTTCCAAATAGACTTTAAAAAGTATATAATCACAAATAAATTTTATTTACAAAACCCAAAAAAAAGTTTTAAATCCAAAAATTCTGCCAGACGTAGCCTTAAGGTGACTAAAAGTAAAAAAAAAAAACAAAAACCGGTTCCCAGACGAGAATACCAATACTACGGTACAATTTTGTGTAAGCCCTGTGTGTGGATCCGAATATAAAGTGGTGTTAGTGAAATTTTGTGTAAGCCCAGTGTTGAGATCCGAATATAAAGTGGGGCTAGTGAAATTTTGTGAATGAGTGCGTGCAGCAGCTTGTGGGGTGGTATCAATGTGTTAGTGTGGTTTTCCATCTTGTTCTTTATTCATCTAAGATCTCGAACAACAGAAAAAGGGGGTGTTCACAAGTGAATGGAAATGAATTTTGTACAAGAATGGAATAGAATAGAAAAGAATTTTGGTAACGATTTTTGAATTGTAGAAATTTATTGATTTTGATTATTTAATTTGCAGGTTCATAGGTATATAATAATATATCGTAAAAGAAACGAAAAAAGCTCTGTTAAACTATTTTTTTGTTCTTTTTTGCATAGTTCCTTAACACATTTTTCGGTGAATGTTGACATTTTTTCCTATAGTATTTACTACGTCTTATCTTAAAATAGATTTATTTATTGATTACTAGCAGACGCGGCCACGCGTTGCTGTAGGTCACCATCTGTGAGGTGCAAGGGACAATGTTTTACAGTTCTCTGTAAAGAAATTCGCTTAAGGCGCCATCTGTTCCAGATTTATGCAATCTATGATTAATAACAACAAAAGCGCTATCTGTTCCAGACCTAAGAGAATTTAAAGAACAAGAGGGAAAACCACACTAACACATTGATACCACCCCACAAGCTGGTGCACGCACTCATTCACAAAATTTCACGAAAACGACTTTATATTCGGATCTCAACACTGGGCTTACACAAAATTTCACTAGCTACACTTTATATTCGGATCCATACACAGGGCTTACACAAAAAATTGTACCAATACTACTTTATTCTCGTCTGGGAACCGGTTTTCGTTTTTTTTTTTTTACTTTTAGTCACCTTAAGGCTACGTTTGGCAGAATTTTTGGATTTAAAACTTTTTTTTGGGTTTGTAAATAAAATTTATTTGTGATTATACACTTTTTAAGTATTTGGAAATAAAAATTTAAGCATCAAAATATTAAAATATTTTCTTTTTTGTTAAACATTTCTCTGAGTAGTCTCCTCCCTTCTATTTCTTCTTTTTTAAAAAACGTTTCTTAAGAGAAATAGACAGAAAAGTATGACTGTTAAAAAAATATATACTAAAGCAAAACAGTAACCAATAAATATGAATTCATTTTGCATTTGTTTGATGAAAGAGATTCCAACTTTAGCTTTCGATTCTCTTCTTGAAGCTGAGTTGAAAATTTAAGCAGTTAATTAATTGAATTAAAAAAAAAATCAAAAGTAAAAGAATTGAAAGCGGATATCAAACTATGTAGACATTTTTTTAAAAACTTATCTCAGTCAAAATATTGAAATGCAGCAATCTTTTAGATATTATGGAGAGCTCAGAAAGCCTTCATTCATCTCTATAGCACAATTATTTACAAAGCACCAACACTTTAAGTTTTGATTTTTTGTTTTTATTAAAAGCTCGGTAGAAAATTTTTTAAAAACTTGTCTCAATCAAAATCTTTAAATGTGGAATTTTTGTCCACGTTGTGTTGAGCTCAAAAAGCCATCATTCATCTCAGTAGCACAATTATTGACAAAGCTCCAACACTTTAAGTTTTAAATTTTTCTTAACACAAAAAAAAATTTAAACTTAAAGTGTTGGCGCTTTGTAAGTAATTGTGCAACAGAGATGAATGAAGGCTTTCTGAGCTCTGCATAATATCTACAAGATTTCTGCATTTCAATATTTTGACTGAGATAAGATTTTCAAAAAATGTCAACATATATTGTATATATTTCAGTTTTAAGCTGTGGTAATTTTGACTCAGAAATAAAAAGGTAATACTGGATTGTGGTAGAGCTGAGTTTTTTCACAAGTATGTGGTGAGCAGAAAAGAACAACTTTTAGTGAAAGCAGGATTTCGTCGACCTAGGAAAGAAATTTATAATAAAAAATTTTTTGAAAATCTTATCTCAGTCAAAATATTGAAATGCAGAAATCTTGTAGAAATTATGCAGAGCTCAGAAAGCCTTCATTCATCTCTGTAGCACAATTACTTACAAAGCACCAAGACTTTAAGTTTTAAATTTTTCTTAACACAAAACACAATCGGAGGTAGCCAAACTCTGGGGCAATATAAGTCGTCAAACGATTCATAGAGCTCTAAAAAAAATTGGATTTACACGCAAAAAAAGACTTATGGATATTAAAGAAAGAAACGAAGAAAAACGAGCTCAATTTTTGAAAATCATATCGGCAAAGTCCCCTAAAAATTTGGTATATATTGATGAATCTGGTATAGACAATACAGAAGATTACCCATATGGATATTGCAGAAAAGGAGAGAGATTTCATGCACTAAATCCTGGGCCTTTTATACGGTCTTTTGCGTCGATTGTACCGTTTTCGGGCAGTGAAAATGCTGCCTACTCATCATCAATGTTGCAAATACCTGTGTAATTAATGCACATAAATTGCGCAAATGTCGCAATTTGTTGTTTGGCATCACTTGTCTCTTGATCTGTTTATTTTTTCGCGCAGCTTTGATAATGCGCCATCTTGACTAAAGTTGCCATATTTTGTCTCCCTCTAACCTGTTGGCTATATTAAATAAATTTAAAACATTAATTTTTCCGATAATTATACATAAATTTAATAAAATTGTGTCGGAATCGCGCTCGGCGTTAAAAGGTTTATTTACTAAACGCGTCCATTCGTTTGGGTTGTTGAAGTTTGCCGTCAAATTGACACCTTTCAACTAACACATGTTGAAGGTGACGTTTGTTTTAATTTCGTGTGTTTTTTCTCTTTAATTTCGTCTAAATTGTGTAGAAATAATTATAGCGAGTGTTTAATCGTTGTATTTTATTTGTTTAAATGCAATTGTTTATAAAATTCGAGTAGTGAAGTGCGATTCAAATGTGTTGTCCCCTTGCAGGTTATAAACATGACCTGTGGTGTATTAATAATGTTTAGTTTTTGTTCTTAAATGTGTGTAGTCTTAGTTTATATTTGGTTGACTTTGTTGTGTGTTTTTAACGCCGAGCGCGATTCCGACACAATTTTATTAAATTTATGTATAATTATCGGAAAAATTAATGTTTTAAATTTATTTAATATAGCCAACAGGTTAGAGGGAGACAAAATATGGCAACTTTAGTCAAGATGGCGCATTATCAAAGCTGCGCGAAAAAATAAACAGATCAAGAGACAAGTGATGCCAAACAACAAATTGCGACATTTGCGCAATTTATGTGCATTAATTACACAGGTATTTGCAACATTGATGATGAGTAGGCAGCATTTTCACTGCCCGAAAACGGTACAATCGACGCAAAAGACCGTATAAAAGGCCCAGGATTTTCAACAATCACTCACTCTAGTCCCTGACCTCAAGGAGAAGACAACATATGAAGGTAAATTATAAAATTTGTAAGTCAATTTGAAATTGTTCAGCTAGTTATATGCTAAACAAATATATTTTGATCCCTAAGTAGAAATTTGTAGTAAGTTGTAAAAGAGAAAAAGATCAATTTGAAATCGATTGACGACACTATACGTCATTCGAACATAATTTGAAATTTATCTCTGTTAAGTAGAAACTTAGCATTGTTAGAGTAAATCAATTGGAAAACGTTCACACTGTTTTATACGTGGAACGAATATCATTTGAGTATAATCTAAGAAATAAATGTGAATAGTGGATAAGTGAAGATTAAACAAAGCTTATTTGTTTAAATTCAAAAATCAATTGGAAAGCATTACACGATAGTACGTAAACGCATATCAATTGACTAACAATAAACTTTGTCTATAATTAGCTAATCAGATATCGACAATAAAAATCTTGTTAATTGAAATATCACAAAAATTCCGAATCTTTTTATTTATAAATTTTTGCTTGATTTGAGTTTATCAAAAAAGGTAAGCATCAACGTTGGGCAAAAAACATTTTTGGTTCCATCCAGGAATTGTGATATCAATTAATAACCTTTTTAAAAATCCATATTTGATCTTTTTTTTCTCTTTTTTTTTTTGTTCCCTTTGTTTTTTTTCTGTGTCAAACTGCAGAAAAAATCAATTTTTTTTGAAAACGGGCTACACACTAAACTTCATCAATCATGAGCGACCTAGAAAAATTGCTTATCAAACAAGCTGTTTTGAAAGCAAAAATTGAAAAAACCATTGAAAATGGCAAAAAACCAAGTTGGACAAAAGAACTGCTAGTTTCTATAAGCTAAGAATCATAGATATGCGCGATCTGTGGTACGAAATTGTCAACCAGGATCGGAAAATTCATGAAACCATTCTTACCACAAAGGTGGAATCCGACAACGACTATTAACAAAACAACACTTTGATGAAATGGAGGTCAAATATTATGAATATATGGCGGAACTTGAAGAAGGCTGCAGTCGAACAGCGCCAGAGGCCAATCAAAATTCGACAAATAATGCAGAACTGCAGTTCAAGCAGACCCAGTTGCCAAAAATAACACTGCCCAAATTCGATGGAGATTATAATTCGTGGAGGTCATCCTCCGACTTATTTAAATCACTTATCCACGACGATCCACACATACAATCCGTACAAAAATTACATTATTTAACGCACCTTCTTGATTAACAGCTTTATTTGTGCTTTTGTGGATATTTTTAATCATATTTTTCAACATAAAATTTTGTTCCCAATCACAAATCAATTTTGAATTTGAATTTTGGACACTTCTAGTCAACTTTTTGGCTGTACTTCAATTTTATATTTTTCTTTAAACTTTTAACAATCTATTTCAATAAGGATTTCAAATATTCGGCTGGCAAAACATTCTATTTTTAAACAAATTTTTTAAAAAAGTGGCACCTGCTGTGCCCCCGCTTATATGCTGGGTTTCCACATGTCACTAAAATGACATAGTTTGACGGATCAAATTCTTGTCAGTAATTGGCTGCGTTCAGGAGCACCATCTTCGAAAATCTGAACTTAAGTTGCTGTCAGTTTTCCATACAAAAGTTCAGCTGACAATTCAGATTTTCAGATTTTCGAACATAGATTTTCAGATGAAAAAAAGCAGCTGAAAATCTTAACTTCAGTTTGACCTTATCAAAACATATAAGAGTTTTCTTTATTGATAAAGATGGACGACCATAAAAAAGATGCACGACCATAAAAATTTATCTCTCGGCGTTGCCACAACTAATCGAAGTAAAATCGACAAGTAAATAAGATGTTTTTGAGTAGCAAAAAAAAAATTATGTTTCTTGTTAGATGGTCGTTCATAAACTGACAGATAGCAACTAAAGTTCAGATGGTGCTTCTGAACGCAGCCATTGATACAATTGCCAGTTCATTTCCACTTTTGTCATTTACTGTCAAGAAATTGTTTGTCATTTCATTGATAAGGAAGTTTTGACAAGATGTTTTGTCAACTCAATGAACACTATTTCCACTTGTGCTGTCATTTCTGAACTGACAGTGGATTGTCACTGACAATTATTTGCCGCCTTGTAATTGATTTTTTTGTTTTGTGTTGCAAAGATGTCATTGAAAATTATTCATGCCTATTATGGAATTCGCAAGATTTTACTCCCGGGGAGTTGACAGGATTCGCGGTAGATTCGTGTTCTCCTTATTTGGTATTAGTGAATTCGACGAATGAGCTGTATTATCAATACCAGAACTACCTTATTGCTTTTCACTGCTGCTGTCCTCTGTGGTTCTACTCTGTGCTGCTGTCTGCTGCTGTCATTTATGTCGACAAAACGAAAAAATTCATTTAACTTGATACGCAAACAAATTTGAAATTAAAATAAAGCAAGTTTCAGTTTTAAGTTAAAAGTGATATTTATAGTGGATTCAATTGCATTTTGATGTAAGAGAAAACTCATCGAAATATACTCGAATAGAATTACGCTACCAAATTAAGAGTATTTTGGATGTTTCGGATGAGAGCCTGCATTCAAATAAAAAACTCATTAGATTGCATACACATCATAATTTTTCTATATACTTTTTTTCCATTTGAAAATTACCATAAATGGTGGACCCATGCTATTAAGTGATGTTTGCAGCCTTTCCAAAACTGTTGCTGCTCCGAATACTTTTTTGTTAAGTTTTTTTGCAACATCGGGCTCGGTTTTCATCAGCTCAACTATTTCACGAAATTTTTCCCTATTTGTGGTCCGCTTTCTTAAAAAGAAGTAAAATAAATACCTGAACATTCGACATCATAAATTTGAACTAACATATTTGCACTTTTCATGTTTTGTTTGTTGTTTTCTAGTAAGTTTTTGTCTTTACGAATTTCGATTCACTACAAAAATGTCGCGAATGTGAAATGGAAAAAATTATATGGAGTGCGAATGGTTTGCGAATTCACTAATACCAAATAAGTTGAACAGAAAAGTCAGTTGAGCAGGTTTTGTTACCGACATTCATTCAACTCCTTTCGTCGAATTCCATAATAGCAAAATTTTCGCAAATGGTTGAAACTCACGCTAAATAGCATTCGCCGGATTCCATAATAGGGGTGATTAATTATGGGATATGGACAAAAATCAAGATGATAAAATTCGAAAACAGAGGAAATCAATTTTCTTTTCTACCGCACGTGTTTACCGTGCACTGTTTGTAAATTTAATCCCATTTCTTTATTTAAAAAAGAAGACAAGAAAAAACCATGTGTTACCTATTTTTTAATTTGTAAGGTTTTGTTTCAAAAACTATAAATTTATATTATTTTAAAGATATGCTGTTCCTAATAAACTCCCAGGAAAGCAGGTCGCAGTACTTGCTCACCGTAAACGAAGAATCCTCCAAGACAAAGCTGTGATTGAGCAAAAACGCACAGAGCGCATCAAGCGTCTTGCCAAGAAGAAGGAACATCATAAATTTCGTTGAGCAGAATCATTTGTTATGGGCTTTATCAAAGCTGAACGAACATCTAAACGGATAAAACAGACCATACGGAAAACAAAACTAACAAAAGAAGATGCCACAAATGATAAGCTGTTGCTGGTAATGAGACATGCAGGGTAAGGACCAGTTTCTTTATTCTTTCCAATTTACAAGTTCTGATTTCTTTAGAAAGAAGATATTTGACGAAGCTGAAGATTTTTCAAACATGGAACATGCCCAAACGTCATAGTTCTTTGTTTCTCAAAAACACAAAAGAAAACCAAATTCTTCTGAGACTAGCTATTTATTTGTTTTGGGTATCCATCACTGACTACCATTCGCTAGCTGTTGTTCAAAAAAGGTTTTGCCATGATTGATGGAAAAAAGACCCCAATTCAATCGAATACCATGATTGAAGAGCAACTTGGAGAGAAAGGAATAATTTGCTTGGAAGACATCATTGATCATTCATGAAATATTCACTGTTGGACCAAATTTCGACACAGCCACCTCATTCATTAGTTCGTTTATGGTGAGTTTGCCTTAGGTGTTGAGAAGTGGATTGAATAAATACTCTTTTACAGTTGAATAATCCAAAGGACGGTTGGCAAAAGAAGGTCAGTGTAAGCTACAAGCGAGCTACGAACTCGTTTCTAGGTGTCTATAAATTGAGTAGTTACTTGGTTCCGTATAGATTGAAAGGTTACTCCATGTTTGCTCCCGATGAAAAATAAAGAGAAATATATTCTTGATATGGGTTTTAATAAATAAATAGAAAATAATTGGAAAATGTTCTCCTATCGTATCCATTGTTTTTTCATTCATTTAAAAAGGAAAAAAATGGACGATTTTTGTTTCCCAATTACAAAAGCGCCAATTTTCATTGATAAACTCCACGATTTTAATGTGAAAAAAGTCTTTATTTATATAATGGCATATTGATCGTACAAACAGTTTCTAATTTTAGTATTCCTCTTCCAGCGTAATCTTCCCCGTGTCAATCCTGCGCAAAGCTAAAGTTCGATCAAAGGACACCACCAGAGAATTCCAAATTGATGTTATATCTCTTCAAATGTTGCTTAAAGTCAGAGAGCCTCAATTCGTTATTTAAGACCGTTTTGTGAATGAAAAACACACAAAACAAAAAATCAATCAAGCAAGGACGCAAACAGATAATTATATTTAGTTTATTTAGATCTCGTGTATTAACTCGTCACTTAATTGACAAAAGATTCAACACGATGCCAAAAAAAATATCGATGTCAGTGAATGATGGAGTAACATTTCGTTTGTCAATCAGCCAATTTCCACTTGTCATTCAAATCTACTGCCAAAAAATGACCGACGCTGTTCGTCAGTTGAATGACTGTCAATTTTTGCAATTTCCACTTGTCATTAAAACTTGGTCATTCATTATTCAAAAAATGGCAAGTGGAAACCTAGCATTAGTTCTACTTTTGGTTGCTACGCGTCGTAACTCGTGATGGACAATCCCAATTGGGACTGGGAACATGAGTTTGCACACCACCTACCTGTCGTTTCGGAACTAAAAGGTAGGGCATAGAGTGAAATGCTGTTTTGAAAGCCCATACAAATTGTATGGGAAAAAGAAGAAATGGTGTCGAATTAAATAATTTAAATAAAATATAAAACTAAACAAAAGTGACTAAATTATATGCGCACTAGCATCTTAAAATGTTGAAGCTTGAATAAAAAGTGCACTCGAGTGATTTTTACATTTCAAATGTATTTAGTTTGCAATTGAAAAATTTAAGAAAACACCATTTTTGTATGGGAAAAAATGTAAACAAAGCTGAACGAAGATTTTGCTGAGGGGATGATAAATTTGGTTTAACTTAAAAGAGGTGGTGCATACTTGGGCCCAGGGCGCACACCTATGAGACTAGTACCAAATGAAAGCTTACGTTCAGCCCAATCAGCCTGCCAAATATTTTTTGGTATTTTCGGTCTTGGTGATTTTGAAATATTTAGACTTGAAGTTGAGCGCCGGAAATGGGAAAAATCTGACATTTCTGCAAATAATTACGTATATCTCAAAAAGCGTAGCACATAGGACAATGATTTTGGTATCATATGAAAGATCATAAAAATATCTTTCATTTCATTTAAAAAACAGTTTTCAAAATGCCTTATATTTCGAAAAAACAGACCTAAAATTTGTTTGAAAAGAAACATTTTCGTTGACGTTTGCCAGCCAATATCTCGAAAAAATCAGTGATGACTATTAAATATGTACTAACTCGTGCTATGAGAACTCAATATAGAATCAATTTATTTCCATTGTCAATTCAGATGACATTTCGAATAGTTTAGGTGAGATGCACACTAGATAGAAAAGTATATTTGGTGTGTGTCTTGAATACCTAACAGTCTTCCCCCCATTAAGATTGGTGTTGGTAGGGAATTACTTGACGACGTGTCCTGGTAGATCTCTTCACTTCAATTTGCTGCGTTTTTGGTCTCGGTTCCGCAGGTTTAGGTGAAAGATCAGTGACTACTGACGGAGATGCTGGTATTGTTTCCTGTGCCGGTTGTTGAGAAATGGCTGCTGCATTACTTTGTTGTTGTATTGCCTCCCCTTCTATTGTAGCGACTAAGAAATCGTCCCTTTCGTCCGAATTCGCATTCGTCCCTGTGGGTTGAAGATCTATGGGAATAGAATTAGAAAATTTATTAGGTATATTTCCTTCAACGTTGGTGGAACTCATTTGGTCAATATGTCTCTGGAATGGAGTTCCATCTACATCTACTATGTAATGTAAAAGGCCGACCCTATCGGTAACTCTACCGAACTTCCACTTGCACTCTTTGTTCTGGTAATAACGGACCTGAACTGGCTCTCCAACTTCAAAGTGACGTTTGCAAATCTCAATTTCTCTTACGTTATCTGGGCTAGAAAACCGCAATAAATCCATCCTTGTGCTAAGATTAAATTTCAGCATCATTTCCGCTGAACTCTTGCCTGTAGTTGAGCTTTCTGTCTTTTGATATTGCATAAGTAGCCGTTGTAATTTTGTGTGAAGATAGCCTGAATCATTATTGGCAGATCGTTACCCGTTTTTCAGGATTTGAACAAACCGTTCCGCTTGTCCGTTGGTCGATGGATGGGCAGGTGTAGTGAGCTTATGACAAATGTTGTTTGATTTCAGAAAATCTTGAAACTCTTTCGAGGTGAAGTCTGTTCCGTTATCGGAAACAATAGTTTGAGGGATTCCAAATCTTGCAAACATTTCTCTCATCGCTCGTATGGTATAAAAACTAGTGATCCGATTCATTGGGGAAACTTCCAACCACTTCGTTTTTGCGTCCACCACAATTAGGAAGTATCGTTCCATGAATGGTCCAGCGAAATCTATATGAAGCCGTTGCCACGGTAGGGCCGGAATCTCCCAGGGGTGTAAGGATACCTTTGCTGGTTGCTTCAGAACTTTGGCGCAGTCCCGACAGCTTTTTACCAATTCCGCGATCAATTCCAGTCCAATAGCAGTAGCTTCTAGCCAAAGCTTTCATTTTAACGATGCCGATGTGTGCTGCATGTAACTCGTTAAGAACCTGTGTGCGCATTGTGTGGGGAATTGTTAAGATTATGCAGAAAAACACAGATTAAATTCTACACGTTTTATTAGAGTAATGTATGACTTATAAAGAAAGACGTGTTTGCAGCACAGTATGAAGAAAGAGAGTGAGCAAAAGAATGACATTACTATTTGACATTAGGCAAGTCGAGTGTCTGAGTGACATAAGGCTTAGTGGTAAGTATGAAATGAATTTATTGGAATGCTAAATTTCAATACTCCCACTCATTTAAAAAATTATTTCATAAAACTTATATAATTCAAAAAATTCATCAAAACTATCAAAACCTTTTTGAATTACTCTCTCATATCAAATTTTATCAAAGTTACAAAAAAAATTTAAATGCAAGCTAAGCAGGATTTGTAAGGTCCAATCCAAGACGTAGAATATTAGATTTAAATTTCAAAGCTGACAATGGTTTTGTGAAAACGTCTGCTAGTTGGTCATCACTTTTAATATACCTGACCTCGATGACTCCATCCAGTTGTTTTTCACGAGTGAAATGCATTGCCTTGTTGATGTGTTTAGTCCGATGGTGATATTCTGGGTTCTTGACTAAACGAATAGCGCTTTGATTATCACAGAACATCGTTGTTCCCTTGTTTTGTTCAAACCCAAGCTCTCGAAGAAGTTCTCGAAGCCATATTGCTTCTTTGGTACCTTCACGCAATGCAGCATATTCCGATTCAGTCTTGGACAAGGTAACGTGCGACTGCCGTTGACTTTCCACGTAACAACACCATTTCCAATCAAGAAAGCGTACCCTGTTATCGACCGACTTGTTTCAACATCTCTGGCATGGTCAGCGTCCGTTTAGCCAACTAACTCCCAGTCCAGTGAGTCGTATCCGTATGTTAGGCTGATGTTCTTCGTATGGTTTAGGTATTGAAAAATACGTTTTACGGCTTTGACGTGAAATTGATTTGGTTTCTCCATGAATCGACAAATTTCTCCCACTGCATATGAAATGTCGGGTCTCGAAACCGCTGCAGCAAACATGAGAGACCCACATGCCTGTCGATATGGAAAAACAGTTTCTGTGGCACTATCATTTTCCTTCGTTAGAAAAGTACCAACATCAGCTGGCGTTGCAACTGATCTCGAATTTTCCATGTTGAATCTTCGAACAATTCGATCAATGTATGTTGCTTGACTGACTCGTATAGTTTTGGAGCTTCTATCGCGCTTAATTTCCATCCCAACATAGAAATTTCCATCTCCCAGCGTTATTTGAAATGTGTTGCGAAGCTTCTTGATTAGAGTATCGATAGCAGGTCTGCTACATGACAAAACTAAACCATCATCAACATAAAGCAAAAGAATTACCTTTTCTCCACCAATTTCTCCAACGAACACACAATGGTCCGACTGCAGTTGCTCCAGGTTGCAATCCTTGATGAAAGCCACGAATTTAGAATTCCATGCCCCTGACGACTGTTTAAGCCCATAGAGGCTTTTCTTCAACCGACAGACTTGACCTTTCTGATGATCCACTTGATCTGGAACTTTCATGAAAATTGTTTCATCTAAGCTTCCATTCAAAAACGCCGTCTTCACGTCGAACTGCACTATCTCCATATCATAAATAGCTGCCAGCGCCAAAACACATCTGACCGAATCATACCGCACAACCGGAGAAAATGTCTCTGTATAATCGATTCCCGAACTCTGTGAATAACCTTTTGCAACAAGACGTGCCTTGTATCTGGGTTCCTCGTTAGGCATTGTCTTGATTTTAAAGACCCATTTGAAACCAACAACGTTCTTACAAGTTTTCGGTTTATCGATGACATCCCAGGTCTGATTTTCATCCAACGATCTGAGCTCCTCTTCAACTGCATGTTGCCATTCTGTAGACTGCTCTGACTCCATAGCTTCCTTGTACGAGGACGGTTCTATAAATGCAGCTAAGTAACCACGTTCAGCATCATATGGAACGACTGTCTTAGGATTAGGGCGCAAACATCTTTTGTGTTGATGGTCGTTGCTTTCGATACCCGACCTTTCATCTGTATCGCCACTTGTTGTTTCTTGCTTCACACAAGTTTCGCCCAAAGGTTCATCACCTATATCATTGGCATTGTTATCATCATAGATTGTCACATATTCAGTTCGAACAACATTTTCATTGAACTTAACATCACAACTCACGACGATTTTCTTTGAAAGAGGCTCGTAAAGTCGAAAATTCTTCTTAGTGGACTCGTAACCAACCAGGTAAACTTTCTTTGCTTTGGCATCCCATTTTTTTCGATTTAGGGTTTTTGGAATGTGTAAAAAACCCACTGTGCCAAAAACTCTCACGTGATTCAATTCTGGTTTTTCGCCAAACCACTGCTCGTATGGTGTTTTATTTGGATTTTGTGCGTTTGTTGTTCGATTGAGAATGTAGACGGCAGTTCGTACTGCCTCCGGCCAAAGTGTCTTCGCTAAACCACTCGATATCAACATAGTCCTCGCCGACTCTTGAACGGTTCTGTTGTCTCTCTCTATCAACCCGTTCTGTTGAGGGGTATATGGTGCGATTCGTTCTAAAACGATACCTTTCTTTCTAAAAAGATTCATGACGTTATTGTTAATGAACTCCGTTCCGTTATCGCAACGAATTCTTTTTACACGACAGTTCCATGCGTTCTCTGTTTGTTCCAGAAACTCTTCCATATATCCGATCACCTCGGATTTTTGTTGCAACAAATAAACAAACCTCAATCTTGTTGCCTCGTCTTTCATCAGCATAAAATAGCGAACACCACCAGCTCCTACTACTTCCATTGGCCCGCACAAATCAACGTGAATACACTCACCCTTAGCAAAAATCCTTTTTTCGGTTGATGGATGTGACACTCGGTGCATTTTCCCAAATTGACACTCTTCACAAAAGAAATCATCTTGATTAGTCAATTCAATGCCACTTACCAGACCTTTTGTGCACATTGACTTAATTGTTGCTACATTAACATGTCCCAAGCGTCGATGCCACTGCTGTAAAGTGCCAGCTGAGGTTTTCGCTACTGACGAAAAACATGCCCGATCTAACTTTGCATTTTTGAATGCCATTCTGACCAAATTATTACTGTCAATATACCCTGTAGCAGATACGCTCCTGTCAACTGTGTTGATCACAGTGCACCCACCGTCCTTGAATTTGGTCTCAAACCCCTTCTTTGCCAACTGAACAATAGAGAACAAATTCACTTCAGCTTTTGGAACATAGCAAACATCTTTAATAACCCTTGCTTCCCATCTTCCATTCACATATGCTTAAATTTCAATGGTTCCTATTCCTTCAATATCCAACGTTTCATCGTTTGCTATTTTCAAACCCTTACGTGACCCCTCAGAAGAAAATACCGTAAACCAATCACGTTGAAATGTTGTATGTCGTGTTGCTGCCGAGTCCGCTAACCATACATCAGCATAGTCAGCCGCAAGAACATCATCCGTTATTGCATAAGCAACGGGTCTTACTACCTTGTTGTTGTTATTAAAACTGGTTTTGCTTTTGTTTTGCGGACACTCGCGCTTCCAGTGGCCCACTTGACCACACGTGTGACATGACGATTTTTCTTTGTGGTTGTTACCTTTCTTTTTCTTCCTAAAAGTGCCTGCACACTTGGCACTAAATGCCACCTCTTGTGCTTTGGTTTCTTCACGATGCAAACTATCCCGTTCAGCCTTCTTCATTTGATCTTCTTCCAGTTGCAGTTTTGACAAAAGTGTCTCCATAGTTCGGCATTCCTTGATGTTATACCAAACTGTACGAAAATTCTGGAACTTTGGTGTCAAGCCACTAATTATCCGGCACATCTTTAAATTGTCCGACAATATTTCCCCTTGATCTTCTAGTTCTGAAGCAATTTGTCGTACCCTAGACACATGTGACGTCACTGAATCGTCACTACCCATTTGCAGACTGAAATAGTCTTCGTATAGCATCATCACTCTTACATCGCTCCTTTTTTGATGAATACTCTCCAGCATATCCATAAGTTGCTTAGCTGATTTGCAATCAAGAACATACGACGATTGTTCAGCATCTATTGATGCAAAAAGAATGGCCATTGCCTTTCCATCACGCTGCAACCATTTAGATTTTTCTGCTGCTTGGTCATCACTAGGTTTCAAGACTGTTCCATCTACTACATCCAGTAGATCTTGGCTACGAAGTATAGCGCTAAGCTGGAACTTCCAAGCTCGAAAATTCGTGTTGCTTAACCTATGTGACAGCATTGAATTTTCTACCATCGCCTTCATTTCCATAGTCTTTTTGGATACCTTTCAAAATTAAACAAAAAATTAATTAAGGAGCCTTTTAAATTATTTATATTGCGACTAAAATTGTTTATCTGGGCCCATAACCTGTTAAGATTATGCAGAAAAACACAGATTAAATTCTACACGTTTTATTAGAGTAATGTATGACTTATAAAGAAAGACGTGTTTGCAGCACAGTATGAAGAAAGAGAGTGAGCAAAAGAATGACATTACTATTTGACATTAGGAAAGTCGAGTGTCTGAGTGACATAAGGCTTAGTGGTAAGTATGAAATGAATTTATTGGAATGCTAAATTTCAATAGGAATTAAAATTCGTAGTCCCCGGTAGATACATCCTTCATTTATCATCAGTTCGCTTTCCATTAGCTTGAATGTCGTGTTCTTCAAACTTGCTCCTGTCTGTAGAAGGATCCAAAGCGAAGACAACTCCTTATCACGCTTTGTTTCTTTAGCTATATCTGCATTAGTAAGAGGTAAGTATTCGTTCCAGAGTTGAAATATTTCGTAGGTTTCGCCATCATCTCTGTAATCTTGAGATTGTATTGTAAATGGGTTTCTGGAAAGAAAATCGGCATTAATATGTTCGGGAATAACGCAACTTCCAAAGTCAAAACGAGAGGGGGAGAATAGAGAAAAGTGTCTTCCCAAGATGAACCAAATTTAAAGGGCACAATGCCGAACAACACTGCCAACTTTGTTATAGTTACTTTTATTATACTTTAAATACACAAGTTACTTATTTTTATACTTTAAATACACAAGTTACTTATTCTTATACTTTAATGGATATAATGAACAAACATAGCCAAGCTATGACCAAGATTAATTGCAAAGAGTATATACCACGTATACACCAGGGAGACGACCACGTCGCGATGAAGATACGAGTAAGACTATAGACGACCACGTCGGTTGAGGATAGAGGTTGAACTAACAGAAGTAACCACCAGCCACCCACCACCATCCTTCAGTCCACCACGTCCAAACTGCTGACTTACCAAAACTCCCACACGTTTAGGGAGTCCAGTAATTGATACCAGTGTCATGCACTGGCTGTCCAACGGCACAACAGAAAGAATGTGCCGACCCCTGCAACTAATGCTATGATCCGTGGGAGAGACATCATACTGCAAACGAAAAGTAGTGGCAGGTCATAAATGCGACAGTATTTATACATCATAAATACAGCCATCGTATGACATCATCGACAGCGGTGTGTATCGGGTATCCGCGCCAAGTAGTAGATACCCTCAGACGAACGATCGTATCTGAGCCAAGTCGTTGGCAGATACATTTCTCTGTACTTGAGTGGGTGTTGCTATGGTTGATAGCTGGGTCGTCAAATGTGGATATTTGAGGTGACCGATTATCCATGATATGAGGCTGGCGGTGGTGACTGTGAGCGTTGATTGAAAAGTGGAATGCATCGTCAGCATTCCGTTGGAGAATTAATTCGGTCATCGGGTGACTGACCGAACAAATATTATCTTTTGAACTCTTGTACTGAATGTTATAGTTAAATCCACTAAGAGATTGTGCGTAATGCAATAACCCTTGCGCTGTAAGTAAGGGCAGATGTTTATTTGGGTGAAATATTGCAGTCAACGGCCGATTATCTGTGATGAGCGTAAATTCACGCCCATAGCAGTAATTAAAAAACTTGTGTAACCCCCAGTAAATCGCCGTAGCCTCCTTGTCTAACTGACTGTAATTAGCCTCCGACTTAGATAGACTTCTGGACGCAAAAGCAATCGGACGCTCGCCATCTTTCGTCCTGTGGGACAAAATTGCTGATAACCCGACTGGAGACGCATCAGTAGCTAAAATAAGCGGGAGATCTTCATTGAATGGTATTAAAACGTTGTCGCTCATCATCTCCTTTTTCAAATTTTCAAACGCTTGCTGACACTCGTTGTTCCAAATAAACTTCTCATCCTTCCGTAGCAGATGGTAAAGCGGGTGTTGTTTGGTTGAAAGATCCGGAATGAACTTATGGTAATAGTTTACCATTCCCAAAAAATGTCGTAATTTGTTGAGATCTGAAGGAGGTTGTATTTTTGAAATCGCTTCCACTTTTTCGGATGTTTTGTGTAAACCTTCTTTATCGATCTTGTGGCCCAAGTAAGTGACGCTCTTTTCGAATAACTTGCACTTTGATTTATTTAAATGTAAATCAAATTTCTGTAACTTATCAAGTAATCGCATGCATCTTTGAAAAAGTTCAGATATTGACCTAGCTACTACAATTATATCATCAATAAAGCATGCCGTTCCTTCAAGGTCATTAGTGATATTTTCATCCATAAACCTTTGCCATATGTTTGGCGCAGTTTTCAAGCCAAACATTAGCTTTTTTACCCGGTAAAGACCCTTTATAGTACTTATTGTCTGCAGCATAGAACTATCCTCCGTCATATTGAGGTGTAAGTAAGCCTTGTGAATATCAAATGTACAGTAATATTCACCATCCTTTAGTTTTTGAAACAGATCTTCAATCTTGTGAATTGGATACCCATCGTTCACTAAATACTTATTGAGTGTGGCTTTATAGTCCGCACATAACCGAATGGATTTGTCGGCTTTGATAACGGGAACTACCGGAGTCCCCCAATCCGAGTGCGCAATCTTCTCAATAATACCACATTTCTCTAATCTGTCTAATTCCAATTCTATTAAAGGTCGAATTGCATATGGTACTGATCTTGGTTTTATGAAAGAAGGAGTAGCACCCTCACGTAGCTTTAACATACCTTTTATTTTCGGTATACTTCCAATTTCTTGTCTGAAGACATTCTCATACTTTTTAAAAATCTGCTGCTTTAATTGAGTTATATCTACCTCTGTATATGTATCGACGGATTTGACACTCAAAAGGTTGAGCTTGTGTACCCATTCACGTCCCATGAGTGTATCGAATCTACCCTTGACTATATATAAATCACAATTTATATTCTGGTCATCGTACTGAACTTGTACTTTTGATTTTTCACAAGCAGGGAATATTTCTTGATTGTAGGTCTTAAGCATGACGTCTGTGGGCAAGATTTTAGCATTTGGCCAATACTTCTTAAAAGTCGCATAATTTATCACCGAAATTGCGGCCCCGGTATCGAATTCCATCTCAAGGGGCTTCCCATTAATTTTCAAGGTAACATAGTACTTACCTCTGCCACCTGTAGCGATCACTTTTTGGTGTAATTGAACTGCATGTATACTTTTTCCTCTTCCTCCAGTTTCCATTAAATCAAGATAATTGATTTCTTGCATCTCATGTCTGTGGCTGTCAATATCAGCACTCTGTGTAACTTCTAAAGTATTCGTCTCTCTGTTTGATGATCGCGCTTTCATGCACACTGAAGATACGTGACCTCTCTTCCTACATATTGTGCAATTTAGGTTGCTCGATTTGCAATTGTTTGCCATGTGGTTTTGTTCGCCGCACCTGTAACAAATCATTTTACTGTTTTTATACTCTTTGGAGTTAACTTTATGTAAATTTGTATTTGATGTATTGAATGTGTGGCCTGTTTTCTTGAGTGGGATTATCGCTTTGCATTGTAGCTGGTGAACGTTGTTCATAGCACGGCTTTCCAATTTTGACGCCTCCATTGCTAAAGCGTTCTTAATTGTCTTTTCCAGAGATAAGTCTGTCTCTTGCAGAAGTCTCTCCTTGATGTCCGAGTCTCTGAGTCCGCGAATAAACTGAGACCTTAGATGAGTATTCAGTGTAGATTTCTGGCATGATTCACACTCAAATTTACAGTAGACACTCAACTTTTTTAGATCTGCTAAATAATTGGCGATAGACTCCCCTTCATGTTGCAGCCTAAGTAGAAATTTATGTTGCTCGGTTATCTCGTTCGGTCTGGGACTTATGTGTTCTTTGAGTGTATTTATTAAATTCTCGTATGACTTCATCTCCGGTTCTTCTGGTGCTATCAAGTTCGAAAGAAGTTGGTAGTATTTCGCTCTGATACAATTAATTAATACTTGCCGCTTTTTTATTTCATCTGTAATGTTTTTTAATGCCAGGTAGTTCTCCAATCGTTTTATGTAGTTGGGAAATGCTTCTTCGTTTTCGTTGAACTGGTCGAAATGTAGGTTGGGTGTTCTCCCTGAATTTTGTAAACCCTCTAGAGCTGTAGTTAATGCTTGTAGAACTGCTTGCGTATTTTGGTCCATTGAACAGATTTTCCTTAATCTGAATAATCCTCATCGCCAATATTAAATATGTACTATCTCGTGCTATGAGAACTCAATATAGAATCAATTTATTTCCATTGTCAATTCAGATGACATTTCGAATAGTTTAGGTGAGATGCACACTAGATAGAAAAGTATATTTGGTGTGTGTCTTGAATATCTAACAATGACCTATAATTTTTTTTGCACCACCTTAATTGGTAAGCTTTAATTTGATATATAACTACGCTATCATACATAAAGCATATCACGTACATTATACACGATTCCTAAAAAAAATTAAACAAAAAATATGTTCCACAGCAAATGCATTTTTTCATTAAATTTTTCGCAGTTCCTACTTTGTTTTTTACTAAACATAAAAGCAAAATACATTTTATTGCTGCAAATGAGAAAAAAAAATTACTAATCTTCATTAAGATCTATCAAAATACCATCTAAAAACAGAGCTGGTGCTATATTCACTGCTTCCTGGTGTCTTGCGTAACCCAAATACCATAAAATACTCATGACATGAGCGCAACAACCTGTAATAGGCTGAGGTTGAGCTGAACCAGAAAAAAAACTTTTGCTTCCCGTGGTTATGGACCGGCATGCTTATAGGGGCTCGGCTCGAGCTCGCCGGACGGTGTGGGAACTTGTCCACAACCACTAAGGATTCAACCTATTAACAAAAAAAAAAATCATGCCAAACAATGAATGCGAATATTCAAGAAAAAAACTATTTGTTTAAAACGGACGGACATTACCACCAGAGGGCAACGAGGTCTTGTTCGACGGTGCCTATATCCCACCCTACCTTGAGAGGTGTCGGCAGATTTTCACCTCTCCCTTTAACTTCGCTTACCTCTCGTTGTCACTCAGTTCATCTTTCAATCACCAAAACCGTCGCGGTCGCCTTTCACATCCCCTGAAAAAAATTTTTAACACATTGTCAAGCTATACGCTTGAAAAAAGTCTTAAATTCAACCATGACGGCATACAATCATATTCCTCTTTATTTATTATCTTTAGTTTAAACAAGCAGCATTGAAATATTTAAATTTGGTTTTAAACAAGTAACATACTATATTTTAAGTATTGTAATTTAGTTTTAAACAAGTATCATACTGTAATGTGCACCCAACATTTCATGCTAATTTCCTAATTGAAAACGTTAAACCGAAAACACAAGTGCTGGCAGCGCTATAATGGAGTGCTATAATGGAAGACGTTGTTTGTGAGTGAGTGTGTGTGTGTGCAGAAAAATACCGGGAAGGGAACTTCTCTAGACATCATGGTTCATAGAAAAACTACCAGAAATCTCTCGATGTTTCACACTTCTATATAAAGAGGGAGCTGACGCAACCAGAAGTCAGTTTTGATTAAAGAGTGATAAAGCATTGTATATTAATTCTATAGTACTATCGCAGTTCATTGTTATTTTCAAAATGAATTTGGAATGTTGTCCACAACTTTTTTTCATATAGCTTTGTATAGGAAAAAACGTTGTGGACAACATTCCAAATTCATTTTGAAAATGAGAAATGAACTGTGATAATACTATAGAATAAATATACAAGGGATAAAGTGAAGAGTAAATTGTCTACAAGTGATAGTCCAAAAGTCGAGTTGAGATCGAATAAAGTTTAGATACTGAATAAAAGTGGTTGAAAAATAAAAAGTGAAGTATTATTTTTCGAACTAGGCGCACGTTACATTGGTGTCAGAAGTGCAAATATAACTTATTTGATAAAAAAAAAGACTAGTAAAGTGTAAAAAAAAAGAAGTTAAATACAGTGAAAATGGGTAAGTTGTTGGAAGAGCTCAACTGCATTGAGCTTAAAAGTGAGTAAGGTAAGCGAAATCTTTTTAGAGCGGGATCGAAAAATGAGCTCGACCTGCGCTTGGGCAACTATTTGGAACAGCAAGGTGAAGACGTAAACACTTTTGTTTTTGAAACAGAAGTGGAGGAAGAGAAAGTAAGTGAAAGTGTAGATTTTTCTAGTATAATAAAGCTTTTATTAGAACAAAGAAACGAGCAAAAGAAAATGATTGAAGAGCAACGAAACGAGCAAAAGAAGGAACAGCAGAATGTTCTCGAAAAACTGGAAGAACAACAAAAGAAGCTGATTGAAGAGCAACAGCACAATATTCTCGGACGCCTGGAAGAGCAACGAAACGATCAAGTGAAGGAACAGCAGAATGTTCTCGAACAACTGGAAGCACAACGAAACGAACAAAAGAAAGAACAACAGAATATTCTCGAAAGACTTGAGGCGCAACAGAATGTTTTGGAAGGTCAGAAAAACATTTTAGAAGGCAAATTGGGCAACATTGAGAAAAATGTATGTGCCATTGACGAACGCGTTGAAGGTGTGGAAAAACAGCTTTCTGTTGTAGAGAATCGTTTCGAAGGCGTAGAAAGTCGATGTGATGTTCTCACCAAGGAATTAGACCAGATCCGGAAAATCAAAATTCGAGAATCTGCTAGAGAGTTTGTAAAGAAAAAGGAGATGAAACCGCCAACATTTGATGGACAGTCTTCTTGTCCAGTCTACAAGAGACAATTTGAGGCAGCCGCGACAACAAATGCCTGGGATGACGAAGACAAGTACATAGCACTGACTCTTGCTCTTAGAGGACCAGCAGCTGAATTACTTCAAACAGTTCCAGCTGGTAAGAGCGGCGATTACAGTTCTCTCGTGGCAGCTATAGATAAACGCTTTGGAGATAGCCACTGGAGAGAAGTCTTCCGAGTCCAACTCAATAACAGAGTCCAGAAAAGGGGTGAAAGTCTACAGCAGCTCCAAGCAGACGTCGCGTCGAAAGACTGGTTCACCTGGCATACCCGGACGCTGGAGAAGAAATCATCAACCAGCTTGCTGTTGAGTCCTTCGTTCGTGCCATTTCCGATATACATCTTCAGAGGTCTGTGCGAACTGCTAGAACACGTACTCTTTCTGAAACCATAGCATTCGCATTGACAATTGAAGCAGCAGAACAGGCTTCTCATGGAGTACATCGACTTAGAGAGGCCATAGTCGAAGAATGCTCGTGCCAAAGAGCTGAAATACAAAAGATCCAGCGGAGCGGACTAGCAAGATGTTGGAACTGCAACAAGACCGGGCACTTACAGCGTCAATGCCGACTACCACCAAATAAAGCCGGTTGTCAACATTGTGGAAGCAAGAGACCCAACCCAGAGCAAGGTAACAACAACACCAGCGTTGCCTATCAGCCCGTTTCCCATCAGGGAAACGAGTAAGAAGCAACTTCGAGGGGCAGAGGCTGGTTTCTTGTATCGATGGCCCCAGAACCACCATCCAGGTTTCTCAGACCAAGCGAGACAGCAAAAGTCTGACTGTGGAGACTGCTATTAACGGGAACAAGGTAAGGTTAGGTTAGGTTGAATGGGGGGTGCAGCCACAAGTGGCAACACCTCACTCGGATCTCGAGGATCCATTGTGCTCCCCGGGAAATCAGAGGATGAGGAAATGGGAGGATTGGAGAGGTGGATGGTTATTGTGGAAGGGAACTCCCACTGAACCATTTGGAGCCCTGAGTAAATTTCAGGACGTTGCTCAGTGGGAGGTTGGAGATGTCGCCCAGTTCGTCGAAGAAGTATTCTCCGAGGGTTTTTTTCCGATTGTGGGCTAAGCTAGGACACTCACAGAGGAAGTGGAAAGATCCCTCCTCTGCCTCCTCATCTTGGCATCCTCTACATAAGTCGGATGTGCTAATGCCCATTCTCATCATGTGGGTACCCAACGAGTTGTGACCCGTGAGAATGCCAATCAACAGAGAGAGCCGAGGTCTGCTTAGCTGGAGTAGAAATTCTGTTTTTTTCTTGGAAATATCTGGCCAAAGGTTTCTAGAGACTCGGCATGTTTCTAAAGATGACCACCTGTCATTGGCGATTTTTAGAAAATTGTGTTTGATTCTGCTTTTTTCTTGCTCTAGTGGCTTTAGAACTGAAGTGTTCGCTTCGCTGGATTCGAGTGCTGACCCGATTTTTGCCAGCTTATCCGCCATTTCATTAGGAACCCAGGTTAAACTAACTGTGTTTGTCTCACTGAGCAGTCTAAGGTTACTGCGACAGCTGTCTACTAGCCTGGATTTTGTGATAATGGATGAGATAGCTTTAATGGCCGCCTGACTGTCTACAAAAAAGTCAATATTTTTGTTGATCAAGTTTTGCGTAGCAAGGTGCTTCGCGGCTTCGCACACTGCGATTACTTCTGCTTGAAAGACACTGCAGAAGTCGGGAAGCTTTATTGATCTATTCATGTTAGGGTAGTCTGAGAAGATACCTGATCCTACCCCTTCGTCCGTTTTAGAACCATCTGTGAAGACGGAAATGTGATTTTCTTTTATAACCCTGTTTTCCTCCCAGCTTTCTCTAGTCGGAAAGACTGTTAGGGCCACTGGATTGAAATCAATATGCGGGGGGGTATAGTCTGTTTGGATGTCTATATCTGTATGGTTCATGATGGTTCTATGGCCTGATATGCCTGTTTTCCAATTGTTGCATTGTTTGAGTCGCAGTGCGCTTTTAGCCGCCATCTCCTTAGTAAAGAGATCTAGGGGGGCTAGCGATAGGAAGGTTTCCAGAGCTGCAGTTGGTGTTGTTCTCATGGCACTAGTTGAACCAATGCATGCAAGCCTTTGGATTTTGGTCATGGTCTTAAGGTTTGAAGCCTTCTCTAATGATGGCCACCAGACTAGACAGGCATATGTGAGGATTGGTCTTATTATGGATGTATACATCCAGCGAATGGTTTTGGGACCAGGTCCCCATTTTTTACCAAAAATTCTACTACAAGTGTAGAAAGCGATTTGAGCTTTCCTTTCTCTTTCTTTTAAATTTTCTTTCCAGTTAAGTTTACGATAAAGGACAATTCCAAGATATTTTGCCGTACCAGATAAGTTTATTGGTATTCCATTAATGGAGGGAGGAAGTATATCTGGAATGTTACGTTTTCTCGTAAACAGAACAAGTTCTGTTTTTGTAGGGTTGACGTTTAGCCCACAGTTTTTCGCCTAGCTGGTGAGCTTGTTTAGAGCTGTCTGAAGAAGTTCACAAAGGGTGGTTGTGAATTTTCCCGAAGTCATGATGACGATGTCATCGGCATAGGCTACTGCTTTTATTCCGCTCCTGTCGAGTTTAACCAGGATTTGGTTAACTACTAGGAGCCAGAGTAGCGGGGATAACACTCCTCCTTGAGGTGTACCTCTACAAGTTTTGACTTTTAGGGTACTTTCACCCATTTCTGCTTTTACTATTCTCGTTTGGAGCATGGAGTCGATCCAGTTTGATAGCGTTGGCTCGATATTTATGGAACTTAATGCCATGCGAATAGCATTGTATTCAACGTTGTTGAAGGCCCCTTCTATATCGAGGAATGCAGCCAACGTGTACTCTTTATATTGGATTGACTGTTCAATGGTTCCGACTACTTCATGAAGTGCAGTCTCAACTGATTTACCCTTTATATATGCATGTTGGGCTGTAGAGATCACATTGTCATTCAGTTTTGTTCGGATATGCGTTTCTATAATTCTTTCTAGAGTCTTAAGTATAAAGGAGGATAGGCTTATTGGTCTGAAATCTTTGGGTTCAGTGTGTGAGGGCTTACCGGCTTTGGGAATAAATATGACTTTAACTTCTCTCCAACTAGTTGGAATAAAGGTGAGGTTTAGACAACCTCTGAATATTTCCACTAGTATCGGCACAATCAAGTCTTTGGGACTTTGGAGCATCATTGGAATGATACCGTCCGGACCCGCAGATTTGTATGCTGAGAATGAGTCAATGGCCCACATTACCTTCCTATTATCTACTAATAGATTTCTTATGTTGGATCTAACGTTAGCGCTAGGGTTTCCGCGTTCTGGGGATGTCATTTGAGAACACCCTGGAAAGTGGGTGTTCATGAGTGACTCTAGAGTTTCAGAGCATGAGTCAGTCCATGTGTTATCAGGTCTTCTAAGAAAACTAGGGGTATTTTGGACCTTGGACATGACTTTTCTTAGCCTTGCTGCGTCATTTGTGCACTCAATATCTGAGCAGAAGTTGCGCCAGGCTGCTCTTTTTGCGTAGGTAGTTCTATTTTTGTATTCATTTTTACTGATCTTGTATAGGTCCCAGTCAGCCGAAAGGTTGCTAAATTTTGCTCTATTGAACAGCCTCCTAGAGTTCCTTCTAAGGGTCGATAGTTCGCTTGACCACCATATGGGGTTGGATCTACATTTCCCTTTGGATAGCGGGCATGAGCTTTCGTAGGCATTGATTATGTCTGACGTAAGCTTGTTTACCTGTGTCTCTATGGCTGAGCAGTTAAGCAAAGGCTGATTGTTGTTCTGGCTGAGAGTTAGGGCCAGTTTTTGGTTAAAGAGACCCCAGTCAGTTTTCCTAGGGTTTCTATAAGGGATACAGTTTTCAGATTTGTGTTCTATTTAGTTTAGTTTAGTTTAGTTTATTATAATAATAGATACTTGTACACAGTAAGATACAAAAATCTTATAAATTCTTATAAGTTCTATTTCGAATGTTATCATTCTATGGTCAGAGAAGGTTACGTTGTTGGAGACCTTCCAATTACTGGTTACTAGCGTTCCAGAGTTGGTGGAAATTGTAACGTCTAACACTTCTTTTCTTACCTTTGTTACAAATGTTGGTTCGTTACCTCTATTCATAATTATCAGGTTGTTCTCAATAATATATTCAAAAAGTGACTCACCTCTTTCGTTCGTGTTTGTGCTACCCCTCTGTATGTGATGGGAACAAACATGTGGACTATCGACACTGGTGCCACAGCCTCCATAGTACGTCGAGACCTGGTAAAGACGACGTGGCTTCATAACACCAATAGCTACCGTCTAAGAACCGCAACGGGAGAAGCAGCAAGAGTATATGGAGAAGTGTGTCTTAAGATCCGACTGGCCGATCTAGTGTTTACTCATCAATTCCTGGTATGTGACGAGTGCATCATTGGAATCGACTTTATGAAACAGCACGGAGTTATTTTGGATATCGGTAATCAGGTTTTGAAGTACCAAAATAAGGAACTTCCAATGACCTATTCGAACGAAAGTACGTCGACACTGAGAACTGTCATCACGGAAGATCTGATTCTGCCTCCTTCTTCTGCAGTGTTCGTTTGGACAAACTGGAAGGTGAGTTTGAAAGCCTTCGATACCTCATGGTGGAACCAGACCCAGAGTGTTCCTCCCAAAGCGTCATCATTGGGAAAACACTGGTAGCACCGAAAAACAAAATGATCCCCGTACGATTACTAAACACCAGACCGTACGATGTAAGGTTGAAGGAAGGAGAAGTCGTTGGATGTTGCGAATCGGTTGCAGCAATTACGGAGATCACAGACGAAGCCCCGAGAAAAACTATAACTCCGGAGGAGCTCAAAACCATCAGAGCTAAAATACTGAATTCATCCAACCTTGATCACCAAAAAACAAGGATGGCTGAAAATCTCCTACAAGAGTACAATGACATCTTCGCATCGCAAAAGGGACAATATGGTAGGAAACAGTTGGTGCAGCATCGCATCAACAAAGGGGATGCAAGACCGATTCGTCAACCCGCAAGACGTCTTCCACTGGCCAAACAAGGTGAGGTTGAGGAAATGATAACAGCAATGAAGAAGGAAGGTCTTATCGAAAATTCCAAAAGTCCTTGGGCATCACCAGTGGTCCTAGTGAAAAAGAAAGACGGAAGCACTCGCTTTTGTGTTGACTACCGAAGGCTGAATGATGCGACTAAGAAGGACAGCTATCCCCTGCCCAGAATCAGTGATACTCTGGATGCCATGGAGGGAAGAAGAGTGGATATTGGCAAGTTGACATCCACCCTGATGATCGGGAAAAGACGGCGTTTTCTGCAGGTAATGGGTTCTGGCAGTTCAAAGTTATGCCAATTGGGCTATGCAACGTTCCGGCAACATTCGAGCGTTTGATGGAGTGCGTTCTTCAAGGACTGACGTGGAAAGCTTGCCTAGTCTACTTGGACGATGTCATTGTTTACGGGAAAACATTTGACCAACATTGCAAGAACCTAAAAGCCGTGTTTCAGAGACTTCGAGAGGCTAACCTTAAACTGAATCCGGAAAAATGTGCACTTTTCAAAACCGAAGTTAAGTATTTGGGACAAATCATCTCTTCCCAAGGAGTGAAGACTTATCCTGAAAAAGTTGACTCCGTCAAAAATTGGCCAACACCACAGGACAAACATCAACTCCGAAGCTTTCTTGGTCTTGCCACATATTACCGACGATTTGTTAAGAACTTTGCTAGAGTTGCAAAGAGTTTACATCAGCTCACCGAAAAAGGGAAGCAGTTTAAAAGGTCAGGGAGTGCGAGAAATCTTTTCAGGAACTCAAATACCTCCAGAAGGTCAAGTCGCAAGGTGGATAGAAAGACTGCAGACTTATGATTACCAGATTCAACACCGCAGAGGAAAATCGCACTCAAACGCCGACGCATTATCCCGAAGACCTTGCAAAGTGGATTGCAAGCATTGTAGGCGGCAAGAAGAAAAAGAAAATATTACCGCTCAGCGACTAAGAGCTGACCCAATATGCGGATGGAGCAATGAGGAAGTGAGGACTGCTCAACAGGAGGATCCAGATATCGAACCCATTCTCGCATGGAAAGAAAATGAAGAGAAACCTGAATGGGGAGACATTTCTGACAGGAGTCCAGTTCTCAAAGCCTATTGGGCACAGTGGTGAGTCCCGCAAGAAGGTGTCCTCAGGCGAAGATATGAATCCGCTGACGGTAAGTCATAAGTGATGCAGCTGATCGTACTGCAATCGAAAGTCAGTGAAGTTCTTCGGGAGATGCACAACGGACCTTCTGGAGGCCACCTGGGAGTATACAAAACACTGGAGAAGGTGCGACATCGGTTCTACTGGTTACATACTAGAGATGACGTGGAGAAGTGGTGCCGAACATGTGACAAGTGTGCTGCAACCAAAGGACCGGGTAGGAAGATTCAAGGTTAGATGCATCACTACAACGTTGGATCGCCTTTTGAGAGGATTGCAGTAGATGTGGCTGGGCCTTTTCCAGAGACCAACGCTGGAAACAAGTACATTCTGGTTGTAATGGACTACTTTAGGAAGTGGCTTGAGGTGTATGCCATCCCAAATCAAGAGGCCAAAACGGTGGTCGACCAGATTGTGTTTAACTAGGTGAGTAGGTTTGGTGTTCCTATGGAACTCCATTCCGACCAAGGGAGGAACTTTGAGTCAATCATCTTCCAAGGAGTGTGCGGACTACTTGGCATTAAGAAGACTAGAACCACACCGCTTCATCCACAGTCTGATGGGATGGTTGAAAGATTCAACCGGACCTTGAAAGAACACCTCACCAAGGTCATAGGCGACTACCAAAGATACTGGGATAGGCACGTACCGCTATTCCTGATGGCCTATAGAAGTGCAGTACATAGCTCGACCGGACAAACACCATCTGACATCCTGTTCGGGAAAACCATGCGGCTGCCCAGCGAACTTAAATTTGGATGCCCCACAGAGGAGCCACAGGACACGAACGAGTATGTGGACGACCTCAAGGAGAGACTCGCTGACATCCATAAAAGAACAAGGGAACGGATGAAAACCTACAGCGACCGGATGAAGACACGGTACGACACAAAAGCGACAACGGCAGGATTCCAAGCAGGAGATCGTGTGTGGCTTTATAATCCTCATCGTCAAAAGGGATTGTCATCGAAACTTCAGCAGAACTGGGAAGGTCCTTATACTGTAGTCACGAGGATTAACGACGTGGTCTACCGCATCCAAAGAGGACTAAGAGGCAAGTTAAAAGTAGTGCATTGTGACCGGCTGCATCGATATAGTGGGGAGGCTGCAAATGGAATTATTCGGGACGAACAATCTTAAGGAGGGGGCAGTGTAATGTGCACCCAACATTTCATGCTAATTTCCTAATTGAAAACGTTAAACCGAAAACACAAGTGCTGGCAACGCTATAATGGAGTGCTATAATGGAAGACGTTGTTTGTGAGTGAGTGTGTGTGTGTGCAGAAAAATACCGGGAGGGGAACTTGTCTAGACATCATGGTTCATAGAAAAACTACCAGAAATCTCTCGATGTTTCACACTTCTATATAAAGAGGGAGCTGACGCAACCAGAAGTCAGTTTTGATTATAGAGTGATAAAATGAAGAGTAAATTCTCTACAAGTGATAGTCCAAAAGTCGAGTTGAGATCGAATAAAGTTTAGATACTGAATAAAAGTGGTTGAAATAAATAAAAAGTGAAGTTTTATTTTTCGAACTTAACGCACGTTACAATACTATATTTTAAGAATTATAATTTAGTTTTCAAGAAGTAGCATACTATATTTTAAGTATTATAATCTAGTTTTAAACAAGTAGCATACTATATTTTAAGTATTATGCTTCAGCTTTAAACAAGTAGCATACTATATTTTAATTATTATAATTTAGTTTTAAACAAGTAATATTTTTTTTTTTTTAGAATATAAATAGAGAATAGGATAAATTCAAGTAATCGGGACAAGGATTTAATGCTTGGGCCTTACCCAGCTTCTGCCCTTCTACTATACACTCTTCGTGTCTCAGATTTATGTATGTCCTACGGATACAGACACAGCGCAAAAACGCTCTTTTTATTTCGGGTTATAAACAATCAGGGAGAAACCAGATACTTACGCCACAATCTCTATTTCGATCTATCGACCAATTACTATAAATTTTTACAAAGTATTCCGTTTTCTTCTAATTGAATTTAGGTTTAGTCTCTAACAAGTAACAAATCTTTATAAGTATCTTAATCTAGTTTCAAACAAGTAACAAATCTTTTAATGTATCTTCATATAGTTTCAAACAAGTAACAAATCTTTAAATGTATCTTCATTTAGTTTCAAACAAGTATCATGTCTTTTGACTTTTGCATTGAAGATCACGATTGACTGATATCTTAAAAAAAAATTGATTGAAGGTCTTGATTTGCTGATTTCTTGAAAGGAAAATCTCTTGATTGAAGATCTTGATTGAAGGTCGCGATTAAATATTTTCTCCTTTTCTTGATTTTGTAATAGGCAGGGGTTGATTTGATCAAAAAAGAAACCTTTGTTCCCCGTGGTTGTGAACTGGCATGCTTGTAGAGGCTCGGCTCGAGCTCGCCGGACGGTGTGGGATCTTGTCCACAACCACTAAGGATTCAACCTATTAACAAAAAAATCATGGCTTGATTGATCCAACAATGAATGCGAACATTCAAAAAAATAACAATTTGTTTAAAACGGACAGACGTTACCACCAGAGGAGCGTCGAGGTCTTGTTCGACATTGCCTACATCCCACCCTACCTTGAGAGGTGTCGGCTGATTTTCACCTCTCCCTTTTACCTTCGCTTACCTCTGCAGTTGCTCAGTTCATCATTTTATCACCGAAAACGTCACCTTTCACATCCCCTGAAATGGAATTATTATTATTACTCTTTATTACATATATATATCTTAGACTTACATTAAACAATTAGCATAGAAAAGTTTTATTTTAGTTTTAAACAAGTAGCATACTATGTTTTAAGTATTATAATTGAGTTTTAAACAAGTAGCATAATATATTTTAAGTATTATAATTGAGTTTTAAACAAGTAGCATACTATATTTAAAGTATTATAATTGAGTTTTAAACAAGTAGCATACTATATTTTAAGTATTATAAATTTAGTTTTAAACAAGTAGCATACTAAGTTTTAAGTATTATAATTGAGTTTTAAACAAGTATTATACTTCACTTTAAGTATTATGCTTTAGTTTTAAACAAGTAGTATACTTTATAGAATGTAAATAGAGAATAGGATAAATTCAAGTAATCGGGACAAGGATTTAATGCTTGGGCCTTACCCAGCTTCTGCCCTTCTACTATAAATTCTTAGTGTCTCAGATTTATGTAAGTGCAATTTTATCCTACCTCAATTGAGCTCAATGGGGGGCTACGGATACAGACACAGCGCAAAAACGCTCTTTTTATTTTGGGTATGAACAATCAGGGAGAAACCAGATACTTACGCCTCAATCTCTATTTCGATCTATCGACCAATTACTATAAATTTTTACAATTGACTTTAGGTTTAGTTTCAAACAAGTAATATGCTTTAATAAGTATCTTTAGTTTCAAACAAGTAATATGCTTTATAAGTATCTTTAGTTTCAAACAAGTAATATGCTTTATAAGTATCTTTAGTTTCAAGCAAGTAACAAATCTTTTGACTTTTGTATTGAAGATCACGATTGGTGGATATCTTAAAAGAAAACTTGATAGAAGATCTTGATTTGCTGGTTTTCCTTTTCTTGATCTTGATAGAAGATCTCGGGATTCAATTAAAAACAGAGAGGCGATCACGACTTCCAGAGGACTGTCTGTGATCGCCGAGGTCGAGGTTTCTATGGTGTAAAAATAAAAATAAAAGAATCGTGACTTAACCATACCCAGAAGACGTATAAAATCTACACATATGGAACACGAAACCACTCACCGACTCAATTTAACACTCTTATTTAAAGGAACGAACAATTTCCAAGGCACTTTTTGGGTGCTTTTTCCTCCCTTTGGGAGAACACCTTTGCATTAATGATTTTTTTGTTTGTCTTTAACCTTTAGCACACAAATTCATCTTAGCGCGCTTAAACATAATGGATAATCAATCCAACTAGGGTTGTATTAAAAGAAAAAATACACAATTAATAATTTTTTTTGCTGATATCTTTTTGGTGAGTTAATTAAACTTTACTTTTTAATTTCGAGCCGCACACAGCGGTATTTGAGTTCCTGAAAAGATTTCTCGCACTACCTGACCATTTAAACTGCTTGCCTTTTTCGGTGAGCTGATGTAAACTCTTTGCAACTCCAGCAAAGTTCTTAACAAAACGTCGGTAATATGTGGCAAGACCAAGAAAGCTTCGGAGTTGATGTTTGTCCTGTGGTGTTGGCCAATTTTTGACGGAGTCAACTTTTTCAGGATAAGTCTTCACTCCTTGGGAAGAGATGATTTGTCCCAAATACTTAACTTCGGTTTTGAAAAGTGCACATTTTTCCGGATTCAGTTTAAGGTTAGCCTCTCGAAGTCTCTGAAACACGGCTTTTAGGTTCTTGCAATGTTGGTCAAATGTTTTCCCATAAACAGTGACATCGTCCAAGTAGACTAGGCAAGCTTTCCTCGTCAGTCCTTGAAGAACGCACTCCATCAAACGCTCGAATGTTGCCGGAGCGTTGCATAGCCCAAACGGCATAACTTTGAACTGCCAGAGCCCATTACCTGCAGAAAACGCCGTCTTTTCCCGATCATCAGGGTGGATGTCAACTTGCCAATATCCACTCTTCAAGTCCAGCGTCGAGAACCACTGGGCTCCCTCCATGGCATCCAGGGTATCACTGATTCTGGGCAGGGGATAGCTGTCCTTCTTAGTCGCATCATTCAGCCTTCGGTAGTCTACACAAAAGCGAGTGCTTCCGTCTTTCTTTTCACAAGCACCACTGGTGATGCCCAAGGACTTTTTGATGTGATGCTGCACCAACTGTGTCCTACCATATTGTCCCTTTTGCGATGCGAAGATGTCAGTGTACTCTTGTAGGAGATTTTCAGCCATCCTTGTTTGTTGGTGATCAAGGTTGGATGAATTCAGTATTTTAGCTTTGATGGTTTTGAGCTCCTCCGGAGTTATAGTTTTTCTCGGGGCTTCGTCTGTGATCTTCGTAATTGCTGCAACCGATTCGCAACGTCCAACGACTTCTCCTTTCTTCAACCTTACATCGTACGGTCTGGTGTTTAGTAATCGTACGGGGACCATTTTGTTTTTCGGTGCTACCAGTGTTTTCCCAATGATGACGCTTTGGGAGGAACACTCTGGGTCTGGTTCCACCATGAGGTATCGAAGGCTTCCAAACTCACCTTCCAGTTTTGTCCAAACGAACACTTCAGAAGAAGGAGGCAGAATCAGATCTTCCGTGATGACAGTTCTCAGTGTCGACGTACTTTCGTTCGAATAGGTCATTAGAAGTTCCTTATTTTGGTACTACAAAACCTGATTACCGATATCCAAAATAACTCCGTGCTGTTTCATAAAGTCGATTCCAATGATGCACTCGTCACATACCAGGAATTGATGAGTAAACACTAGATCGGCCAGTCGGATCTTAAGACACACTTCTCCATATACTCTTGCTGCTTCTCCCGTTGCGGTTCTTAGACGGTAGCTATTGGTGTTATGAAGCCACGTCGTCTTTACCAGGTCTCGACGTACTATGGAGGCTGTGGCACCGGTGTCGATGGTAGCCACATGTTTGTTCCCGTTAATAGCAGTCTCCACAGTCAGACTTTTGTTGTCTCGCTTGGTCTGAGAAACCTGGATGGTGGTTCTGGGGCCATCGATACAAGAAACCAGCCTCTGCTCCTCGAAGTTGCTTCTTACTCGTTTCCCTGATGGGAAACGGGCTGAAAGGCAACGCTGGTGTTGTTGTTACCTTGCTCTGGGTTGGGTCTCTTGCTTCCACAATGTTGACAACCGGTTTTATTTTGTGGTAGTCGGCATTGACGCTGTAAGTGCCCGGTCTTGTTGCAGTTCCAACATCTTGCTAGTCCGCTCCGCTGGATCTTTTGTATTTCAGCTCTTTGGCACGAGCATTCTTCGACTATGGCCTCTCTAAGTCGATGTACTCCATGAGAAGCCTGTTCTGCTGCTTCAATTGTCAATGCGAATGCTATGGTTTCAGAAAGAGTACGTGTTCTAGCAGTTCGCACAGACCTCTGAAGATGTATATCGGAAATGGCACGAACGAAGGACTCAACAGCAAGCTGGTTGATGTTTTCTTCTCCAGCGTCCGGGTATGCCAGGTGAACCAGTCTTTCGACGCGACGTCTGCTTGGAGCTGCTGTAGACTTTCACCCCTTTTCTGGACTCTGTTATTGAGTTGGACTCGGAAGACTTCTCTCCAGTGGCTATCTCCAAAGCTTTTATCTATAGCTGCCACGAGAGAACTGTAATCGCCGCTCTTACCAGCTGGAACTGTTTGAAGTAATTCAGCTGCTGGTCCTCTAAGAGCAAGAGTCAGTGCTATGTACTTGTCTTCGTCATCCCAGGCATTTGTTGTCGCGGCTGCCTCAAATTGTCTCTTGTAGACTGGACAAGAAGACTGTCCATCAAATGTTGGCGGTTTCATCTCCTTTTTCTTTACAAACTCTCTAGCAGATTCTCGAATTTTGATTTTCCGGATCTGGTCTAATTCCTTGGTGAGAACATCACATCGACTTTCTACGCCTTCGAAACGATTCTCTACAACAGAAAGCTGTTTTTCCACACCTTCAACGCGTTCGTCAATGGCACATACATTTTTCTCAATGTTGCCCAATTTGCCTTCTAAAATGTTTTTCTGACCTTCCAAAACATTCTGTTGCGCCTTAAGTCTTTCGAGAATATTCTGTTGTTCTTTCTTTTGTTCGTTTCGTTGTGCTTCCAGTTGTTCGAGAACATTCTGCTGTTCCTTCACTTGATCGTTTCGTTGCTCTTCCAGGCGTCCGAGAATATTGTGCTGTTGCTCTTCAATCAGCTTCTTTTGTTGTTCTTCCAGTTTTTCGAGAACATTCTGCTGTTCCTTCTTTTGCTCGTTTCGTTGCTCTTCAATCATTTTCTTTTGCTCGTTTCTTTGTTCTAATAAAAGCTTTATTATACTAGAAAAATCTACACTTTCACTTACTTTCTCTTCCTCCACTTCTGTTTCAAAAACAAAAGTGTTTACGTCTTCACCTTGCTGTTCCAAATAGTTGCCCAAGCGCAGGTCGAGCTCATTTTTCGATCCCGCTCTAAAAAGATTTCGCTTACCTTACTCACTTTTAAGCTCAATGCAGTTGAGCTCTTCCAACAACTTACCCATTTTCACTGTATTTAACTTCTTTTTTTTACACTTTACTAGTCTTTTTTTTTATCAAATAAGTTATATTTGCACTTCTGACACCAATGTAACGTGCGCTTAGTTCGAAAAATAATACTTCACTTTTTATTTTTCAACCACTTTTATTCAGTATCTAAACTTTATTCGATCTCAACTCGACTTTTGGACTATCACTTGTAGACAATTTACTCTTCACTTTATCCCTTGTATATTTATTCTATAGTATTATCACAGTTCATTTCTCATTTTCAAAATGAATTTGGAATGTTGTCCACAACGTTTTTTCCTATACAAAGCTATATGAAAAAAAGTTGTGGACAACATTCCAAATTCATTTTGAAAATAACAATGAACTGCGATAGTACTATAGAATTAATATACAATGCTTTATCACTCTTTAATCAAAACTGACTTCTGGTTGCGTCAGCTCCCTCTTTATATAGAAGTGTGAAACATCGAGAGATTTCTGGTAGTTTTTCTATGAACCATGATGTCTAGAGAAGTTCCCTTCCCGGTATTTTTCTGCACACACACACACTCACTCACAAACAACGTCTTCCATTATAGCACTCCATTATAGCGCTGCCAGCACTTGTGTTTTCGGTTTAACGTTTTCAATTAGGAAATTAGCATGAAATGTTGGGTGCACATTACAGTATGATACTTGTTTAAAACTAAATTACAATACTTAAAATATAGTATGTTACTTGTTTAAAACCAAATTTAAATATTTCAATGCTGCTTGTTTAAACTAAAGATAATAAATAAAGAGGAATATGATTGTATGCCGTCATGGTTGAATTTAAGACTTTTTTCAAGCGTATAGCTTGACAATGTGTTAAAAATTTTTTTTAGGGGATGTGAAAGGCGACCGCGACGGTTTTGGTGATTGAAAGATGAACTGAGTGACAACGAGAGGTAAGCGAAGTTAAAGGGAGAGGTGAAAATCTGCCGACACCTCTCAAGGTAGGGTGGGATATAGGCACCGTCGAACAAGACCTCGTTGCCCTCTGGTGGTAATGTCCGTCCGTTTTAAACAAATAGTTTTTTTCTTGAATATTCGCATTCATTGTTTGGCATGATTTTTTTTTTTGTTAATAGGTTGAATCCTTAGTGGTTGTGGACAAGTTCCCACACCGTCCGGCGAGCTCGAGCCGAGCCCCTATAAGCATGCCGGTCCATAACCACGGGAAGCAAAAGTTTTTTTTCTGGTTCAGCTCAACCTCAGCCTATTACAGGTTGTTGCGCTCATGTCATGAGTATTTTATGGTATTTGGGTTACGCAAGACACCAGGAAGCAATGAATATAGCACCAGCTCTGTTTTTAGATGGTATTTTGATAGATCTTAATGAAGATTAGTAATTTTTTTTTCTCATTTGCAGCAATAAAATGTATTTTGTTTTTATGTTTAGTAAAAAACAAAGTAGGAACTGCGAAAAATTTAATGAAAAAATGCATTTGCTGTGGAACATATTTTTTGTTTAATTTTTTTTAGGAATCGTGTATAATGTACGTGATATGCTTTATGTATGATAGCGTAGTTATATATCAAATTAAAGCTTACCAATTAAGGTGGTGCAAAAAAAATTATAGGTCATTGTTAGATATTCAAGACACACACCAAATATACTTTTCTATCTAGTGTGCATCTCACCTAAACTATTCGAAATGTCATCTGAATTGACAATGGAAATAAATTGATTCTATATTGAGTTCTCATAGCACGAGATAGTACATATTTAATATTGGCGATGAGGATTATTCAGATTAAGGAAAATCTGTTCAATGGACCAAAATACGCAAGCAGTTCTACAAGCATTAACTACAGCTCTAGAGGGTTTACAAAATTCAGGGAGAACACCCAACCTACATTTCGACCAGTTCAACGAAAACGAAGAAGCATTTCCCAACTACATAAAACGATTGGAGAACTACCTGGCATTAAAAAACATTACAGATGAAATAAAAAAGCGGCAAGTATTAATTAATTGTATCAGAGCGAAATACTACCAACTTCTTTCGAACTTGATAGCACCAGAAGAACCGGAGATGAAGTCATACGAGAATTTAATAAATACACTCAAAGAACACATAAGTCCCAGACCGAACGAGATAACCGAGCAACATAAATTTCTACTTAGGCTGCAACATGAAGGGGAGTCTATCGCCAATTATTTAGCAGATCTAAAAAAGTTGAGTGTCTACTGTAAATTTGAGTGTGAATCATGCCAGAAATCTACACTGAATACTCATCTAAGGTCTCAGTTTATTCGCGGACTCAGAGACTCGGACATCAAGGAGAGACTTCTGCAAGAGACAGACTTATCTCTGGAAAAGACAATTAAGAACGCTTTAGCAATGGAGGCGTCAAAATTGGAAAGCCGTGCTATGAACAACGTTCACCAGCTACAATGCAAAGCGATAATCCCACTCAAGAAAACAGGCCACACATTCAATACATCAAATACAAATTTACATAAAGTTAACTCCAAAGAGTATAAAAACAATAAAATGATTTGTTACAGGTGCGGCGAACAAAACCACATGGCAAACAATTGCAAATCGAGCAACCTAAATTGCACAATATGTAGGAAGAGAGGTCACGTATCTTCAGTGTGCATGAAAGCGCGATCATCAAACAGAGAGACGAATACTTTAGAAGTTACACAGAGTGCTGATATTGACAGCCACAGACATGAGATGCAAGAAATCAATTATCTTGATTTAATGGAAACTGGAGGAAGAGGAAAAAGTATACATGCAGTTCAATTACACCAAAAAGTGATCGCTACAGGTGGCAGAGGTAAGTACTATGTTACCTTGAAAATTAATGGGAAGCCCCTTGAGATGGAATTCGATACCGGGGCCGCAATTTCGGTGATAAATTATGCGACTTTTAAGAAGTATTGGCCAAATGCTAAAATCTTGCCCACAGACGTCATGCTTAAGACCTACAATCAAGAAATATTCCCTGCTTGTGAAAAATCAAAAGTACAAGTTCAGTACGATGACCAGAATATAAATTGTGATTTATATATAGTCAAGGGTAGATTCGATACACTCATGGGACGTGAATGGGTACACAAGCTCAACCTTTTGAGTGTCAAATCCGTCGATACATATACAGAGGTAGATATAACTCAATTAAAGCAGCAGATTTTTAAAAAGTATGAGAATGTCTTCAGACAAGAAATTGGAAGTATACCGAAAATAAAAGGTATGTTAAAGCTACGTGAGGGTGCTACTCCTTCTTTCATAAAACCAAGATCAGTACCATATGCAATTCGACCTTTAATAGAATTGGAATTAGACAGATTAGAGAAATGTGGTATTATTGAGAAGATTGCGCACTCGGATTGGGGGACTCCGGTAGTTCCCGTTATCAAAGCCGACAAATCCATTCGGTTATGTGCGGACTATAAAGCCACACTCAATAAGTATTTAGTGAACGATGGGTATCCAATTCACAAGATTGAAGATCTGTTTCAAAAACTAAAGGATGGTGAATATTACTGTACATTTGATATTCACAAGGCTTACTTACACCTCAATATGACGGAGGATAGTTCTATGCTGCAGACAATAAGTACTATAAAGGGTCTTTACCGGGTAAAAAAGCTAATGTTTGGCTTGAAAACTGCGCCAAACATATGGCAAAGGTTTATGGATGAAAATATCACTAATGACCTTGAAGGAACGGCATGCTTTATTGATGATATAATTGTAGTAGCTAGGTCAATATCTGAACTTTTTCAAAGATGCATGCGATTACTTGATAAGTTACAGAAATTTGATTTACATTTAAATAAATCAAAGTGCAAGTTATTCGAAAAGAGCGTCACTTACTTGGGCCACAAGATCGATAAAGAAGGTTTACACAAAACATCCGAAAAAGTGGAAGCGATTTCAAAAATACAACCTCTTTCAGATCTCAACAAATTACGACATTTTTTGGGAATGGTAAACTATTACCATAAGTTCATTCCGGATCTTTCAACCAAACAACACCCGCTTTACCATCTGCTACGGAAGGATGAGAAGTTTATTTGGAACAACGAGTGTCAGCAAGCGTTTGAAAATTTGAAAAAGGAGATGATGAGCGACAACGTTTTAATACCATTCAATGAAGATCTCCCGCTTATTTTAGCTACTGATGCGTCTCCAGTCGGGTTATCAGCAATTTTGTCCCACAGGACGAAAGATGGCGAGCGTCCGATTGCTTTTGCGTCCAGAAGTCTATCTAAGTCGGAGGCTAATTACAGTCAGTTAGACAAGGAGGCTACGGCGATTTACTGGGGGTTACACAAGTTTTTTAATTACTGCTATGGGCGTGAATTTACGCTCATCACAGATAATCGGCCGTTGACTGCAATATTTCACCCAAATAAACATCTGCCCTTACTTACAGCGCAAGGGTTATTGCATTACGCACAATTTCTTAGTGGATTTAACTATAACATTCAGTACAAGAGTTCAAAAGATAATATTTGTTCGGTCAGTCACCCGATGACCGAATTAATTCTCCAACGGAATGCTGACGATGCATTCCACTTTTCAATCAACGCTCACAGTCACCACCGCCAGCCTCATATCATGGATAATCGGTCACCTCAAATATCCACATTTGACGACCCAGCTATCAACCATAGCAACACCCACTCAAGTACAGAGAAATGTATCTGCCAACGACTTGGCTCAGATACGATCGTTCGTCTGAGGGTATCTACTACTTGGTGCGGATACCCGATACACACCGCTGTCGATGATGTCATACGATGGCTGTATTTATGATGTATAAATACTGTCGCATTTATGACCTGCCACTACTTTTCGTTTGCAGTATGATGTCTCTCCCACGGATCATAGCATTAGTTGCAGGGGTCGGCACATTCTTTCTGTTGTGCCGTTGGACAGCCAGTGCATGGCACTGGTATCAATTACTGGACTCCCTAAACGTGTGGGAGTTTTGGTAAGTCAGCAGTTTGGACGTGGTGGACTGAAGGATGGTGGTGGGTGGCTGGTGGTTACTTCTGTTAGTTCAACCTCTATCCTCAACCGACGTGGTCGTCTATAGTCTTACTCGTATCTTCATCGCGACGTGGTCGTCTCCCTGGTGTATACGTGGTATATACTCTTTGCAATTAATCTTGGTCATAGCTTGGCTATGTTTGTTCATTATATCCATTAAAGTATAAGAATAAGTAACTTGTGTATTTAAAGTATAAAAATAAGTAACTTGTGTATTTAAAGTATAATAAAAGTAACTATAACAAAGTTGGCAGTGTTGTTCGGCATTGTGCCCTTTAAATTTGGTTCATCTTGGGAAGACACTTTTCTCTATTCTCCCCCTCTCGTTTTGACTTTGGAAGTTGCGTTATTCCCGAACATATTAATGCCGATTTTCTTTCCAGAAACCCATTTACAATACAATCTCAAGATTACAGAGATGATGGCGAAACCTACGAAATATTTCAACTCTGGAACGAATACTTACCTCTTACTAATGCAGATATAGCTAAAGAAACAAAGCGTGATAAGGAGTTGTCTTCGCTTTGGATCCTTCTACAGACAGGAGCAAGTTTGAAGAACACGACATTCAAGCTAATGGAAAGCGAACTGATGATAAATGAAGGATGTATCTACCGGGGACTACGAATTTTAATTCCCCACACAATGCGCACACAGGTTCTTAACGAGTTACATGCAGCACACATCGGCATCGTTAAAATGAAAGCTTTGGCTAGAAGCTACTGCTATTGGACTGGAATTGATCGCGATATCGAGGAATTGGTAAAAAGCTGTCGGGACTGCGCCAAAGTTCTGAAGCAACCAGCAAAGGTATCCTTACACCCCTGGGAGATTCCGGCCCTACCGTGGCAACGGCTTCATATAGAAAAACGAAGTGGTTGGAAGTTTCCCCAATGAATCGGATCACTAGTTTTTATACCATACGAGCGATGAGAGAAATGCTTGCAAGATTTGGAATCCCTCAAACTATTGTTTCCGATAACGGAACAGACTTCACCTCGAAAGAGTTTCAAGATTTTCTGAAATCAAACAACATTTGTCATAAGCTCACTACACCTGCCCATCCATCGACCAACGGACAAGCGGAACGGTTTGTTCAAATCCTGAAAAACGGGTTACGATCTGCCAATAATGATTCAGGCTATCTTCACACAAAATTACAACGGCTACTTATGCAATATCAAAAGACAGAAAGCTCAACTACAGGCAAGAGTTCAGCGGAAATGATGCTGAAATTTAATCTTAGCACAAGGATGGATTTATTGCGGTTTTCTAGCCCAGATAACGTAAGAGAAATTGAGATTTGCAAACGTCACTTTGAAGTTGGAGAGCCAGTTCAGGTCCGTTATTACCAGAACAAAGAGTGCAAGTGGAAGTTCGGTAGAGTTACCGATAGGGTCGGCCTTTTACATTACATAGTAGATGTAGATGGAACTCCATTCCAGAGACATATTGACCAAATGAGTTCCACCAACGTTGAAGGAAATATACCTAATAAATTTTCTAATTCTATTCCCATAGATCTTCAACCCACAGGGACGAATGCGAATTCGGACGAAAGGGACAATTTCTTAGTCGCTACAATAGAAGGGGAGGCAATACAACAACAAAGTAATGCAGCAGCCATTTCTCAACAACCGGCACAGGAAACAATACCAGCATCTCCGTCAGTAGTCACTGATCTTTCACCTAAACCTGCGGAACCGAGACCAAAAACGCAGCAAATTGAAGTGAAGAGATCTACCAGGACACGTCGTCAAGTAATTCCCTACCAACACCAATCTTAATGGGGGGAAGACTGTTAGGTATTCAAGACACACACCAAATATACTTTTCTATCTAGTGTGCATCTCACCTAAACTATTCGAAATGTCATCTGAATTGACAATGGAAATAAATTGATTCTATATTGAGTTCTCATAGCACGAGTTAGTACATATTTAATAGTCATCACTGATTTTTTCGAGATATTGGCTGGCAAACGTCAACGAAAATGTTTCTTTTCAAACAAATTTTAGGTCTGTTTTTTCGAAATATAAGGCATTTTGAAAACTGTTTTTTAAATGAAATGAAAGATATTTTTATGATCTTTCATATGATACCAAAATCATTGTCCTATGTGCTACGCTTTTTGAGATATACGTAATTATTTGCAGAAATGTCAGATTTTTCCCATTTCCGGCGCTCAACTTCAAGTCTAATTATTTCAAAATCACCAAGACCGAAAATACCAAAAATATTCAGCAGGCTGATTGGGCTGAACGTAAGCTTTCATTTGGTACTAGTCTCATAGGTGTGCGCCCTGGGCCCAAGTATGCACCACCTCTTTTAAGTTAAACCAAATTTATCATCCCCTCAGCAAAATCTTCGTTCAGTTTTGTTTACATTTTTTCCCATACAAAAATGGTGTTTTCTTAAATTTTTCAATTGCAAACTAAATACATTTGAAATGTAAAAATCACTCGAGTGCACTTTTTATTCAAGCTTCAACATTTTAAGATGCTAGTGCGCATATAATTTAGTCACTTTTGTTTAGTTTTATATTTTATTTAAATTATTTAATTCGACACCATTTCTTCTTTTTCCCATACAATTTGTATGGGCTTTCAAAACAGCATTTCACTCTATGCCCTACCTTTTAGTTCCGAAACGACAGGTAGGTGGTGTGCAAACTCATGTTCCCAGTCCCAATTGGGATTGTCCATCACGAGTTACGACGCGTAGCAACCAAAAGTAGAACTAATGCTAGGTTTCCACTTGCCATTTTTTGAATAATGAATGACCAAGTTTTAATGACAAGTGGAAATTGCAAAAATTGACAGTCATTCAACTGACGAACAGCGTCGGTCATTTTTTGGCAGTAGATTTGAATGACAAGTGGAAATTGGCTGATTGACAAACGAAATGTTACTCCATCATTCACTGACATCGATATTTTTTTTGGCATCGTGTTGAATCTTTTGTCAATTAAGTGACGAGTTAATACACGAGATCTAAATAAACTAAATATAATTATCTGTTTGCGTCCTTGCTTGATTGATTTTTTGTTTTGTGTGTTTTTCATTCACAAAACGGTCTTAAATAACGAATTGAGGCTCTCTGACTTTAAGCAACATTTGAAGAGATATAACATCAATTTGGAATTCTCTGGTGGTGTCCTTTGATCGAACTTTAGCTTTGCGCAGGATTGACACGGGGAAGATTACGCTGGAAGAGGAATACTAAAATTAGAAACTGTTTGTACGATCAATATGCCATTATATAAATAAAGACTTTTTTCACATTAAAATCGTGGAGTTTATCAATGAAAATTGGCGCTTTTGTAATTGGGAAACAAAAATCGTCCATTTTTTTCCTTTTTAAATGAATGAAAAAACAATGGATACGATAGGAGAACATTTTCCAATTATTTTCTATTTATTTATTAAAACCCATATCAAGAATATATTTCTCTTTATTTTTCATCGGGAGCAAACATGGAGTAACCTTTCAATCTATACGGAACCAAGTAACTACTCAATTTATAGACACCTAGAAACGAGTTCGTAGCTCGCTTGTAGCTTACACTGACCTTCTTTTGCCAACCGTCCTTTGGATTATTCAACTGTAAAAGAGTATTTATTCAATCCACTTCTCAACACCTAAGGCAAACTCACCATAAACGAACTAATGAATGAGGTGGCTGTGTCGAAATTTGGTCCAACAGTGAATATTTCATGAATGATCAATGATGTCTTCCAAGCAAATTATTCCTTTCTCTCCAAGTTGCTCTTCAATCATGGTATTCGATTGAATTGGGGTCTTTTTTCCATCAATCATGGCAAAACCTTTTTTGAACAACAGCTAGCGAATGGTAGTCAGTGATGGATACCCAAAACAAATAAATAGCTAGTCTCAGAAGAATTTGGTTTTCTTTTGTGTTTTTGAGAAACAAAGAACTATGACGTTTGGGCATGTTCCATGTTTGAAAAATCTTCAGCTTCGTCAAATATCTTCTTTCTAAAGAAATCAGAACTTGTAAATTGGAAGAATAAAGAAACTGGTCCTTACCCTGCATGTCTCATTACCAGCAACAGCTTATCATTTGTGGCATCTTCTTTTGTTAGTTTTGTTTTCCGTATGGTCTGTTTTATCCGTTTAGATGTTCGTTCAGCTTTGATAAAGCCCATAACAAATGATTCTGCTCAACGAAATTTATGATGTTCCTTCTTCTTGGCAAGACGCTTGATGCGCTCTGTGCGTTTTTGCTCAATCACAGCTTTGTCTTGGAGGATTCTTCGTTTACGGTGAGCAAGTACTGCGACCTGCTTTCCTGGGAGTTTATTAGGAACAGCATATCTTTAAAATAATATAAATTTATAGTTTTTGAAACAAAACCTTACAAATTAAAAAATAGGTAACACATGGTTTTTTCTTGTCTTCTTTTTTAAATAAAGAAATGGGATTAAATTTACAAACAGTGCACGGTAAACACGTGCGGTAGAAAAGAAAATTGATTTCCTCTGTTTTCGAATTTTATCATCTTGATTTTTGTCCATATCCCATAATTAATCACCCCTATTATGGAATCCGGCGAATGCTATTTAGCGTGAGTTTCAACCATTTGCGAAAATTTTGCTATTATGGAATTCGACGAAAGGAGTTGAATGAATGTCGGTAACAAAACCTGCACAACTGACTTTTCTGTTCAACTTATTTGGTATTAGTGAATTCGCAAACCATTCGCACTCCATATAATTTTTTCCATTTCACATTCGCGACATTTTTGTAGTGAATCGAAATTCGTAAAGACAAAAACTTACTAGAAAACAACAAACAAAACATGAAAAGTGCAAATATGTTAGTTCAAATTTATGATGTCGAATGTTCAGGTATTTATTTTACTTCTTTTTAAGAAAGCGGACCACAAATAGGGAAAAATTTCGTGAAATAGTTGAGCTGATGAAAACCGAGCCCGATGTTGCAAAAAAACTTAACAAAAAAGTATTCGGAGCAGCAACAGTTTTGGAAAGGCTGCAAACATCACTTAATAGCATGGGTCCACCATTTATGGAGATTTTCAAATGGAAAAAAAGTATATAGAAAAATTATGATGTGTATGCAATCTAATGAGTTTTTTATTTGAATGCAGGCTCTCATCCGAAACATCCAAAATACTCTTAATTTGGTAGCGTAATTCTATTCGAGTATATTTCGATGAGTTTTCTCTTACATCAAAATGCAATTGAATCCACTATAAATATCACTTTTAACTTAAAACTGAAACTTGCTTTATTTTAATTTCAAATTTGTTTGCGTATCAAGTTAAATGAATTTTTTCGTTTTGTCGACATAAATGACAGCAGCAGACAGCAGCACAGAGTAGAACCACAGAGGACAGCAGCAGTGAAAAGCAATAAGGTAGTTCTGGTATTGATAATACAGCTCATTCGTCGAATTCACTAATACCAAATAAGGAGAACACGAATCTACCGCGAATCCTGTCAACTCCCCGGGAGTAAAATCTTGCGAATTCCATAATAGGCATGAATAATTTTCAATGACATCTTTGCAACACAAAACAAAAAAATCAATTACAAGGCGGCAAATAATTGTCAGTGACAATCCACTGTCAGTTCAGAAATGACAGCACAAGTGGAAATAGTGTTCATTGAGTTGACAAAACATCTTGTCAAAACTTCCTTATCAATGAAATGACAAACAATTTCTTGACAGTAAATGACAAAAGTGGAAATGAACTGGCAATTGTATCAATGGCTGCGTTCAGAAGCACCATCTGAACTTTAGTTGCTATCTGTCAGTTTATGAACGACCATCTAACAAGAAACATAAATTTTTTTTTGCTACTCAAAAACATCTTATTTACTTGTCGATTTTACTTCGATTAGTTGTGGCAACGCCGAGAGATAAATTTTTATGGTCGTGCATCTTTTTTATGGTCGTCCATCTTTATCAATAAAGAAAACTCTTATATGTTTTGATAAGGTCAAACTGAAGTTAAGATTTTCAGCTGCTTTTTTTCATCTGAAAATCTATGTTCGAAAATCTGAAAATCTGAATTGTCAGCTGAACTTTTGTATGGAAAACTGACAGCAACTTAAGTTCAGATTTTCGAAGATGGTGCTCCTGAACGCAGCCAATTACTGACAAGAATTTGATCCGTCAAACTATAGGCGTGTTTTTTTTTATGCTAGTATATAGTACAGTAAAAATTTCCCTTGGGGAACAACAACAAATCATTTTACTGTCGTAATTTTCCACAGTGAAAACAGGGATGGCATTGCTGTGGATTGATAGTTTCTAGATATGAAAATAAGATGGCGCCACCAATGATTTCAGTTCATCAAAGCTTTTTCGAAAGGACGTGTTCAAAAAAAATGTGGTATTTGCAAAGAAATTTTTTCTCTTGATTAAAAATTAAAGAAATAAAAACTATCAGTCGTATTTATAAAATTTGCTTAGAACACCCTTAGACAACTGTCCAACTAGACGGTGTCTAAAGAGTTGGACAACCCTTAGCCAATTTCGTATTTATAAATGCATTCCACCAGTTGTCTAAACATCCTCTCAAACTGTCAACTCCGAATGAAAAACTAAATGGTGGCGTTCATGATGTATCCGTGCAGTACCATTTTTTGTGTTTTGATATACGAGTGCAACAACAAAATGGCTCTGAAAGAGTGTGGCGTAGCACTTGAACCAGACCAAAAAAGCAGCTGATTTGACTTTGAGTTACAGCTTTTCCAAGTCTCATAAAACGATGAAATTTGTACAATTTATAAATTAAATTGTTGAAAGTAGTATTTTTGCACCTCAAACTACATATTTTTTTCGATCTTAGAGCTCTCAACAGTGTTTTATAACATGTTCAACAAAATTGTTTTTTGCTGTAGCAAATGCCACTTTAGCCATAGCTTAGACAACCAATTTCGGTGTCTAAAGTTAGACATTTCTTAGACAGCGATGAAAGTGTTTATAAATACGATTTGGAGTTGGACACTGTTCTTAGAGCTGTCCAAAGTTAGACATACTTTGGAATGGGATTATAAATACGACTGTATATTCATATTGAATTTTCGCCCTATTTCTTACCTGGTGGTGTATATAATACAGGATTTTGAACTAGTTCTTTTTTGCTGAAGCCAATAGCTTTTCTCATGGAATTATTTGACTAAAAAATATAGCCAAATGCAAGCAAAAAACAAATCAAACAAACAAACGAAGCAGTAAAAAATGGTCAAAAGGGAAAGAAATATGTATGAAAATTAAACATTCTTCAAGTTTGGTACGTGTTTCAACCTAATTTAATTTGGGTTGTGTTTATTTGTGCGGTAATATTATAGTTCAATTTCACGGTTTTGTAAATAGAATCAACTTATTTTCTTTCTAAACCTATCGAAAAGACTGGTCAATGGTGTAAAATTGTTTTACCACAGGTTTGAATAAAAAATTAATTGATTCTGTTTGCCAATGGAAAATCTCATCAGAGATTGGTTTTTAATATCTTTTTACATACTCCCCGAACATACCCGAAAGTTTTTTTCAACAAAACAGCTGACTTTGACATAGAGCTTTCTTCACTGCTGGACGATGCCTCCAAAAATAGTAAAAAAGAGCTGTAAGAGAGAATCTGATGTATGGAAAATAAGAAAAAACAATACAAATTCATACCTGACTTTGTATAGTTATTCATTTGATAGAACAATTAACGAAACAAACCTGGTATGAATTTGATTTTGTTTCATCTTGAATTTCACAGAGAGCTTTGAAAAGTAGCAACAAGCTTTAACGTTGAGCTCCATCTTGTTGCTGAAAATAGAACTGATAATACTGTGGACAGATCGTTTTTTTTTAACTCGAATGCTGTACTATATACTAGCTTAAAAAAAAACACGCCTTATGTCATTTTAGTGACATGTGGAAACCCAGCATATAAGCGGGGGCACAGCAGGTGCCACTTTTTTAAAAAATTTGTTTAAAAATAGAATGTTTTGCCAGCCGAATATTTGAAATCCTTATTGAAATAGATTGTTAAAAGTTTAAAGAAAAATATAAAATTGAAGTACAGCCAAAAAGTTGACTAGAAGTGTCCAAAATTCAAATTCAAAATTGATTTGTGATTGGGAACAAAATTTTATGTTGAAAAATATGATTAAAAATATCCACAAAAGCACAAATAAAGCTGTTAATCAAGAAGGTGCGTTAAATAATGTAATTTTTGTACGGATTGTATGTGTGGATCGTCGTGGATAAGTGATTTAAATAAGTCGGAGAATGACCTCCACGAATTATAATCTCCATCGAATTTGGGCAGTGTTATTTTTGGCAACTGGGTCTGCTTGAACTGCAGTTCTGCATTATTTGTCGAATTTTGATTGGCCTCTGGCGCTGTTCGACTGCAGCCTTCTTCAAGTTCCGCCATATATTCATAATATTTGACCTCCATTTCATCAAAGTGTTGTTTTGTTAATAGTCGTTGTCGGATTCCACCTTTGTGGTAAGAATGGTTTCATGAATTTTCCGATCCTGGTTGACAAACTCGTACCACAGATCGCGCATATCTATGATTCTTAGCTTATAGAAACTAGCAGTTCTTTTGTCCAACTTGGTTTTTTGCCATTTTCAATGGTTTTTTCAATTTTTGCTTTCAAAACAGCTTGTTTGATAAGCAATTTTTCTAGGTCGCTCATGATTGATGAAGTTTAGTGTGTAGCCCGTTTTCAAAAAAAATTGATTTTTTCTGCAGTTTGACACAGAAAAAAAACAAAGGGAACAAAAAAAAAAGAGAAAAAAAAGATCAAATATGGATTTTTAAAAAGGTTATTAATTGATATCACAATTCCTGGATGGAACCAAAAATGTTTTTTGCCCAACGTTGATGCTTACCTTTTTTGATAAACTCAAATCAAGCAAAAATTTATAAATAAAAAGATTCGGAATTTTTGTGATATTTCAATTAACAAGATTTTTATTGTCGATATCTGATTAGCTAATTATAGACAAAGTTTATTGTTAGTCAATTGATATGCGTTTACGTACTATCGTGTAATGCTTTCCAATTGATTTTTGAATTTAAACAAATAAGCTTTGTTTAATCTTCACTTATCCACTATTCACATTTATTTCTTAGATTATACTCAAATGATATTCGTTCCACGTATAAAACAGTGTGAACGTTTTCCAATTGATTTACTCTAACAATGCTAAGTTTCTACTTAACAGAGATAAATTTCAAATTATGTTCGAATGACGTATAGTGTCGTCAATCGATTTCAAATTGATCTTTTTCTCTTTTACAACTTACTACAAATTTCTACTTAGGGATCAAAATATATTTGTTTAGCATATAACTAGCTGAACAATTTCAAATTGACTTACAAATTTTATAATTTACCTTCATATGTTGTCTTCTCCTTGAGGTCAGGGACTAGAGTGAGTGATTGTTGAAAATCCTGGGCCTTTTATACGGTCTTTTGCGTCGATTGTACCGTTTTCGGGCAGTGAAAATGCTGCCTACTCATCATCAATGTTGCAAATACCTGTGTAATTAATGCACATAAATTGCGCAAATGTCGCAATTTGTTGTTTGGCATCACTTGTCTCTTGATCTGTTTATTTTTTCGCGCAGCTTTGATAATGCGCCATCTTGACTAAAGTTGCCATATTTTGTCTCCCTCTAACCTGTTGGCTATATTAAATAAATTTAAAACATTAATTTTTCCGATAATTATACATAAATTTAATAAAATTGTGTCGGAATCGCGCTCGGCGTTAAAAGGTTTATTTACTAAACGCATTAATGATTTTTTTGTTTGTCTTTAACCTTTAGCACACAAATTCATCTTAGCGCGCTTAAACATAATGGATAATCAATCCAACTAGGGTTGTATTAAAAGAAAAAATACACAATTAATAATTTTTTTTGCTGATATCTTTTTGGTGAGTTAATTAAACTTTACTTTTTAATTTCGAGCCGCACACAGCGGTATTTGAGTTCCTGAAAAGATTTCTCGCACTACCTGACCATTTAAACTGCTTGCCTTTTTCGGTGAGCTGATGTAAACTCTTTGCAACTCCAGCAAAGTTCTTAACAAAACGTCGGTAATATGTGGCAAGACCAAGAAAGCTTCGGAGTTGATGTTTGTCCTGTGGTGTTGGCCAATTTTTGACGGAGTCAACTTTTTCAGGATAAGTCTTCACTCCTTGGGAAGAGATGATTTGTCCCAAATACTTAACTTCGGTTTTGAAAAGTGCACATTTTTCCGGATTCAGTTTAAGGTTAGCCTCTCGAAGTCTCTGAAACACGGCTTTTAGGTTCTTGCAATGTTGGTCAAATGTTTTCCCATAAACAGTGACATCGTCCAAGTAGACTAGGCAAGCTTTCCTCGTCAGTCCTTGAAGAACGCACTCCATCAAACGCTCGAATGTTGCCGGAGCGTTGCATAGCCCAAACGGCATAACTTTGAACTGCCAGAGCCCATTACCTGCAGAAAACGCCGTCTTTTCCCGATCATCAGGGTGGATGTCAACTTGCCAATATCCACTCTTCAAGTCCAGCGTCGAGAACCACTGGGCTCCCTCCATGGCATCCAGGGTATCACTGATTCTGGGCAGGGGATAGCTGTCCTTCTTAGTCGCATCATTCAGCCTTCGGTAGTCTACACAAAAGCGAGTGCTTCCGTCTTTCTTTTCACAAGCACCACTGGTGATGCCCAAGGACTTTTTGATGTGATGCTGCACCAACTGTGTCCTACCATATTGTCCCTTTTGCGATGCGAAGATGTCAGTGTACTCTTGTAGGAGATTTTCAGCCATCCTTGTTTGTTGGTGATCAAGGTTGGATGAATTCAGTATTTTAGCTTTGATGGTTTTGAGCTCCTCCGGAGTTATAGTTTTTCTCGGGGCTTCGTCTGTGATCTTCGTAATTGCTGCAACCGATTCGCAACGTCCAACGACTTCTCCTTTCTTCAACCTTACATCGTACGGTCTGGTGTTTAGTAATCGTACGGGGACCATTTTGTTTTTCGGTGCTACCAGTGTTTTCCCAATGATGACGCTTTGGGAGGAACACTCTGGGTCTGGTTCCACCATGAGGTATCGAAGGCTTCCAAACTCACCTTCCAGTTTTGTCCAAACGAACACTTCAGAAGAAGGAGGCAGAATCAGATCTTCCGTGATGACAGTTCTCAGTGTCGACGTACTTTCGTTCGAATAGGTCATTAGAAGTTCCTTATTTTGGTACTACAAAACCTGATTACCGATATCCAAAATAACTCCGTGCTGTTTCATAAAGTCGATTCCAATGATGCACTCGTCACATACCAGGAATTGATGAGTAAACACTAGATCGGCCAGTCGGATCTTAAGACACACTTCTCCATATACTCTTGCTGCTTCTCCCGTTGCGGTTCTTAGACGGTAGCTATTGGTGTTATGAAGCCACGTCGTCTTTACCAGGTCTCGACGTACTATGGAGGCTGTGGCACCGGTGTCGATGGTAGCCACATGTTTGTTCCCGTTAATAGCAGTCTCCACAGTCAGACTTTTGTTGTCTCGCTTGGTCTGAGAAACCTGGATGGTGGTTCTGGGGCCATCGATACAAGAAACCAGCCTCTGCTCCTCGAAGTTGCTTCTTACTCGTTTCCCTGATGGGAAACGGGCTGAAAGGCAACGCTGGTGTTGTTGTTACCTTGCTCTGGGTTGGGTCTCTTGCTTCCACAATGTTGACAACCGGTTTTATTTGGTGGTAGTCGGCATTGACGCTGTAAGTGCCCGGTCTTGTTGCAGTTCCAACATCTTGCTAGTCCGCTCCGCTGGATCTTTTGTATTTCAGCTCTTTGGCACGAGCATTCTTCGACTATGGCCTCTCTAAGTCGATGTACTCCATGAGAAGCCTGTTCTGCTGCTTCAATTGTCAATGCGAATGCTATGGTTTCAGAAAGAGTACGTGTTCTAGCAGTTCGCACAGACCTCTGAAGATGTATATCGGAAATGGCACGAACGAAGGACTCAACAGCAAGCTGGTTGATGATTTCTTCTCCAGCGTCCGGGTATGCCAGGTGAACCAGTCTTTCGACGCGACGTCTGCTTGGAGCTGCTGTAGACTTTCACCCCTTTTCTGGACTCTGTTATTGAGTTGGACTCGGAAGACTTCTCTCCAGTGGCTATCTCCAAAGCGTTTATCTATAGCTGCCACGAGAGAACTGTAATCGCCGCTCTTACCAGCTGGAACTGTTTGAAGTAATTCAGCTGCTGGTCCTCTAAGAGCAAGAGCCAGTGCTATGTACTTGTCTTCGTCATCCCAGGCATTTGTTGTCGCGGCTGCCTCAAATTGTCTCTTGTATACTGGCCAAGAAGACTGTCCATCAAATGTTGGCGGTTTCATCTCCTTTTTCTTTACAAACTCTCTAGCAGATTCTCGAATTTTGATTTTCCGGATCTGGTCTAATTCCTTGGTGAGAACATCACATCGACTTTCTACGCCTTCGAAACGATTCTCTACAACAGAAAGCTGTTTTTCTACATCTTCAACGCGTTCGTCAATGGCACATACATTTTTCTCAATGTTGCCCAATTTGCCTTCTAAAATGTTTTTCTGACCTTCCAAAACATTCTGTTGCGCCTCAAGTCTTTCGAGAATATTCTGTTGTTCTTTCTTTTGTTCGTTTCTTTGTGCTCCCAGTTGTTCGAGAACATTCTGCTGTTCCTTCACTTGATCGTTTCGTTGCTCTTCCAGGCGTCCGAGAATATTGTGCTGTTGCTCTTCAATCAGCTTCTTTTGTTGTTCTTCCAGTTTTTCGAGAACATTCTGCTGTTCCTTCTTTTGCTCGTTTCGTTGCTCTTCAATCATTTTCTTTTGCTCGTTTCTTTGTTCAAATAAAAGCTTTATTATACTAGAAAAATCTACACTTTCATTTACTTTCTCTTCCTCTACTTCTGTTTCAAAAACAAAAGTGTTAACCATTGACCTAATAGATATGGACTGCTAGTAACCAACTTTACGAGGGGTCCATTTAAGAGCAGCGCTTTAGTTTTGGGTGGTATTTTTATGAAGCTACCACTATAGCAACAGGAGGAACATAATAACCATTGAAGTACTGCAATGAGAAGAACTTTTTGCTTTTCACTGGTTTCAGTAGAACTGGTATTATATTTTTTTTGCACAACAAACTAAAGCAGCACCGTCGCTGTCGACAAAAGTTCTGCAAGGTTTGTATTGAAATGACATTTAACTAGCAGTCCATATCTATTATGTCAATGGTGTTAACGTCTTCACCTTGCTGTTCCAAATAGTTGCGCAAGCGCAGGACGAGCTCATTTTTCGATCCCGCTCTAGAAAGATTTCGCTTACCTAACTCACTTTTAAGCTCAATGCAGTTGAGCTCTTCCAACAACTTACCCATTTTCACTGTATTTAGCTTCTTTTTTTTTTACACTTTACTAGTCTTTTTTTTTATCAAATAAGTTTTATTTGTACTTCTGACACCTATGTAACGTGCGCTTAGTTCGAAAAATAAAACTTCACTTTTTATTTTTCAACCACTTTTATTCAGTATCTAAACTTTATTCGATCTCAACTCGACTTTTGGACTATCACTTGTAGACAATTTACTCTTCACTTTATCCCTTGTATATTTATTCTATAGTATTATCACAGTTCATTTCTCATTTTCAAAATGAATTTGGAATGTTGTCCACAACTTTTTTTCCTATACAAAGCTATATGAAAAAAACTTGTGGACAACATTCCAAATTCATTTTGAAAATAACAATGAACTGCGATAGTACTATAGAATTAATATACAATGCTTTATCACTCTATAATCAAAACTGACTTCTGGTTGCGTCAGCTCCCTCTTTATATAGAAGTGTGAAACATCGAGAGATTTCTGGTAGTTTTTCTATGAACCATGATGTCTAGACAACTTCCCCTCCCGGTATTTTTCTGCACACACACACACTCACTCACAAACAACGTCTTCCATTATAGCACTCCATTATAGCGCTGCCAGCACTTGTGTTTTCGGTTTAACGTTTTCAATTAGGAAATAAGCATGAAATGTTGGGTGCACATTACAGTACGATACTTGTTTAAAACTAAGGCTGTGTGTGAATTGGGTTAAAATTTCTCACCTTGGTTAAATTTTGACATTTGTTTTGCGGTGGAATAAGATGTTAAATTTTTGCTGTGTGAATTGGGTTAAAAGGGATTTTTTGAAACACTATTTTCTCAAAAATTCCTTTATAGTTTAAGAAATTTCCCTGCAAAAATTCCTCTTTCTCGTTTAATTTAATGTTTTTTTTATTCAAAATAAAGTTATTTTAAAAATGTAAATTTAATAAAACGTTCCAAAAAGTATTAAAATCTCCAATTTGCTTAATTTCTCTTGTTATTTTCCTAATATTTTTGTATCTGCATATTGTGAAAATATTTCCCATCACGGATAGTTTGATAATGGGTGTATGAGCACTTGTTTTTACAGCACTGACAACAACTTCAAGCAAATGAATAACAATTCAAGAAATATTTTACAATAATTTTATTGATACTTTTAAAATGTCAACGTGTCGTGAAGTATGTTTAAAAATACCATTTTGCATAATAATTTACGCTGTGTTTTAAAAGAGGATAAGCTACGGTAGAGTTCCAGTAGATGTTGTCCAGCTCAATTCGGTTTTGAATGAGTTTTAGTTTTTTGTCGGGAGACGCTAAAAAAAAACAATTTTATTTTTAATATTATGTACATACGTATGTTTTTCGATAAAAAGAAGGTCAAACTTACATTTATTCTAAGGTTTTCGCGTTATTTTTTCTTGTTGTTAAATTTTTGGCGTGCCACCCATACTGCTGACAACTACTTTCTGCTTTGTTAACCGATTGTTCGACAAAAAAAGTTGTGAATGCAACAAGAATTAGACACACCTCTCTTCCTTGAAAAATGTCAAATTTTAACCCATTTAGCCTGCTCACGGACCACGCCTGCATTTGCATTTTGGACACTTCTAGTCATCTTATAGGTTGTACTTTAATTTTATATTTTTCTTAACACAATTTCAATAAGAATTTCGAACATTCTACCGGCAAAACATTCTATTTTTAAACAATTTTGTTGGAAGAGAGGCAATTTCCATACATAATAGGGGTATTCATGCATCAGCGTAAAACCCTCGTAAACCGTGTAGTCTGTGTAAGTTTACCAGATGGTAAAAGAACTGTCAAATTTTGTATGGAAAATGTTTTACACAAATTTGGTAAAACTACGCAACGAATTCAATGCGGAAACGGGATAGGTAAAACGTGTAAAACTACTCAAAAGTCTTTTTTGACATTTCAAAAGAAACGATTCAGTCAAGTTGAATGTTGAAGAAGTAATTTTCATGCACATTTGATTAAATATGATTCTATTCCTGGTAAATTCAGTGGTGATATTGATTTTAATGAGTCTCAAAATTGAATTTTTATAATTGGCAAAAAGTTTTCTTTATATAGAGAACGGAACCCTGAAAATATTCCTTGGAATGTTGGTTTAATACTTGAATGTACGGCTGCATTAAACAAACGTGAAGAAGCATTGAGGCACAATGCAGAGAAAGTAATTGTCTGTGCTCCAGTTCCAGATGCTGATGTCACTGGGATGCTTGTGAATTCTCATGCACGTGCTTAGCCGAATTCAAGCGGCATGCTTTTTACCACGGTAATCATACATCTTTGCTAAATATTGGCCAAGAGGAGTGTCGGAAAGCCAAGATTCCCGTTTGTACTCACAGCGAATCTACGAAAAATGCATTACCAGAACTGAAACAGGACTTCGACTGTCTATGGATGCATTGTAAACGAAGTTTTATGTCAATAGTTGAGTTTCAAGATCATATATTCCTGCACTCGACCTTTGACTATGATATGTTGAAGACACACGAAAATACCCAGCCTAAAGCAAAATGCAACTGGCAGTATTGTAAGAAAACTTTTTCAAACAAGTACAGGCCAGTCGAACATACTCGAAAGCACTCAAACCAGAAGCTATACGGTTGTTATAAATGTAGTGAACTATTCCGCACGAAAACAACTTTATTCGATCATTGCAGAAGACAAGAGAGCAACAATAGTAAGTTGGCTTTTAACCTTTTGCCTTTTGAGTTTTCAATTTTTTGATTTTTTTTCTAGCACAAAAATATCAATGTGGCCAGTGTTACAAGTTCTATCCCACTGAGAAGCTTTTGCGAAAGCATGTAGTTGTTCATGTCAACTGTTTCAAGTGCTCCATGTGTGATATGACTTGTAACTCTTCCAACACTCTTGCCACACACATTCGATATCGTCATATTAAAGACCGACCGATGAAATGTCCTGAGTGTGATTATTCATGTGTAACTAGGTCGGATCCTGTATCTTGTTGTTTGGATTTGTCATTTCTGCTGAAGCTGATGTTGCCGGAAAGGTTAGTTAAACTTGTGTTCACCACTATATACTCATTCCATAATTTTTATAGGCTGTTGAAGCTGCAGCTAAAGTTCTAAAGGCCGGTACTGTGTCAGCCGATGATGTCAAACGCGGCAAGGCTCTTCTTAAAGCTGATATTTTGGAAACCTATGGCACCGACAGTGGCTTGATTGCTACTCTCGGAAACCAAGCTGCTCTCCAACAATCAGTCATGAGTGCCGACAACATGATTGCTGCCATCGATTCCCTGTCCCAATCAGATATTCAATCTGTGAGTTTTTTTGTGTTTTTTGCTTCCATAGAAAAGTGATATAATTTAATTCTTCCATAGGCTGCCCGCAAAGCTGGTTCGTCAAAACTTTCGATGGGTGCCATTGGAAACCTAGTAAATGTACCCTATGCATCTGACTTATCTTAGATCTATGACCTTACATTGAAAGTTGTGTAATCGATTCCCTAATATTAATTTGTAATTTAAATCCGAAAGAGTCTAGAAAGAATTAATATGAATGTATGGCTTTAAATGCTGAAAAAGAATAAACTGTTCTTCGAAGAAAATCACTTATTTGATGTTTTGCTTTACAGAAGTTCATAAATTCATGTAAATGCGCTGAGGAGATCTACCTTTTGACCAACAAACAACAAAGTACCAAAACATTCAAAGGCTGTTTGGATGTTTAAGCCAAGCAGACCAAGTTTATAAATTTCACATGCTGTTTGGGTTCGATGCTGCTTACGCGCATGATCTTTTTGTGTCGTAGTCTGATTCTCTGCTGTCCTTGAAACAGAAACATCCTGTTTTTTGTATTCAATTTTTTGAATTTAATGCCAAGGTTTCTCATTCTCTACTGATTGACTTATAAACGATAACTTATAAGCCTTCACGAACTCTATTGGTTTGCCAGCATATATAACACATACTGCTTTTTGATGTTAATATAAATTGTTTTATTTTATAAAAAATTAAAATATGATTTTATATAAAATACGTTTCTATCGCAACTCAGCAAGCCTTTAACAAGCTCAGCTTCGCACTGCAACACTGAAAACAAAAATAAATTGTTTGGTTTACTGGTACAGTGGTTTAGTGAACTGATTATAGAATTGCTGTTTTGCGGCAACACGCACCTTTTATGTACGTATGATACTCGTATATAACTTTGATCTTTGGAAAACAACAAGTTAGGAAAAAATAAAGAATCTAATACAAAACAATGTTAGATAACTGCAACAATCACAATGGCAACAAAGAGTGAAAGAATGACCATCCAGTAGCCTATAAAAAAGTAATGGTAAATTGGTTAGTAGATTGTTAAACCGCTTTAAGCTCAAGAAACCTACCCCAGGTACTATCTTCCCGAGTCACATTTCCGATATTGGAAGTCTCGTCATGGACTCTAGTATCAACACGATCCATTATGTCAGCTAGTGTATCCAAAATGACTATCAAGAAATTGCATTAAGTCTTCATTCTTTGATAACCTTCACATATTCCCTTTACTTACCATTGTGTTCGTCTACTTCTGTCCCAACATTGATGCCAGTTCTTTTTGTCGCGAAATGCTCTTCGATAATGCTTCTTGTCCTCGATTTTGATCTTCCATAATTTGGATTTGTTTCTGTTTCAAGTGCTCCACACTATTATTTGTATCAATGATAGGGACATCGTCTCCTTGCCAGTATGATCCTGATGACGATGGAAGTAAATTGTTTCGTGTGCTTGAAGTGTATTTACTCCTCGATTGCTGAGAACAAAAACAAATTGAAAGGATTAGAGGGTTACTTTATTGGATGAATCCGTGACAGACAGTTCACGTTTATTTTAAAGCAATTGATAAATTTGACGTTTAACGAACAGCTGTTTTCTTACACCACTTACACAAAGTAGCTTAAAGGGGTACTTATGGAAAGTCTCGCGTAAAATTACATAATTTACACAAAACGTGATCTTACGCTGAAGCATGAATACCCTTAATGTCACTTATTGTGCCCCAGCTCATTTCTATTTTGGCCGCTACTTGTCGTGACGGCCAGTCCATACTCAATCCGCAAAGTTTTGGGTTGAGGATTGTCCAATTGTCTTGGACGGTTTTTGACGTTTCTTTTTCTTCTCTTTCTTTGTTTCTTGTCGTTGCTTTATTGTATCTTCTAATGTTCCTGAGTAAAGAAGTAGTATGTTCTCGGACAAGTTCTTGAATTTTCCATGAAAAAACATGAATTTTCCGTATCCATGATGTCAAAAATCATTGCTGCAGAATCTTATTAAATTATTTACCACTACAAATGACATTTCGCTTCTTATGAGTTTTTTCTTGCTTATACGATATATAAAAAGTGCAGCTGAGCCTCTTTAATTATTTTCACACTTTGACTCTGTGGGTGAGAACAAAAAATGAAAGATAAGTGTCAAAAAACATGCAACCGAAAAGCATCTGAGTGTAATAGTGCGAGACTGACGGGATGAGGGTTCAAAAGAAAATATAAGAAACACGCAGCATACCGAAAGTCTGAATGTACTACGGCACTACGGCTCTAATACCACATACTTAAAGGAATAAAGGATTTGAGGGAAAACCATTACCTCTCTTGCCCCGCAACTTCGATTTGTTTACATTGTTGTTTTTGTAACACGAGATCCATCTGTGATACACGTATCTTTGTACATAATATATGAAAAATCTATAGTACTATCTCTTTCCCCTTTTGCACTTTCGAACTTGAATTCGAAAGTAGTCCACAAAAGCTGGAGGGTATTCCACAAGAGTGCATACTTATTTATGGAAGCATAAATAAACAAATAAGTTTCATCACATATGCCTTTCTTTCTATCTCATAGGAAATGCGCGCCTAACATCATACATTCCACCATGAGCATTCTTTTTTTCGTAATCTTCTCCGCCGATGTTGGCGCACCCTAGTGACGAACAATGTTCACAAAAAAAGGTGTCCGGTAATAGTACTATAGTTTCTATATACAAAGACTAGGTATACAACATATACTTTTCGAATCGATCCAGCTACAAGAGCTATATCGGATCGGGTAATCTTATTTCAATTCGATGTTGGCATTGTATATTTCCATATACAATGATGTAGGTATACACTGGCACTAATTCGAATTGAAGTGTGATTCAGTTCTAAGTGGAAACGAGGTAATAAACAGCTATAAACAGATACCTAAGTTCAGTTGGGCTGTTCATGAAACTCTCATAGAGAATTCAGACCGGTTATTTTCTCGGACAATTCCACACGACTGCCGCATCTGCAAATTAATTTGTCTTCAACAAAATGATTGATGAACAAATTTTTTTGCAAATTAATTTGGCGTGTACACGGTTGTCAGCCATTCGAGACAAATTATTCACTGACAGATCTGGCAATATTTGCAGATCGGGCAATCGTGTACACTTAGCTTTGCAATCACTTCCCAAAAGCCGAAATGTTTGTAACAATTTTATAGACACCCTTTAAGAGGGTCTCTTGATAGAGCTGCTTAGAAAATACACGCTCAAAATATTTTATTCAAAGAAGTGGGAATCATTATTTCAGTACAAATTAAGAAAACTGATCTTATGTCTAAAAACAAAATACAAGCCAAATGGTCACATAATTATCTTTCCTTCAGTTGCTTTACACTTTCTGTGTATACAAATACAAACCCTTTCTGGTATAATATTTGTATTCAAAGTTGGGTGCCCGGGTCTTGGGTTAAGTTAGGTGCCCTGCGATCGCTATGAAGGTAAACAGTCTGAGTCGAACTGTTTTCATATGCGCAGGTAAAAATTTGTCTTAAAGACTTGTACGCTTATGGGCAAAAACATTGTTTTAATTATTTCCCATTGTGATTATTGCTATTTGTTTATGTTTCAATTTAAGATTTTCCCCACACTAAATAGATGATTTTGATTTGTTATAGCCAAAGTTTTTGTGATTTATTGAGTGCTAATAACATAATATCAGTGTCGTTGTTCAGTTATTCAACTTTATTCCGGGAGTAAGCTTGGTAAATTCGCTCTCCTATTCATAAAACGTTACTTTTATTAAAAGATTCAGTGCTCACACTTAGCTTCAAATATAAATGCTGAAAACTACGAGTGTAAAGCTATCTACCCTCAAAAAATTTTGATAACAATTTTCTTATTAGAAGTGGTAAGTTGCTTGCGTTCACGGATAGCAAATAGCAATAGGTACCAGACACATACATTCCTATGCTTGTTCGTTTTAGTTTCTTAGAAAACTTGGTGCATACGTGGATTTGTGTTTTTGGTTTTGTTTTTCTATTTAATTCAAACGAGCCTGGACAAATCTGATTAGTACATGCTTTCTGCTTTTAATGAACTGTTATTATTATTATAATAGAAGTAACATGTACAAGTACATGCATTGGTACAAATTATATATTATCCATTTCAATGGCATTATTAGTTTAGAATATATCTAGATCACAGGTTTCTTGGTGAGCTTGAGATATGAAGCTATTAAAACATCAAAGGAGTTTTTCAGAACTAAAATCTAGTTGGTTTTTGTGCTGTTGCACACTAGGCTTTATTTCTTGTTGAACGGACGAATATAGGCCGATATTAGAAATAAGACTAAGACAATTGGAACCCTATAGGTAGGTACTAGTTTATTTTCTCAGACAATTTTGGTTACAGAGTCATCTGAGTGGTGTCTGTGAGAAGCACATTTATCCTATTACTGGCTTACATCTCTTCTATTCAAAAATGGAAATCCATTCTTTCTAACAAAAATGTTCATGCAGAGTGAAATTATCACTTTTTGTTTCTCGAGTTCGAGTATTTAAGAAAAGAACACACAACCAATATTGTCATACAATGGTTAGTACTAAGAACTGTCTACATTTTCACTTTTTCAGGATGCTTTCACTTTTATTGCAGCAAATTTCTTAGATACATTACGAACTTTTAAATGATCAATAATTTATTTGTATTTGAGTTCAGGAAAATCGTACGATCATATAATATAGTAATATAGTATAGTATAGTATAGGGAATAGTAAAATTGATGTCCCATTAGAGAAGCCTAGGATCGAGGGCACGGAGGCGCACCAACCACTTCTTTATAATTTCAAAGGAACATTTAGCCCAGTCATTATAGTAAGTTCACCTCGGAATTTGAGATACCCAGCTGTAAATTTGTATGAACTTCTATTTTGACACCCTAAAAGTTGTCTCAAAACCTACATGCTGTAGGGTGTCAGCGTCCATTAAAAACCAAAGGTCAAAGGTCACAAAAATCGTTTATTGGAATATATCTCTTTTACTATAGGTTTTTTGCTATTTGTGTCTATTAGAATATTGTAGAAGATTTAACTCTCTACAACTTTTGCTTTAACAGTTTTTTTGTACGTTGAACCGTTCTCGAGATAGAGACCAGAATGCGCAAGGTCATAGCATAATTCTACGAAAAACGAAAATGAACTTTTTTTTCAGCGCCTACCACGACGCACGATAGCCAAAAACTGAACTTTCGGCTTCGGCCTATTTCGGCCGTAGTCGAAGGCTTAGCCGATTGTAGTTTTCTTAGCCGAATGTGGCCGAAGCCGCATTAAGAGGCTGTGACACGACTTCTACGCTTTTTAAAAAAGAGAAAAAAACTTTTTTAAAAGCATTCGAGAAACTACCGAATTTGGATGAGCTTGCTGCAGCATTTCAAGAAAAAAACTGTTGGATTCAAAAATTATTTGAAAATAGAATTCAAACGTTGTTGGCAGTCTATAATGCTCCTACGTCTGTGGCAAATATCGATCATTTTGGTTATACACAGTACGTTAAGTCTACCAAATTTAATAAACCTGTACAGTTATCAAATATTCCGCCAACAAGTGCAGCAGCTCATCAACATCTTAGTCGTGTTTTTTATCAAGCCCAAACTTGGTTAGGATTTGGAACCCCAGGAGTGGGGTTGCAAAATGCTTAACGGATTCCTTGAACCAATTACGACACTTCTAAAACCTGCTCCAGAGGAATTGCTTAATACGATCTTCTGTAACTGCAAGGTTGGTTGTGCTTCTCGATGTAAATGCAGGAAATCAGGGTTGAAGTGCTCTTTAGCTTGTGGCCAGTGTAATGGGCAAACTTGTCTCAATGATTCACCATATCTGAGCGATAACATTGAAGATGAAATATTTGACTTCGAAATCGTTGAAGACCCATACACAAATGGTGTTGAAGACGATAAAGAAGAAAATTGCAATCTCTACAGCAGCCGGAAGATGACGATGAAGAAGAAGAAGAAGAAGAAAAATCTAGTTTAAGTTTTAATAATTTTCATAAATTTCTTTTAATTTCAAACACCAGAAAAATGAGATTTTATAATAAAAACATAACTTATAGAGAATTTATATATACATACATATACAGTATATATAATATATATACAGTATATTACATAGTATGATGAATACATATTAAAGACATTATTAAATTTCTTATTTTATCAGCTTTTATAACAGTTTATAATTTTTATATGGCTGGTTACCGACCGGAGCTACCGGATGACCTTAAATTATGCTCTAACCTTGAGAGACCAGAATGTCTCTATCTCGAAAACGGTTCAACGTATAAAAAAACTATTGGAGCAAAAGTTGTAGAGAATTTAATCTTCTACAATATTCTAATAGACACAAATAGCAAAAAACCCATAGTAAACGAGATATATGCCAATAAACGATTTTTGTGACCTTTGACCTTTGGTCTTTAATGGACGCTGACACCCTACAGTATGTAGGTTTTGAGACAACTTTTAGGGTGTCAAAATAGAAGTTCATACCAATTTACAGCTGGGTATCTCAAATTCCGAGATTCTTGCTTTATTTTGATTTAAATGACTGGACTAATTATGAACTATGAACTGAGCCGAGTTGTGCGCTACCAGTCAAAAAGAATATCGAGTTCACCATTTCTTGTATATGCAACAGTAGAACTCAATGTTCCTTAAACATCAAAAGTCTGCGGCTTCGATAGTTTTTACTTATAAAAGCCACAATACATATTACTATTATTATAAAACTTACTCTTTTTAATGTAGAAATCACCACATTCAAACAAAATCAAAAATAAGAAACAAGCAACGTATACGTTTTTATGAATTTTTTAATTTCAAATAATATACAGGGTGTCCCGTAATTCGTTTTACATAATTTAGGATGTGATTCTTGGTCATATTCTAAGGCCGTGTGTGAATTGCGTTAAAATTTGCGTTAAAACTTCTACCACGATTAAAATTTGACGTCTTGTTTGAGGTGGGATCAAATTTAGCCATTTGCTGTGTGAATTGCGTTAAAACAATTATTTTAAACAAGATTTCTGCGTAGGTTAAAAAAATTTCCCTCGATAATTTAAGAAATTTCCCTGAACAAAAATTGGTTTTCTTTTCACGGAAAAATAATTTCAATTACAAAACATATTTTTAAAAAAACAGGGTTGATAAAAAGTCTCTGAAACTGGAAAAAAATCTTTTTCATTTATTGTTCTCGACTCTAATGTCATATTTTAAAACAACAATGAAAAATATTCAAATAAAATTCCCATTTTAATTAATTGATTTCTTCGGTATAGTAACATAGTTAAGTTATAGTTAAATTTGTTAATCAATTTGAATTCATTTTTTTATATGAAACATTTTTAACGGAAAACAGCTTTATTAATTTTGAAAATAAATTTATTAATTTTGAACTTAAATGGATACCAGCTACCAGAGTGCAGTCAAGGGGAAGAGCTAGTGGGGGATGTTTGTTCGGGTTCAAGAAAAATGTTAAACATATTAATTGCAAATTTGAGCTATACGAAGGTGTTACATATCTGAATCTGCATTTTAATAATAAAAATTATCGTATTCTTCCGGCTTACATCAATTGCAACCATTGGGACAACGATTTTGAAAGTATGGAAGGAGTAGTGGGTGATTTGAATGCAAGAATTGGAAGTGAAGAAGGAAATGAAAACAAAGCACTAGGAATTAAGCGAAAAACAAAGGATCCAATATGCAATGCACGAGGCCTTAAACTTATTGAGCTGTGTAACTCGTACGGGTTAAGAATTCAAAACGGAACAAGTTGCTCAGACACGGAAGGTGAACTTACTTTTGCTGGTCATCAACATCTTCCCTGAAGATTAACAACCAAAACCCATTATACATCGCCCCTGGATTCAGTACGAATCAATGTCTGCTGAAACATATTCCTTCCCCGAAGATTTATCTTAAACCCTGAAAATTTACCGCCCCTGGATTCATCAGTACGAATCAATTCTTGCAGAAATATATTTCTTCCCCGAAGATTTATCTAAAAACCTGAAAACACACCGCCCCTGGACTCAGTACGAGTCAACACCTGCTGAATTTAATTTCTTTTCCGAAGATATACCTGGAAAACTTCAAACTCATCGCCCCTGAATTCAGCAAACGAGTCAACACCAACTTTACCTGCTGAATCACACATCTTCCTCGAAGATATTCAAAACCGAAAACTTTATACAACTCCCCTGGATTTTTATATGAATCAATACAAACCTGTTGAATCATACATCTTCCCCGAAGATTTACCTGTAAAACTCCAAAATACATTGCCCCTGGATTCTACCGAATCAACAAACAGTGTAGCTACATGCTGTTAACACTATCTTCTCCGAGGATAACATATCTTCTCTTTATACAAAACCCCTGGATAAGGCTTAATTCTAAAGCCCAACGCAAAGCTGAAAACAACAATCAACCCAACTTTATATGCTGTACGAATCATTTCTTCGAAAAAAAAGGATCACCATGATCTTTGAAGGCACATCGTACCTGAAAATTCATTAACATATAAGATCATCTATACGTTCCTGAAAATTAAACAACATAATTGATTCAAAGAGCGAATTTCTTCAATCAACTCATCTTTAAAATTCAACATTCAACATTCAACTTTACGAAATAAAACACCAAATTATAATTTTATTTCATCTTTATTGATAGATATACAAAATACAACACAACACAAAATACATTTGGATTGAAACAACATTTGCAATACGCTGCGACAATGCACACATCAAATTATCAACTTTACTTTAAAATTTCAATCCAAATAAAGCACTGCCACAACGCATGCAAAAGAAACATAATATTTCAATAATTTTACTAATCAACAATTCTTTACTAAAAATTAACCAAACAAATCTAAATGGAGATTAGACACCTTCCACAAAAATTATGAAAAACATCGACAACACATCAAACGTCAAAAAGCCGTCCGCAAAACAAAATTGAAACTAATCAAAAAACATCCAATCAAAATCAAATTACAAATCACAATTTCATCTGTAAAATTTACAAAACACAAAATTCTCTAATTTAATCGAATCCACTGAATTTAATAAAACGTCATCGAAGACGATTATGTACACAAAATATGACTCAATATACGTGCTACGCGCCGAGCTGCAGGCTGCACTTGAATCATATCAGTTCAATAAAGTCAAAATCACAAAATGCACAACCACTTTTCAATGCAATCATATTTTTTATTGCAATAAAATGTCTTGCCATTGCACAACAAGCATTTAACACCACGTAACTTACGGCCATATTATTCACTCAATAAATTTAAATCCAATAGAAATAAACCCAGTTGTCAAAATTTGATCCCAGGTTTATATTTTGATCCCGGATTTAAAATAAACCCAGTTGTCAAAATGAGAAATGTCAAATTGTTAAAACTCATGATGTGAAACTTCAAATTCTTGTGTGTGTTGTATATTGAAAGTATAAATAATATTATGCGAATATCCATTCGTGCTTTAAATTTAATAACTATCTGTTACTTTTTTCGATTAAAACAAAAATATACATATATGGCTGTAATAGCTTAAGAAAGTCTCAAATGGATTGTACAAATGTTTATGAGTACCGCCATCTGCTCCTCCAATCGTTCCAATTGGCAGCCCAGACCTTATGATTTGTCGACTTAAAATACTTTTCGTCGTGAGTATTTTCTACAAAAAATATTGCCCATAAATTTGCTAACCATACAAATTTCAACTTCAAGTTACTCGTATTCCTTACCCAGGAATGGATCGTAGCAACAGTCCATCTATAGTTTTGCCTGCGACTTAAATTCAAACATCACACAGCTGGCTGAGCGACGGGAACAGTACCATCACAAGCATACAACGCAACAGGAAATCTCTTGAGGCGATCCGCTGACTGTGGTCCTCAACCTGTGGAATGTTCACTCTTCCCTGCAGTTAGAGATTTGCTAATCAATCTGACTCTACCGAGTGATGTTCCTCCACCTGGAGCGCAGTTACCAGGTGCTCAATCGATCATACCTTCGCCGGCCGGTAGGTTCAAGTCCTGGTCCAATGATGCATTCGCCAATGCAGTAAATGGAACAGGTTGGTCCACCACCCCAAGGCTATCCAATGGGTTTAAATGAGGGACCCAACTGATCCATTAAAGCAAGAGAAGTCCCACAAACTGTTGCCATATAAAAGTACGAAATAGCATTTTTTACGTTGATACTCCTACTCCAATTGGCAAAACGATGCGCATCTCCAAATCAACCTAGCGCAGTACCTGTCAACTCAAGAGCTACAGCAACTCCAGGAACAGTGTAATAAAAAAAGTAAAACACAAACTGTACTGTAACTAGTAATTCTTTTTAAGCAAAAAGAAAAGAAAAACTATCTGTTGATAAGCACCTTTTGTTAGGATTGGTTGTTACCATTTATTTAATCGATTGTTCAAACTTATTTATGGAAAATAAATATCAAAGATTTATTCAATGTTATCGCAAATGTTGTCTCAATTATTCCCGAGTATGTTTTTCAGAAAGTTCAGTGTAGCTTGAATGAGATGCTGAATCGAGACCGATGTTCGATGAAGATGCCCTTTGTCGCTGCAAATTGTCATACACAGACTTCTGTCGATTGTAATATTCAACAGAGCTCTTCAGTTGATTCAGCACTACTCCAAGACTTGGGGAAATTTCTAGAGTACCGCTGCGATTTTCATTTCTGAAATCATACGTCTAAGTTAAACTTTATCTTTTTTTTTGCAAAATAAAGACAAGATACCTCTCAATTGAGTCTGTAATGCTGGGCGAAAATATTATTCCTGTGGCACGATGATCGGCCGAATGATTGGCAATGGCATTCCGGCAATACAGTGACAAAATTGGATGCTGTTTCCAGGAAGTACTTCACTTGCAAGTGCTTTGTTTTTATCAGTTGGTGTATACTGTATACATCATGTTTTCGGGCTTCTGCATTTCTTTCAAAGTTGTCTCGCTAGTAATAAATCGAGGGAAAAGCGATACAAATGAACACCAACATCTTTGTTGAAGCTGGGATCGGCCAAAGCCATAAACTCCTGTCCTAATATAATTTTTTGTTAAAAAAGAAAGTGTTATATGAACGTTTTTTTTACCTGATTTGTTGTCCTAGCAATCAGTCCCGTAATCGAAGAAAGTTCCTGCAAAAAGAAAGTTCCTGCAAAAGCCCCAGGTCCAGGAAGGGACCACGCTTTGCTATGAAATTTATGAAACTCGTCTGCGAGTCCAAGTCGCGTAGAGTGTCAATGCATGAGAAAGCGGACATTTTACATATGCCGTGTCCTCCGATGCATTCGTGACACAAAATGTCAATCAATCAAATCAATATTTATCAATCAAAACATATATTTATTTGTTGGCTGTAAGTAAATAAAATGAAAAATTATTGTCTGCAGATTAACAAAAATACAACAAACAAATAATTTTTTTACTTCACCTTTTACTTTTGACAGATTGGGTTAGGTTTGTTCGCGTAAAATATATAAAGCACACTTTTTATGTCAAAATCTAGGTAAGTTTGCTTGATTTGGCTGCAATGTTTGTATTTTCCTGTAGTATGCGAACGATCCCAAAATATCCCAAAAATACATCTGGATGTAAAAATTTGAAACCGACGACGCAATGCGGTTTAAATCCATCGGGTTTATTTGGAGTGAATAATATGGATTTGCGTTTGACAACTGGGTTTATGCGATTTTACATCCGGATGTAAATTTAAATCCGGGGTTATTGAGTGAATAATATGGCCGTTAAACTTTTTATTCATTTCGCAAAAAAATTCACGAAATAATACGCGTTTGTTTATCATCAAAAATGTAAACAAAGTTCTAGTAGGAACCCAAAATGTCCGACTAGAAAGAGACCGAAACCACTTCGTTTTTTCAACATTTTTCCATACACACACACATACACACAACCGCGATCGCGAAAATTGATAAAATTGCCGGAAATGCGCGACGACACCACCGACAACAACAACATGAACATACATATATGTATCAAAATTAATGTTTTCATAAAATATATCAATCAAAAATATAAAAATCAAAATCAATCAAAATAGAACAAAACACTCATCCGTATATAATGTGGGTGGTCACACATTTATTCCGTCACAATTTATCCATCACAAGTCTAGCAGCTTCAAAATTAGTGCGGGAATGCAACGCACTTAATCCACATTGTAGCTCTACAATTTCACCTATACATACACATTTTCATTTCACTTAATTGTTCAATAATCTGCTACGAACTTAATCTACATTTAACACAATTAAAATATCGCGATAAAAATTAAAATTGCACAAAGCATGTCGACACCATGTTTGCTCACCAAAAACGATTTAAAATTTACATACGAAGAACGAACAGCAACACAGGATTATTCACTTTTACTACGCAAGCCGCAAGATTGAAAGAAACAACGGCACAACAAACGAACACGTCACTACAAAAATGAATGGAAAATTTCTGCTGCATAAAGCTTTCGCATTCATGCTGTAGTATAATATTGGTATTTGTTGTACTATTATACTATTATCTCGTGTTATCGTTTTCTGTTTATGTCATGTACTTGTACATTCATTAATCATTTCGTCTCTTTACATGTACACAACGAGTAAGAAGAGTATCACCATTGATCAGTGTATACCACTTATCGAGACGACGCAATACCAAAAACCCACCTATTGAGGAATAGATGTCAAACACATAGCGTCGGTAAAGCAGTTTCAGTGTGCGAATAGGGTGTTTCGTATTATGATGAGATTATGTGTGAACTTCTGGAGGCGGGAGAATGTTCGGAAACGAACTGAATATTGCAAAATACATACATATAAATATTAAATAAACAGATCTCAAATACAGTCCACAAATATACATGTCAAACGTTTTATAAACAAAAACATAGAATTTATATAATGAAAATTAATGATTCTACTGTATACAAAGTCATATGACTAAATTCTTGATACAAATTGGAAATACAAAGCAAAGTGGTAAAAAGTGAATTTGGTGCGTTTTTAATTATTTTAGAATATCTTTCTCCCGGAAAATTTCTAAATTTATATTTTTCAAACGTAGACATTTACAACACTCTATTGTGTTGTGAGTTCTCGTTCGACAGTTGTGGCAGTATTTGCCATTTACTGCTGAAAGAAGTTTTTCCTCTTCCATAGCTATGTCTATTGCTACGTCTAACTCTGTACACCTAGCGCTTTTGACCATTGTTTCAACTGCGGTATTAGCCCGTTACAGAAACTATTTAGAATTGTTCTGCTATTTAAATTCCTAATAGCCAAGTTTGTCGCGTTATCTTCGGTGCTAGCGTTCGCATTGTTTAGTTCATCGAAAAGAGCATTAGCCCCCTACGCGTATGTACTTACAGGTTCTTTAAAGCCCTGCTTGAATTGAAAAATTTCGGTCTGTATCACTTGCACAGACCTAGTTTTCCTAAAGTTTTTGATTAAAGCCTCTTTCAACTCTTTCCAGGCATTGTAATCATTATACTTGAGTATAACGTTATATGCCCGGTTAGTTAATTTGGACTTTACCATGTCAACGAGGTCGTCTTTTTCGGGATCGGTAGTGGTCCGTAGTAGGGAAAGAGCTGAAACTGTGTTCTTAGACTCTTCACTTGAAGCCGGTGATGCGAGCAGTTTTTCAGTTTCGGATTCTGATTTGGATTTTCGCGAGCGAGAGACTTTTCTACTTCTAAGTGAAATATGTAGATTCAGACCAGGGTCGGACATAGGTGTTTAAAATTAAATCGGGGATTAGGAATGATAGTAGGATACGATGTTTGTTTTATAAAAAAAAAAAACTAGTTACAACTGTTTTAATAAATAACTTAGCGAGGAATAACTTAGTAATCAAAATATTTTTTTTTCTTAAAAAAAAAAAACACTACAATATGAATACAAACAAAAAAAATTATATCTGGCTTACATAATCATTTTTTTTTCTTTTTCCTTGGGTGTTGATTGGTGTTGAATGTGTAGTTGTAGTAGTAGTTGCTGTTTTTTTTTTGTTGATTGCCTCGGCGTGGCAATTTCGTCCTTCCTTCCTTCTTTTCGGCCACAGGAATTGGCTTAGCTCTGTGAGATGTATTTTTTATTTTTTGAGATGTATTTTTTATTTTTTTTTTTTTCACTTTCACTTTCACTTTCACTTGATTGAGTTACTGTTCGCACGCATTTATGATTAGGTGTGACTTGGATGTATTTTGGGTTTTTCTTTTTTTTCTTTCACTTTCACTTGATTGAGTTACCGTTCTCACGTATTTATGATTTGGTGTGACTTGCGCACCGATTAAAAATCGTTTTATTAGAAAAATTTACTTGGAACACGATTGAAATTTTTCGCTGATTAATTTTCTTTATTTTCTTTTTTTTTATTTGACATACATCGTCTCCCTTTTTTTTTTTTTTTGTTCACGAAACTTTTTACACTATTACTTTCGGGAAAGAAGGCAGATGCTTTACACTTCTTTATCCCACCGCTGCCACCAATGATAATCCGGAGACGGAAAATAAACACGAACAACGTTTTTGGTTTAACGTTCAGAGTGTCTTCATTCTTTTCGACACTCCGTACTAATTACCTACGATCGTCACTATAGGTACCGGGTCAACCACGAAATCTGGGCCACACATAATACTGCAACAACCATATGCAAACCATATGTGCGTGCTATTTCTCACAATTGCTTGGTCTGCAATGTGACACTGCACAGTATGTTCCTCGTCGCTTTCTTTGTTAACGTATTTCGGTTCGCTTGACATGCATTGTTATTGTTGTGACATAATCAATGCATGACTTATCGAAATCGAAACAATGTCGTACGTTAAAGAAGCGACGGGGCAATTCCTAAGAATTGGGTTTTTGGTTTTTGGTTGAGTAATTGGGTGTGGGGCACAACATTGCCAAATTTCGCTCTGCACTGGGCTACCAAAGCTTAATATTTATGCAAATTAAACAGGAAAAGTTTAAGCTCTAGTTTCGGTTTGAGCTTCTGTGAAACAGTTAAAGGGTTTAAAGTGCTCATTTATACTAAAAAAAAAATTATTCTAACCCTGTCTTTTAATGTGTAACCGAATGAGTTTAACCAAAAGTAAAAACTCATGTTCAGGCTAAAACTCTTACTGTGAAAAGTATTTGAGCTCAAAGAAAGTATGGACTTCTACTAAAAATTTAATTAGAATTAGCCGTTGAAGAGATCAAAGGTATTTATGATAGTAATAATGAAAAGTGAAGTACCATAAGCTTGCCGTGGAAAATTTTGCAAATTTCTTTTGCTAGAGACTCACAGTCGCTAACTGAGAGTTCACGCTTTTCCTCAATACAATATTGCAACATTGCTTTTATGCGAGTTTGCGCAAGTTGTCGTTAAGAGTCAGTTCTTCTGAAGTTGCACCTTCTTTTTCTTTTAGAAATTGTAACAATTTCGTCCCGTACGCATTCGACCTCAAAACTGAATGCAAATTGATCGATGTTTTGTTGTTGTTTGATACTGATAAATCGCTACTCTTTTCCTTCAGTTCAACATCTCTATTTATAAAATTTATATTGAATAGAGTTTGAGACCCTTGATTTGCTGCATTCATCCACTGAGACCATTGGAAAAAAAAAATTCTGCTCGTACACCAAGCGGAACGTCTGTATTTTGAAATAAATTCTGAGCCATTTCTTTTGACAAATTCTTTAAGACTTCCACAAATAAATATTGTTCTGTGAAATTCGATATGAAAATCGAAAAAACAAAAATATAAGTCATGCAATGGATAGTAATAGTTATTTTGTAATATTTTCTTGTTTTGTTAAAAGTAAAAGAAATAAGAGTGACAATAGTGAATATACATACATGCATAATTGTTTTATACATACTTTTAAAAAAATCAAAAAGTTTAGTTCACCCAAATTCCAGCTGTTAAGAACTCCAAGCAATTCATTTAAGCTTTCAGAATTAGCGTACTTGTTTTTAAGAGCTGATCATAAATTATGCTCGATGTTGGCTGGTCCGAGTTTGTTGTTTCCCAAAAAATATCTTGTTGGGTAGCATTTTCAAAAATTTCATCAATTGATGAATTTGACACAAATGTTGCTTGTGGTGCTTGTGGATCCATGGTGTTTTCGATTGATAGGTTTACTATAAGACATGCACTTTAATATGTCGGTTTGGAAAAAGAATGAAGTAAAATGAAAACATGCATTGCAATTTGCAAATAACGTTGACTATTATAATGTTATTTCAACTGTACTGCTTGGGGCGAATCATGTTCAATCCTCTAGTAGTTTTATGACTATAAACTGGTGGGCCAGATAATTCCTCGATGCGTAAGATAACGCATTCATCTGGATTAACTTTGTCAATAGAATAAGTGGAATAATGTTTGTGGTAATTATTAAACTTTACTCGCTCTCATATCACAGATGAACAACCGTCAAACACAACTACTGCTATTATCAGATAAATTATATTATTTTCAAGACAAGTTGTGTCAAGATAGTGGCTTATGAAATAGCCCTTTTTAAAATTTTTAGATCTGTGAATACACTGAGAGTAACAGTGAAAATTGTTATTAATTCTGTGCTGATCAGAGAACCTTCGAATCAATGCTTCATATTGTGGACAAGAAATAATATGACACGAGGACGTAGTGAAAATTAGTTTATTAGGCTCATTTAAAAAATTTGCGAATTTAAGTTGATATTTTTTCGATAAAGAAAAGCATATATTCTTCCTATTTGAAATGCTTCGTACATACGCTTTAAATTCCTTATGCTTTGCCTCAAAATGGTATGCCCAATAGTGCCTTGGAGGACCTGATTGCAATATATCTTCAAAGTAATGTACCATAAAGTGGTGCTTTGGCTTAAGTGTGTCATAAAAAAAGCGGACGTAATCTAAAAGATGTTGTTTTATCAAAGATTTAAGATGTTCAGCTATGCCGTGAGAAATTTCATACGAAAGATGTATGTCAATTATTTCCAGAAAATTTGACAAAAACAACCACACATGATCTTGATCATCCTCCGGAATGAGATCGGCAACTATCAACGGAAAAAAGTGCATAAACATCATCATTTCACGTGCTGTCATTTTAAGGCGCGATTTTGAAAGATTTTTCTGTGTGATCTCGGGAGAAATGTTTCCAATTTCAATTCCCCGTAATTTGCTTCCTAATGTTAAGCACTTCCAATGTAAAGTAATTGTTGCATATAAAGTGGTTAATGATGTGGCACATATTATAATGACATACACCCTCGAAAACGACGTGCATAACATCGACAGCGAAGTTTTTAGTTACATGAAATGAATTAATTGAATTAAAAGTTGAGGCTTCCTTAATACCCGTTGAACTCACGTCATTGGCAACTACATCTTCGTCATAATTTACGGAATTACGAGCCATATTTGGATTATCATAGCATAACGTGTGGGTGCCCTGACATAAGACCATACGACATAAGGCCATATTCGAATATATGGCGTTAAGACGCTTTGTCTTGTGACTTAAGGCCATATTCGAACATATGGTCTAATGACGCTTTCTAAAGCGTCTTAATGCCATCATGGCCTTATGACCCATTCTTCCGTTTCCCAGTTAAAAAAATAAACACCAAACATTATAACAACGAAACTGAATTTTTCTTTCCAAACAAAAAAAAACATCACAGTATTTGCAAAGATAAATCTTTGATAAATAATCAAATTAACAGCTTAAATTTCAAGAAAGTGTTTTTAGAATATGTGTATAGTTAAACTAAAAATATTTTCCACTATTCTTCTGCAAAAAGAACAGAGGCAGAGGGTTGGATTTTTGTTTTTATTGTAATTTTCGTTTGGCCGAGGAAAAAGACATTCTAAATACAATTTAAAGTGGAACAGTTATGAGCTGGACGAAAAATTTTCATTGATCAGAGAAAACTTGCATTCATTCATTCGTTCATACCTCCATCAAATCCTTACTTCTTAATCAGTTGCGCAAGCGGTCGTTTCAATTTAGAAAAAAATGCAATTTAAAGAGCTTATATATAATTATCATTTTTGCGAAGGGTTTCGAAAAGGCAGCAAATTGCTTTATATTCCGGATTTCAAATAAGTTTATAAATGAAAAAAGTTTCCCAGAGGAGTATGGATGTGTGCTGTAAAACTAAAAATTCGAACGCATTTTTATCGTTTATCGTTTGGCTTTTTACTCACGATAGAATAATAGGGCTGTTTTTTTGGGAGGCTGTCCGGTACCTTGTATTGTAAATCCAAAAAAACGGTTCGCGTTTTTATGTTTGATGGTTGGTATCCGTGACGAAATAGCCGTGTTCACAAAAGTATGCAAGTATTTTCTTGTGGTTTTTTTTCTCTGTTTACACGCTTAGGTTCAGTTCACTTGAGAGTGAATGAGAACAAGTGCGAAAAACTTTTAAATGTCGGTAATACGCTAAAACACATTACTTAGAAGTTTAAAAGTTCAATACTTATATTTTAAAAGTGTCTTAAGAAATAAGACACAAGCGGATACTTATCTGTATAAGAATCAACTTCCGCTTCATGGTATATATGTAACGAATAACGAAATCGAGTTTATTATTCCTTAATGGTTATTAATTGTAAATTAAATATGTCTGGAACAGATGGCGCTTTTGTTGTTATTAATCATAGATTGCATAAATCTGGAACAGATGGCGCTTTAAGCGAATTTCTTTACAGAGAACTGTAAAACATTGTCCCTTGCACCTCACAGATGGCGACCTACAGCAACGCGTGGCCGCGTCTGCTAGTAAGTCCCCTATTACATGATGTCTCCCGAGCCCAGTCTCACATGAGTGCGAAAAAGAAAGGAGATGTGAGGAAATGAGATGCACAAAAAAATTCCCGATGAGTACCGTGCCGATTTTTAGCAGTCTCATATTGACGTTTCTCTTTTCCCATATTCGTTTTTGCAATGTTGCCAGTGTTGCCAGCTTAGTGGAACTCCCACTAGATCTGGTGGTTTAGACGTGCCTTTCGGCGTGAAAAATTTGGTTTTAGTGGCTGGTGGATTTTTTAGTGGATTAGATTATTTGAGTTAGTGGTCAGCTTCGAGTTCAACCACTAGTTTTTTTAAAATTATTTTTCTAACCTTTGAAGTTGCACAAAATAGGGAAACTAAATAACATCTATCAGATTTTTTTTATTTCTCTTTGTTGTGTAGATAGATAGATAGATAGATAGATAAATTCATTTTTTATTCAACTTTCACTTAAAAATAAGTTCAACTATCAAAAGTATAAATACATAAGTGTAATAAAAACTAATCATTCAATAACTTGGTAGTTAGAGTTGAATGACGAACGAATGATAACACCGAACTCAAGCCTGTCGGGATGTAAAGGATTCCCTGAAAATTGTTTTATAATTTCTTGAATGAACGAATATGAACCTTATTAGTACTGTTTCAAAGTTGATTTGATTTGAAGAAGTTTTAATTATTTACTTACTTAGTCAATCAGTTTAGTAAAAAGTATAGTTCGCTATTGTTTGTTATGTAAAATATTATTTACCTACTTTTACGTAATGTTTTCCTTTTTTAGAGTAACAAAAATAATTATTTCACAATAACAATAACGTTGTTGTTGTTTTGTTTTTAAATTATATTCAGGTAGGTAAGTAGTTGTTGCCTTTAAGTTATTTAGTGGAATTCTGGTGGTTTGAGAGGCCATTTATGTTTTAGTGGTTTCTGGTGGTGTACGCTGCCGCATTTGGTGGGTTGGTAAATATAAAGTTGGCAACACTAAATGTTGCTTTAATGTATTTTTTGTGTTGGTCAAATGAGCGTCAACTGAATGTTTTTTCATTTTCGTTGTGGTCTTGTTTTTTATTTTTCAAATCAAAAGTTGTAAAACCAATTTGTTATTTTTGTAATTTTATCAAGCAACTTACTTTATTTAGAGAAAAATAAAACTTTGAAATTTATAAAGCGACAACAAGAAAAGGATTGAAAGAGAAATGAAGAATTGTCAAATTTGAGACGTGAGCCTTCAAAATTGAACATGTAATAGTGATTGTCTCACGGGATGGAAATTTAAAAGGAACGTCAAAAATGAGACATGTCTCGTGAGACATCGTATAATAGGGGACTAATCAATAAATAAATCTATTTTAAGATAAGCCGTAGTAAATACTATTGGAAAAAATGTCAACATTCACCGAAAAATGCGTTAAGGAACTATGCAAAAAAGAACAAAAAAATAGTTTAACAGAGCTTTTTTCGTTTCTTTTACGATATATTATTATATACCTATGAACCTGCAAATTAAATAATCAAAATCAATAAATTTCTACAATTCAAAAATCGTTACCAAAATTCTTTTCTATTCTATTCTATTCTTGTACAAAATTCATTTCCATTCACTTGTGAACGACCCCTTTTTCTGTTGTTCGAGATACATGAAAGTCTCTAGTCGCACCAACATTTAAAAATGAAATATCGAAAAACTCATTCGAACTCGAATAATCTATCCCTTGTAAGTTTTACTCATCCTTTTATCCCCTGTATCTTTTGTTGTTGTTGCTTTGCATGTATTTACAATACAAGGTACCGGACAGCCTCCCAAAAAAACAGGCCTAATGAAGATAAGAGCGAAGCGGAAAAAAATTTTCCCAGAGGAGTATGGATGTGTGGTGTAAAAATAAAAACTCGCGCGAAGGACAAGGTAGAGGATATAATATTTTCCCGAAAAAATTGTTCCACCCACCCAACAATTAGACATATAATGTTCTGCATAACACTGCTTTGAATTTCAATAACATCCTTTCTAGTAAATTTATTGTTATTGTGAAGACTCAAAGTGAACTCTATGCCTTTCTTTTCGATTAAATAATTTTTGCTCGGAGGTCTTGTGGAAGTGCTTGGCTCATTGAAGCTGCATAACGGATATTGATACTCTGTATGAACAACAGAATTATTTTCTCTATCTTTTGTTCCTTGCTTTGAAATATCGGCAGTATCGGATATAGCTTCTGTGGTTTGAGGAAAAGAACAGATTGGCCGTGACGATAGTGCCAAAAAGTGTTGTTTGACGTGACGAGTAAAAGCATGTGTATGTGTCCATAAGTGCATGTGTATGTGTCTTTTTCAGTTAAATTATGGGCTAATCTGAAATGAGGGCTCATAATATGTTAAGATTCTAGATATGTACCACACATGAAGCAATCCATTATAAGAATTTTGGTAAGTAATGATCTATCGAAAAGTTAGAATGCAAAATACATGTATAGTAAACCTTGACAAAAACACAAAAGTCACTAGAAATTGAAAAAAAATTTTTTTTTGTTTAAATAACAATGATATGTAATTAATGAGATGATAAAACAGCAACGTGAAATAAGGCCAACAAATACATAAAACCATACCCATAAACTTGATTTTACTGTGCTTTCGATAAGAAATAAGGCAATTCAAATAAATTAACTAAACAAGTGCGTTTTTATGAAACTGAACCCTTGACAATATTTGAAAAAATGATTATAAGATGTATGTATTTGTATGTTGTTGCACTTTTTTCCCGACGAACCGAATCCAAACGAAACAAAAACGAATCCACAACTTGGATTATATTATTCAAATACTTTAATTAATCGTACGTATGATTAATTAGTGATCTTAAGACGAATGTTTAACAAATATGCACACCGATGTGCCGCGGCGATGTTGTTCGAATTTAATTTTAGGATGAACTGTCAAATGACAGCTGGGTGGATTTTAAAGGAAAATAGTGCAACAGGTAGCAAGATAATATGCTGCCAATGCCAGCTGCTCAGCAAGGGGTGGTCCGTAGGTAGTTTATTTATTAGTACGTAGGTATAATTATGGCCCTTATTATGAGTAGCGAATCGAACTTAAATCCCATCGAATTTGATAATTTCGTATTATGAGTAGCGACTCGCTTAAATGAAGTTCGCTTCAAATGTCAAAAAGTTATCGACTAGAGCTATCGACCAATTATGAGTAGCGAACGTTCGATATTCTACTCGCCCAGCGCGTCAAAATCGGTCGAACGAAATTTATTGGTGATAAAGCAAGCGAACGAAGGGTTTCGTTTTTTTTTGTGATTGTTTACCATTCCTGTTTGGATGCATTTCTGGAAAAAATGAGTGAATTGAGAAAAAAGTTTTTATATTTTTATTTACTATCAAAAACAAGATGCTAATTTCTTTCAATTCATCAAGGAACAGCAGTCAGTTCGCAAGCAATCGAGCAATTGTTTTGCAATTAACCTCAACTCACTTGGCCCTCCTTCTCGTGAGAGAAAAAAATGGCATAAGGTTTGCTTAAAGGTTTCTAGTTTTCGTTGGATTTCAAATTGAAACTTAAAAAAAAAAGTGATTGTAGCTACTGGAGGGAAACAATATACGCCACTGTCTTTGTTGCCTCTAGAACAGGCAGTTGAATACTTATTCAGCCCTTAACATGCAGTAAATCCATCTGGCTGTATTTTCTTATGAAGAATGAACACACAAGGATCCGCTGCAGAATGGTAGAAGCAATTCTGCAGGAAAAATTATGCAGTAGTAATGAAGATGCCCAAGTTTTGCATGATGAAGATACCCAGCATGTTGAAGGACCATCATCATCTGGTCAGCAGTGATCTTTGCCAGCTCATAAAAGAGGGGAGAACCGGAGAACAGTTTAAATGAAAGAGAAAATGCACTATGAAATTTTTAAAAGACCAAACTGACACTAATTTGTTCCTTGCGCTCTGATTTTCTTCTACATCTTCAAAAAACAAATCAGCACTACTAATCATACTTATAATGAATTATTTTGTTAATATTAAATTGAGAAAGATGTTCTATTAGCTGATAAACAACAATTATAAGGCAATTTGACATATGACTATGAAATGTTCATTTTTTTAAGTTGGTACCTATCACATCAAAAGCGAATGTTGTAGTTCGCTACTCATAATACCACGAAGCTTGTAGTTCGCTGAACAGTTCGCCTAGAAGCGAACGTTCGATTCGCTACTCATAATACGGGCCTATATGAATAAAGAAAGAAATTAATAAAAAGAATCGGTATCAATCAAAACACACAACTGGGTGTTTCATACAATAAAGGGCGCCAGGAAATTTTTGTTTGGAATTTCCAAACCAACTTCAGCACTGAAAATGGTCTTCAAATAGAATTAAAACGCGATTATTTTCCAAAAGGAATAAAACTATATTTTGTTCAGGAAACCTTTACAACTATAGGTAAAAAACCTGAAATCTTTTCATAAACAAACTGGTGTACAAAGAATGTAAAATCTGACAAAGGCCAGTTAAGAATTTAAGTGGTATGGTATTTAATTGATCGAAGATGGGTTTTCACCCAGGTTAAAATGTAAAAGCAACAAAGTATGTGCACAATGCACCCGCAAAGAAACGACTCTTTGGGAATTTTCCCGAACAGACAAAAAGGTTAAATGGAGGTCGCGCGTCCTGCAATCTCAGGATAAATTACGATTGGCGAAAGGTAACCGATACAAACACTATGACTTAATAGTCAAACCAAAATAAACGCACAACTAACACTTTTTCTCACAATAAGAAAGTTAAAATACTAAGGTATAATAATACTTAGCTTTTCTGACGAATCCTGCCTATGAGTTTTCTTGCCCGTACTGGCACTAACTCTCCTGAACTCCTGCCTGATTGGAGCTTTCCTGCACACAGTAAACAATTGTAGTTATTTTGGCCTTTCTGCCAACAAAAACACAATTTCAATTTGCACTACTTGCAACTAATAAAATCACTCGATTTGTAAATTTTCCGACACTTTTTCAATTTTCTAAAACTTTCTGGCACTATGTCCTTTTCAGAGGTCAACCAAGAAGTGCCATCTTCTTGGCGGTCTCTTCGCTCATCGGCGCATTCAGCAAATTCCACTCACTTCAACCAATCAGAGTCGCGGAGGTTCGTCACGGGGTATCTGCAATACTCTCAGCAAATTCGCTGGAGTCTGCGCCGTAGGCGAAACGCATCCATCGCTCTCTTCTAAACAATTTCGTTGTGAATCTCTTGGTCGTTAGAGATTCGCAACAACTTGCCCGAATGAACGAATCCAGACCTGTTCCATTTCAATCCATTCCAGAATAGAAAATTGAGAAACTATTTCTTTAAACAAATTCCCTCGGCCCAACCGACCCAAGTTACACTGTGCAAGAAAACTATTTAAGCTAGGATTCAGTTAACGAGGATTCGTCATTTTTCGCGAAAACTACTAAACTACTTCGGTGAACCTTCGCGCAGATTTGGGGGAATGGGGATAATTCTGTAAAGAGTCATTTCTTTTTAAGGTGAAGCACTTTAGGTTGGGCACTCGGCCTTTACGGTGGGCACTCAGCCATTACGTTGGGCTCTTGGCCGTTTATATTGAAAAAGGCTTCAAATGCCAAAATCCGAAGATCACTGATATCTATCAGTGTGTTAAAGGTGGGTAGCCATATCTCTACCTTATTTTAAGTATTAGGTTCTTAGTAACCTGCTGCTGCTATGGATGGAATTCCTGTAGAACCTTCCTGGTTCTTACTACCGCTGCTGTTTGAGTCTCCAGCCGTCCACTGGCTCAATGAAGGGGTACCTATTTGGGTTGCTTTTCCAAGATGCTTTGAAGTACACCACTAGCTGATGGACTAGGGTTGCTTTGTACTCTGCCAGCACCTTGAAGCCACAACAAAAGGAGGGGTGGAAATGGAGAGAGGAAGAAAAATAAAGGTATAACTTGTTGTGGTAAAATATACCGCAACAAATCCCACCCTTACCTGCCAATAAATGTTCTTGCAGTTTGATAAAACTGCAAGGCATTTCTTAAAGCCAAAGGTTCAAGGAAAATTGAAAAAGGTATTTTCCATCAGGGCGTACAATCGCCAGCCTTTGAAACTAAACGACGATATGGAGAGCTATTAAAAAAAAATAAAAAAAAAATAAATAAATAAAAGCTAAAAACTACTTTAAGGCTCAATTCTCCAGGGATGCATCGGTGTACGGTTTGAGATCTTTCGCATGCCAAGTTCCGCGTTCTTTACCATTACTATCTTCTAAGACATATGTCCAAGGTGACACACGCTTCTTTATAACAAACGGACCGACAAACTTCGGTGCTAACTTGGCTGCGTAATAGTTCGCGGCATCCGACAACACAAAATTTCGACGCCAAACCTGCTCGCCAACGAGATATTGAACATCTCTTCTGCGGAGGTTGTATGTTTTCGCAGACTTCTTGGTTGCCACGCGTAGCTTCTTTTCGATGTCTACTCTAAGATCCCTAAACCGTACTTCTAACTCACTAAAATCCTGAACCCTACCTAACCTATCACCTATTACTGGCACTTCTCGACCTGAAGTCGCCATATCCCTACCAAAATTAGCATAATAAGGGGAACCACCTAAAACTTCATGGGTGGAAGTGCGAATCGCGCACACAACCTTAGACAACTGTGCATCCCATATCCGGTGGTTATCAGAGACGTATGCTCTGAGCGTTGTTTTGATGATTTGATTTATCCTCTCCGCTGGATTAGCCTGTGGGTGGTAATGAGCTGTAAAACGAATTTGGGAAGAATAAGAATCGCAAAGAGATTTCAGTTCTTTAGATCGGAACTGAGGGCCATTATCACAGACGACAACCTTTGGAATACCGAAAAGGAGAAAGACATTGTCCTCTAACTCCCGGCAAATTGTCTTGGCAGTAGCAGACCTTAACGCGAAGAGAAGGGGGAATTTGGTGAAATAATCGACGACAGTCAAAATGTAGATAAAACCTCTACTTGACTTTGGAAGGGGACCAACGAGATCTACACAGATCATTTCCCACGGTGCCTTTATTCCTACTCTCTCAGTCATCAAACCAGCTGGCTTTTCATTAACCGGTTTTACTTGTTGGCAAACTTTACAATTCCTAACATACTTAGTAATATCGCCTCTCATTTTAGGCCAATAGTACTTTCCCCCTATCCTAGCAAAAGTTTTCCTTAATCCCATGTGTCCAGCTAAAGGACTATCATGGCATTCCTGTAATATAGCTAATCTATCCTGCTTTCCTACAACTTTCTTCCATTCTTGATTATTTTTATGAACAACAACATGATTCGATTTAATCAGTTTGAACAGTTGACCTTGTTCTACCCTCCACGCTGGGTAAGCTAGCGGATTTGACTCTATCGCTGAGATCATTTTCGCAATCCAAGGGTCTTGATCCTCTTCTGAGATCTCGGCTAATACCGGAACTCCTCGAGATAACATGTCTGGAACTACATGTTCTTTGCCCTTGCGATGGATGATCTCAAAGTCAAACTGTTGAAGCCGAACTGCCCAACGTGCTAATCTTCCCTGCGGATCCTTAAGATTGTTCAACCATATGAGCGAATAATGATCAGTCACAACCGTGAATCGAACACCTTCGATGTAAGGTCGTAACTTCTCGATTGCCCATAGTACAGCCAAACACTCTTTTTCCGTCGTCGAATAGTTGCGTTCACTCCTATTTAAAGACCTACTAAGGTAACAGACAACCTTTTCCCCATCATCGAAGTTCTGTGACAATACGGCACCGATTCCGTAGTCCGACGCGTCTGTTTGAACGACAAAAGGTCGTTGAAAATCAGGGCAAGTAAGTATCGGTGCTGTAACCAAACACTCCTTAGCCTTCCTAAAACTAGTCTCACATTCATCAGTCCAGATGAATTTCCTACTCTTCTTTAATAAATCTGACAGTGGTCGATGCAAATTGGCAAAATTCGGCACAAATCGACGATACCACGACACTGTCCCTATAAAACTCCTAACCTCTTTCACATTCCTCGGTGCTGGAATCCTAACCATGCTTTCCACTTTTTCCGGGTCTACATGTAACCCATTTCGATCCACTACATAGCCTAAAAACTTCAACGATGGCCTACAGAAGTTACACTTCTCCTTACCGACCTTCAACCCTGCTTCACTCAACCTTTTCAAAACTTCCTTCAGGATTTCAAGATGCTTCTCGAAAGTATCCGTCAGGATAATGATGTCGTCTAAATAGACGAAGACGTACGGCTCTAGATCGGCACCCAAAACTGTGTCGATAAACCGTTGCCATGTCGCAGGCGAGTTATGAAGCCCGAAAGGCATCCTTCTAAACTGAAAGAGACCTCTCCCGGGAACCGTGAAAGCGGTGTAAGGCTTAGACTCCTCCTCCATTGGAATCTGCCAATACGCTGATTTTATATCCAAAGAGGACAAAAACTTCGCTCCTCGAAGCCTGTCCAAAATGGCCGCTATGTAGGGTAGTGGATAAGCATCCTTATCTGTATTTTTATTAAGCTTTCTAAAATCTACACAAAACCTAAAAGACCCATCTTTCTTTTTAACTAATAGTATTGGAGATGACCAAGCACTGTTGGATCTCTCAATAACTCCTGCTTCTAACATCTCATTTAGTTCCCTATCAATATGTCCCTGCATTGCCGGAGAAACCGGATAATACCGTTGTTTAATCGGTTCCGCCGACGTCCTAATCTTGTGCTCAATCATAGTTGTGCACCCTAATCCCTCTGGCATCTTCCTAAAAGCTTCCTCAACCATGGCTTCCAACAAACTAGTCTGTGCTTTCGACAACTCTGAACGCTCAGTAATCGAGCAAATCGAGCCCAAACACGCTTGGTCCGAAAAACTCCACATACGTGATCGCAAATCCGGGACGATTCCCGACAGTGCCCAAAAATCTGCACCTAGTATCACGGTATGCGGCAGAGTTGGAATAACTAAGCAGTCTATAAGAACTGCCTTGTTTTCAACCACGATTGGTAAGTTAACTGACCCTAAAACTTCTACTCCTGCTCCATCTGCCAAGCGTACAGAATGGATATTCCCCTCTCTAACCACTAATCCTAAATCTTGGAGAATTCTCCAGCTATCTCTACCTAAAATTGTTCTTGAAGCTCCTGAATCTAACAATCCCAAAAACCTAGTCCCGTAAATACTAACTCCTAAAAATGGTCTCCTATCATCCCCGTTTGCCTCCAACGTAAACCCTAAATGAATTTTTGCCAGCTGGTTACCAGCAGGCAACCTAGCTCCTAATGCCTCCGGAACTCTCGCCCTGCTGGCGCAAGAGCCCGTTGCCCATTTCCCGATTAACAACGACGACAGTTGTTGCGGCTGACTCCTTCAGCACCACAACCGAAGCAATGCTTTTTAGCGGAACACCTGCTAGAGAAGTGACCTTCTTTCCCGCAGTTAAAACATCGAATCGACTCGTCAACTTGAGTGGATCTATTAGGTGGAGACCTTCTAGCTTCCACTACTTGGACAGGCTGCTCTTCTCTGCTAACCGCTGCCACCCTCGGTTGTACTGCTGGACCAGCAGAGTAACCGAACTCGGGTTCAACGCAATTTTTATTTCGAGCGGGAGGCTCAAAATTCTCTACATTCGCCCTAAGCGTTTCTAAATCCCTGCCTAATTTTGCTAACTCCTTCACAGATTGAGGCTTTTGAAAACCAATCTGTTTCTGATAGAACGGGTCCAAATTCTTCATTAGAATAGCCACTTTCCTACGTTCGGATAATGGCTCCCTTAATCTCCTAAACATTGTACGCATGGTAGCGAGATATGCTCCATACGTCTCCTCCTTCCCTTGGGTCCTACGGTTGATTTGTTCCATCAACAGATCATCATAATTTGCTGGCAAGAATTCGTACTTCAACGCCTCTACGAATTCCTGCCAATCACCTATGTCTTCCCTAACTGACCTATACCACAGTAGGGCTTGACCTGTCAAAAGGTCAACCACTGACTGGAACAAACGGGTTTCTGAAACCCCTCGAGCTAAACTAAGTTCCTCTACCCTTTCTAAGAATGAGTTCACTGATGTGCCACATCGCTCACCACTGAACTGTACATTCCACCTACTAATCCTTTCCGTAAATCGCTCTAGCGGTTCGGAAATCCCTACTCTAACTCTATCATTTGATCTCTGTTGGAATCCCTCGTTGCACACTGGTCCTCGTGTGTTCATCCGATTTTGTTGGGGAGTGTTCTCCACCAACTGCCTACCACTCGTTCCTGAAGAAGAAGCATTGTCTTCGTTCGACGCTTGCTCTTCTTCATCTGTTAACTTAGCTAATAGGAGAAGCAGCTCACTCTTAAGAGATTTCTGCTCTCCTATTTCCTCATCTCCTTCTGCCTGCCGTTTTCCTATCCTATTTAAGCTCCATTCTATCTTCGTAAGGATCTTCAAGTATTTCCCTGACTTGGGATTTCTTGGCTGATCCTTAAGAAGAACCCTAATCTCCCTAATCTTTTCCTCAACTGCATCCCTATCCTGAACATAACTAAACGGGTACTTCCCGTATGCCTCAACTGAACCGCGACGTTCCAACATCCGAGAAGATCTTAAGGAACTTCTCATAACGTCCACAGTTCCCTTCTCTAATCCCCTACTCAACATTTCGTACACAAGCTCCTCTTGTGACAAACGGTTGATATCCATGATGGAATAAAAAAAATAAAAAATAAAAACTAATAAAAAAAAACAGACACGCAATCAAAAAAACCACCAAAATTCAAAATAAAACCAAAAAAATAAAAATGTATTAGAAAAAAGTATTAAAAAAAGTAGTAATAAAAAGTATTAAAAAAAGTACCAACAAATTCTAAAAAGTATTGGAAAAAAAAATATCGTCGACGGCAAAACTCAACTCCTAATATCTAAATTAAGTTCACACCAACAAACTATGTGAGTGAGCGAGACAGACTTATGTTTAATATGGCTGAAAAATTGCCACACCAACTGTCAAACTCTTTAATATTTTTAAGTAATTAAAAGCAATATGAAATAAAATATATGAAGATATTTGATTGACTTGAAATAATCTCAATCAAAACTATGCACAAAAAAAAATATTATATAAGAAAGGCACCTACTTGTTGCACTGGGTATACCAACAACACACCAACACAGTGAATTCCAACAACAAAGCACCTTCCAAGTTTCAACCACGACGTTCCTTGATGCATATATGTATGGACGGCAACCACAATAAATTCTTCACAATCAAGTTTTCACCTAGGGAAAACAAAACACAGGCAAAGTAAAAGATTCACACAATTTTGCAAAATATAAATAAAAAACAATTCAAGAAATTAAAGATACACTTCCCTAAAGTGTTCCACTAACTAAAATCACAACACACAAAAGGAGGAAAAAATATATGTTAAAAAAAAACACCACACAAGGCCCCACGTTGGGCGCCAATTGTTGCACTTTTTTCCCGACGAACCGAATCCAAACGAAACAAAAACGAATCCACAACTTGGATTATATTATTCAAATACTTTAATTAATCGTACGTATGATTAATTAGTGATCTTAAGACGAATGTTTAACAAATATGCACACCGATGTGCCGCGGCTATGTTGTTCGAATTTAATTTTAGGATGAACTGTCAAATGACAGCTGGGTGGATTTTAAAGGAAAATAGTGCAACAGGTAGCAAGATAATATGCTGCCAATGCCAGCTGCTCAGCAAGGGGTGGTCCGTAGGTAGTTTATTTATTGGTACGTAGGTATAATTAGTTGAATAAAGAAAGAAATTAATAAAAAGAATCGGTATCAATCAAAACACACAACTGGGTGTTTCATACAATAAAGGGCGCCAGGAAATTTTTGTTTGGAATTTCCAAACCAACTTCAGCACTGAAAATGGTCTTCAAATAAAATTAAAACGCGATTATTTTCCAAAAGGAATAAAACTATATTTTGTTCAGGAAACCTTTACAAGTATAGGTATAAAACCTGAAATCTTTTCATAAACAAACTGGTGTACAAAGAATGTAAAATCTGACAAAGGCCAGTATTGATCGAAGTTGGGTATGGTATTGGTATTTAATTGATCGAAGATGGGTTTTTACCCAGGTTAAAATGTAAAAGCAACAAAGTATGTGCACAATGCACCCGCAAAGAAACGACTCTTTGGGAATTTTCCCGAACAGACAAAAAGGTTAAATGGAGGTCGCGCGTCCTGCAATCTCAGGATAAATTACGATTGGCGAAAGGTAACCGATACAAACACTATGACTTAATAGTCAAACCAAAATAAACGCACAACTAACACTTTTTCTCACAATAAGAAAGTTAAAATACTAAGGTATAATAATACTTAGCTTTTCTGACGAATCCTGCCTATGAGTTTTCTTGCCCGTACTGGCACTAACTCTCCTGAACTCCTGCCTGATTGGAGCTTTCCTGCACACAGTAAACAATTGTAGTTATTTTGGCCTTTCTGCCAACAAAAACACAATTTCAATTTGCACTACTTGCAAATAATAAAATCACTCGATTTGTAAATTTTCCGACACTTTTTCAATTTTCTAAAACTTTCTGGCACTATGTCCTTTTCAGAGGTCAACCAAGAAGTGCAATCTTCTTGGCGGTCTCTTCGTTCATCGGCGCATTCAGCAAATTCCACTCACTTCAACCAATCAGAGTCGTGGAGGTTCGTCACGGGGTATCTGCAATACTCTCAGCAAATTCGCTGGAGTCTGCGCCGTAGGCGAAACGCATCCATCGCTCTCTTCTAAACAATTTCGTTGTGAATCTCTTGGTCGTTAGAGATTCGCAACAACTTGCCCGAATGAACGAATCCAGACCTGTTCCATTTCAATCCATTCCAGAATAGAAAATTGAGAAACTATTTCTTTAAACAAATTCCCTCGGCCCAACCGACCCAAGTTACACTGTGCAAGAAAACTATTTAAGCTAGGATTCAGTTAACGAGGATTCGTCATTTTTCGCGAAAACTACTAAACTACTTCGGTGAACCTTCGCGCAGATTTGGGGGAATGGGGATAATTCTGTAAAGAGTCATTTCTTTTTAAGGTGAAGCACTTTAGGTTGGGCACTCGGCCTTTACGGTGGGCACTCAGCCATTACGTTGGGCTCTTGGCCGTTTATATTGAAAAAGGCTTCAAATGCCAAAATCCGAAGATCACTGATATCTATCAGTGTGTTAAAGGTGGGTAGCCATATCTCTACCTTATTTTAAGTATTAGGTTCTTAGTAACCTGCTGCTGCTATGGATGGAATTCCTGTAGAACCTTCCTGGTTCTTACTACCGCTGCTGTTTGAGTCTCCAGCCGTCCACTGGCTCAATGAAGGGGTACCTATTTGGGTTGCTTTTCCAAGATGCTTTGAAGTACACCACTAGCTGATGGACTAGGGTTGCTTTGTACTCTGCCAGCACCTTGAAGCCACAACAAAAGGAGGGGTGGAAATGGGAAGAGGAAGAAAAATAAAGGTATAACTTGTTGTGGTAAAATATACCGCAACAAATCCCACCCTTACCTGCCAAGAAATGTTCTTGCAGTTTGATAAAACTGCAAGGCATTTCTTGAAGCCAAAGGTTCAAGGAAAATTGAAAAAGGTATTTTCCATCAGGGCGTACAATCGCCAGCCTTTGAAACTAAACGACGATATGGAGAGCTATTAAAAAAAAAAAAAAAAAAAATAAAAAAATAAAAGCTAAAAACTACTTTAAGGCTCAATTCTCCAGGGATGCATCGGGTACGGTTTGAGATCTTTTGCATGCCAAGTTCCGCGTTCTTTACCATTACTATCTTCTAAGACATATGTCCAAGGTGACACACGCTTCTTTATAACAAACGGACCGACAAACTTCGGTGCTAACTTGGCTGCGTAATAGTTCGCGGCATCCGACAACACAAAATTTCGACGCCAAACCTGCTCGCCAACGAGATATTGAACATCTCTTCTGCGGAGGTTGTATGTTTTCGCAGACTTCTTGGTTGCCACGCGTAGCTTCTTTTCGATGTCTACTCTAAGATCCCTAAACCGTACTTCTAACTCACTAAAATCCTGAACCCTACCTAACCTATCACCTATTACTGGCACTTCTCGACCTGAAGTCGCCATATCCCTACCAAAATTAGCATAATAAGGGGAACCACCTAAAACTTCATGGGTGGAAGTGCGAATCGCGCACACAACCTTAGACAACTGTGCATCCCATATCCGGTGGTTATCAGAGACGTATGCTCTGAGCGTTGTTTTGATGATTTGATTTATCCTCTCCGCTGGATTAGCCTGTGGGTGGTAATGAGCTGTAAAACGAATTTGGGAAGAATAAGAATCGCAAAGAGATTTCAGTTCTTTAGATCGGAACTGAGGGCCATTATCACAGACGACAACCTTTGGAATACCGAAAAGGAGAAAGACATTGTCCTCTAACTCCCGGCAAATTGTCTTGGCAGTAGCAGACCTTAACGCGAAGAGAAGGGGGAATTTGGTGAAATAATCGACGACAGTCAAAATGTAGATAAAACCTCTACTTGACTTTGGAAGGGGACCAACGAGATCTACACAGATCATTTCCCACGGTGCCTTTATTCCTACTCTCTCAGTCATCAAACCAGCTGGCTTTTCATTAACCGGTTTTACTTGTTGGCAAACTTTACAATTCCTAACATACTTAGTAATATCGCCTCTCATTTTAGGCCAATAGTACTTTCCCCCTATCCTAGCAAAAGTTTTCCTTAATCCCATGTGTCCAGCTAAAGGACTATCATGGCATTCCTGTAATATAGCTAATCTATCCTGCTTTCCTACAACTTTCTTCCATTCTTGATTATTTTTATGAACAACAACATGATTCGATTTAATCAGTTTGAACAGTTGACCTTGTTCTACCCTCCACGCTGGGTAAGCTAGCGGATTTGACTCTATCGCTGAGATCATTTTCGCAATCCAAGGGTCTTGATCCTCTTCTGAGATCTCGGCTAATACCGGAACTCCTCGAGATAACATGTCTGGAACTACATGTTCTTTGCCCTTGCGATGGATGATCTCAAAGTCAAACTGTTGAAGCCGAACTGCCCAACGTGCTAATCTTCCCTGCGGATCCTTAAGATTGTTCAACCATATGAGCGAATAATGATCAGTCACAACCGTGAATCGAACACCTTCGATGTAAGGTCGTAACTTCTCGATTGCCCATAGTACAGCCAAACACTCTTTTTCCGTCGTCGAATAGTTGCGTTCACTCCTATTTAAAGACCTACTAAGGTAACAGACAACCTTTTCCCCATCATCGAAGTTCTGTGACAATACGGCACCGATTCCGTAGTCCGACGCGTCTGTTTGAACGACAAAAGGTCGTTGAAAATCAGGGCAAGTAAGTATCGGTGCTGTAACCAAACACTCCTTAGCCTTCCTAAAACTAGTCTCACATTCATCAGTCCAGATGAATTTCCTACTCTTCTTTAATAAATCTGACAGTGGTCGATGCAAATTGGCAAAATTCGGCACAAATCGACGATACCACGACACTGTCCCTATAAAACTCCTAACCTCTTTCACATTCCTCGGTGCTGGAATCCTAACCATGCTTTCCACTTTTTCCGGGTCTACATGTAACCCATTTCGATCCACTACATAGCCTAAAAACTTCAACGATGGCCTACAGAAGTTACACTTCTCCTTACCGACCTTCAACCCTGCTTCACTCAACCTTTTCAAAACTTCCTTCAGGATTTCAAGATGCTTCTCGAAAGTATCCGTCAGGATAATGATGTCGTCTAAATAGACGAAGACGTACGGCTCTAGATCGGCACCCAAAACTGTGTCGATAAACCGTTGCCATGTCGCAGGCGAGTTATGAAGCCCGAAAGGCATCCTTCTAAACTGAAAGAGACCTCTCCCGGGAACCGTGAAAGCGGTGTAAGGCTTAGACTCCTCCTCCATTGGAATCTGCCAATACGCTGATTTTATATCCAAAGAGGACAAAAACTTCGCTCCTCGAAGCCTGTCCAAAATGGCCGCTATGTAGGGTAGTGGATAAGCATCCCTATCTGTATTTTTATTAAGCTTTCTAAAATCTACACAAAACCTAAAAGACCCATCTTTCTTTTTAACTAATAGTATTGGAGATGACCAAGCACTGTTGGATCTCTCAATAACTCCTGCTTCTAACATCTCATTTAGTTCCCTATCAATATGTCCCTGCATTGCCGGAGAAACCGGATAATACCGTTGTTTAATCGGTTCCGCCGACGTCCTAATCTTGTGCTCAATCATAGTTGTGCACCCTAATCCCTCTGGCATCTTCCTAAAAGCTTCCTCAACCATGGCTTCCAACAAACTAGTCTGTGCTTTCGACAACTCTGAACGCTCAGTAATCGAGCAAATCGAGCCCAAACACGCTTGGTCCGAAAAACTCCACATACGTGATCGCAAATCCGGGACGATTCCCGACAGTGCCCAAAAATCTGCACCTAGTATCACGGTATGCGGCAGAGTTGGAATAACTAAGCAGTCTATAAGAACTGCCTTGTTTTCAACCACGATTGGTAAGTTAACTGACCCTAAAACTTCTACTCCTGCTCCATCTGCCAAGCGTACAGAATGGATATTCCCCTCTCTAACCACTAATCCTAAATCTTGGAGAATTCTCCAGCTATCTCTACCTAAAATTGTTCTTGAAGCTCCTGAATCTAACAATCCCAAAAACCTAGTCCCGTAAATACTAACTCCTAAAAATGGTCTCCTATCATCCCCGTTTGCCTCCAACGTAAACCCTAAATGAATTTTTGCCAGCTGGTTACCAGCAGGCAACCTAGCTCCTAATGCCTCCGGAACTCTCGCCCTGCTGGCGCAAGAGCCCGTTGCCCATTTCCCGATTAACAACGACGACAGTTGTTGCGGCTGACTCCTTCAGCACCACAACCGAAGCAATGCTTTTTAGCGGAACACCTGCTAGAGAAGTGACCTTCTTTCCCGCAGTTAAAACATCGAATCGACTCGTCAACTTGAGTGGATCTATTAGGTGGAGACCTTCTAGCTTCCACTACTTGGACAGGCTGCTCTTCTCTGCTAACCGCTGCCACCCTCGGTTGTACTGCTGGACCAGCAGAGTAACCGAACTCGGGTTCAACGCAATTTTTATTTCGAGCGGGAGGCTCAAAATTCTCTACATTCGCCCTAAGCGTTTCTAAATCCCTGCCTAATTTTGCTAACTCCTTCACAGATTGAGGCTTTTGAAAACCAATCTGTTTCTGATAGAACGGGTCCAAATTCTTCATTAGAATAGCCACTTTCCTACGTTCGGATAATGGCTCCCTTAATCTCCTAAACATTGTACGCATGGTAGCGAGATATGCTCCATACGTCTCCTCCTTCCCTTGGGTCCTACGGTTGATTTGTTCCATCAACAGATCATCATAATTTGCTGGCAAGAATTCGTACTTCAACGCCTCTACGAATTCCTGCCAATCACCTATGTCTTCCCTAACTGACCTATACCACAGTAGGGCTTGACCTGTCAAAAGGTCAACCACTGACTGGAACAAACGGGTTTCTGAAACCCCTCGAGCTAAACTAAGTTCCTCTACCCTTTCTAAGAATGAGTTCACTGATGTGCCACATCGCTCACCACTGAACTGTACATTCCACCTACTAATCCTTTCCGTAAATCGCTCTAGCGGTTCGGAAATCCCTACTCTAACTCTATCATTTGATCTCTGTTGGAATCCCTCGTTGCACACTGGTCCTCGTGTGTTCATCCGATTTTGTTGGGGAGTGTTCTCCACCAACTGCCTACCACTCGTTCCTGAAGAAGAAGCATTGTCTTCGTTCGACGCTTGCTCTTCTTCATCTGTTAACTTAGCTAATAGGAGAAGCAGCTCACTCTTAAGAGATTTCTGCTCTCCTATTTCCTCATCTCCTTCTGCCTGCCGTTTTCCTATCCTATTTAAGCTCCATTCTATCTTCGTAAGGATCTTCAAGTATTCCCCTGACTTGGGATTTCTTGGCTGATCCTTAAGAAGAACCCTAATCTCCCTAATCTTTTCCTCAACTGCATCCCTATCCTGAACATAACTAAACGGGTACTTCCCGTATGCCTCAACTGAACCGCGACGTTCCAACATCCGAGAAGATCTTAAGGAACTTCTCATAACGTCCACAGTTCCCTTCTCTAATCCCCTACTCAACATTTCGTACACAAGCTCCTCTTGTGACAAACGGTTGATATCCATGATGGAATAAAAAAAATAAAAAATAAAAACTAATAAAAAAAACAGACACGCAATCAAAAAAACCACCAAAATTCAAAATAAAACCAAAAAAATAAAAATGTATTAGAAAAAAGTATTAAAAAAAGTAGTAATAAAAAGTATTAAAAAAAGTACCAACAAATTCTAAAAAGTATTGGAAAAAAAAATATCGTCGACGGCAAAACTCAACTCCTAATATCTAAATTAAGTTCACACCAACAAACTATGTGAGTGAGCGAGACAGACTTATGTTTAATATGGCTGAAAAATTGCCACACCAACTGTCAAACTCTTTAATATTTTTAAGTAATTAAAAGCAATATGAAATAAAATATATGAAGATATTTGATTGACTTGAAATAATCTCAATCAAAACTATGCACAAAAAAAAATATAATATAAGAAAGGCACCTACTTGTTGCACTGGTTATACCAACAACACACCAACACAGTGAATTCCAACAACAAAGCACCTTCCAAGTTTCAACCACGACGTTCCTTGATGCATATATGTATGGACGGCAACCACAATAAATTCTTCACAATCAAGTTTTCACCTAGGGAAAACAAAACACAGGCAAAGTAAAAGATTCACACAATTTTGCAAAATATAAATAAAAAACAATTCAAGAAATTAAAGATACACTTCCCTAAAGTGTTCCACTAACTAAAATCACAACACACAAAAGGAGGAAAAAATATATGTTAAAAAAAAACACCACACAAGGCCCCACGTTGGGCGCCAATTGTTGCACTTTTTTCCCGACGAACCGAATCCAAACGAAACAAAAACGAATCCACAACTTGGATTATATTATTCAAATACTTTAATTAATCGTACGTATGATTAATTAGTGATCTTAAGACGAATGTTTAACAAATATGCACACCGATGTGCCGCGGCTATGTTGTTCGAATTTAATTTTAGGATGAACTGTCAAATGACAGCTGGGTGGATTTTAAAGGAAAATAGTGCAACAGGTAGCAAGATAATATGCTGCCAATGCCAGCTGCTCAGCAAGGGGTGGTCCGTAGGTAGTTTATTTATTGGTACGTAGGTATAATTAGTTGAATAAAGAAAGAAATTAATAAAAAGAATCGGTATCAATCAAAACACACAACTGGGTGTTTCATACAATAAAGGGCGCCAGGAAATTTTTGTTTGGAATTTCCAAACCAACTTCAGCACTGAAAATGGTCTTCAAATAAAATTAAAACGCGATTATTTTCCAAAAGGAATAAAACTATATTTTGTTCAGGAAACCTTTACAAGTATAGGTATAAAACCTGAAATCTTTTCATAAACAAACTGGTGTACAAAGAATGTAAAATCTGACAAAGGCCAGTTAAGAATTTAAGTGGTATGGTATTTAATTGATCGAAGATGGGTTTTTACCCAGGTTAAAATGTAAAAGCAACAAAGTATGTGCACAATGCACCCGCAAAGAAACGACTCTTTGGGAATTTTCCCGAACAGACAAAAAGGTTAAATGGAGGTCGCGCGTCCTGCAATCTCAGGATAAATTACGATTGGCGAAAGGTAACCGATACAAACACTATGACTTAATAGTCAAACCAAAATAAACGCACAACTAACACTTTTTCTCACAATAAGAAAGTTAAAATACTAAGGTATAATAATACTTAGCTTTTCTGACGAATCCTGCCTATGAGTTTTCTTGCCCGTACTGGCACTAACTCTCCTGAACTCCTGCCTGATTGGAGCTTTCCTGCACACAGTAAACAATTGTAGTTATTTTGGCCTTTCTGCCAACAAAAACACAATTTCAATTTGCACTACTTGCAAATAATAAAATCACTCGATTTGTAAATTTTCCGACACTTTTTCAATTTTCTAAAACTTTCTGGCACTATGTCCTTTTCAGAGGTCAACCAAGAAGTGCAATCTTCTTGGCGGTCTCTTCGTTCATCGGCGCATTCAGCAAATTCCACTCACTTCAACCAATCAGAGTCGTGGAGGTTCGTCACGGGGTATCTGCAATACTCTCAGCAAATTCGCTGGAGTCTGCGCCGTAGGCGAAACGCATCCATCGCTCTCTTCTAAACAATTTCGTTGTGAATCTCTTGGTCGTTAGAGATTCGCAACAACTTGCCCGAATGAACGAATCCAGACCTGTTCCATTTCAATCCATTCCAGAATAGAAAATTGAGAAACTATTTCTTTAAACAAATTCCCTCGGCCCAACCGACCCAAGTTACACTGTGCAAGAAAACTATTTAAGCTAGGATTCAGTTAACGAGGATTCGTCATTTTTCGCGAAAACTACTAAACTACTTCGGTGAACCTTCGCGCAGATTTGGGGGAATGGGGATAATTCTGTAAAGAGTCATTTCTTTTTAAGGTGAAGCACTTTAGGTTGGGCACTCGGCCTTTACGGTGGGCACTCAGCCATTACGTTGGGCTCTTGGCCGTTTATATTGAAAAAGGCTTCAAATGCCAAAATCCGAAGATCACTGATATCTATCAGTGTGTTAAAGGTGGGTAGCCATATCTCTACCTTATTTTAAGTATTAGGTTCTTAGTAACCTGCTGCTGCTATGGATGGAATTCCTGTAGAACCTTCCTGGTTCTTACTACCGCTGCTGTTTGAGTCTCCAGCCGTCCACTGGCTCAATGAAGGGGTACCTATTTGGGTTGCTTTTCCAAGATGCTTTGAAGTACACCACTAGCTGATGGACTAGGGTTGCTTTGTACTCTGCCAGCACCTTGAAGCCACAACAAAAGGAGGGGTGGAAATGGGAAGAGGAAGAAAAATAAAGGTATAACTTGTTGTGGTAAAATATACCGCAACAAATCCCACCCTTACCTGCCAAGAAATGTTCTTGCAGTTTGATAAAACTGCAAGGCATTTCTTGAAGCCAAAGGTTCAAGGAAAATTGAAAAAGGTATTTTCCATCAGGGCGTACAATCGCCAGCCTTTGAAACTAAACGACGATATGGAGAGCTATTAAAAAAAAAAAAAAAAAAAAATAAAAAAATAAAAGCTAAAAACTACTTTAAGGCTCAATTCTCCAGGGATGCATCGGGTACGGTTTGAGATCTTTTGCATGCCAAGTTCCGCGTTCTTTACCATTACTATCTTCTAAGACATATGTCCAAGGTGACACACGCTTCTTTATAACAAACGGACCGACAAACTTCGGTGCTAACTTGGCTGCGTAATAGTTCGCGGCATCCGACAACACAAAATTTCGACGCCAAACCTGCTCGCCAACGAGATATTGAACATCTCTTCTGCGGAGGTTGTATGTTTTCGCAGACTTCTTGGTTGCCACGCGTAGCTTCTTTTCGATGTCTACTCTAAGATCCCTAAACCGTACTTCTAACTCACTAAAATCCTGAACCCTACCTAACCTATCACCTATTACTGGCACTTCTCGACCTGAAGTCGCCATATCCCTACCAAAATTAGCATAATAAGGGGAACCACCTAAAACTTCATGGGTGGAAGTGCGAATCGCGCACACAACCTTAGACAACTGTGCATCCCATATCCGGTGGTTATCAGAGACGTATGCTCTGAGCGTTGTTTTGATGATTTGATTTATCCTCTCCGCTGGATTAGCCTGTGGGTGGTAATGAGCTGTAAAACGAATTTGGGAAGAATAAGAATCGCAAAGAGATTTCAGTTCTTTAGATCGGAACTGAGGGCCATTATCACAGACGACAACCTTTGGAATACCGAAAAGGAGAAAGACATTGTCCTCTAACTCCCGGCAAATTGTCTTGGCAGTAGCAGACCTTAACGCGAAGAGAAGGGGGAATTTGGTGAAATAATCGACGACAGTCAAAATGTAGATAAAACCTCTACTTGACTTTGGAAGGGGACCAACGAGATCTACACAGATCATTTCCCACGGTGCCTTTATTCCTACTCTCTCAGTCATCAAACCAGCTGGCTTTTCATTAACCGGTTTTACTTGTTGGCAAACTTTACAATTCCTAACATACTTAGTAATATCGCCTCTCATTTTAGGCCAATAGTACTTTCCCCCTATCCTAGCAAAAGTTTTCCTTAATCCCATGTGTCCAGCTAAAGGACTATCATGGCATTCCTGTAATATAGCTAATCTATCCTGCTTTCCTACAACTTTCTTCCATTCTTGATTATTTTTATGAACAACAACATGATTCGATTTAATCAGTTTGAACAGTTGACCTTGTTCTACCCTCCACGCTGGGTAAGCTAGCGGATTTGACTCTATCGCTGAGATCATTTTCGCAATCCAAGGGTCTTGATCCTCTTCTGAGATCTCGGCTAATACCGGAACTCCTCGAGATAACATGTCTGGAACTACATGTTCTTTGCCCTTGCGATGGATGATCTCAAAGTCAAACTGTTGAAGCCGAACTGCCCAACGTGCTAATGTTCCCTGCGGATCCTTAAGATTGTTCAACCATATGAGCGAATAATGATCAGTCACAACCGTGAATCGAACACCTTCGATGTAAGGTCGTAACTTCTCGATTGCCCATAGTACAGCCAAACACTCTTTTTCCGTCGTCGAATAGTTGCGTTCACTCCTATTTAAAGACCTACTAAGGTAACAGACAACCTTTTCCCCATCATCGAAGTTCTGTGACAATACGGCACCGATTCCGTAGTCCGACGCGTCTGTTTGAACGACAAAAGGTCGTTGAAAATCAGGGCAAGTAAGTATCGGTGCTGTAACCAAACACTCCTTAGCCTTCCTAAAACTAGTCTCACATTCATCAGTCCAGATGAATTTCCTACTCTTCTTTAATAAATCTGACAGTGGTCGATGCAAATTGGCAAAATTCGGCACAAATCGACGATACCACGACACTGTCCCTATAAAACTCCTAACCTCTTTCACATTCCTCGGTGCTGGAATCCTAACCATGCTTTCCACTTTTTCCGGGTCTACATGTAACCCATTTCGATCCACTACATAGCCTAAAAACTTCAACGATGGCCTACAGAAGTTACACTTCTCCTTACCGACCTTCAACCCTGCTTCACTCAACCTTTTCAAAACTTCCTTCAGGATTTCAAGATGCTTCTCGAAAGTATCCGTCAGGATAATGATGTCGTCTAAATAGACGAAGACGTACGGCTCTAGATCGGCACCCAAAACTGTGTCGATAAACCGTTGCCATGTCGCAGGCGAGTTATGAAGCCCGAAAGGCATCCTTCTAAACTGAAAGAGACCTCTCCCGGGAACCGTGAAAGCGGTGTAAGGCTTAGACTCCTCCTCCATTGGAATCTGCCAATACGCTGATTTTATATCCAAAGAGGACAAAAACTTCGCTCCTCGAAGCCTGTCCAAAATGGCCGCTATGTAGGGTAGTGGATAAGCATCCCTATCTGTATTTTTATTAAGCTTTCTAAAATCTACACAAAACCTAAAAGACCCATCTTTCTTTTTAACTAATAGTATTGGAGATGACCAAGCACTGTTGGATCTCTCAATAACTCCTGCTTCTAACATCTCATTTAGTTCCCTATCAATATGTCCCTGCATTGCCGGAGAAACCGGATAATACCGTTGTTTAATCGGTTCCGCCGACGTCCTAATCTTGTGCTCAATCATAGTTGTGCACCCTAATCCCTCTGGCATCTTCCTAAAAGCTTCCTCAACCATGGCTTCCAACAAACTAGTCTGTGCTTTCGACAACTCTGAACGCTCAGTAATCGAGCAAATCGAGCCCAAACACGCTTGGTCCGAAAAACTCCACATACGTGATCGCAAATCCGGGACGATTCCCGACAGTGCCCAAAAATCTGCACCTAGTATCACGGTATGCGGCAGAGTTGGAATAACTAAGCAGTCTATAAGAACTGCCTTGTTTTCAACCACGATTGGTAAGTTAACTGACCCTAAAACTTCTACTCCTGCTCCATCTGCCAAGCGTACAGAATGGATATTCCCCTCTCTAACCACTAATCCTAAATCTTGGAGAATTCTCCAGCTATCTCTACCTAAAATTGTTCTTGAAGCTCCTGAATCTAACAATCCCAAAAACCTAGTCCCGTAAATACTAACTCCTAAAAATGGTCTCCTATCATCCCCGTTTGCCTCCAACGTAAACCCTAAATGAATTTTTGCCAGCTGGTTACCAGCAGGCAACCTAGCTCCTAATGCCTCCGGAACTCTCGCCCTGCTGGCGCAAGAGCCCGTTGCCCATTTCCCGATTAACAACGACGACAGTTGTTGCGGCTGACTCCTTCAGCACCACAACCGAAGCAATGCTTTTTAGCGGAACACCTGCTAGAGAAGTGACCTTCTTTCCCGCAGTTAAAACATCGAATCGACTCGTCAACTTGAGTGGATCTATTAGGTGGAGACCTTCTAGCTTCCACTACTTGGACAGGCTGCTCTTCTCTGCTAACCGCTGCCACCCTCGGTTGTACTGCTGGACCAGCAGAGTAACCGAACTCGGGTTCAACGCAATTTTTATTTCGAGCGGGAGGCTCAAAATTCTCTACATTCGCCCTAAGCGTTTCAAAATCCCTGCCTAATTTTGCTAACTCCTTCACAGATTGAGGCTTTTGAAAACCAATCTGTTTCTGATAGAACGGGTCCAAATTCTTCATTAGAATAGCCACTTTCCTACGTTCGGATAATGGCTCCCTTAATCTCCTAAACATTGTACGCATGGTAGCGAGATATGCTCCATACGTCTCCTCCTTCCCTTGGGTCCTACGGTTGATTTGTTCCATCAACAGATCATCATAATTTGCTGGCAAGAATTCGTACTTCAACGCCTCTACGAATTCCTGCCAATCACCTATGTCTTCCCTAACTGACCTATACCACAGTAGGGCTTGACCTGTCAAAAGGTCAACCACTGACTGGAACAAACGGGTTTCTGAAACCCCTCGAGCTAAACTAAGTTCCTCTACCCTTTCTAAGAATGAGTTCACTGATGTGCCACATCGCTCACCACTGAACTGTACATTCCACCTACTAATCCTTTCCGTAAATCGCTCTAGCGGTTCGGAAATCCCTACTCTAACTCTATCATTTGATCTCTGTTGGAATCCCTCGTTGCACACTGGTCCTCGTGTGTTCATCCGATTTTGTTGGGGAGTGTTCTCCACCAACTGCCTACCACTCGTTCCTGAAGAAGAAGCATTGTCTTCGTTCGACGCTTGCTCTTCTTCATCTGTTAACTTAGCTAATAGGAGAAGCAGCTCACTCTTAAGAGATTTCTGCTCTCCTATTTCCTCATCTCCTTCTGCCTGCGCTTTTCCTATCCTATTTAAGCTCCATTCTATCTTCGTAAGGATCTTCAAGTATTCCCCTGACTTGGGATTTCTTGGCTGATCCTTAAGAAGAACCCTAATCTCCCTAATTTTTTCCTCAACTGCATCCCTATCCTGAACATTACTAAACGGGTACTTCCCGTATGCCTCAACTGAACCGCGACGTTCCAACATCCGAGAAGATCTTAAGGAACTTCTCATAACGTCCACAGTTCCCTTCTCTAATCCCCTACTCAACATTTCGTACACAAGCTCCTCTTGTGACAAACGGTTGATATCCATGATGGAATAAAAAAAATAGAAACTAATAAAAAAAAAACAGACACGCAATCAAAAAAACCACCAAAATTCAAAATAAAACCAAAAAAATAAAAATGTATTAGAAAAAAGTATTAAAAAAAGTAGTAATAAAAAGTATTAAAAAAAGTACCAACAAATTCTAAAAAGTATTGGGAAAAAAAATATCGTCGACGGCAAAACTCAACTCCTAATATCTAAATTAAGTTCACACCAACAAACTATGTGAGTGAGCGAGACAGACTTATGTTTAATATGGCTGAAAAATTGCCACACCAACTGTCAAACTCTTTAATATTTTTAAGTAATTAAAAGCAATATGAAATAAAATATATGAAGATATTTGATTGACTTGAAATAATCTCAATCAAAACTATGCACAAAAAAAAATATAATATAAGAAAGGCACCTACTTGTTGCACTGGGTATACCAACAACACACCAACACAGTGAATTCCAACAACAAAGCACCTTCCAAGTTTCAACCACGACGTTCCTTGATGCATATATGTATGGACGGCAACCACAATAAATTCTTCACAATCAAGTTTTCACCTAGGGAAAACAAAACACAGGCAAAGTAAAAGATTCACACAATTTTGCAAAATATAAATAAAAAACAATTCAAGAAATTAAAGATACACTTCCCTAAAGTGTTCCACTAACTAAAATCACAACACACAAAAGGAGGAAAAAATATATGTTAAAAAAAAAACACCACACAAGGCCCCACGTTGGGCGCCAATTGTTGCACTTTTTTCCCGACGAACCGAATCCAAACGAAACAAAAACGAATCCACAACTTGGATTATACTATTCAAATACTTTAATTAATCGTACGTATGATTAATTAGTGATCTTAAGACGAATGTTTAACAAATATGCACACCGATGTGCCGCGGCGATGTTGTTCGAATTTAATTTTAGGATGAACTGTCAAATGACAGCTGGGTGGATTTTAAAGGAAAATAGTGCAACAGGTAGCAAGATAATATGCAGCCAATGCCAGCTGCTCAGCAAGGGGTAGTCCGTAGGTAGTTTATTTATTGGTACGTAGGTATAATTAGTTGAATAAAGAAAGAAATTAATAAAAAGAATCGGTATCAATCAAAACACACAACTGGGTGTTTCATACAATAAAGGGCGCCAGGAAATTTTTGTTTGGAATTTCCAAACCAACTTCAGCACTGAAAATGGTCTTCAAATAAAATTAAAACGCGATTATTTTCCAAAAGGAATAAAACTATATTTTGTTCAGGAAACCTTTACAAGTATAGGTATAAAACCTGAAATCTTTTCATAAACAAACTGGTGTACAAAGAATGTAAAATCTGACAAAGGCCAGTTAAGAATTTAAGTGGTATGGTATTTAATTGATCGAAGATGGGTTTTTACCCAGGTTAAAATGTAAAAGCAACAAAGTATGTGCACAATGCACCCGCAAAGAAACGACTCTTTGGGAATTTTCCCGAACAGACAAAAAGGTTAAATGGAGGTCGCGCGTCCTGCAATCTCAGGATAAATTACGATTGGCGAAAGGTAACCGATACAAACACTATGACTTAATAGTCAAACCAAAATAAACGCACAACTAACACTTTTTCTCACAATAAGAAAGTTAAAATACTAAGGTATAATAATACTTAGCTTTTCTGACGAATCCTGCCTATGAGTTTTCTTGCCCGTACTGGCACTAACTCTCCTGAACTCCTGCCTGATTGGAGCTTTCCTGCACACAGTAAACAATTGTAGTTATTTTGGCCTTTCTGCCAACAAAAACACAATTTCAATTTGCACTACTTGCAACTAATAAAATCACTCGATTTGTAAATTTTCCGACACTTTTTCAATTTTCTAAAACTTTCTGGCACTTTGTCCTTTTTAGAGGTCAACCAAGAAGTGCAATCTTCTTGGCGGTCTCTTCGTTCATCGGCGCATTCAGCAAATTCCACTCACTTCAACCAATCAGAGTCGTGGAGGTTCGTCACGGGGTATCTGCAATACTCTCAGCAATTTCGCTGGAGTCTGCGCCGTAGGCGAAACGCATCCATCGCTCTCTTCTAAACAATTTCGTTGTGAATCTCTTGGTCGTTAGAGATTCGCAACAACTTGCCCGAATGAACGAATCCAGACCTGTTCCATTTCAATCCATTCCAGAATAGAAAATTGAGAAACTATTTCTTTAAACAAATTCCCTCGGCCCAACCGACCCAAGTTACACTGTGCAAGAAAACTATTTAAGCTAGGATTCAGTTAACGAGGATTCGTCATTTTTCGCGAAAACTACTAAACTACTTCGGTGAACCTTCGCGCAGATTTGGGGGAATGGGGATAATTCTGTAAAGAGTCATTTCTTTTTAAGGTGAAGCACTTTAGGTTGGGCACTCGGCCTTTACGGTGGGCACTCAGCCATTACGTTGGGCTCTTGGCCGTTTATATTGAAAAAGGCTTCAAATGCCAAAATCCGAAGATCACTGATATCTATCAGTGTGTTAAAGGTGGGTAGCCATATCTCTACCTTATTTTAAGTATTAGGTTCTTAGTAACCTGCTGCTGCTATGGATGGAATTCCTGTAGTTACTACCGCTGCTGTTTGAGTCTCCAGCCGTCCACTGGCTCAATGAAGGGGTACCTATTTGGGTTGCTTTTCCAAGATGCTTTGAAGTACACCACTAGCTGATGGACTAGGGTTGCTTTGTACTCTGCCAGCACCTTGAAGCCACAACAAAAGGAGGGGTGGAAATGGGAAGAGGAAGAAAAATAAAGGTATAACTTGTTGTGGTAAAATATACCGCAACAAATCCCACCCTTACCTGCCAAGAAATGTTCTTGCAGTTTGATAAAACTGCAAGGCATTTCTTAAAGCCAAAGGTTCAAGGAAAATTGAAAAAGGTATTTTCCATCAGGGCGTACAATCGCCAGCCTTTGAAACTAAACGACGATATGGAGAGCTATTAAAAAAAAATAAAAAAAAAAATAAAAAAAAAAAAAGCTAAAAACTACTTTAAGGCTCAATTCTCCAGGGATGCATCGGTGTACGGTTTGAGATCTTTCGCATGCCAAGTTCCGCGTTCTTTACCATTACTATCTTCTAAGACATATGTCCAAGGTGACACACGCTTCTTTATAACAAACGGACCGACAAACTTCGGTGCTAACTTGGCTGCGTAATAGTTCGCGGCATCCGACAACACAAAATTTCGACGCCAAACCTGCTCGCCAACGAGATATTGAACATCTCTTCTGCGGAGGTTGTATGTTTTCGCAGACTTCTTGGTTGCCACGCGTAGCTTCTTTTCGATGTCTACTCTAAGATCCCTAAACCGTACTTCTAACTCACTAAAATCCTGAACCCTATCTAACCTATCACCTATTACTGGCACTTCTCGACCTGAAGTCGCCATATCCCTACCAAAATTAGCATAATAAGGGGAACCACCTAAAACTTCATGGGTGGAAGTGCGAATCGCGCACACAACCTTAGACAACTGTGCATCCCATATCCGGTGGTTATCAGAGACGTATGCTCTGAGCGTTGTTTTGATGATTTGATTTATCCTCTCCGCTGGATTAGCCTGTGGGTGGTAATGAGCTGTAAAACGAATTTGGGAAGAATAAGAATCGCAAAGAGATTTCAGTTCTTTAGATCGGAACTGAGGGCCATTATCACAGACGACAACCTTTGGAATACCAAAAAGGAGAAAGACATTGTCCTCTAACTCCCGGCAAATTGCCTTGGCAGTAGCAGACCTTAACGCGAAGAGAAGGGGGAATTTGGTGAAATAATCGACGACAGTCAAAATGTAGATAAAACCTCTACTTGACTTTGGAAGGGGACCAACGAGATCTACACAGATCATTTCCCACGGTGCCTTTATTCCTACTCTCTCCGTCATCAAACCAGCTGGCTTTTCATTAACCGGTTTTACTTGTTGGCAAACTTTACAATTCCTAACATACTTAGTAATATCGCCTCTCATTTTAGGCCAATAGTACTTTCCCCCTATCCTAGCAAAAGTTTTCCTTAATCCCATGTGTCCAGCTAAAGGACTATCATGGCATTCCTGTAATATAGCTAATCTATCCTGCTTTCCTACAACTTTCTTCCATTCTTGATTATTTTCATGAACAACAACATGATTCGATTTAATCAGTTTGAACAGTTGACCTTGTTCTACCCTCCACGCTGGGTAAGCTAGCGGATTTGACTCTATCGCTGAGATCATTTTCGCAATCCAAGGGTCTTGATCCTCTTCTGAGATCTCGGCTAATACCGGAACTCCTCGAGATAACATGTCTGGAACTACATGTTCTTTGCCCTTGCGATGGATGATCTCAAAGTCAAACTGTTGAAGCCGAACTGCCCAACGTGCTAATCTTCCCTGCGGATCCTTAAGATTGTTCAACCATATGAGCGAATAATGATCAGTCACAACCGTGAATCGAACACCTTCGATGTAAGGTCGTAACTTCTCGATTGCCCATAGTACAGCCAAACACTCTTTTTCCGTCGTCGAATAGTTGCGTTCACTCCTATTTAAAGACATACTAAGGTAACAGACAACCTTTTCCCCATCATCGAAGTTCTGTGACAATACGGCACCGATTCCGTAGTCCGACGCGTCTGTTTGAACGACAAAAGGTCGTTGAAAATCAGGGCAAGTAAGTATCGGTGCTGTAACCAAACACTCCTTAGCCTTCCTAAAACTAGTCTCACATTCATCAGTCCAGATGAATTTCCTACTCTTCTTTAATAAATCTGACAGTGGTCGAAGCAAATTGGCAAAATTCGGCACAAATCGACGATACCACGACACTGTCCCTATAAAACTCCTAACCTCTTTCACATTCCTCGGTGCTGGAATCCTAACCATGCTTTCCACTTTTTCCGGGTCTACATGTAACCCATTTCGATCCACTACATAGCCTAAAAACTTCAACGATGGCCTACAGAAGTTACACTTCTCCTTACCGACCTTCAACCCTGCTTCACTCAACCTTTTCAAAACTTCCTTCAGGATTTCAAGATGCTTCTCGAAAGTATCCGTCAGGATAATGATGTCGTCTAAATAGACGAAGACGTACGGCTCTAGATCGGCACCCAAAACTGTGTCGATAAACCGTTGCCATGTCGCAGGCGAGTTATGAAGCCCGAAAGGCATCCTTCTAAACTGAAAGAGACCTCTCCCGGGAACCGTGAAAGCGGTGTAAGGCTTAGACTCCTCCTCCATTGGAATCTGCCAATACGCTGATTTTATATCCAAAGAGGACAAAAACTTCGCTCCTCGAAGCCTGTCCAAAATGGCCGCTATGTAGGGTAGTGGATAAGCATCCCTATCTGTATTTTTGTTAAGCTTTCTAAAATCTACACAAAACCTAAAAGACCCATCTTTCTTTTTAACTAATAGTATTGGAGATGACCAAGCACTGTTGGATCTCTCAATAACTCCTGCTTCTAACATCTCATTTAGTTCCCTGCATTGCCGGAGAAACCGGATAATTTATTTATTTATTTGTTTATTTATTTATATTTATTTATTTCATCAACTGTACAGGAAAGTAGGAAAACTTATGTTAGTACAGGCAAAAGTATAAAATTAAAAAAAAAAAAAAAAAAAAAACGTTTAAGTATAAAATTGACAAATAATATAGAATTAAATAGTATTGACAAAATTAGTATTATTATTATAACATTTGTGTTTTATTTATTTTATTCAAGTAGCATAAACAATGGATATTAATTTTCTCTAAGGTGATTGAAGAGTATTTTTTTAAATTTATTAGAGTTTATGGAATTCCTAATGATTTGAGGGAGCATATTCCAAAGATAAATCGCGTATATAAAAAAATGTCGGGAACTTATTAAGTAAGTATATCTTGGTGCAATAAATTGTAGGGTTCTTTCAGATCTAGCAGGTTTAATTAGGTTGAATAAGTAATTTGGGGTCTTCTCAATAACGATTTTTTGCAGGGCGAGAACTGTACGGAATCTTAAGTAAGCATTCAAAGAACATCCAACAATTTTCTCAGCATAGCTTGAGATATGTTCACAACGTTTAATAACAAAAACGTATCTGGCGCAGCAATTAAAAGCAACATTGAGTTTTCTTCTACATTCAGCATCCATATTCGTGAATAGCTCACAACCATATAAGATGATAGGTATTACAAAGGTCTGAACCAATTTTGTTTTTACTGCACTCGTCAGATATTTATTAGTTGGGCTAAGTCCACGAAGTATACCATAAATATTACAAACAATTTTATTAATGTGATCAGTCCAATCGAGTTGCTGATTAAAAATAATTCCAAGATTTTTAAAGTTAGATACAAACTCAATTCTGTTACTGTTAAGAAACAAGGATGGAAGTGAGAGTTCAAAATTTTTTGTTCGGTTGACAATTAATGCCTTTGTTTTGATTGGATTTTGCCTTAGGTTGTTTTTTTCTGACCATCTGTATATAGAATCAAGAGTATCGTTCATTTTATGAAAAGCTGATTGAATAGAAGATTTAGAAAAAACGCAATATATCTGGACATCATCAGCAAATATGTGATGCATGCAGTTCTGTATTGATTCTGAAATATCGTTAATAAAAAGTGTAAACAACAATGGCCCCATGACAGAACCTTGAGGTACACCGAGACTTACGGGCAGAGCAGATGATAATTTATTTTCACATGCAACAGACTGAAAACGATCTTTAAGATAAGATCCAATTAGTTTACATAATGAGGTATCAAAGGAAAATTGGTGTTTTAATTTTTGAAGAAGAATATTGTGGTCAACAGAATCGAATGCTTTTGCGAAATCCAGAAAAACGATAAGTGCCATCATATTATTATCGATTCCAGACCGTATATCTTCGGTTACCTTCAACAGAGCTGTTATGCAGCTGTGTCGACTCCTAAACCCAGATTGGGTTTCAGTTATAAGCTTATTTACCTCAAGATACTTTTTTATTTGCTTGCTTATTAAGATCTCAAATACTTTGCTGAGACATGACAAGATGGCAATTGGTCTGAACTCATGAACATTAGATGATGATTTTTTTGGAATTGGTATGATTTTCGCATACTTCCAAGCATCAGGAAATTGACTTGACATAATGCAGGTATTAAAAATGTGGGTTATAATTCTTAAGATAACAGGAAGAAGTATTTTAAAAAAATCAGGATGTATACCATCAAGACCTACAGCCTTCGATTTTAATCCAAGAATGCACTCACCTACACTTATTTCGTCAAGGCATTTCAGTGAATAAGTGTTCAAATCCTCATGGGGTATGCAATCATTATTTAGAGTTGTAGGGTTATTGCAACCAGAAATAGATGAACTAAAATTCAAAAATTTTCTATTTAATTCATTTAATTCCGCAACGTCTAGACTTAAAGGTGTTGCTTTTCTTGGGTTAATACCGATATTGCGAACACATTTCCAGAATGATGAACTTGATTGATCTGTATTGAATTTATTATCATAGTAAATCATTTTGTTTTTTCTGATCAAGGAAATACATTTGTTCCGAACTATTTTGAATTGCTTAAACATAGTAGGGCATCGGTATCTTTTCCATCGTGCATAAGCTAAATCCCTTTTTTCAAACAGTTTTTTTGTTGCATTAGTAAACCATGGAGTGCCTTTATATTCAATGCATTTTGTTCGAATAGGAACATGTTTATCATAAAGATTGCATAAATTGTTTCGAACAAAATTAACTTGATCGTTTACATCAGACGTTTCATACACAAAAGACCAATCGATGTTTGAAAAGTCGTTAAAAAGATTGTCTATATTTATTGATTGGAAGTCTCGAAAATTCAAAACATTTATTGATTCAACAGATTGGAATATGTCTAAGGTCAAAAATATTAAATCGTGATGAGAGAATCCTGGCACAGAAATTTTATCAAAGTGACTGATCAATTCTTTTCGAGAAACTAGAAACATATCCAAGAGTGAAGGAGTTTTGTTTGGCATGAAATGAGTAGGGTAAGATGAATTAGCAAAATGAAAGTTTAAAGATTTAACCATGCTGAAAAACGTAGGATTTTGATTTTCTAATATATTTAAGTTAAAATCTCCGCATAAGACTATGTTTGGATACAAAAGAATAAACTCTTCCAAAAGATTTTCAACGCACCTATAATTAGCAACATCTGGAGCCATGTACATAGAACCGATCAACAACTTTTTATTATCATGGAGTATTTCTACTAGAATATACTCAATCACATCACTAACACTTGATTTAGAAACCACTGTACATTTGAATTTATTTTTTATAAAGACTGCCGAACCACCACCTTGTTTATAAACACGGTCAGCACGAAAAAGCTTATATCCCTTTAATTTAAAAAGATCATCGCACATATTAGGCTTAAGCCACGTCTCAGAGATGCAAATAATATCCATACAGCTCCCTTCAATCAAAAATCGAAGTTCGTCAATTTTGTTGACAATGCTCTGCGAATTTAAATGGCACACTTTGAGGCCGAGTTTATGTTTGCACAATAAATTAACCAACGTTTTCGATTTATCAGTGGAACCCTCCCGTATCACTGGCATTGGAATCATTGCTTATGATAGAGAGCAAGATAATTTAATTTGAGTTAAGAACTAATTTATGTTTATGCTTTACAGGCAAAACAAATTTAGAACTCAGTATATAAGAAAAATTAATTCGTTATTAAATTATACGAAGCAAAACAAAAACAATAATGAATAAGTAAAGAAAACAAAACATAAAAAAATGAAAGAAAAGAAAGAAAAAAAAATGAAAATGTCAATACAAATGAAAAATTAGATTAATTAGATTAAATGAGTATTAGTTAAAGCAGTAGTTTGATAGTGTTGGCCTTCATCAATGTTGTCTTGAGGTGATTCTCTTCGATTGGACATTGTTTTCAGATCATCGTTGCATTTGATAAGAATAGAATTTGAACCCGCTGCACGTCTCACATAGACACTCCCATTGTATGTGTGAACCGAAAAAAGCTGTTTCGATTTTTTCATCTTCAGAGCTTCTCTTTGCAAGGTGTAATTTCTCTTAGTTAAACTTTCATTAAGATAAATTTTTTTCTCAGAGTCACAAAGGCCTATGTCTCTTAATGTCAAACCCAATTTGGTTTTCTTGAAATGATCAAGACAAGCTTTCATGACATGATTTTTTTGGTATTGGTCATTAAATTTTACAATAATGTTGCCATCATATGATGCTGGTGATGATGAATGCTTATTACCATTAGAAGTAGATTTAGGTACATCATCATCACTTATTTGGCTTCGTTCAAGAGAGTCTATACGGGATTCCAGTTGACGGCAGTAACTCTTAAGTTGACATATTTCGCCGACGAGATTGGATTCAATGCATGAAATTTTTGTTAGAATTCGCTCTTCGAGAGATTTAATAGAGATATCAAAGTCAATGGACAGTTTATCGAGTCGAGCATTTATACGTGAAAACAAATCATCGCTCTTTTTTGAGGTTGCGGGAGAAGAACTTTGCTGTGAGTTTAGACCACCTTTAGCACGAGTTGTAGAGCCCATGATACACAATAAAACTTTATTTATTTCTTTTTTACATATGCAGGTGAACTTTAAGATATTCTTATTGGTTTACTTAGATAAAAAGAAAAAACCGCGGAGAGAACAAGAGGCACTACTGATTACTTGACATGTCTAGACGATGATAATTGGATGGTTGGTTTTAATACCGTTGTTTAATCGGTTCCGCCGACGTCCTAATCTTGTGCTCAATCATAGTTGTGCACCCTAATCCCTCTGGCATCTTCCTAAAAGCTTCCTCAACCATGGCTTCCAACAAACTAGTCTGTGCTTTCGACAACTCTGAACGCTCAGTAATCGAGCAAATCGAGCCCAAACACTCTTGGTCCGAAAAACTCCACATACGTGATCGCAAATCCGGGACGATTCCCGACAGTGCCCAAAAATCTGCACCTAGTATCACGGTATGCGGCAGAGTTGGAATAACTAAGCAGTCTATAAGAACTGCCTTGTTTTCAACCACGATTGGTAAGTTAACTGACCCTAAAACTTCTACTCCTGCTCCATCTGCCAAGCATACAGAATGGATATTCCCCTCTCTAACCACTAATCCTAAATCTTGGAGAATTCTCCAGCTATCTCTACCTAAAATTGTTCTTGAAGCTCCTGAATCTAACAATACCAAAAACCTAGTCCCGTAAATACTAACTCCTAAAAATGGTCTCCTATCATCCCCGTTTGCCTCCAACGTAAACCCTAAATGAATTTTTGCCAGCTGGTTACCAGCAGGCAACCTAGCTCCTCATGCCTCCGGAACTCTCGCCCTGCTGGCGCAAGAGCCCGTTGCCCATTTCCCGATGAACGTCGTTGTTGCGGCTGACTCCTTCAGCACCACAACCGAAGCAATGCTTTTTAGCGGAACACCTGCTAGAGAAGTGACCTTCTTTCCCGCAGTTAAAACATCGAATCGACCTGTCAACTTGAGTGGATCTATTAGGTGGAGACCTTCTAGCTTCCACTACTTGGACAGGCTGCTCTTCTCTGCTAACCGCTGCCACCCTCGGTTGTACTGCTGGACCAGCAGAGTAACCGAACTCGGGTTCAACGCAATTTTTATTTCGAGCGGGAGGCTCAAAATTCTCTACATTCGCCCTAAGCGTTTCTAAATCCCTGCCTAATTTTGCTAACTCCTTCACAGATTGAGGCTTTTGAAAACCAATCTGTTTCTGATAGAACGGGTCCAAATTCTTCATTAGAATAGCCACTTTCCTACGTTCGGATAATGGCTCCCTTAATCTCCTTAACATTGTACGCATGGTAGCGAGATATGCTCCATACGTCTCTTCCTTCCCTTGGGTCCTACGGTTGATTTGTTCCATCAACAGATCATCATAATTTGCTGGCAAGAATTCGTACTTCAACGCCTCTACGAATTCCTGCCAATCACCTATGTCTTCCCTAACTGACCTATACCACAGTAGGGCTTGACCTGTCAAAAGGTCAACCACTGACTGGAACAAACGGGTTTCTGAAACCCCTCGAGCTAAACTAAGTTCCTCTACCCTTTCTAAGAATGAGTTCACTGATGTGCCACATCGCTCACCACTGAACTGTACATTCCACCTACTAATCCTTTCCGTAAATCGCTCTAGCGGTTCGGAAATCCCTACTCTAACTCTATCATTTGATCTCTGTTGGAATCCCTCGTTGCACACTGGTCCTCGTGTGTTCATCCGATTTTGTTGGGGAGTGTTCTCCACCAACTGCCTACCACTCGTTCCTGAAGAAGAAGCATTGTCTTCGTTCGACGCTTGCTCTTCTTCATCTGTTAACTTAGCTAATAAGAGAAGCAGCTCACTCTTAAGAGATTTCTGCTCTCCTATTTCCTCATCTCCTTCTGCCTGCGCTTTTCCTATCCTATTTAAGCTCCATTCTATCTTCGTAAGGATCTTCAAGTATTCCCCTGACTTGGGATTTCTTGGCTGATCCTTAAGAAGAACCCTAATCTCCCTAATCTTTTCCTCAACTGCATCCCAATCCTGAACATTACTAAACGGGTACTTCCCGTATGCCTCAACTGAACCGCGACGTTCCAACATCCGAGAAGATCTTAAGGAACTTCTCATAACGTCCACAGTTCCCTTCTCTAATCCCCTACTCAACATTTCGTACACAAGCTCCTCTTGTGACAAACGGTTGATATCCATGATGGAATAAAAAAAATAAAAACTAATAAAAAAAAAACAGACACGCAATCAAAAAAACCACCAAAATTCAAAATAAAACCAAAAAAATAAAAATGTATTAGAAAAAAGTATTAAAAAAAGTAGTAATAAAAAGTATTAAAAAAAGTACCAACAAATTCTAAAAAGTATTGGAAAAAAAATATCGTCGACGGCAACACTCAACTCCTAATATCTAAATTAAGTTCACACCAACAAACTATGTGAGTGAGCGAGACAGACTTATGTTTAATATGGCTGAAAAATTGCCACACCAACTGTCAAACTCTTTAATATTTTTAAGTAATTAAAAGCAATATGAAATAAAATATATGAAGATATTTGATTGACTTGAAATAATCTCAATCAAAACTATGCACAAAAAAAAATATAATACATATAAGAAAGGCACCTACTTGTTGCACTGGGTATACCAACAACACACCAACACAGTGAATTCCAACAACAAAGCACCTCCCAAGTTTCAACCACGACGTTCCTTGATGCATATTTGTATGGACGGCAACCACAATAAATTCTTCACAATCAAGTTTTCACCTAGGGAAAACAAAACACAGGCAAAGTAAAAGATTCACACAATTTTGCAAAATATAAATAAAAAACAATTCAAGAAATTAAAGATACACTTCCCTAAAGTGTTCCACTAACTAAAATCACAACACACAAAAGGAGGAAAAAATATATGTTAAAAAAAAAACACCACACAAAGCCCCACGTTGGGCGCCAATTGTTGCACTTTTTTCCCGACGAACCGAATCCAAACGAAACAAAAACGAGTCCACAACTTGGATTATATTATTCAAATACTTTAATTAATCGTACGTATGATTAATTAGTGATCTTAAGACGAATGTTTAACAAATATGCACACCGATGTGCCGCGGCGATGTTGTTCGAATTTAATTTTAGGATGAACTGTCAAATGACAGCTGGGTGGATTTTAAAGGAAAATAGTGCAACAGGTAGCAAGATAATATGCTGCCAATGCCAGCTGCTCAGCAAGGGGTGGTTCCGTAGGTAGTTTATTTATTGGTACGTAGGTATAATTAGTTGAATAAAGAAAGAAATTAATAAAAAGAATCGGTATCAATCAAAACACACAACTGGGTGTTTCATACAATAAAGGGCGCCAGGAAATTTTTGTTTGGAATTTCCAAACCAACTTCAGCACTGAAAATTTTCTTCAAATAGAATTAAAACGCGATTATTTTCCAAAAGGAATAAAACTTTATTTTGTTCAGGAAACCTTTACAAGTATAGGTATAAAACCTGAAATCTTTTCATAAACAAACTGGTGTACAAAGAATGTAAAATCTGACAAAGGCCAGTTAAGAATTTAAGTGGTATGGTATTTAATTGATCGAAGATGGGTTTTTACCCAGGTTAAAATGTAAAAGCAACAAAGTATGTGCACAATGCACCCGCAAAGAAACGACTCTTTGGGAATTTTCCCGAACAGACAAAAAGGTTAAATGGAGGTCGCGCGTCCTGCAATCTCAGGATAAATTACGATTGGCGAAAGGTAACCGATACAAACACTATGACTTAATAGTCAAACCAAAATAAACGCACAACTAACACTTTTTCTCACAATAAGAAAGTTAAAATACTAAGGTATAATAATACTTAGCTTTTCTGACGAATCCTGCCTATGAGTTTTCTTGCCCGTACTGGCACTTACTCTCCTGAACTCCTGCCTGATTGGAGCTTTCCTGCACACAGTAAACAATTGTAGTTATTTTGGCCTTTCTGCCAACAAAAACACAATTTCAATTTGCACTACTTGCAACTAATAAAATCACTCGATTTGTAAATTTTCCGACACTTTTTCAATTTTCTAAAACTTTCTGGCACTATGTCCTTTTCAGAGGTCAACCAAGAAGTGCAATCTTCTTGGCGGTCTCTTCGTTCATCGGCGCATTCAGCAAATTCCACTCACTTCAACCAATCAGAGTCGTGGAGGTTCGTCACGGGGTATCTGCAATACTCTCAGCAAATTCGCTGGAGTCTGCGCCGTAGGCGAAACGCATCCATCGCTCTCTTCTTAACAATTTCGTTGTGAATCTCTTGGTCGTTAGAGATTCGCAACAACTTGCCCGAATGAACGAATCCAGACCTGTTCCATTTCAATCCATTCCAGAATAGAAAATTGAGAAACTATTTCTTTAAACAAATTCCCTCGGCCCAACCGACCCAAGTTACACTGTGCAAGAAAACTATTTAAGCTAGGATTCAGTTAACGAGGATTCGTCATTTTTCGCGAAAACTACTAAACTACTTCGGTGAACCTTCGCGCAGATTTGGGGGAATGGGGATAATTCTGTAAAGAGTCATTTCTTTTTAAGGTGAAGCACTTTAGGTTGGGCACTCGGCCTTTACGGTGGGCACTCAGCCATTACGTTGGGCTCTTGGCCGTTTATATTGAAAAAGGCTTCAAATGCCAAAATCCGAAGATCACTGATATCTATCAGTGTGTTAAAGGTGGGTAGCCATATCTCTACCTTATTTTAAGTATTAGGTTCTTAGTAACCTGCTGCTGCTATGGATGGAATTCCTGTAGAACCTTCCTGGTTCTTACTACCGCTGCTGTTTGAGTCTCCAGCCGTCCACTGGCTCAATGAAGGGGTACCTATTTGGGTTGCTTTTCCAAGATGCTTTGAAGTACACCACTAGCTGATGGACTAGGGTTGCTTTGTACTCTGCCAGCACCTTGAAGCCACAACAAAAGGAGGGGTGGAAATGGGAAGAGGAAGAAAAATAAAGGTATAACTTGTTGTGGTAAAATATACCGCAACAATGTTACGACGAACTCCTTATACAAATTAATGGATAAATACAAGCTTATTATACTTGTAAAAGCTGTTAAAATACAGAAGTTTAAACTAAAATGATATAGAAAAATAACCTAATTAATAATTTTAAAAACAATCTTATGCAAAATTTTAGCCATTACCCATTTCGGTTCACTACTTGCGAAATAATTAATGAATTTATCCATATTCATTCATTATGAAAAGTTCTTTCATTCGAAATTAGCAGAAAAACGTAGGATACCTTTATTCTTTACAGGAACGGGTTATGCAATTCCTAGGCACTGATCCAAATCAAGCTCTTGTAATTAATATGTACTTATTCATACCTACATGCATACATATATACTCATCAAACTGACCCATTTGAACTGGCCTTAATTTCATGTATCCTCAACAAAACACATCAATAAATTTTCAAGCAAATAGAAAATTCTACAAATTATATCTAGAATAGTGTTTTTACTTACCCACTAGTAGAGTCTTCAAAAAGATTTGAGCAATAATTATGCTTATTATAAAATTTTCACTTTAAAATTCACAAGATGTCCAAACACTTTCACGATTTATTCAGGAATGACGAAAACTTTTGCTTTTTGAGGGCGTTCAAAATTGAGAAAGTACCACGATTGCTATGATTGAAGAAAAATTTCTATAGTTTTGTTAAGTTATAGGTCACTATAATCAAATACATCTGTAGACACATTACTTGTTTGCCTGGTAAAATATAAGAAAGTAGGCGGTTATTTTGAAATAATTACAAAATATTTTGTAGATCTACGAAATAATTTTTAAATAAAGAAAATTTAGCTGTAGACATATCGCTTATTCGTATGGTAACAAAAAGATGACATACCAAAGAAGTTTAAGATTTTTGCAAAATATTAGGGTGATTCTAAAAATCTCTGTTCTTACTTATTGAAAGAAATAGAAACTATTTAAAATAATTTTATTCAAGATCTTAGATAATATGCGACAAAGCTCAGAACGGGTAGGTTGTGTCAAAATAAAAAAAAAATCGTATACGTAGGGTGTCCAAATGAACTTAAATGATAATTAAAGAGCAAAGTATTAGCTTCCAAACGTAGCATGTAATAGTAAATCACAAAGTTGATTTTTAGTAATTTTTTTAGGAAATCAATTCAATATTTTATAAAACTACACCTTCCACCTAAACGGAAGGAGATAGACTCTTATCCTATAGTATTTGTTACTTGCAATTACAGGTACTAAGTTTTGCAATCGTGCAGAAAGAAAAATTGAGATTTTAATTAAATATGAAATTGCAATGATAGACAATACGAAAAAATTGGGTCTTGCAATTCTGTCTGTCCATACATGGATCTACAGGCTGAACCGCTTGATCGATTTCCGATTTTCTTCAAAATTTGCAGTTTGCGTCTGCGGGGCAGTCTACAGAGAGGTTTCTCGAAAACGACTCCAACGACTTCGATAAAATCATATGTGAGAGATTATTTCTTAGTTGCCTTTCTTATGATGCAAATTTTTTTTTGGAAATAGTGTGAAAACGGAACCCCCACCCAAAAAAAAAAAAAAAAAAAAACCGACTTTCACGTTAGTGGCTGAGACGATTCAGACGAAATATTATAAATTTATAATTTGAAAAAAATTATTTTTTGAATATTTTCAAAACGGTTCTTTTGATTTTTTTTTGCCGAACCACCTTATAGCAAGATCTTAAGACTTGCATACTTGATCTTTAAAGAGAGTGAAAAATAAAGTTTTTGTTTTTAAGAAAACTGCTTCAACGATTTTGATTAAGTTTTCAGCGTTTATGTATATGTATTGCAAAAAAGTGGCGTTTTTTATTTTTTCTAGAAACCTTAGGTTATTTAACTTAATTTTGTTCAATATTTTATGTAATGTAGTTGGCAACCCGGTCTTAAATGCATCGAAATCAAAAAAATTAATAAGAAATACGACCAGTATGAAGACACTTTTTACATTGTTTCACTGGAAAATGGTACAGTTAAATTAAACGAACTAAAAAAAAGTTATCGCACTATTTTCCACACACAAATTAGTTGGAACTTTCAACGTAAAGCAAAAGGTAAGCCTACGCAATGTCATAATTGTCAGATGTTCGGGCACGGCGAGAGAAACTGCCACATTAAAACATATTGTGGGACTTGTGCGGGAGCACACAAGACTGCCAAATGCCCGAACTCATCTACGATCAAGTGTGCAAATTGCAACGGCAATCACAAATCCACTGATCTCGCATGTGCTAACAGAACCAAGTACATGGAGATGAAAAAAAATCCATCAGGCCGAAAAAAATTTACACCTGCAAGTCATATGCAAGTGCATAGTTCTTGCAATAACCCTGCAATGCAACAACAGCAACCGGTCTGCTTTAATTCTATGGCTGACTTTCCTTCGCTTCCACATCGTAAACAAACTGTGAAGCAGAACACAAGTAATGCTTGGGCAAATTCTGCTGCACTGCAAGACAACAATACTGGCTGCCAAAGCAATGATGACTCACTTTTTTCTGTTGATGAATTAAACTCTCTTTGCATGGAGATGATTACAAACTTATCAAAATGTAAAAATAAACTAGATCAATTTAATGTCATCGCACATTTAGCGACTAAGTTTTTGTATTCAAAAAATGTTAAGTAATATGATGGACGACAAATACATAAGAGTAATTACTTGGAATGCAAAAGGCATTCGTAAAAAATATTTAGAATTTCTAAATTTTCTAAATGAAAATAAAATAGATGTTGCTTTGGTCACAGAATCTTGGCTTAAACCAAATATAAAATTGCCCTCTTCTGATTATATTTGGATAGAAATGAGGATAGAGGTGGCGGTGTTGCGCTGCTAGTTAAGAAATCAATTCAACATTCGCTCTTACCGGTCTTTCAAACGCGTTGTGTGGAAAACATCGGTATTGAAGTTAAATTAAGAAATCAAAAGAAAATAAAAATATTTTGTGTATATTTTCCTGGGGGTTCGTCAAACGAACTGAAAAGAAAATTATTAAAATCCGATTTAACAAAATTTTGCGTGTTAAAGGAAGATTTTTTAATTGGGGGTGACCTTAACTGTCGTCATAGGGATTGGGGTTGTATGAAAGCAAACGCTTGGGGCAATATTCTGTCTAACCTATCCCTTACGCTTCCTATGTCAATTTTGTTTCCTCCCAGTCCAACTTATTTCCCAGCAGGTTCTCGTGGTACTCCTTCAGTCCTTGATATATTTGTTACTAACATATCCAGTCAAATAACGTCTCCAATTTCTGTTAATGCACTATGCTCTGACCATAATCCTGTTTTTTGTCGTATTCTTTGGTCGGGTGTAAAAAAAGTGCAATACATACAAAACCTTAAAAATACAAATTGGGGCAGTTTTAAATCAAAAATTAATACGAGACTTGGTAATATTTCCACTAACGTCGAAAGTATTTCAAGTGCAACGGAAGTAGACTCCGCTGTTCATAAATTTACTGAGACTGTGAATATTTCTATTGAAGAAAGTGTCCCCAAAACTATAAAAAAAGATGTTTTTATTAAATTGCCTGATCATGTTCTAGAACTTATTAAGTTGAGGAACATCCACAGAAGGAATTGGCAAAGGTATCGACAACCTTTTTCACGAAACATGGTTAGATATTTTAACAACAGAATTACTGCCTCGATAGAAAAACATAGGCATGAAGAATGGAACAAAAAACTTAACGTTCTCGATAAAAATGCCAAGCCTTTTTGGAACATTGTAAGGATAATTAAAAATAAAAATAGAAGCATACCATCTTTGAAAACTCCTCTTCGAGCATTATTCACTGATACTGAGAAAGCTACAGAGTTGGCTCACGTCTTTTCTAAAAATCATGAAGTTTCGAAAGATTTAGGTGATAGCAGTACAAATAGTATGGTAAATGATGCTATCGATGTCTTCAACGCGCGTTATGAAAATACTCCCTTGAATGTTTTCGTAAATAATGGAGATATAAGAAGTTTAATAAAAACTTTAAAGACTAACAAAAAAGGTGGATTAGATAAACTGAAAAATATTTATCTCAAACACTTACCTACCACTGGAGTAGCGTTTTTGACTTTTATAATGAATGCTTGTCTTAAGATGCAATATTTCCCGAGTGTGTGGAAACAAGCAGAAGTCATTCCTATTCTTAAGGCTGGAAAACCTCCAGATAGTCCTGATAGCTACAGGCCAATAAGCTTACTAAGCACCTTGAGCAAAATGTACGAAAGGATCTTGCAAGAAAAAATTTCACATTTTGCTGTTGAAAAAAAATTACTTCCAAATGAGCAGTTTGGCTTTAGAAAACACCATAGCACCTCACACCAGGTCAAAAGAATCTGCAATCACGTTAAAATTAATCGTGAAGAAGGCAGGTTAACCGGAATGGTTTTATTAGACATCGAGAAAGCTTTCGATTCCGTTTGGCACAATGGTCTTATTTATAAAATCATAAAAATGAATTTTCCTATGTATCTTTGTAAAATAATCCAAAGTTTTTTGTCTCATAGGTGTTTTAAGGTCAAAGTCTATAGTGGTGTTTCTAGTTTAATCCGTTTTGAATTTGGTGTCCCCCAAGGTTCAGTCCTTGGTCCATCCTTGTTTAATTTGTACACGTCTGATATTCCTTGTGCAACAAATTGTGATATAGCTGTATTTGCCGATGACACTGCAATATTTACATCGCATAAATTCGCTCTTGATATCGAGAGGAATCTTCAAATTGCGATAAATTCATTGGAACTGTACTACAAGAAATGGAAAATTAAGCTTAATGCAAGAAAAACGCAAGCAATCTTTTTTTCAAGAAAAAGAAAAGCTTGTTACATTCCAAGCACAGAGCTTGAAGTACTTGACATAAAAATTCCTTGGGAACGTACAGTTAAGTATCTCGGTATACACCTTGACTCAAAACTTACATTCAGTGATCACGTACTTAAAACATTGAATAAGGTAAACATTGCCATTAGATTACTTTACCCTTTTATTAATAGAAACTCGAAGCTATCTATCGAAAATAAAATTATTATACAAAAAGTTATCTTCCAAGCGTTGTTACTGTATGGGTGCCCGGTTTGGGGACATTGTGCCAAATGTCACATAAAAAAACTTCAAATATCTCAAAATAAAATACTTAAAATGATGTTTAATCTTCCGTGGCATTATTCCACCCTAGATCTTCACAGAAGAGCGAATGTTGAATTGATTTCTGACCGAATAGAAAAGCTAAAAATTAAATTCAGGAACAGTTGTGATTGTGTTGATAATCCGTTGATTAATCAACTATATTCAAATCTGTGATAAGCGCACACATCTTCTATGTTTCTTCTTTTCTTTTTTATGCAAACAATATGTGAAATTCTGTGATATACAAATGTTTGTTAAAACTAATTATTAAATCAAATATAAGACTGTTTAGATATTTATTCAATTATAATTACTTGTTTATTTATTACTGATTATTTTATATACTTATTTATTTACTTATTTATTTATTTATTTATTTATTTTTAATTCACTTTTCTTATTTTGATAACTTATTTATTTATGTTTATGTTACTTATATGTTTATATTGTTTATTATTTATTTACCTATTTATTTTTTATTTAATTTATCTACTTATTTATTTATTAATTTGTTAATTATGTATTAATTTATTATTTATTTATATTTTTTTTTATTTATTTATTTAATTATTTATTTATTTATTTATTTATTTATTTATTTATTTATTTATTTAATTATTGCATACTCAATGCAAATAAAAATAAAAATTATATACATGGCTTACTATTGCCATAACATGCGAATACGTAACGTATACGCATTTTTCAGATAGGGGGTTTTACTCGTCTTTCCTCCTAAATTTAAATAATGTATAAAACAATTATTCTTAAAAAAAATTAATAATGTTATAGCTGAAAGGTATATTATACCAAATCTCTGAAAATGTAAAATGTGCGATGACAAACTATTATGAAAATATTTGACGAAATAAAAATAACTATGAACTATGAACTAGTTGGCAACCCTGCACAACCAAATATATTATGAAGAACGATGCTTACCTTTTTCCAAGCCTTAAGATTTTGACATTGTGCAAGTTCGTGCGAACCAGTCGTGCCCAATTTTAATTGTGTTGAAATGGAATTTTTGGAAAAACTAGACTTTTTTTCATCTCTTAAAAATTAAGCAGATATTTCGTTTTTCAGTGTTTGACTCAAAATTACATAATACAACATATAACATTGATGATTTAAAAAAAACTTGCCCAAATAATGCAAAATTTTGTAAGATGTTATTTGAAAACCAAAATTAAATATTTTTTTTTCAAAAATTTTGTTTTGAATTCTTAAAAACTATTCACAGAAACAATTTGAACCAAAAAATTGCCTAAAGATCACATTAAAAACTTTCAAAAAGATTGTAGCTCGTGGTAATAGGTGACTCAGTTTATTTTAAATAGTTTTTTTTTGGAATTTTAAGTCAGTTTTCTATAAAACTGCCTCTCCCGCCTTAACTTAGGATAGTAAACAACCATGTGAGACTTTTTTTGATTCGACCCAGCCTATCTGTCCTGTTATTTTATGGCAAACAATACAAAAAATCTTGTATATACATGTACAGTGAAGTAAAAGGTCGTTTTATACTTAAAATAGAAGCTATTTTATTTCATTTTAAGAAGTTGGCCAAACTACTTCTCAAAAAAAAGCTAAAACTATGCTTCTGCTTGTGGTACCCGTGGCGCAATGGTTAGCATGTCCACCTGCTAACCCAGAGGTTCGAGGTTCGAATCCCAGCAGAGGCAAAATGCAAAAATGTTTTTCCACGGGTATCGCCTTTCGCGAGGAATTGGCAAGTCCTCCGTTAGTAAATTCATTGCCATGAAAAGCGCATTCTCAATTAGCCGTTCGGAACCGGCGAAAAATTGTAGGTCCCCTCCATTCCCTCACAAGGCATGGTTGTGAGAAAAGCGCTAGGCCCAGGGGCTCCTCGCTCTGTTGCGCCACCCTATTTATTTTATTTTTTTTATTTTTATGCTTCTGTCCTATAGTTGTAAATGTTGTATTCAGCACACAAAAGCATGTCGTGGACATTTCCAAATATAGATTTGGTTGCCCTTGCAAATTAACAATCTCTTTCCCGAAAACTGAATTTATTAGAAATTTTACAATCTCCCTATGTAACAGTAAGTAAATAGGTCCCAGTGGCGTGGCGTGGATATTTTCAAATGGTAAGTCGAGAAAAATGAATCACCTACACAAATTAATATGGAATAAATAGAAGGTACCTACCTTAAATTCCAAACGTGGATTAATGGAAGCCAGTTTTTCTATACCTACTTTAAGTCATTTAGGTTACAATTCACAATGAGCTTAAAGCATAAAAAAGCGGCTTCAAAAGAATCCTATGTGGAAATAAAATAAAATTTTAAGTAACGTAACTAGTATTAAAAAAATAAGAACTTCATTTCATTGGTTTTCCTCTTCTTAAAGGTAATCGGTTAAACAACACTCAACATTTAGCAAAGCCATTCAAAGAATTAAATCAAAACAGTTCTCTTCAACGTTAACTTTTCACAATTTTCAGTTTTTACAAATGCACGTTACTTAAAATATTTAATATAAAATTCATTTTATCGCAAATAATCCAAAACAATGATCAGTAGAACAAAACAAAACAGTAAAGCAAAACCGAATTCGCCGTACACTCGAAGGCGAAAACTGTATCATTTTTTCCAAGCAGACATTGCAGTAAGACGAAAATTATCGTCTTACTTTCTTCAATAAGAGAACGTGTATTGAAAAGGGTGGCACCGCGGTACACCGGGGTGGAAGTATATCGTAGGAAAGACAGGGACAAACATAAAATATGTTCTGCGCGGCGATTTTCAATGCTTTGTCGCTTTGTGTATGCTTTGAGTATTGTGTGTGTATCTCGCAAATTTAAAAGTGCTTGAAGAACATTGTGTGAATAAGCAAAGATAGGATGTTGACTGCTTAGTTGTAGACATATGTTGCTGTTTTTTCTTTGAACAAGGGACAAATTTTAAAAGGTAAGACGATAGGAATCGTGTTATATGGACGCCACGCCACTGATAGGTCCATAAGACAGACGTAGATAAAATCTTTCAGTAAAGTGTTTTTTTACCATTAGCTTTACAATCTTTTTGAAAGAGCTATTTTTTGAATCACCCTTATGGTATATTGTTTAATCGCTTGATAACAAAAAATGGTATAAGAAAGAAGCTTCTGATTATTTTGATATATTGACAAAATATTTGTAAGCTTACGCATTGTAGCTACAGTTTTGTTATTGAGTGTCCTTAATTTGATAAGATTACAAAATTTTTGTAAGACTACGATATTATTTCAACAAGTCATATACAAAAGTATACATGTGCTGAACGAATGACTATTTTTTTTTCTTCATTGGCAATTTATAAACTTACAAACAATTTGTAATTCTACAAAACTTTTAGTAAAGGTAATAAAAACTGAAAAAAAAAATATTTGATCATCAATATTTTGTAAAATAAATGAAATTTTTCGTACATATTACTGAATATTCGTAGAATAGAATTTACGAAAAGCATTTCGTTTATTTTACGAACATTTTGTAACATACAATAATTTTTGTCTTGTTTTAACTACGAAACATTCGAAGATAGTACGAAATTTCGTACAATGTACGAAAAAACGATTTACGAAAATATTTCGTAGCGATTTCACGAAATTTTTTTTTGGGTGTAGGGTTCGCGATGATGGAAGATTTCCTTCGGCTATGATTCTTCTCGGAAAACTGTTCATTAAAAATAGAGTGTTTTAGAAACTTAGCCTTCCTCGATTCACTATTTATGCGTTTTTGAGTAACTGGGAGAATGCCCAGATAAGACTTTGTTTTTGTTCAATTACTTTAAATTTTCTTGAAAGGTTTTGAAATTGGATGATTGGAGTCTGGACTCACCCATGAGATCGGCAAGTTTTAGACGACACCAACAACTTGTCGAACTTGCAGAATTGAGAGAATAAGTACGAGCATTTTCGTTGGATATTCGATAGCGATGGCAGAACCCCATTGGTAGCTGATGTCGTGGAACTGAATTCCTAGAAACATGATTCGTTAAAAGATCGGATTTATGTGTGTATGAGTGCGGTGATAGTCCGCACAGGGAGCTAGACTTGAAGTGGTGAACACTTCTTAGTTAGCTATCAAGCTGATAAGTGGTTTTTATTTTGAGATAAGAGAAATTTAAAAAAAATTCAACTGTAAGCTTTTTTAGCGGAGAAAAAAAAAGAATTGTGGAAAAAGTTAAGGGGACTAGTAAGACGAGGATGGCAGGAAAAATGGATAAAAGCAGAAAAAGAAAACGTCAGCAGGACGTAAATTTGTGGGAAATCGAGGAAAACAGTGCAACAACGCTAGGAGCCAAGAAGGCAAGAATTGCAAATACAAAGTTTTTGTTATAATCACTCCTCATTTCAAGTCAAATTTTGAGCTGAAGATGGAAGCATTTATCTTACCAAAACTTACATGACAGTAACCATCGAAGCAAACAAAAACACCAATCGGATATTTGAATCAATTCCTATTCCATTGATTAAGCGGGTCCTTTCTAATTTTCTGGTATCCTAACTAATATTATAAATGTGAAAGTCACTCTGTCTATCCGGCTTTCTATGCTACCGTCTCCTGCCCAAACTACTAAACTGATTTAAATGAAATTTTGTACAGAGATAGTCTAGAGCCTGAGGAAACACATAGGCTACAGTGGCGAGGGGTGAATAATTCCAAAAGGTAACTCGAAGGAAACTTAGTCACCAACAAAAAAAAGTTTACTTAAAATTTTTTTTTGTGCAATTTTTGTCTTCGCATCAAGCCAAAAAGTCAAGTATTTCAAACCAACCAGCTATTAGGTAGAGCGTCATAACTTTTTTTTTCATAAAACTAAGCTAATTAAAACTATTTGTTTCCTCTAAGTGAAAATCAGTTAAGCAACAGTCAACATATATCAAGGCCATAATTAAACCACTGAAACTTACTATCGGAAAAATTTTCATAATTTTAAATTTTTAAAGCCTATATTTGTAACATTTAAAAAAATCACGAAAAGCAAATTTTCAAATAAAATACGGCTCATTGGGAACTGAATTCATTTAGGCCAGTTGTGCCACCTTAGAAAAATTCCAATTATAGTTTGCATTTTCTCCCAAAAATATGCTTTATGCTATGAGATCTAATATCCACGCATATTTGTTATCAAAGTGGAAACCTTTGAGCTTTGACACATGAGTCTAGTGCAGAAACACATACAAATTCATGAAATAAGTCGGAGACCAGCGTGTTATTTTCTTGTTCTTCAAGCAGAGACCTACCTCAACCTGCAAACCTGCCATATACATTTTTGTTTATAAGCATGTGTCCATGGGAAGAAATACGAAGGAAAGCGTTTTTTACTTTTATAAAACCAATATCATGCAAACACCGAAGTGTGCAGAAGCAATGCTGCAAATGAACACTGGGCTACTGCGCCGGCGCTATATTCACGTGCTCAGAGCACAAAGAGATAACAAACAACAGATTTACCAAAAAATATGACGCTAGAACACCGGGTTATTTTCTTCCATAAAAAAGCATGTATTGAACAGAGAGGTGCCTAGCGCTAGGCTCTTCTCTGTTCAATACATGCTTTCTTATGGAAGAAAATAAGACGATGTTCATGTTCTACGCTACCGTCATATTTTTTGGTAAAAGAAAAAAGAGGAGAGAACACAAATTGTTCTATCCAGCAACAAGTTTTATAAGACGTAATATTTGGGGTTACCTTGTATGTTGCTAAAGTTTTGTGTTTGTTTATGGAGTGAATTGAAGAGCCAACATGTGTGTAGAATAAAACGGAAAGCAGAGTGGTAGTTGTTAAAAAAATGTTGGCAGCGAGTTCATGTGTATGATTAAGTTTGATTCATGTTGCCAGAAGTCTAAGATGTTTCGGATGTGAATTTCAAAAGGTAAGTCGGAAATAATCGACTTATATGGACGCTTCGCCACTGATAGGCTATACATTTTATCCCTATATTCCCACGGGAACGGGAACGCATACGGGAACATAGAAACTACAACACCGATTTCAAAAATTTTTTCACCAATAGAATGCTTCACTATCTCAGAGTAATATAAACTTTAATTCATCTACAGGAACGGGAGTCCTTACTAATATAATAAATGTGAAAGAATCTCTGTCTGTCCGTCGTTCTATGTCTCCCGCCCAAACCAATTAACCGATTTAAATGAAATTTTGTACAAAGATTGTTCTGAACTTAAGGACGGACATAGGCTTTATTTTATTCGAATATTCCCACGGGAACCGGTCCTCACTATTATTATAAATGCAAAAGTAGCTCTGTCTGTTCACCTTTCTATGTTACCATCTCCCGCTCAAACCAATGAACAGATTAAAATGAATTTTTGTACAGTGATTGTTTACCCTATATTCCCACGGGAACGGGAACGTATACGGGAACTTAGAAACTACTATACCGATTTCAAAAATTTTTCAACCGTTAGAATGCTACACTATCCCTGAGTAACATAAACTTTAATTCATCATCATGTTCCTACGGGAATGGGAGTCCTTAAAAATATAATAAATGGGAAAGTAGCTCTGTCTGTCCGTCGTTCTCTGTTACCATCTCCTGCCCAAACTAATAAAGCGATTTAAATGAAATTTTGTACAAAGATTGTTCTGAGCTTAAGGACGGACAGAGGCTTTATCTTTTATCCCTATATTCCCACGGGAGCAGGAACGTATACGGGAACCTTGACACTGCAGCACCGATTTCACAAATTCTTCCACAGTTGGAATGCTCCATAATCCTCGAGTAACATAAACTTTCTCAACCCCACACCCCTTACGGGAACGGCCACCATGTTTCCACGGGAACGGGAATCCCAAGTTAAATCTGTCTGCCTATGCAAAGATCTTATTATTTGCAAAGATCTCTATTCCTTTCTCTACTCAATGCTCCGTACTCAGAACGTTGGCTATTACGCCGTCGTTCACCTCTATAAGCGCGAACGCTATATCATAGAGCGAGTAGAGCCCAAGATTGTTCCAGTCCAAGCGAGTTGCTTTTAAAAAAAGGAACAATCTTCCAGATAAGCACAAGTGAAGTCGAGCGAGTTGCTCTTGGAAATCAAAAAGTACTTGGTTGATGGTTTGGGAAAGACAACATTTATTTTCATTTTTACTTCGTCTTTTATACACAATAATTTTCCTAAATTCCCGACCTTTGATAATTGAACTTCACACCTCACGCCAGCATATCGCCATATCAGCATTATCGCTTCAACGTTCGAATGCATGGCTATTAATAAATGCAGACTACACAGTATGTATCCAGAGTACATTTGTTGGTAACATGAACCCTTAGCGATATCATTTTCTGTGTGTCGCTTGCCTTCGGTCATTAGCTCAGTGCAAAGTATATTCATGTATGTACATAATTTGTTGGCGCTTGCCTTAGGTCATTAACTCTTTTAAAGAATATGTGCATATGAGGCATGTTGGGAGTGTTCAACTATCAAAGTAAGAGATGAGAAATGATCACTAGTGCGATCCCTTCACACCACCCTCCTGGGGGAAAAAGATGAAATCTCGTAGCGCGAGGTTTCCTCTTTTCCGTGTCATTTTTACAATTTGGGATTATTTATGTTTATCGTTTAAAACGTTTCTCTTTAAAACTCAACTCAATTTTCTAAAAACTCGCATAAATATCTCAAATCTCAAACCAATAATTAAAACACAACCAAAACTTTCGGTATTAAAACTTCAAGTGAAGACCTTTATTTAACCTTCCTAGTTTGTGACATATTCTTCAAAGTCATTGGAAGTGTTGTTTATGTTTACGTTCAATATTGAATATGGGTGAACGTGTACAGCCTAAGGGATGACATCCAATCGATGATAGCGTTCAACATTCTCCCCCCCAGTGACGAAGTAAACGATCATGTCCTTGTGGTCCAACTCAATATCTTCCATTACATTCAAATATCCAGACTTTCGTATCTCACATGGAAAGAGAAAATTTATTTAGTACTGTACTCGAAAACTAATATAAATCAATAACAATAACAAGGCGATAATTTTGTAAGAAGAGTATGTATTTATTTCAATTTGATTTCAACTCCATTGTGATTTGTGCCCAAATTGTAGCCCAATCGCAGATATTCAATTTTGTGAACCTCAATGAACACGGTCTGAGCTATTTTGAAGTGAGCGCATTCTTAAATGTCAAACGTCAAGTCGTTACTCGTTACTCGTTTGTTGACTATCGAAAATATTTTGATGGACGTTTGTGTGTCATTTCGGTGGTTTAGTTTAGTGTTTATTTGCTTGTTATTAATTTTCATTTCATTTATTTGTTGTTAGTTTGCTATTAGTTTATTATTTATTAATGCTGTTATTAGTTTTTAGTTTGATAATTTGCCATAGTTATTGTGATATCGGCGATTTAATATGCGCTGGGTGCATCCATATATACAATGTACATAATACGATCCAATTGTGATGATGGTTGTGGTATTTTCCTCCCGCTGGGTGAATATGGTTTTTATGTTTTAGTTAAATTTGTTAAGATTATGTTTCTTTTGTATTTCCCATACTATGTTTCTTATATTCTGGTTTTATTATTTATTTATTTGGTTTTTATTACGTCCCTCCATCCATGGCTTTTCTTCCCATTCCAAACGTACAAGTTGTCTAGATTCACGGCGCATTTATATGCCGTGTATCAGATATGTGTTAAAATGTTGAACCAATTGACCAGCTGACTGGGGTCGTTGCCCTTAATTGGTTCAGTAGTTGGTTTTCTATCAAGTATATTTTGATTATCATATTTGATTATTTTGTGTTTTAATTGTTTTCTTCTGTGCGACTTATTACTTATTTTATAAATGTGGTATTAGTAGACTAGCCTGATTGATGCTAGTGTACGTTTTTATGGTTGAGGGTCGCGCGATTAGCATAGTAATGAATGCTTCTTGGGGTGTGGGTTTGGGGTGTGATTTCACCTTTAGGATTCTTATCCTGGCACTTCTTTAACTAGGAGTGCCTGAAAATTAGTCTCGAGTATATTAAATTTAAGAGTAAATGTTCCGAGTGAGTTTTGATTTAATTGTTTTAAGACGTGAAGTGGTAGTGTTGTATGTATGATTTTGAAAGTTCGAACGATGTGTATTATGAGTGAGCGATCCAAATGTGATTTTAAATCCGAATGGTTCTGTATTATGAGTGGGTGATCTAGCGTATGGTTTTAGATTCGAATGATTGTATTATGGGTGGGTGAAAAGTATTGTTTTAGATTCGAATGTTTGTATGTGATGATTGAATTCTTGAAGTGTTTGATTGAAAATTCTGTATCGGTGGGTTGATTGATGAGTGAATGAGTTAGTTTGTTCGAAAAGGTATGAATATGTATGTATGCTTTATGCTTGACGGTTTTAAGTGGACTGTATATTGTTAATAAGGGTTGATTTTGTGAATATGGTATATGGTTGTTTGATAATGGAATGAGTGAGTGAGCAGTTGAATTGTTTCAGCAATTATTTTGTGTTGGGTGAGCTTTGTATGGGTACAATGTTGCATTTAATTTTGGTTTTGGGTATAATTAATAAATATGGTTATTTGGGTTATATTATCAAATTATTGTTTCTTCGGTATAAGTGTTGTTTGATGGTAACGGGCAAATTTTGGTTATTGGTCTTTTTAGTTCTCCTTGCGTTGTCTTCAGGTTGACAACTCTTATTAGGTTATCTGATCCGGGGTACGTTGCGATGATACGTGCTAGAAGCCATTTCGATGGTGGAAGTCGTTCATCGCGTACAAGTACCAAGTCTCCGATTTTGGGTTGGTTTTCTGTTTTTAGCCACTTCGGCCTATTTTGAAGTCGTGTCAGGTACTCGCCGCTCCATTCCTTCCAAAATGTTTGTAGTGATGCCTGAATACGCTTCCATCGGTCCAAATATCCAAGTTTTTGGGATGATAAGTCTGCTTCTGGAACGACATAGCTTGAAGTGCCTATCAAAAAGTGCGCAGGTGTTAATGCAGCGAAGTCTTCGAAATTATCCGTTAACGGGCAGAGGGGTCTCGAGTTAAGGCATGCTTCTATTTGGGCTAGAAGCGTGCTGAGTTCCTCAAAAGTTAGCGCTTCATTTCGGGCAATTCGTTTCAAATGGAATTTAACGGATTTCACTCCGGCTTCCCATAATCCTCCGAAGTGGGGAGAAGCGGGAGGAATGAAATTCCATTTGGTGCCTAAGTTGCTAATTGATTCAGCTATTTCGTTGTAGTCGTGTTTAGCAGCCTTTAACATTTTCAAAAGTTCTGTGTTAGCGCCCTTGAAGTTGGTCCCACAGTCGCTATATAAGTTGGAACAGATCCCACGACGTGATGTGAATCGCCGGAAAGCCGCGATGAATGTTTGTGTTGTCAAGTCTGTCACAGCTTCGAGATGAATAGCCTTCGTCGCTAGACAGATAAATACGGCAAAATATCCTTTAAATCTCTTTGAATTTCTTCCTTTCCAGGCCTTTACTTCCATGGGTCCAGCGTAATCGACACCTGTATGAGTAAATGGCCTCGACATCGTAATTCTTGGAGCCGGTAGATTTCCCATCAGTTGTTGCATGGGCTTCGGTTTATATCTATAGCATATAACACATTGCTGTAGAAACTTCTTAACTGCGTTCTTGATTTGAAATACCCAGTATTTACTTCTCAAGAAATTGACAATTTGTTGAAATCCGCCATGCAGTGTTCGGTCATGTGCATCATTTATGAGCAGGGTTGTTAAGTGATGGTTGGGTTTTAAAATTATTGGATGCCTCTGATCATAAGGCAACTCTGATTTTTGAAGCCTACCTCCTATCCTAATAATCTTGTCTCCATCAATGAAAAGATTCAAACCTTTATACTGCTTTTTTGTTGTTCCTGACTTCCTGAGTTCTTCAAATAGGTCAGAAAACATTTCCATTTGTGCTATTTGAATAGCTAAATGAAGAGCAGATTGCAGTTCTAACGGTGATATGACGGTATTCAACTTTATTCTATCAGGTTTTCGTGTGTTGTGTGTAAATCTGTGTATATATGCCAAAATTCTTAAAAGTTTTGGAAGTTTGGAGTTATTGTGAATTAATCGCGATATGTCATTTTCATTGTTGTTGCAGAAATATGCTTGAACAGCTTTTGCTTCTTCTTCTGTTTCAAGTTGTGTTGGTTGTGTTGGTATAGAGAAATCCCATTTCTCTCGAAGAAAATCTGGACCCTCCCACCAGAGAGCATTGCGAACTAACATTGATGGTAGAGCCCCACGGGATGCTAGATCCGCTGGGTTTAATTTTGTTGGAATATGTTTCCAAATTGTGTCTGCTGATCTTTGTATTTCAGCCACTCTGTTCGATACAAAGGTTTTCCATCGGTGTGCTGATGCCTTTATCCAACAAAGCGTAATCGTAGAGTCGGTCCAAGCATAAGTTTTGTTAACTTTACAGGGCAGTACAGATTTTATATAACTCAACAGGTTGGAGAGAATCACTGCTCCGCACAGCTCTAATCTTGGCAGTGAAACTGTATTGAGTGGGGCTACTCGGGTTTTAGACATCAGCAAATGGGTATAAATGCAGCCGTTGTTATCTAAAACCCTAAGATATACTACAGCTCCATAAGCCTTAATGGAAGCATCGCTGAAACCATGTAGTTCCAATTGTTGTTCTTCTCCATGAGTGTTTATCCATCTAGGTATGCGAATATCTCCTAAACTAACTAGTTCTTCTTGAAACGATGCCCATTCTTGTTGTAGTTCCGTTGGAATCGTTTCGTCCCACGATAGACCATGCAGCCATAATTGCTGCATAATTATTTTTGCTTTCACTGTGCAGGGTGAAATCCATCCCAAAGGGTCGAACAGCCGTGCGATCGTCGAGAGTATTGTGCGTTTTGAGATAACTTCTTCAATTTCAACTTGCTTGAACGAAAATGAATCAGCCGATGGATACCAGCTGATACCTAATGTTTTCGTATGTTCTACTTGTTCTGACGCTCCAATTGTAAGTGAAACACTTGTCTCCCGATCTTCCATCGGTATTGGGTTTAAAAATTCTTCGGAGTTGCTCATCCATTTTCTAAGATGAAAACCAGCCGAAGATAATAACTTTGTTATCTCATCATATTTTTGCTTAGCGATTTCGAGTGAGTCTGCACCAGACACCAGGTCATCGACGTACATGTCGTTGCGAACCATTTGTGCAGCGAGTGGGTAAGTTGCTTCCTCATCGCCGGCCAGCATCTTCAACGTTCGGTTTGCCAGGTATGGTGCAGGAGCTGTACCGAACATCAAAACTTTAACTTTATAAAGTTTAATGGGTGCCATCGGGTTTTCTCGCCAAAAGAGAAGTTGATAGTACGCGTCTTGGGGATGTATTTGTATTTGGCGGTACATTTTAGCTATATCAGCCGTGAACGTGATCTTATTGGCCCTCCATCTCAACACTATTGACGTAATGTCCGTTTGAGTTTTTGGCCCAGTCATTAAGTGGTCGTTTAGAGATTTACCATCTGAGGTTTTAAACGCAGCATTGAAGACCACTCGCAGCTTGGTGGTTGTGCTTGACTCCTTTATGACGGCGTGATGTGGTACGACGTAGTGATACGATGACATTAGTGTTTTATCATGATGGACATCGATTTCTTCCATCTGGTCAAGTTTCAAATACTCTGCTATACACGCATTATATTCTTTGTGTAGTGCTGGGTTGGTAAGTAGTCTCCTTTCCTGTTTATAAAACATTTTTAACACTGTTTCTTTTGTAGATGGAATTGCTGGGCGTTTATTTTCTCTAAAAGGAAGTGACACTTCAAAGCGCCCTCCCGGCACTCGCTTGGTGTTTTGTAAAAAGTGTTGTTCACACGCGACATCTTCCTCATCTTCTTGATTTTGATAAGGTAACTCCTCGATTTCCCAAAATTTCCTAAGTTGTGTTTCAACATCCACAAACTGGGTGTAGACTTGTATGTTTTGTGGTGTTTCCTTAGGAACTTTGCCAAGTATCAACCATCCAAATTGTGTCTTTTGTGCAATTGGAGAAATCGGGTCTTCACCCCTAATTATGTGAGGTAAAACCATCTCACAAAAAACGTCGTTACCAAGTAACACATCTATTCCTGACGGTTGATGAAAAGTAGGATCTGCCAGTTTCAACCCTTGAATGTGTTTCCACTTGTTGGGAAATACTTGCTGGTTTGGCAAAATTCCTGTTAAAGTTTTAAAAACATAACCTCTGGTCGATGTTTCAAAGTTTGAATACTGTGAGCCTAGGTGCAATTCGACATAGTTTTGACAAGAACCATTCTTCACTTGTCCTAAAACTGATATGTCAAGAGATGTGCGATGTTTCTTTAAATTTAAAATCTGTGCGGCTGATTCTTTTATGAAAGTAGCTTGTGATCCAGGATCAACAAGCGCTCTCATGTTGAAGTATTCTCCACTAGCGGATTTTACTTTAATGATGGCTGTTGCGAGCAATATCTGAGCGTCAGATTGCTGATTGTTTGCGTGAAAGCAATTTGCGCATGGGTGTGTGCCATTTCGCTCTTCAGAGGGTTGAAATGGCTGTGCATAGGGGTTTATTTGTGTTGTTAAATGATTTGTTTGTGATTGTAACTGATTACGTGTGCTTGGGTTTGAGTGAGTACATGAGCTTTGGTTTGTGTTTGAGTGAATATGGTTACTTGGGTGTGCTAAGTGATTGCAACCATAAGTACTAGTGTTGTTTGGGTTGGATGAAAATTGGTTTGAATGCGAGAATGATTTTTGTGAGTTAGTATTGTGTGCTAATGAATTAGAATGAGCGAATGATTGTGAGCGTGAGTTATTGGGTTTGTCCTGTGACTATAGGCCAGACAATTAAAACAATTGCCAAATTGTTTAACTACTCGTTGCCTTCCATTCACGTCCATTTTTAAAAATTTAGCACATGTGCGCAATGAATGAACGCCTTTATGGCAAACTTTACATGTGAAGCTTTCGGTTGCTTCCGAATTAACATTAACATGGAAAACGTTTTTTGTGGACTTTTTCTGTGTTGTTGATGTTGATTTTCCACTCTGCTGCTGATCAACCATCTCCAGGGTTCTAAATTTTGTTTCTAAAAACTCCGAGAATTCCTTAAATGTGGGTGTTTCTTTCTTGGGTCCCAGAGAAGTTTCCCACAGAGATTGCACCTTTGTTGGGAGTTTTTTCAACATCAGAAAAATCACCATATCATCCCAATGTTGCACTGGCACATCTAAATTGCGTAATGCATGCAAAATTTTTGTCGAACCGTCTAGCAGCTCACGGATGTTATTTGCATTTTCTTCATGAACTACGGGTAGGTCGTAAAATAACTTCAGTTCATGATTTACTAAGATTCTTTTAAAATCATACCGAGACTTAAGAAGTTCCCATGCCTGGTCGTAGCTCACATCATCTACATTGACGTGATCAAGTAAGTTGCCTGCGCTTTCCTTACAACATGATTTTAAATAATGCAACTTTTCAATTTTAGATAGCGAGGTGTTGCTGTGTACGAGTGACACGAATTGGTCATGGAACGAACGCCAATTTTCGTATTCACCTGTAAACGTGGGTGGTTGTATTTTTGGCAGGCGAACATCACGTTTCGGTTGAACATCTGTACTTTCTTTAGACACATTTGATGTCGTGGGTACCGAAACCTTGTCTAATACATCTAATAATTGCTCTTTATATTCAAGGTATACTTCCTTGATTTGTTCAAACATTATGTTAAATGGTTTGAACTCGTCTTCTTTTAGATCTTGACAGACGATATCATTGTAGCCTACATTGATTTCTGACATGCTCGTCTCCAACATATCGAGTCGCCCGCTCGCATAATTTTTTGTTCGACGAGCCATCCCAGTCTTTTTAAAATTATCGTAGTCTTTACCCACTTGTTTGCAATTATTTACAAATAATTTATTACTACTCATTTTGTTAATTAGTTTTTAAATTAGATTTCAAATTATGATAAACGATTAGTATTAAGGTATATATATATATATATTAGTAGTTGTAAGGTAGAATCTACTCACTCGTTTTCTTTTTATATATCAGCAGCTTTTTTCCGTTTTCTAATAATGTTTTTCTCCGTTTTCGTGTTGTATAGTGTTGTTTTCGTGTTGTATCTGCAACTCACTTTTTCTATACGTTTTCTTTTTCTGATTTTAAAACAATAAATGCAAAAAACCACGACAAAATGTCGGCACAATGTCTTGTTCTTTATGGGTGGGTGTAAAACACTTGTTTATTTTTGCTGGTTAGCAATTTTTGGCGCAGAAGGACCAAAATGTTTATCGTTTAAAACGTTTCTCTTTAAAACTCAACTCAATTTTCTAAAAACTCGCATAAATATCTCAAATCTCAAACCAATAATTAAAACACAACCAAAACTTTCGGTATTAAAACTTCAAGTGAAGACCTTTATTTAACCTTCCTAGTTTGTGACATATTCTTCAAAGTCATTGGAAGTGTTGTTTATGTTTACGTTCAATATTGAATATGGGTGAACGTGTACAGCCTAAGGGATGACATCCAATCGATGATAGCGTTCAACAATTTATTATGTTCATTTTTATATCATGTGTTGCGAAATTAAATATGTTTGCTTTTTCAAATTTTCTTATTGTTTGTTATAAATGTAGTGAGCTCAATATAATTTTCTTCGTGTATACTTAATTTTACAGCTATAGGTGTTATATTTTGGATTTTAATATTACGAATAATATTTGAAATTTTTCTTAATATATAATAGTGTAATATAATTATCAATAGCTTTATATGTTACATTTTGGATTTTACGTATTTAAAATTTTTCTTAATATATAATAGTGTAATATAATTATCAATAGCTTTATATGTTACATTTTGGATTTTACGTATTTAAAATTTTTCTTAATATATAATAGTGTAATATAATTATCAATAGCTTTATATGTTACATTTTGGATTTTACGTATTTAAAATTTTCTTAATGTTACATTTACTTAAATTTTTATATATTTAAAATTTTCTTACTGTATCCATATTTTCTTAAGACTATACTTATTTAAAATTTTCTTTACTGTATTTACTTAAAATTTTCTTAATATATATATTTAAAATTTTCTTACTGTATGTGCACGCAAGGGTCTCTTTCCCTCCTTTTCTTTTTTTTTTTTTTTAAAAAAATAGTATTAATCTAATGCAAAAAGGCATTGTTTTAGTATGTAAATATAAAATTTCTTTAATCGGTTTTTGTGTACTCTAGTTCTCTTTCCTTCGTAATTGATATCGCAATTTACACCATCTTCGGACAATACTTCATATGGTCCCATGAAAATAGGATCCAATTTTCGTCTATTTTCATTTCTTAGTAGGACTAAGCTTCCTTTTTCAAAACTAGTGCTTTTACTTTTTGTTTTTCTGTCGTAAGTGTTTTTTCTTACATGTTTCTTTTCCAATAGCGCATCTCTAGTATCTCTATGAGCAATTTGTAGTCTTTCTCTTAACTCAATTACATAGTCTTCATAATTATATCTGGGATCTACTTGTCTCGTCAAATTTGAAGGTAACGTACACTGTCGTCCAAACACTAATTCGAATGGTGAGTACCCTGTTTCTGAATGTACTGCTGTGTTATAGGAAAACACATAATATGGTAACCATGTACACCAGTCTGTGTGTTTTTCGGAAACGTAACTTCTAAGGTATGCTCCTAGGACTTTATGTGAGTTTTCCAATGCTCCTATACTCTCGTGATGGTATGCTGTAGATTGTATTTGTTCTATTTTTAGTAGTTTACACATGTCCTTAAATATTCTGTTGATAAATTCTGTGCCTTGATCAGAGGCTATTATCTTTGGTACTCCATATTTAAGAATAAAACATTCTACTAATCCCTTAGCTACTGTGCTAGCTTCTTTGTTTTCAATTGGGATTGCTACAGTGAATTTTGTTAGTTCGTCTTGTAAAGTAAGTATATACTTGTATCCGTTGACTGATTCGTCCAAAGGACCTACTAAGTCTAGGTAAATTTTATCAAAGCTTGATTCAGCGGTTGACGTTATTTCCATAGGCTGTTTTTTGGGTGAAATATATTTGTTTTTCTGACAAGCTGGGCAATGTTTTACATAGGTAGCTATATCATTTTGCATTCCAGTCCAGAAATATTTTTGTTTAATCGTTTTAAGCATGCGGTTTATACCTGCATGTCCACTTGTTGGTAATATGTGGTAATCATTGAGTATAAGTTTCTTCTTGTGAGGATCTGTTATTTCAATACATTTATTTATGAGGTGCACCTTTACATTACTATTTTTAAACATTTCTCCTAAGACTTTTTGTAACTCGTGAATTGTGTATTCTCGACGGCCGTCTGCGAGTTTCTTAATTTCTTCTTTTGTAATGTATAATTTATTAATTGATAATAGTCCGCAGATTTTATGCACGTCCCTCGACAACAAATCGCAAAATGATGTCGATCGGGCGGTAGTGCTATCCTTGGGCTTTCCTAGGAGTATACAATTCATCTCTGGGATGCATGCCAACGCTTTGTTTGGTCCCAGGATTATATCTATATCTTTTTGATATTCGTCGTCCTCGAAACTGTTACATATTTTAAGCTCAATTATTTTATGCTCATTCTCTGGTGGCTTAAGCAATTCAGTGATTATACGATTATTTTCTTCCGTTTCTGTTTCTTGTCTCTTATTTTCTTGAACCGATTTTTCTGCCTGTGTTTGTGATCTTGTGACTACGCATATTTGGAGTTGTTTTAGGTTGTCGGAGTCTAATTGTATTCGACTTAAGGCGTCAGCTACGCAATTATCTTTTCCTGGTTTATATTCAACGTAGAAATTGTATTCTTCAAGTAATAATCTGAATTTGGTTAGTCTACTAGAAGGTTCTTTAAGGGAAAAAAGATATACAAGGGGTCTGTGATCAGTTATTATTTTAAATTTTCTTCCGAAGAGGTATGGTCGAAAATGCTTTACTGCCCATACTATGGCTAGTAACTCTTTTTCAATAGTACTATAATTCTTTTCGGCTTTATTTAGAGTCTTGCTAGCATAAGCTATAGGTTTTTCATCGAAATTTGAAAGTACTGCCCCTAAGGCAAAGCCTGAAGCATCTGTATGTAATATGAATTCTTCTTTGAAATTTGGGAACTGTAGAATTTGCGGGCTAGTAAGTATTGTTTTTAAAAGTTGGAAGGATTTTTCACAGTTTTGGTCAAAATTGAAATTTACATTTTTTCTAAGTAATCTATTGAGAGGAATGGCTATTGTGGCAAAGTTGGGTATAAATTTTCTATAATAGTTTGCGAAGGCTACGAATCTTCTTACTTCGTCGGCGTTCGTGGGGGTTGGATAATTGTGCATAGCAGCTGATTTTTCGGGATCTGGATGTATTCCCTTGTTGGAAATTATATGTCCTAGATAAAGAACTTCTTTTCTTAGAAAAGCACATTTACCAGGATGAATTTTTAAATTTACTTCCCTTAGTCGATTGAATACATCGATCAGATTTTTGTTGTGATCGGTAAGGCTTTTGCCAAAAACTATTAGGTCATCTAGGTAGACAAAACAGCGTGAGTAAGTGAGTCCAGCCATCGCAATGGCCATCATTCTAGAAAATTTACTGGGAGATATTTTAAGTCCCATCGGAAGTCGTTTCAACTGAAAATGACCATCTTCCGTTGAAAATGCTGTCATAGGTCTACTTTTAGGTTCAAGTTCCATTTGGTAATAACCTTGGCTTAAATCAATACATGAAAAATACATTGCTCCTCCTACCATGTCATAGATGTCACTTATATTAGTTAATATAAATTTATCGTCCTCTATTCGTTCATTAACGTTTCGGTAATCAATTACCATGCGGAAATTTTGTAAACCAGTAATAGGATCTTTTTTCTTTGGCACAATGAGAATCGGAGAGTTCCATGCAGAGACAGATGGTTCGATTATGTCGTTTTCTATCATTTTGTCTATTTCTGTTTTTATGTCTTGTTTTTGTGTATGCGGAAGTCGGTACGGTTTGGTATATTTTGGCGTAGCTCCTTCCTTTAAGGTAATTTCCGCTTGTCCTAAATGACTGTGCGTAAGTTTGTCACCTTCTAGGTGGAAGATATCTTGATATTTAGTGACTATCGCATTAATTTCGGCTTTTTCTTCATTGTTCAGGGTGTCGAAATTTATTTCGCTCAATATTTTCTTAGCTCTGGTATGCGATACGGTATTTTTTAGGTTGTTTGGTGAAACGAGTTCGTATGTTGAGGCGGATTGTGATATTGGTTCCGCCCACTTAAGGCTGACGCTTGTTTCGCGGGTGTTTAGAATTCGGATGGGTATTTTCCCTTCTTTGGCCTGTGATATTGATCCGGCCATGAAAACACCTTCACACAACTCTTGGGGGTGAAATCTTCTAGATTCGGTGTGATTTGTTTCTAACCAGTAGGTTGCTTCGCATCTTGGAGAAACGGTAACGGTGTTCAAGCTATGGTGTGACATTATTGGTATGGATATTTGTCTATGGTGTATTTTTAATTTCAAAAATAAATTTTCAAGATCGATTATTGCTCCGAATTCAGATAAAAAGTTTGCTCCGAGGATTCCGTCAATGGGTATTGGAAATGAATCAGGTACTACATGAAATTCATACTTAATGCTGTTACCTTCGATGTTTAATGTGTTAATACATGAGCCTTTTGATGTTAGGTCTCCGGATATGCCTATGATGGTGGTAATGTTTTTCCTGTCTATTGAAATGTTTCCCTCAATTACAGAGTTTTTTACTACGCAGATAGATGCACCTGTATCTATTAAGCATCGTACGGGTTTGTTATTGTTAAGTAATATTTGTACATAAATGCCGTTTTCTATCCCCGCTGTGTATATGGCGTTTGGTAAGGGATATTTTATAGGCTCCCCTCCGACGGGTCGGCTATCCCCTCGGTGGGTTGCTCGTTTCCCAATGCTCGTACCCTGGGATGGTTTGTTTGCTGTCCATGGTCTTGGTTATTACGTGGCTGGTAATTCGTTATTGGACGGCTGTTGTTTGGTACATTATTTCTGTTGTTTCGGCTGGTTTGATTTTGTTGTTCATTTTGATTGTAGCTGGCTCGGTAACCTTGTCTGAAATTGTTATTTGAACTGTTTTGGTGGCCTGGGCGATAATTAGTACGAAACTGGTTATTTTGGCTATATTGTGAGCTGGGTCTGTATAGGTTTTGTGTAGGTTGAGAACCAAATCTAAAATTACTATTTGGGTTGGGTTGGTTGTTTTGGTAACCAGATTGGTAGTTGTAATTATTAGGCCGGTTGTCTCTTCCTCTAGAGTTCGGTCCTCTAAAAGGTTGTCCTCTGGGATTCGGTCGCCGTTCTTCAAAATATTTTAAGGATGCTGGTTGTGTTCCTTGGTCTATTTCGAGTAGGTGCTTTGAAGCGCTTTGGAGAGTTGTATGTCTGGCGCTGTCTAGTACCAATCGAAACCGGTCGTTAACTCCTTTTTTAAGAAAAGCTAGTCCTCTACGATCGTTAGCTGTGGTAAGGGTTTCTCTGGTTTCTTCGCCGTGGCATGCTACTTCAAGTTCCGTCATTTTGTTTACCAGTGTTTCTATTTCTGTTATGAATTCTCTTGTGGTTCGATTACTCTTGAGGTTCAGCTTTGACTGAATTAGTTCGATGGTTTCCTTGGGTCCACATTTCTCAGTTAAGGTTTTCTTAAGTTCAGTAAAGTCCCTAGGGCTGGCATTCCCCAGTTCGGTTAATGCCTTTCCCTGAATTTTGCATTTCAGGACGAACTTAATTAATGTACTTTTAGCTGATGTTGATAGGGTGTCGTAATAGAATTCGATGCTGTTCAAGAAGTCTCTTAGATTTTCTGATCGGGTGTTTTCCTCGTACGATAGAGTAGGCAGCTTTTGGGCTGTACTGAATTTGAACTCTTCACCACTCATCGTGACGGTTGTATATAGTGTTTGTGTAGTTTGTGTTGTCTGTTGAGTTTGGGTGGTTTGTGTAGTTTGTGTAATTTGTTTTTCGTCTTTTTCTTCTTTGCGTTCGGGAGAAACGCTTCTTATGCTCTGATTCACAATATCTTCGGAATTGTTTTTATATTTGTGTGCTTCTGCGCTAAACCGCTTTAATTGAACTCTTTCTAACTCAGAAATCTCGTTCTGGTTAATTTCGTTGAAACGTTCCGAGAAGGCTTCGAAAAGACTACTAATTTGCTGAAGCTTTTCTTCTGCTTTGGCGGGAGTCCTAGTGCGATTGGGAGATTTCTTTAAGTTCACATAAATTTGGTTGAGTTGACTCAATACTAATTCTAAATTAGCCCAACTCATTGGACACTTGGTCTATGGACAAAATTGAAAAGGAGAGGGAGAGCCGTTAGCAAAACGTAATGATCAGAAGGATTAATATTTTAAAGGATACATTTATTGTTATATTAATAAAAAAAAATTTTCAAATATATATTATTTTTTTTTTTTTACAAATTCTCTTTTTCAGTTTATAATTTTCATGTTTGATAAAAAAAAAATTTTTCGTTGTTACTTCCCAAGGTGTTATACCTTGGCGTTCCTGTTCTCCAGGTGGTTGATAACGTCGGCTATCACTTTCCGCCTGAAGTGTTGGAGTCCCAAATATGCCAATCCAACTAATACTGCGGTCACGAACATCAGTCCAAGAACGATGGCAGTGTGGTCTATGCGTGTTGATTGTAGGTTGGATGCGTTCACTATTTGAGGACCCGTGTTGATTATTTCTTCCTTACTTTCTTGGCCCCCCATGCTGGGCTAGACGATGGGCTGTTAAATTGAACAGATTGTGAAACTGTTCCTCCTCTTTTCGTCTGGACTCTTTCTTTGTCTTTCGATCTTCCCTTAGAGACTTTCGGATCGTCTTGATCTCGGCGTGGTACTTACGGAGACTCTCCGAATTGGTACCAGGGATGTTGGCAAGGCGGTGAAGCTCCCGGATCTTTGACTTGAGTGTGACAGTTTTACCTCCTCTTCTGGAAATAGTTGCAGGGGGAGTTATCCTTGTGGACACGGCCTCTTGGCGTTTAGATTGACGCTGCCTGTACTCTTCTATGGTAAGGGGCTTAGGTCCTACGGCTGGACTAGGTGTCGTGGTTGGCTGTGTGGGCTTGATTCCTGATGTCTTCAGTAATCGTTCGGCATCGGCAATGTATCTTGCAGCTTGGTTCAGGATCCTCTGTTGCTGTCCTGTTATTTTCGGATTACACGGATTATACTGTCCTGTTATTTTCGGATTACACGGATTACGCTGTCCTGTCACGGTCGCCATGCAAAGATCTTATTATTTGCAAAGATCTCTATTCCTTTCTCTACTCAATGCTCCGTACTCAGAACGTTGGCTATTACGCCGTCGTTCACCTCTATAAGCGCGAACGCTATATCATAGAGCGAGTAGAGCCCAAGATTGTTCCAGTCCAAGCGAGTTGCTTTTAAAAAAAGGAACAATCTTCCAGATAAGCACAAGTGAAGTCGAGCGAGTTGCTCTTGGAAATCAAAAAGTACTTGGTTGATGGTTTGGGAAAGACAACATTTATTTTCATTTTTACTTCGTCTTTTATACACAATAATTTTCCTAAATTCCCGACCTTTGATAATTGAACTTCACACCTCACGCCAGCATATCGCCATATCAGCATTATCGCTTCAACGTTCCAATGCATGGCTATTAATAAATGCAGACTACACAGTATGTATCCAGAGTACATTTGTTGGTAACATGAACCCTTAGCGATATCATTTTCTGTGTGTCGCTTGCCTTCGGTCATTAGCTCAGTGCAAAGTATATTCATGTATGTACATAATTTGTTGGCGCTTGCCTTAGGTCATTAACTCTTTTAAAGAATATGTGCATATGAGGCATGTTGGGAGTGTTCAACTATCAAAGTAAGAGAGGAGAAATGATCACTAGTGCGATCCCTTCACACCTATTTCTTTTTGTTACCATTAACCGCCCAAACTATTGAACTATATGAATTTTGGTACAGAGACAGTCTAGAACCTGAGGATGGACATATATGATGCAATATGTCTTATCCCTGTATTCCCATGGGAACTTGAACTTGGAAAATACATCACCCATTTCAAAAAATGTCCGCTGTTAGAATACTACAGTATTACCGAGTAATATAAACTCATATAAAGTCATCCTCCGGAAACGGCCCTCATATTCCCACGGGAATGGAAGACTTTAGTAGCATTATAAATCTGAAATCAACTCTGTCTGTCTGTTTTTCTTTGTTTATGTTCACCGCCCAAACTATTGAACCGATTTATATGAATTTTGGTACAGAGATTGTCAAGAACCCGAAGATGGACATAGTTACTTATATTGCAAATCCAAAATCAACTCTGTTTGTTCGTGTTTCGTTGTTACCATCTCCCGCTCAGAAAACTGATCTGATTTAAATGGAATTTTATTCAGAGATAGCCTAGAGCCTGATGGATGCACATGGGCTTAATAAGTAATTCCTGTATTTCTACGGGGTCGACACCGTAAACGGGAACCTTAAAACTGCTGGGTCGATAAAAGTTCTTTCACTGCGGGGTGATTTCTGTCAAACTGTCGAAAATACATTTGACCTGAGAAAAAATGTCTATCTTTATCTTCAAATAAAAATTGGCAATTGGGAATGGCTGTGTGAAAGTTCGATTTCGGCGCCGACTAATGAGATAATTAACCGTATAATTTAAAAAATTATGTTTGACGTATTGAGGGATGTTTTCGAATGTCTATCAATAGTCCTATCAATAGACAATATTATGGTTACTGAGCAGTTCACATGTCACATCATACCCTTATAGAGTTTCTCGATTTTTAGGATTACTAGGAGTGGCAGCTAATTGGTGTTCCAGTAATCCAATAATGAGTAATCCAGAATTGTACACAGCTACAAATTACACATCTGGAATGCGGAACTATAAAAATTTTAATAATGACAGGAACGGCAAAAAGAGAAAACCTTTTGATTTTCCGTTTTCCTTTAATTCCCAGTGATTTGTCATTATAAATAAAGCTCAGACCTCAGAAGATTACATTTTCAGGTATTTATTAAGAAAAAAAAAAATACTATGGCAACTCTATGTGGCACGCTCAAGTGTATCAAACCCGCAGAACCTTTTTATTTTGCAAAAGATGGAAAAAAAGAACGTCGTGTGCAAAAATGTACTTAAATAAAATAATAGTTACTTTAATGCATGAATGTGTTTTATTTGCAAATAATTAGCCTTAAAAATTAAAAATGCTCCCGAAAGTCACTATTCCACGTGGACGAAGTCGCGGGCACAGCTAGTTGTCGATAAATCGCTTGCTTAAGACACCTTTAACAACTAAGAAAATTGTAAGCTTTTAATTCATTAGAGCAATGAACTAAATGCTTACAATTTTCTTAGTTTTTAATTATAGCTATCTATCTATCTATATATATGTATAAAATAGGATGTATGTATGTATGTATGTATGTATGTATGTATGTATGTCCGGGGTAAACTCCTAAACCACCAAACGGATTTTTATGAAATTTTCAGGGTACATATAGTTTAGTCTTGAGATGGTTCCTGTCAAGGTTTGATCCATATATTCCCACAGGAACGGTTTTGGGAACGGAAAATTAGAAACTGCTCCACAGATTTCGAAAGGTCTTTCAGCACTAGGGGTGTTACATTATCTCCCTTCATCAGTAACCTAAGCTATATTTCATCCCTATAATCCCACAGGAATAGAAACGGGAACGAGAACGGGAACCATAAAGTTACTTGACCGATTTCAAGAATTTTTTCAACTCTAGGATGTTACATTATTCCTCAGTGACATAGATTTATATTTCATTCACATATTTCCACAGCAATGGAAGACTCCTTCAGGAACGGGGTTGGAAATAGAAACTTAGCAACTTACTGGACCGATTTCGAAAATTCTTTCAACATTAAGAGTGCTACATTATCCCCCTTTAACCTTTGTCAGTAACTAAGGCTATATTTTTCATCCCTATAATCCGACAGGATCAGAAACAGGAAAGAAATCGGGAACATTAAAGCTTCTTAACCGATCTCGAAAATTCTTTCAACTCTAGGGTGTAACATTATCCTTCAGTGACATAGATTTATATTTCATTCAGATATTTCCACTGGAACGGAAGAATGGGTTGAGAACGGAAACTAAGGAACTTCTGGACAGATTTCAAAAATTCTTTCAGCATTTGGATTCCACATAGTCCCACAGTATGAAATATTATATTTCATCCCCAAATTCTCACGTAAGAGGAAAAACGAGAACGGGAACCTTAAAACTACAGACCCGAGCAAAGCCGGGCGGCTCAGCTAGTAGATAATTGTTATTAATTTTTTTAATTTTTCTCAAATATTTAGACATTTGAAATATTAAATATTCAAATTATTTTTGTTTTGTTAATTACATTTTTTAAATATATTGTTAAGAGATTTAATTTGGAATTGAAAACGGAAATAAAGAAGAATCTTGAATCTTGAATCTCTTGAATCTCTAAATTCATAAAATATTTTTAGCCGAGAGGCATTAGCATTAAGTTATCGAATAACTTAGAATATCCGCCTAGGGTCAGCAAGTTAATAAAGTTATTATACAGGGTGTCCCGTACTTCGTGTATTATCCTTTGGGGTGTGATTCTTGGTCGTATTCTTAGAAAAAAATTGTTCTACACTAAAGCTCGTTTCTCAACTTTGACATCAAATGACATCATTTGAGGTCATTTTTTTTTCTTTATTTTTTAAAGATGAACAAAACAATAATAAAAAAAACTCGGTTATAAGTGCACTCAAAAACCCATACATTTTATGATGCTTGAAAAAACACAAAACGGGTAAAACTAAAAAAAAAAAAACGATTTTTAAACTTGAGTTTTGTTTGAATAAAACAATAATATTGGCACTTTTAGTAGTTTTTTTTTATGTATTTCATACAAATACAATCATAACAAGTGCTCAAATTTAACTCATTTTGTATTTTTTCAAATATCATAAAATGTATTGGTTTTTGAGTGCACTTATTACTGAGTTTTTTTTTATAATTGTTTTGTTCAATAAAGAAACTCTATGTTTATCAGGCATTTTCTGCTAAATAATGACCTTGTCTACGACCAGTAGGCATTTCCATAAGAAATGCATAGCGCACGTACCAAGTCAACCATACATTGCCAAAAGAACAAAAAAAGAACAACCCTTCACTGTCGCCAACAGCAATGAGACACAGCGCACAAGCAAGTTAATGTACATCTTGCATTTTCTCAATGTCTCGCCATCCAAGTGCAAATAGCGGTGGTTGCGACCGAGAACCAACCACCAAAAATCATCATCATCAACATCGTCAATGGAAAACCCTTCGACGCCACACAAAATACATCGACCAGAGGTCTTACAAGAAAACACTCTGAGTGCGAGTAGCGGTGGTTGCGACCGAAAAGTAGAATCGGTACGACGGTTACAACAAAATCCAACCCTCGATCTTCATCGTCGTGAGCAGCATCGATGGAAATAACTTTGTGCATTACCAAAATGCGTAACGGTGGTTGCGACCGAAAAGTAGCAACCGTCTGGGCTGTCAATCAAAGCAGCAACTACACAGGAGCATTCGACCGACATCGTCGATGGAAAATAACTTTGTGCAACAAGAATATACAACGGTGGTTGCGACCGGCGAATAGCAACCGTCTGGGCTGTCAATCAAAGCAGCAATTCCACAGGAAGAATATAAAAGGGGTCAGCAGTTGAGCAGCAGTGTTCAGTTCAGTTCATTCAGTGAAGGAAGCGTGAGCAGTCTTCAGAACATCGAGCAAAGCAGATAATATTATTAAATAATTCAATTGTGCGTGTTATTATACATACTAGAGCAAATACAGTCCACAATAAAAATTCTAATTAACATATTTTGAGCATTACTAGATCTTTTCTACTGAGTTATTAACATTTTGGTCCAATGGAGCCAAATATAGAGCCAGTGCAGTGCGGCACTGAAGCCAGAAAAACTATAGTGCTAGTGCAGTGCGACCATTTAAGAAAAGACACTAAAGTGCAGTGCGGCTATTTTGAAGCCAGAAAAACCATAGTGCTAGTGCAGTGCGACCATTCAAGAAAAGACACCAAAGTGCAGTGCGGCTATTTTGAAGCCAGTAAAACCTTAAAGTGCTAGTGCAGAGCGGCTATTTGAGGCCATTATTCAAACAATAAATACAGTGCGTAGTACGGTTGAGCTAAAACCAACAGGTGAGGAAAATTTAAGCAATCACTAATTCCACACAGGACTGTGGCTGCCTCCGAAGGGTTGACCTGGGTTGGTACAGTTTTGTGCGGTCTGACGGGAAAGTGAGCTTAATTTAAACGAAACAATGGGTGACACCGCTCGTAGGGAGGTGTTCCGTGCTTCTCTGTTGAGAATATCAGTGCTTATTGGGTCAAATGAGTTTGCCAATGCGACTCCATCGTTGTTGCGAGCGAAACTTTCGGCAGCTCATAGTGCTTATGATAAACTCATGGATGAGCACATGCGCATCGTAGACGAGGCAACAACACCGGAGGCTCTAGCAACCCAGGATGAATACCTGGCTCCAGTTGAAGACGAATACCACCAAATCATAGCCAAACTCCAGGAGCGGATGGAAGAGCTGGAACAACAAAGTGCACCAAGAGAGCGTGAGGCACCGAGCGTGATCCAGGTGCGTCAGGAGCAGCGAGCGAAACCAACCGTATTTAAGGGCGATTATACGAAATGGAGGGAGTTCCGTGACCAGTTCATGGGGGAGGTACACAATTGTAACTCGATGCCCAACGTCGTCAAACTGAGAGAGCTTAAGTCACTTCTGGAGGGGCCGCCAGCTAGGCTCATCAGTAGGTGGCAAGTGACAGAAGCTAATTACGAAGAAGCTTGGGCTAAGTTAAACGACGTCTACGACAATCGGCAAAATTTGGTGGACGCCCATTGAAATGCACTCCACGCAATCCCGAAACTGGGCAAAGACTCGACCAAGGCGCGCGGTCTGAGGGATCTGGTGAACGAGGCGAACGTTCGCTACGTGCTCTGGGGTTGGCGACGTTTTCCTGGGACCCTATTATCGTTAACATGTTGCGCAATAGGCTTGACCAGGAGACGAACCACGCATGGCAAATGGCTAGGGCCGACGTCCGTCAAATTGCAACGTTGGAGGAATTCTTCGAATTCTTGGAGCGCAGAGCCAGTGCTCTGGATTCTGCATTTTTCGACATGGAACAGTGTGCAGAAAGATCAGAGACAAGGATGCAGAGAGGGGTGCAAATGAATGTGGCGGGTTCGAGCGCACCAAAGCCAACCACGGCATTAAAATGCCCACTGAGTAAGTCACCGCATCCGCTATATCGCTGTGCAGACTTTCTCTCTCTCTCTATTCAAGGCAGGAGCGACAAGGTTCGCAGCTGGAAGCTGTGCCCTAATTGTCTTAAGAGCGGACACGTTGTGCAGGCATGTCCTGCTGGAGCTTGCTGGAGATGCAACAAGGGACACAATAGCATCCTTTGCCCAGAGCAGCGCACTCCGGTTACTGGCTTATCAGTAGTGGAGCGGCCAGAGCAGAGGTTGCCAACCACTTCAAGAGCGTCAAAGGGTCAACCAGACAACTAACAATTAACACAGCCATCACAGCGCCAACAACCCATCGAGCACGGGATCCAGTCACACCACCTTGACACGAGCAAGCAAAACACCTACAATAGAGACATAACCAAACAGCGCGAGTTGGAACAGAGCAGAGCAAGTACAGATCATGCACTACTAGCAACGGCATGCATTAAAATCATGAGCGACACAGGGCAGCCCATGAGCGCAAGGGCACTACTAGATTCGGGAAGTCAAGTCAACATCATAACAGAGCAATGCGTGCAGAGAATGGGGCTGAGGAAGACCACATGTCATATTCAAGCGCAAGGGCTGGGAGCGAGTACCAAGATACGATTCACCGGAACAGTTATCGCCACCTTGCTTTCACGGATAGAGCCTACATTTGTGATGAGATGCAGCATGCACGTTATCCCGAAAATCACGGCATACTTACCCACAAAGAGCATAACTCGAGAGCAAATAGCTGCAACAAGCAAGTTGGACTTAGCTGATCAACAATTTCACCGGCCAGCTAAGATAGAGATTCTACTCGGAGCAGGGGTATGGGCGGAGATAATCAAAGGCGAAGTTGAGAAACGCTTCTAGGCTGACAGCGCAATACACGAGCTTTGGTTGGATTTTATTCGGACAAATGCGAGCAAATCCGAATCCAGCAAAGGCATCACGAATAACCATGCTGACGACGGAAACACCGGATGAGCATCTCAATGAGCTGTTAAGAAAATTTTGGGAAGTAGAGGAGCTACATTCACCAACTCCCATGTCTGCAGAGGATGAATGGGTAGAAAACTTCCAGGACACACATTGGCGTGACACATCAGGGCGATACGTGGTCACCATTCCCATCAACCCACAGGCGCAAGGACTGGGTAGTTCTAGGGCAGTCGCAGTGAAACGATTCTACCAGTTAGAGAAGAGGCTGAGCGTAAATTCCGAGCTGAAGGAAAAATACGTCGACTTCATGCGCGAGTATGAGCAACTCGGGCACATGGCCATAGCCACATCAGAGCCTAAATCAGACGGTGACATCTACAACATACCGCATCATTGCGTCTCTAAAAAATTTCGCGTCGTCTTCGACGCATCGTGCAAGAGCGATAACGGCATATCATTAAACGACTTACAATTTCCTGGGCTTAAGTTACAAGATGACCTGTCCGTGATCCTGACGCGATTCCGAAGCTACAAAGTGGCAGTCAACGCCGATGTTCGCAAGATGTTCCGGCAGGTACGGGTTGACCCGAAACAGTGGGACCTCCAGAGGATATTCTGGCGCGAGAATCCGAATGAGGACCTGCATGAATACTGGTTGACTGTCGTCACCTACGGCATGGCATCAAGCGGTTTCAACGCGGTAAGAGCTATGATCCAATGTGCACGAGGCAACAAGGAAGCATATCCACTTGCGCACCAGGCCATCACTACAAACTTTTACATGGATGGCATGCTTACTGGTGCGGATTCAGAGCAATTAGCAGTAGACCTGGCGAAGGAGATAGTGGCATCCCTAAAGACAGGTGGGTTCGAGCTTGACAAGTTCGCATCATCCAGTGCAAGGGTGCGATCAGCGTTTGTCAACACAGTCAGTGACAATACAGAGCATGCCTTCCCAGCAGAACCTGGAACTTCGATACTGGGATTATATTGGAATCCGTCAACTGATGAGCTGCATTTTAAGGTGCATCAGAGCGATGCGGAGAGTAAAATCACGAAACGTGCAGTAGTGAGCACTGTTGCAAGACTGTATGATCCGAATGGCTACCTTGCGCCAGTGATTATACGTGCTAAGATCATCATACAGGACTTGTGGCGGTCCGGAGTCCATTGGGACAACCCAATACCCGTCGAATATGAGCCGACATGGAGAAAATTCAAAGAACGACTAAAGCATCTGACGTCTGTCCGGGTTTCAAGATGGCTAGGCAGTGAAGAGGCAAGATCCCTGGAGCTACATGGGTTCGCAGACGCTTCGGAACGAGCATACGCTGCGGTCGTCTACCTCCGATCATCATCTGCAGAAGTGGGAACTAAGTGCACCCTGGTAGCTTCCAAAACCAGAGTTGCCCCACTTAAAACAATTTCGATTCCCCGACTTGAGCTATGTGCAGCGGACCTCCTATGCAAACTGATGTCACAAGTAATCCAAGCAGGATCCTTTCAAAATGTGACAAGAATCTACTGGAGCGATTCGATGGTAGCACTCCACTGGATTGCCAAACTTCTATATGGAATGGAATTGCGCTCATCGATCGTCTGTCGACCTTCCAGAGCGTAATAAGAATAACGGCATTTGTGCTTAGATTTGTCCGTAACCTCAAACAACACGAAGATCAGAATCAGTCGTGGAACGAGAGCGAGCCTTAACTTACTGGGCGAAGAGCGCTCAACAAGAAGCATACCGCGATGAGCTGCGGAAGATCAGCAAAAATGAGCCAGTTGATCAAACGAGCAATATCAAGACTCTGAGCCCATTCTTGGATTCTGAGGGCGTCATCAGGGTCGGAGGCAGATTGCAGGCGGCATTAATCCCGTATCAAACCATGCATCAAATGATACTGCCACCCAAGAGCAGGATATCGTATCTCATCATGAGGGAAGCCCACCTAACAACACACTACAGCAGAGATTCAAATGGAACCAGCGCAGAGAGAACATCAAGGTTGGGGACTTGGTACTCATCAAACATGAGAATATGCCACCCACAGTTTGGCCTTTGGGACGCATAACATCCATACACCTCGGTACAGATGGACTCGTACGGAGTGCAGAAGTACGAACAGAGCATACTACTTTGGCGCGACCAGTGCAGAAGTTGTGCGTTCTTCCTAAGGACAATGATACAAATTGAGCATAACACCAATTGAGGCAAGGCACAAGCAAGTTAATGTACATCTTGCATTTTCTCAATGTCTCGCCATCCAAGTGCAAATAGCGGTGGTTGCGACCGAGAACCAACCACCAAAAATCATCATCATCAACATCGTCAATGGAAAACCCTTCGACGCCACACAAAATACATCGACCAGAGGTCTTACAAGAAAACACTCTGAGTGCGAGTAGCGGTGGTTGCGACCAAAAAGTAGAATCGGTACGACGGTTACAACAAAATCCAACCCTCGATCTTCATCGTCGTGAGCAGCATCGATGGAAATAACTTTGTGCATTACCAAAATGCGTAACGGTGGTTGCGACCGAAAAGTAGCAACCGTCTGGGCTGTCAATCAAAGCAGCAACTACACAGGAGCATTCGACCGACATCGTCGATGGAAAATAACTTTGTGCAACAGAATATACAACGGTGGTTGCGACCGGCGAATAGCAACCGTCTGGGCTGTCAATCAAAGCAGCAATTCCACAGGAAGAATATAAAAGGGGTCAGCAGTTGAGCAGCAGTGTTCAGTTCAGTTCATTCAGTGCAGGAAGCGTGAGCAGTCTTCAGAACATCGAGCAAAGCAGATAATATTATTAAATAATTCAATTGTGTGCGTGTTATTATACATACTAGAGCAAATACAGTCCACAATAAAAATTCTAATTAACATATTTTGAGCATTACTAGATCTTTTCTACTCAGTTATTAACAGACCTCAAAGTCAAAACTTTGTTTCTGGAAGAAAATTTGAACACCACTTAAAATTGAAAATCTGTCAGCCATAAACCTATTCAAGCTAAACTTAAATACAGTCTTAAGGTTTGTTATCTCTACAAAAAATTAAATCTAAGATTAAGTCTCTGTCATCAGTATTGTTAGAGATATCGAATTTAACATAGGTCAGGGTATACCAAAGTTAGCCTTTTTTTTAAATTGTCAAAAAGTGATGTCAAAGTTGAGAAACGAGCTTTACTGTAGAAAAATTTTTATCTTAGAATTTGACCAAGAATCACACTCAAAGGATTATACACGAAGTACGGGACACCCTGTATAAGCAAGTTTAAACATTTTTGTTAGCATGTAAGTAGTTATCAAATAAAGAAAAATAAAAAAATGAATTGAAACTGAAAATAAAAATTGTTTAGCAACAAGAATTAAAATATTTTTTTAGTATTGACATCGGTAAATTTCTGGTCAAACGCACTTCGACATCAAAACCAACGTATCGATAAATTTGTTTCGAAAATCGATGTTTTTTTTACATCGATACTATTACTCTCTCTTATTTTAAAACAACGAGGGATATTTCAGAAGGCGAGCAAAAGTTCAACCTAGCAGAACTTTTGTGTTTTTGAAGGATGGTTGCTTCGCTACGTTCCCTTAAGTTTTTTTTTCAATATCTGCTGTAAACATTTCCATACTTTCAGAAAAGTTGAATACATTGAAGAGCGGAATAAATATTGTTTTTCATAGCTATGTTATTTAAGAATCAATGTTAAAGTTCAAATGAATTCAAAAGATTAAGTCAAAGTTGATCGCTCAATATTTGAACAAATTTTGTAGATCGTCCGTCGTTTTTCGGCCTAGCAAATAGTGGAAACGTTTTGATGTGGACATAACTTTTATCTATTCTAAGCAGCACTAAGCACAGTCAGTTGCGATTTTGTGATAACTACGCAGGTTTCTCTATCTTTTTAAAAAGTATGGCTTTGACTATTTAATATTCATTATTTTATAATTTAAGCAATAACTCAGATATTTCTTTACTTTGAGTCACCTGATGCACTAGCAAACTGGTTAAATGAATTTTCGATTTTTTTTGTTAACTTGCAGAACCCAAATCCTATGTTCTATTGCTGGCCGCATTGAAACGGAACATTTTATCCTTTCTTAAAGAAAATTTGAAGTGCTTAACGTAGTTCCCGGCGGAACACTTTAGATTTTTAAAATGGATCACTTCGATTTGGCTGAGGTTTTACCGATCCCATCGTCTAACTGGCAGATTCCAGGGCTTCAGCCATTATCATTTGAACATGGTAAGTTTAATTGTTTTTTATCTTTTAGTCTCACTTTGTAGTTTCGAAACAGTCGGGATTAAGAATTTGTGAGTACAAGATTACGAAATTAATCTCCTATTCGTTTTTACTGAGGCTTTCGAACCATTAAGGATCGTGAATTTCTACTAACCTAAGCGTTGTCTTGCAAGGTTTCTGGCGATATATCTGAGCTTAAATATTCGAAAAAGAGCTGAGCTGGTTAAAACAACATTCTGTGAAATGGAACACATTTGTTGCCAATCGGGTTTCTTATGTGCCACAAATTTTTGTGGGGAAATGGAGCCTCGTATCAGGAAAAGGGAATCCTGCCGATATTCCGTCTAGAGTTTATAATTTAAAGCATTATTTTATTTTCGACAGATTAGTCCGAATTTCTACCGAGTAACCAGTACATTTTTCTATATTTCAAGTTGAGCTCTTCCCTTTTCTTTTTGATATGCTCTTTTCATTTAAGCTTTGCATCCAAATTCATCCCAAGGTATTTGGCCGTATTGGCGTAAGGTACAGTTTGATTGTTGATGAATATTTGAACGTAGCTTAACTTTTTACTTGTTGAGTTTATATGTGCAGATTTAGCTTCATTAAGCTTGATACGCCATTTTTTGGTCCAATCACTAACGGTGTCGACGGCATTTTGTAATTTCTCAGCAGCCTTAACGACGCACTTACTTTTGCTTAGCATTGAATATTCTTGATCATACCGTACTCTGAAGAGCCGGATTGTGATAAAGAGTTTTCCAATAAGAGTGATATGATTTCTTTTTTGAAAAAAAAAACACACGTTTTGTTAAGGAAATTCAAATATTTTTTATTCAATGTGCAGTTCAATCAATACATTTAAGTTTTAAGTAAAACGTCATTCAAATGGCCACCACGACTTCTTTTGCTGCAACAAATTCGATGAACCAAATTTTCGAGCACTTTTTTCACTAAATCAAGAATGGAACGTTCAATATTGACTTGTGAGGCTTTTGTTGCATCTCAGAGACTAAGTCGCACAGAGTTTAGAGCAAACTCATTTGTACGTACTTATCTACGCTCTTCATCAAAAATGCAAGTGTAAGAGATTAGTAAACACCAACACCAGCACAAAGAGAACGTATAGAAAATATATTATGTATAAAAAAAAATGGATCTTCCCAAGGAAGACCCTTCAAAGCAAACCGTATAAATTTGTGTTGTACTGCCTCAATACGATGTGTATGAATTTCATACAGGGGAGACCAAACTTGTGAGGCGTACTCGAGATGAGGGCGAACGTAGCAGTTATACAAAGATAGTGTTACATAAGGATCATCAAATTCTCTTGACCACCTCTTTATGAAACCCAGCATAGAATTTGCTTTCCTAACAATTGAGTTTATGTGCTCACTAAATTCAAGGTTAATATTGAAGTAAACACCTAGGTCACGAAAACTTGAGACATTACACAATGAATTACCAGACATTAAATACATAGCTCTACTAGGTTCACGTTTTTTCGAGATAGTCATAGTTTGGCACTTCGAGGGGTTGAGACTAAGACCATTCTTTTTACACCATGTTCCAAAGCAATAAATCAATTGTTACATTTGCTGTGTGGCACGTAACCCCCCCCCCCCCCCCCCCCCAAACACTTCTGAATGCAATAAAAAACAAATGACAGATCATGACGTACTACCAAATTGCAATGGCAGAAACGCCACTCTAAAATCATATCATACCGATTGAAAAACTCTTTATAAGATTTTGGTATTTCGTAGTACTGCCTGGATAGGTCCCTTTGCAGTTTGTACTCTAGCCCCTCATGCATTGTCGAATGCTTCAGCAACATCTAAAAATAAAGCCGAACATATTTGTTTTTCTTCTAATGCTTTTGCACTGCATCCGTTATTCTATGAACTTGGTCTATCATGGAATGTTTATTTCTAAATCCAAATTGATGATTTGCGACTAGATTTCTTTCTTCTATGACTTTGCTTAGTCTTTTCAATAGCAATTTTTCAAAGACTTTTGCCATTATTGGTATCAGCAATATTGGTCTGTAAGATGTCACTTCTGTTGGTGGCTTACCTTGCTTTGGTATAATTATTACTTCAGCCATTTTCCAATGATGTGGGACATATTGGGTCTTTAGGCATGCATTTATTATGAATTGGAGTTTCATGAAGGCTTTTGATGGCATTTCTTTCATAACCTGAGCAGTTATTAGATCTTACCCAGGTGATTTTTTGTTCGATAGTTGATTTCGACACATGCTTTTTATTTCTTTGAGTGTGACAATTGTTATGTCAACTTCATTTACTTTGTCAATAAACTGTAGCGTGTATTCAGGTGTGTTTGCTGGGAATGGCTTAAGAACATTCGCAAGATGTTCTGCAAACAGGTTAGCTTTTTCTTTCGGATTTCCGATCCAATTCCCGTTTAAAGATTTTATTGGCGAGTTTTGTAACTGCGGTCATTTCAGGCGCTTAGCTGCTTTCCAGAGCGAATAATCGGTTGAAGCATCAGTCGTTGAATTTTTCAGGAATCTATTTAATGAATCATTTTTGAATTCGTAGATTTGTTTTTTCAGTTCGTTGCTTAGACGGTTAAGCGCTGTTTTGTCGTCTGGAAATCTAGTATTTTGCCATTTTCTTTGAGCTCTTCTTTTCTCCAATATCAACTCTCTTATCTAGACAGGGTATTTTGTTTCAGTTTGCTTCCTACTCGAGTAAGTTGGTGTACTTTTTTCTTCAGCTTGTTGAACATCGGCAATGAATTGTTCTACTTCAAAGTCGATTTGCTCTTTTGTTTCCAAAGGGGATCTGAGATTTATATCGCTTTCAAGCTTTTCTCTGAATTCACTCCACTTTGTTTTATTATTTACAAGCTTAGGATTACTTTTTTCCATTATCTCTGATTCATTTAGTGATAGAATCACCGGTGTATGATCTGATGATAAGTCATAATTACCTTCGACTCTTACCAACTTGAAGTATTTCTTTTTCATACCAATACTAATTATTGTTACTTGCATATTCTCGTTTGTAAACATAGCTTCTTCATGGTGGCTTAAGCTCTTTTTTTATCAGGATTGCCGATCCACCTCTAGCCTTATTAGCTGGATGAGGAGCGAGGTAGTATATATAGTTTGATATTAAATCATCAAGAACCAGTCCACTTGAGAAATGAGTTTCGGACACCAGACAAATATCTATGTGTTCGATGTCTAAAAAGATTTTTAATTCGGATAAATGGTGTAAAAGACCGTTTGCATTCCATATTCCAATTTTTAGTGTTCTGTCCATCATTGCTTTTTAAGAGCGACTTCTTCATTTAGCCGTTTGATGTTCAAATCCTGATTGTCAATTCTTTTAAGGGGGGACGCTGGTCTAGAATTTTGAAAAAACCGAATTTTTTTTGTCTTAAAAGGTACTTTAGGGTCTTAAGAATAACATACCAAAGGATGGATGCCGGCAATAATGTCTAAATACGCAAACTTTCCATTCTGCGGCAACGTCCTCCAGATATGACATATGATTTTGTAGTATTTAAAACTTTAAACATGTTTTTCTCGAAATCACTTTTTTTTAACTGGCCGAAAACATAACTCGAGCAAATCTTCACCGATCTGTACGAAATTTTGACAGTACATTCAAAATACCATACTCCAGAGCCGTACGTAGGATTTTTATTTTATATTGCATAGTTTTTTTTTTTTAATCAACAATTTTGTGGTTTTTTTTTAGTGAAAATTTTAATTTTTTGTTCAAACGTGCACCATTTCGCGAAAAAACAAAGTATCGAAAAAATCCTACGTACGGCTCTTGCTGTTGTTATAAGGAAACTAAAAATGTTCGGGATCTTGTTCCAGGATCAAAATTAAGGAGGTTACGTTTTCGGCCATGGACCCATCTAAAGTGAGGTGCCTCCCAAGAAATGCTGGACAGCCGCCATTTTGAATTTAATTGACACGAACAAATTTGTATTTATATATTAAAACCTAAATTATAAAACCCTTTTCACAGATTTTCGATTGATCTTTTTGTTGAGTCACAAAAAATTCATAAATTATGCCCATTTTTTCACGCTCTAGACCAGCGTCCCCCCTTAAGAATAAGTTGTAAAATTTCTTTAATGGAAGTTTCTTCATTCTTCCGCACGTTTTTAACAATCTGTGAATAGGATTTATTAGCATTGCTATTGCTTTGAAGAGCTTCCTTAGGAAGTTCCTTCTCACCTTTTTCTTCAACTTCGGAAGTTCTTTTTGTGTTTGCTGAGTTGCATTTGCATTTTGCTTTCTGTTCTTTACTTGATGGAGAGTTTTTTAGTTGCGTGTTTTCCTTCACACTTAACACAAGCAAACTCGCAATACTTTTGGGTGTGACCAAATGCTTGGCATCGTTTACGTTGCGAAACAATTTTTTATTTTCGGTGACCAGTCTATACTCATCATCTTCTTCGACATTGACTTTCCAATTGTCTTCATTATGCGATGTATATTTGCAAGCTTTTTTAATACAGCTTTCAATAATTTTCTTAAGATCTCCAAAAATTGGGAATCCTGTGATCATAATTGGAGGTGGTACAGTTTTACTGTTGCCTTTAGACAAAGAGTTCGGTTAAGCATTGGCTTTTTTACCAGTGCGCTTATTTCTTTTTCTTTCAGTTTAATATAAATTTCTTCTTCGTCAGTTTGATACACAGTAACACTATCTTTTCGACTTGTCTGAACCGTAGACTTGTGTACCCTGGCAAGTAAGGACACCTTTTCTTCGAGTCTTTTTATTTGCTTCTGAAGACTTTGAATTAACGCTTCTAGTTGCTCTCTTGCTTTGTCGTTTGTCCTTTTGTTATTCATGAAAGTAATCTTTTGATTCGGTTTGGTAGTTCTATTTGATTTCTTTGAAGCTCTGTTGTTCTGCAGTGTCGAACTTTTATAAGAAATTAGTTTCGTTTTGGCTAATTACTTTTACATCATTTGTCTTAGCTGGGGTTTTCGATGGTGTAACCCTTTGGGAATAGTTTTTTGGGGGGAGTTCTCTGTATTTTCGTACTCCGTTTTTCAAAATTTTTAAGCAATAATTGGTCCTCCCCAGAATCCGTAGGACCGATCTCTTTTGAGAGTGGATTTTCCAGTTTTGCTGGAGTGCCACTTAAGGTAATAAATCTGTTTGTTTTGTTCATTGCCATAAAATAATTTCAACTTTTTTTTGTGATACTAATAGGTCAGTTACTTTTTTTCGTATTTTATATTTATCCGTCCCACTGGGATCAGACGCTGACCAGTGTGCCGCACAATATGTTTAAGACGCTCTTGGATTTATTGTTGAGCTGGTACATTTAGAGTGAAATTCTTCTTTCTTTGCTCCTAGTTCCTGAAAAGATAACTCAGGTGACACAGCTCGTGGATCAATTGATCCAAGGCTCGTCGTTAGTTCGTTATCCAGCGGCCACCACTTGAAGATGACGATGCGATTTTGCTCCGCCACAAGGATAAGTAAACAAAAATAAGTCACTTGCAGAAGTGAACTACAGGTATGGCTGGTAAATGGTGTTAATGGAATATAGTTGAACTAGTAAGCAGTGGTGTAGATAGCGGGGAGGGGGATCAGGGGGATATACCCCAACCCTTGGGACCGATAATTGTTCAATATGTACAAAGTAAACAAAAGATATTATTGGCCCTATCAAAAGGCCCGTCGCGTCGTAGCGATTTCGGGCTACGAATACCAAATGGAAGCAGACGCCCTTTTGGTTAATGTTTTTTCACAAAATTTGTTATTAATAGTAAAGTTATTAACAAGTTATAAATATCTGTTGCCAAGCGTTCATTACGAAGATGTTTTTAGTTATTTCTATTTCAGATTCGTAGTCCGAAATTGCCACGACGCTGACGGGCCTTGTGATGGGGGTGATTATTTCGGTAAATCACCTAATCTTTTGAATTTCTTTTTTATATCGATTTTCCACGACATGTATGATTTAAATCTTTTGTCTTAAAATGTCTAATATAGCAGTTTATCAAACATTACTGTATTAACAATCCAGGTGCTGGTCTTGCAAAGCTATAGTGGAAAATCTCAAAATTGTGATTTGGACATTTCTTTTCTGATCGGCCAAGGAGCAAGCGATATGTCTGGTCGATACAATAATGTTCAGGCGATTATTCGCCAAAAATTTGCTCCGCATGGTTCGTACTTGCAATGTGCAGCACATTCTTTAAACCTTGCTATATCTGTTTCCAACAAAATACCAGCCATTAGAGATTGCCTAACCATAATTAAACCAGTTTACAATTATTTCCATACACCGAAAAGAAAAGATATGCTGCAAAAAACAATAAGCGAAAGCGAAGAGACTCCACGAAAAAAGACATTGAAAAGGCTGAATCTGGCGCAATGGATCCCAAAATATCAATTAATCGCACAATATCAAGACTTTGAGGAGCTATTTCTGTTTGTGTTCAAGACTCTTGACCAAATAAGAACATTGGAAAGAATAACGTAGAAACTAAAAGAATAGGTTTTTCTCAGAAAAAAGTAGTTTTGGTCATTTTTGGTTTTCTCAAAAACTACAGGTTATTTTTTGACATCCGGTTTTTTGTGTTTGATCAAAAAAAAATTAGAGCATTGAAAATAAGCCAGAAAAATACTACTTAAATACGTAAAATTTTGAGAAAAAACAATTATGTCCTCTTTTCAAAATTTTGACTCTGAAAACTAATATTTCAAAAACTCTTCATTTGAAAAACTTATTTTTTGACATCCGGTTTTTTGTGTTTGATCAAAAAAAAATTAGAGCATTGAAAATAAGCCAGAAAAATACTACTTAAATACGTAAAATTTTGAGAAAAAACAATTATGTCCTTTTTTCAAAATTTTGACTTTGAAAACTAATATTTCAAAAACTATTCATTTGAAAAACTTATTTTAAAATTTAAATTAATGTTTAGGTTTTTGGCTTTTCAAAATGTTATAGCACGACTCTGTAGGTATTACCGTTATTTTAAAATAATTTTTTTCCGTTTGAAGTGATTTTTTTCTTAAATTGCCCCTCCGGCCTAAGCGGGGGAAAATGAACCCCCCCCCCCCCTCCCATACGAATTTTTGCTTGTCTAGGTCCAACCTACACACCCTATCTTTTTGTCACACCTTATGCAAATCACCCTGTTTGCAGTTAGAATTTGCAAAAAACCGATTTTTGTTTTTATTTTATTTTCTTAATGTACATACTACATATATTTAAGAACTTACACAGAAAATTTTATATCGTTCCGATTAATATTTTCGAAGTTACACGCAAATTTGAAAGGGAGTTTCAGAGTTAAGTAAAGTGCTTTTCAAACTTTAAAGGTGTTTTTCTCAGAATGGTGTCTACAAAGTCGGTGCCCAACATTACTCGAAAACGGCCAAACCGATTAGTCTCATCTCACACGAGCTTCTTTTCGAAGTGAAAAATTAGTAATGAAATGAAAATAAAATACTTAGCTCGTCTACAACAATCTCCTGGACTCCTCGAGAAAATATCTTCTCCGTTCTGATCTCAATTTTTTCCTAAAAATTCCCAACTGGAATTTTCCGCAAAGTCGGCTCAACAATATCTCAACTCCAATCAAAAGAAGGAAAATCTCGAATCTCCAAATAAAATCGCAAAATAATTTCTTGGACGCTTTCTCTTCAATCTGTTCCCTTTCCACGCTAAAAGTCAAGAGACCATCAACATGGCGGGTTTTTCTCCTCTATCCGGCATCGGCCATGCAGCCATCCTCGTCAGACCTTTAAGCGTGGTGCTGCTCGGTCTCACTTTTACTGCAGCATTCCGCCATTAGGCTAGTATGTGCGGGTGAGATGTCACGAATCAACTACCCACTGTCCTTTGCCTTCAGGTGATGTGATCACCAGTAGCCTAGTGGACGAGTTCAACCCCTAAAGAAAGACTTACTCCGACAAATTATTTCATTCGCGCAAAGACCTCAGCCCAAACCGGCCCAAACTAGAATACGAAGAAGATATTTTCTCGGAGAACGAAGAACACAAGAAGCTAAGTTTGAAAGCTCGACATACTTTCCATAGACCTTCCTCCAGATCGTTAGAAAAAGGAAATGAGAATGAAATCGGAAGCATGTCTCTAAGTGATTCTCCCTTGATGTCAATATCAATTTAATTTTAATTAAAAGTTAATAGTGAATTTAGGTTGGGCAGAAAGCCATACTAATTTTGTCAAAGTGACGTAAAACGTTGGTTAGGAATTGATCATATACCATTGATGTTTGTGGTGAGTGTTTTTGTGTTGCCTTGTCTGTTTCGCCAGGTTCAACTGGGAAATTTTAGTATCTTTCGTGAGACCACCCGTCTGCACTTTCATCAAAGTCCGTTGGGGACCGCCTGTCCCTTTTCTGGTCTAGCTTCGATCGATTTTGCCACAGCAACCTACGTGGGATGATTTTGCATAATGCTTGGTGAGTAAACCATAGGTTGATGGAACCTTGGTTGCCCCTAACTCTCCCAGAATTATGCAGCCACACCCAAAAACGAAGAAGAGATAGGGATATGTTAAGGGATCCGAAGGATACTTTTTGTAGCGGTAAATTTTACCGCGACACTTCCTCGTTGAATTCATTGTAAGCGCATGATAGCTGCCCCGAAGAAAGCTTTCGTAATATATATTTTATCAAAGACAAGCTTACCAGCCCAGTCTAGTTCAGGCCCAAGTTTAAATTCTAGTGACAGAGTTTAGATGAAATATTGTCTGTCTCATTGTTACATCAATGAGAGCTTAACAAAAGAGAACAGCTCCTTGCTAAGAACTGCTCTTCAATTACGCAGAGAGGGTTTGCTTTTTTCTGCAGGAACTCGTAATGGTCATGTGTATATCAGGAAAACCAAATATGAGATGAAAATTGAATCAACAACTAAACTCTCTTGATAACATCGATTTCGCACCAAAATTATTTCTTCTTGTCGTTGTATTGACCCACCTCTGGAGCTTTTATTCACCACAGCTACGTTTATGTATAAGCCTAAAGAACAAAAAAAAAAAAAAAAAAACAAATAAACAAGCTAAGCTTATCATTAATCTGCTTTTCATTTTCTCTTTAATAACTCTTTTGATTTCATTTCTTTTATCTTCTACTTCTTCTTCTGCTTAAACTCTTCACTTGACTGACTTTACATTTACAATACATTGATACTTTCTCATCATTATACAATTATACATATTACATTTTAATTGCATTTGCATGAATTTTGATACTACTTCATCAATAGGGAGTGTGGTTAGGGGAGATTCTGTGCGGTCAATTATTAAAATACTATCGAATGCTTGCGCGGGTCTTAAGATATGTTATTTAAATGCCAGAAGTTTAAATTTAGCAAAGTTGGACTATTTAAGATATTTGTTTCTTGATATAGGAAAAGGAATTGATTTGATCTGCATCACTGAGACCTGTTTGGACTCAGCTAGTATCGATCAATTATATAATATTCCTGGATATAAACTCATTAGAAATGATAGAATCACTACAACAACAGGTGGTGGAGTTGCCGTGTATTGTCGTGAAACTTTGCAGACAAAAATATTGAGTAAATCGGAAGGTAGTGTAGTGAAATATCTTTTAATAGAAGTTACGGATGGTATTATTAAATGTCTGGTTGGTGTAAGTTACAATCCAAAGTGAGTTCAATCACCCGAGCCATTATTTTCTGCTCTTTGTGCGCATTATGTGCACATTACGAGCATATTATAATATGTGGTGACCTCAACGCAGATCTATTTAAATCTGACAGTAAAGCTCGACAACTGTTAGATCAAGTGCTGATTCTGGATTGTCCATAATTAATTCCTATGCTACACATTTTTCTCCAAACTCTCTTCTTAGTCTGCTCGATGTGATAATGGTCTCAAACCGATCAAACATTTTATTAAATGATCAGCTTTCTCTAGCCGGCAATATCTGATCACGACTTGTTGTTTTGTACCTATAATATTAACTTCACTCGTTCTTCCTTTCCATCATTTTTTCAATTTAGAGATTTTAAATCCATTAACAATGATGCTTTGCAATTAGATGCGAGTCTTTTACCATGGAGACACTGTTTCTTCACATCGGACATAAATAACAAAGTCGATCACTTTGAAACATTATTATTTTCCAAGTACTGACCTTGCCCTCAAAATCATTCGCGATGGGCTGAATGTGCATGTAACAGAAGGGGACATCGACCATTGCTACGTAAAATCAGTAAGCCTAGGCAGTGCTCTTCATAATGGTTCTTCTTCAAACGCATCAATAGTGGCAGCGGCAAACAACAAAAAAAAAAAAAACATTTTGCGCGTGAAATTTCTTTCGGGAAACTTAAAAGAGAAGATAATAAAGGCATCCCATGAGAAGAAAAGAAAACTGAAAACATCCGTTATCAACACCCAAGCAGCAGAGGAGAATATGTACATCAACGAAAGTCTGACGTATAACACACATGTCAACATGTCAAAGCGGCAGTAGCGATCAAATATTCTAAAAATTACAAATTTCTGTGGACAAGGAATGGGATTGTTTACATGCGTAAAAAAGAGGGAGATAGTTTAATTAAAATTACAAGGTCATCTGACCTCTTTAAACTAAAATGAGTTCCGTAAGTGATTTGAATTTCCATGTAAACAATCCATCCTACCACGAAAACATATTATATGATTGTGATAATGAAAGTAATGTTTCTACCTCAAAAGAATCGTTCTGTATTCATTCGCAGTTTAAGAAAAAATTTTAATAATTTTTTAGTTCATATTCAGTCTCTTGAAAAGCTACCTTTGGTTATAGTGATAAGTGAAATTTGGATTTGTGAAAATGAAATTGATTTGTATAACATTGATGGGTATTCTTTTGTTACGGTCACCTGGAAGAAGAAAAACAGATTAAATTAAGAACATACCTACATACAAACAAACGATATAGATAAAAAAAAAAGAATAAAATCTCACAGCAGATTTCTCTGGTAGATTGAGGGATGTTTATTGAGGGATGTTTTTGTTTAGGATGATATGTGGCCACTGCAAGAACCGATGAAGATGCTGGAAGATAAAAAAGAGTGTCAAGAATGGTTCAAATGAAAACACAACCGGAACACTGGCTTTTCTTGCATGGTCTTGAAATCAAACGTGCAAGATACAGCGCAGTGGTTGCCAAGGTTGAGGGGGTGGCTGGGAGCAGAGATTTCTTCGCCGAGTCATCAAGCGTGACTCGTTGTAAGTGAGACCTACTCTCAGCACCGCCTAAGAAATATGAAAAAGCATGGTAATACTTACCTGGCGGGACCACAGATGTTTTTGTTGGTGGAAGCTGACCTGTGGGCGATTTGTTGATGTTTTGTGTTGTTTATTTTTCTGTCCTTATGTTTTATTTTTGTTGGGCATATAGCCAGCCGCATAGGTTTATTTCTTATAGGGTTTTCATCGGTTTTTTTGTTGGTAATCGACGCAAGTATGATCTATGAACCATGCGGACTTGAAAATTTTAATTTTGAAAACTTTTTTTTTGGCAAATGTCAAGTCGCTGACAGCAGACTGTCGGAGATGAGGGTAAGGTAGATTGATAGCGATAGACATCTGGTGGAGGTTTTTATAGGGTTCGTGTACGTGATAAGTTTGAATTTGTGTTATACGTTGGTTTTGAATGTGTAATTAATAACATCGTTTCATGGCCATCGAGGGTTATTGAACCAAAGAGTTGAGGAACGGTTACCACCAAAACTTGCGGTCGGCTTATGCAACCGTAAGTCACCAACTCTTTGGTAAACGAATGTAGGTCAAAGATTCGGGACTTAACAAAATTTTTTGCGGTGGACTGTTGTTTAATTGTAGTTCGGAAGTAAAGCTGGTTGGTTACAGTGTAGTAACCTTTTGTTAATTTCAACATATATTTTTTTTTTGTGTTTAACGAACCCATTAAAGGTATGGGAATTTCATGTAGTTTTCTTTTGTGTAAATTGATTTGATTTTTTTTGTAGTGCTAGACTAAAATTCTTAGTGAAAAAAAAGAAGAATAAATAGAAATAGACACTGGATGAAAAGTGGAAGATACGTAAATAGTGAAAACCCTGTTCCACGGGTAAGTGTCTTGAAGGATGATTATTTTGTGATGTTATTTTGTATGGAAAAGTGATTGTATGTAGTGTAATGATGTGAATGTAATGCATGTTTTAAATAGTTGCAGGATAAGTGCAGGTGTAGCTACTAAGCTGAGAAAGCCCACGCAGTTCCAAACGGTCATAAAGAAAAGAAAAGGAAGATTGCAACACGGGTTCGTGGGAATCTCCGGCCCACCAAGTAAATTTTACATACAAGCAAATAAAAAAAAAATATAAGAAAAGCACATAAGTGTGGGGGTAACAAAATTGCACAAATATAAAGGCAAATAAGTCCGCAACCGTGGAAATAAAAAGGGGTTTTTTGTAAAAAGTGTCTGGTGTCGTACGACGTACGAGATACAATAAAAAAAAAGGAGTACCAGCAAGAACTCAATAGAAGTTGCCCAAGAGGGGGCGGAGCCCTAAGTCGGGCAAACAGCAAAAACCGAGCACTGGCTGCTGATACGCAATTATTATTAAGCAAAAGCGTGATTTTTTATTTATTATTTTTGGTTTTTTTTATGTAGTTCTAGTTTCAAATTTCATTTTATTTATGTTCCTTTTTCATAATTTTCTTCATACATATATATATTTTTTTTATTTTCATTAGTTTTTTTGTTGATTTCTTCAAATTTTGAGTTCGTTGGTTAGGTAATTCGAGGGGTGGGGAAAAACAAACAAAGGTGGTTCACTTGTACCCTGATCTGTGCAGGTTTGCCTTTTTGCCGTCCTATTGGACGATTCCCCTTTTTAGAGCTCTAGATAGGCAGGAGGTAGAGTAAATCGTGGCGGAAAAGAAAGCAAGTGCCACTATATACCCACGGCTCAAGGTCCGTGACCATTTTTGGGTGTAAAAACGTCCCGAAGAGTATCTGAACCAAAATTTTTAATATATAAGAAGTCGAAAGTAATATTTATAAGCATAATTGTTGATTTTATTGTTGTTTTTCCTTTTTTTTTGGTAACTTTAACCAACTTATAGTTTTTTTTATTGTTCCTCCTAGTTTGTTTTTTATTTTTACATAGTCATAATGTTTCTTGTTCTTTGTATTCTTTGAACTTCAATCAAATAAAAGAAATGTTCATCACGCTTTTTGAAATGAAAAATTTGTTCTTTTGATGTGTGACGAAAATCGCCCAATGGAAAATTAAATTCTTTTATAGGGGGGTGAAAAGCGGAAGGTGAGTCGACGGCGATGACTAGGTCCCTGATGGCCTAATCAGAATAGGGAAATTTTGGCAAGGACGGTCAACAAGATTTCAGGTTGGGTGGGAAAAGACCATGCTGCAAAAACATCAGCAGCTATCTATTGAGGTGGAACGATTGTCGCGTTCTTTTTGTGGTGGTGGTTAGTTTTTTTTTGTTCAAAGGCACGATTTATGTTTTTGATACGCGGTGAGGTACGGTGTGAAGGCAAGACTCCCCCCTATTTCCGGCGAGCTTAGTCGAGCAACGCGAGCGTGCCATGCCTTCATTCCGTGCAATCTTCCCTTTTCTTTCTTACGGTTAAGTGTCTTTCCTGTCCCTCTTCCAGTACCTCTGTTGTTTTCTTTATCCTACCTACCTTCCCGGCTACCATAGCTAACTTCCTACCCTACCTAATACCTACTGTGTGGATATCCTCATGTGGTTTTTATTTCGTTCCGTTTGTCCATACCTTAGTATTTTCTTTTTTCATTTCCTTTTACAGGCACTTCCGTCTCCTTCCTTTTTCCATTTCCTATACCTTATACTCCCAAATTCCCCTCCCATTGCTCCGTATCAAATGGCGTCCAGACGTGTTGTCCAACGTGTTGTCTGTTGTCCAAGCGTTTTGTTCCAACATGATGTCCAACGTACGAATGAAACACACTATCGTTCGATAGTGTTCAAACGTACAGTGTTGTCATAGTGTTTAGTTTCCATTCCCTAACAGCAACGTAACAACCCGTAAGTCATGTTCTGGAGAGCTCTTCAGCAAGCCAGAACATTTGCGACGGTGCGTTTCGTTGTTGGTATTCCACTTGTTTTATGTGTACAATTGTCTATGGTGTTGAGATAGGAATTCAAATATGTCTTCGAATGGAAGGTCCATGACGAACCACTCAAATCGCGATTTGAATTCGAAACTCATCAACATAGACAATTTCCCATCCCAATCTTTCCTTATAATGTTGTCGTTATAGTCCAGCACTTAGTATGTCATGATTTGGATAGCTTCTTAGCAAGCCAAATCATCTGCGACGAAGATGTGGCGACTGATGACGACAACAAAATCCTACATCCTAGTAAATTGTATTTATGTTGTCTAAATGTCATGTTTCACCTCAAAATAGATACGTCGAGTTACAAAGTAAAATGCTTAAGCCATCAGGTGTTTACCTCAACGAAGAAAAGAAGTCGTCGCAAGTCACGAAAAGCCACCGCTAAATAACCCCCTTAAACATACATACGTACAAACATACACATACAAAGTACAAGCAAACATATAAAATTGAAATAAACTTTTTGGAATTGAATAGAAGCATCGATATTGTTTATTAATGGTTTCTGTTTTCTGTTTTTGTTTCTTATATTACTATACGTTTTGTTTTTCTTTAGTTATCTTATCAATATTGTTTTTTTTTATGTTTTTTTATTTTTTCTGTCTTACAGCTATAATCTACCTTACCTAATCTTAGAATTTAAACCCAAGAAGAGTAGGATTTTAGAATAGTTAGTGTAGGATCTTAAATTAGGTTTAGTTAAAAGTATAGGTAGCATAAGAATAGGATATTTGTTTTTTTTTGTTATAGGTCATAGATTAGTTAGTTTAGGTTGTTATATATTAAATTGTTGTTCTACTTGCATTCCTTTTTTTTTTAAATTTTATTCGTGATTGCGGCGAAAGAACAGGTTGGTCTTATCAGCTGCTTTGGGTGATATGAGCCCTATAAAGAAAAATAACAAAATTAGTAACGTCGCAAAAAGTTCTATACTTACCAGATCCGCTGCTAGGGCAAGTGAAATGCCGTTCGCTGGACATTCTCCCATCAACAAAGGTTCTGCGGCTCCGTCAGGTTCAGAAGGGAACCGTGACTTAGTCGATCTGTCCCATCCCCCTCCAAACATTCCAAGTCCAGTAAGTTCAGCTAGCCATGCTCACAGCGAAACATCTCCGCAAGGGCCACCGTATAGTATACTGAGTGGTATAGGTAGAGATGAAAACTTAAACGCGGGTACTATACAAAAGCAAGCTAAAAATATGAACCAGTTAGGAGAAGCAGTGGATTTAAGGGACAGATCGAACCGGGAGAGTCAGGGAGCGCAAGAATGTCGAACAGGGAGAGAGAGTGTTTCAGCGGAACTGATGGTAGCTATTAACGCTGCAGTAGTTACAGCGCAAGGTAGCTACGCTAGCTCTCTTAAAGAGGAGATAAATAGGTCGCTGGACGAAAAGCTTAATAGTTTCCTGAGCAAGCTAACACCTAATTCGTTGCCAGCTCAGCCAATTGAACCGATCCCAGGTGTTAGTCACCAGAGATTAGGAGCACAAACTTTTCAGAGTAGGCATTCTCAACTGGATCCACAGTCCAGACCATTTGTACCAGACTCGGAGCCAGAAATGTACCAGGCACTATATTATAACCAGCAACAACACCAGTACCATCGTAACCCATCTACCTGGTCGAATGCTCAAAATAGACCTAGGTACACTCCCATCAAGGTAGACAAATGGGGATTAAGGTTCGATGGGAATTTAGAGACCATTTCAGTGGAGGACTTTATATTCAGACTAGAAACGTTACAGGCACAGTACGATTGTAGCTGGGCCGAGGTCTTAAGAGATTTCCACCTCCTCCTCTCGGGTGCCGCCTACGAATGGTTTTGGCAGTACCAACGATCCTATGGACGTCCAGACTGGTCAACATTGAAAGTCGCATTAATGCGGCAATTTCGCAACTCGCGGTCAGACCTGGACATAATACGGGAAATAATGGATCGCAGGCACGGCACTCGGGAATCGAGCGAGGAATTCTTTGCCTCGATAGATAAAATGCGGTATCAGCTCAGAATACCTATTTCGGAGCTAGAGCTGGTCAAAATATTAAAGAAGAACCTAAATGAACGAGTTGGAAGGTTGGTATACCCGCAGTCGATTGGTACATTGGACCAGTTGAGAATGGCCTGTAAGGACGCTGAAACAGCTTTTCCTTACAGAGAACGAGACAACATCAAACCGGTAAGAGCAACGCCTAGGTATGCTGTCCATGAAATAGACATGGATTCTGAAGAGATGCTGCACCGGGATGAGCAGGTTGCAGCGTTTCATCAGTTAGGGGCTCGTCCGAAAGGCAACAGGGTCGACAGCGACCAAAGAATGTTAGTGTGCTGGAATTGTAGATTGCAGGGACATATGTATCAGGATTGTTCGGCTCAGCGAAACATTTTCTGTTACAAATGCGGGCTAGAAAAAGTGATAACTCCGAATTGTCCGAAGTGTAACCCGGAAAACCGGCGCAGGAACGCGACATTTTCGGGAGAGTCGCGTTCAACACAGACCCAATAGAATCCCGTCCTGTTGACAAGTCCCCACAAATCAAAAAAATATTAAGTAGGAATTGGGTGCTTGACCCACCAGAAACAGTTAAGAGGCTAGAGTTAAAACCATTGCACATAAGGGTGAGGGAGTATAATAAAGCGAGAGAGAGGATCTTCGGTAATACTACCAAAGAAGTTTCCAAGAGAATTATGAAAACAAGAACAAGATATAAACAAAGGAAAGAAATAAGAAAGAACATTGTGTCAACCATAGTCGGAACCAAAGTCGATCCCAGGCCTTATGCCAGTATTATTATTGGGGAAAAGGAAATTCTGGGGCTTCTAGACAGTGGTGCAAGCGTTAGTATTTTGGGTAAAAATTGTTTGGAATTCGTAGCGGATCAAAATATTCCCATTTTACCGCATGATTCAAAAGTAAAAACGGCAGATGGTAAAGCTCAAGCTATCGTGGGCAAAATAAAAGTGCGAGTTGTTTATAGAGGTCAGGAAGAAATGTTGACTTTCTATCTAGTTCCCAATTTAGACCAAGAACTGTACTTAGGGGTGGATTTTTGGAAAGCGTTTCATATTGCTCCGAGTGTGGTTAACTCAATTTCTATTTTAGAAGAAGAGGCCGATTTGAAGTGTGCGCACCAGCTATCACTCGAAAATCGAGCAAAATTAGAGGCTGTCAAGCAGAAATTCTTAGATCATGAACGACATGGTCTGGGTAAAACATCGATTATGGAGCACGTGATAGACACCGGGAACGCGGACCCTGTCAAGCAGCGTCACTATCCAGTGTCTCCAGCGGTGCAAGCCTTGCTTTATAAAGAAATCGATCGAATGTTGGAGTTGGGAGTGATCGAGGAAAGTGAAAGCCCTTGGTGCTCACCCGTCACGCTCATTAAGAAAGTAGCTGCAAATAACGTAGTTAAACATAGATTTTGTTTGGATGCTAGAAAAGTGAATGCGTTGACCAAAAAGGATGCGAATCCTCTCCCCCACATCGAAGGACTCCTAAGTCGATTCCCAGATACTTACTTTATAAGTAGTGTCGATTTGAAAGAAGCTTTTTGGCAGATACCGTTGGAGATGCAGAGTAGGGAAAAGACTGCATTTGCGGTTCCGGGGAGACCTTTGTACCAGTTCACGGTCATGCCCTTTGGGTTGTGTAATGCAGCTCAAAGGATGTGCCGTTTAATGGACAAAGTTATTCCTGCACGACTCAGAGATCGCGTTTTCGTGTATCTTGACGATCTCCTTATCATTGCCCCAGATTTCGAAACTCATATCACACTGCTAGAACAAGTGGCCGAATGCCTTAGGAAGGCAAACCTGACAATAAATTTGGCTAAGTCAAAGTTTTGTTTCAAAGAGTTGAAATACTTAGGGTTTTTTGTTGGAGGAGGCAAATTGAAAACTGACCCGGCCAAGGTTGAAGCAGTGGTTAACTTCCCATTACCTAAAAACCCGAGGCATGTACGTCGGCTACTTGGTCTAGCAGGGTGGTATAGGAGGTTTATAAAAGATTTCTCGACCTTGACAGCGCCCTTGACAGATATGCTTAAAAAGAAAAATTCTAAATTTGAAATGTCCAAAGAAGCGATAGTTGCTTTTGAAAACTTAAAAACAGCCTTAACGACAGCTCCGGTCTTGACGCACCCAGATTTTTCCAAACGTTTTTATATACAATGTGACGCTTCAAACTCCGGCATTGGTGCAGTCTTGTTTCAACGAAATGAGGAAAACCAAGAGAGTCCTATTTCGTACTTTTCACAAAAACTTAATTCTTGTCAAAGAAACTACAGCGTAACCGAGCAAGAGTGCATGGCAGCTGTCATGGCTATTAAAAGATTTAGGCCCTATGTAGAAGGGATGGACTTCACAGTTATCACCGACCACTCCAGCTTGAAATGGTTGATGAATATGAAGGACTTGAATGGTCGTCTCGCTAGGTGGAGTCTTGCGCTACAACATTATAATTTTGAAATAGAGCATAGGAAAGGATCTCTAAACGTAGTACCAGACACTCTTTCTAGGGTGCATCTGGAAAGTTTGGAGATGGAACAGGTAGCTCCTTTAGTAGATCTCGACTCTGAACAATTCCTATCCGAAGAGTACACGGCACTAATAAAAACAATTAAAGAAAATCAGGACCAGTTGCCAGATTTAAAAGTAGAAGAAAATTATGTTTATAAACGGTCATTGCCCGTCAATAGTGATGAATTTCCTTCAGAACATACGTGGAAATTGTGGATACCTTCTGGGTTAACCAATGGCATCATTGCCATAGCCCATGAACCACCACAATCGGCTCACGGGGGAACGGCAAAAACTTTATACCGGATAAGACAATATTTTTATTGGCCAAATATGACCGTACAAGTTCGTCAATATGTGTTTAACTGTTCTATTTGTAAACAGTGTAAATCGTCAAACCAAGTTCTACGTCCAGTTATATCTAACAGTTTCGTCACAGAACGTCCGTTCCAAAAATTGTATATTGACTTTATGGGACCCTATCCAAGAACTAAGAATGGTAACGCTCATATTTTTGTAGTACTTGACCACTTTTCGAAATTTGTATTTTTAAAAGCCCTTAAGGTGGCTAATGCAATAAATGTTATTAAATATTTACAAACGGAAGTCTTCGACACCTTTGGAGTTCCACAAATTATTCATTCCGACAACGGAAAACAATTTGTAGGGAAAGAGTTCCAAAGTTTTCTACAAAAGTACGGAGTCAGGCATTTTAAGACCGCTGTTTATTCACCCCAATCAAACGCTTCGGAAAGAGTAAACCGAACACTACTCGCGGCGATTAGGTCATACCTCAAGGATGATCAACGCGAGTGGGATGCTCCGCTCGACGAGATAGCAGTAGCGATCCGAAGTTCCGTTCACTCAGCAACCGGTGTAACACCATATTTCGCCTTATTCGGGATGAATATGATGACGCACGGCAGTAGTTATGACCTAGCTAGTAAATTGGGTGCACTGGAAGACGGTGAGGTAACAACTCTCTCCCGTCAAAGCAAGTTGCAGTGCATTCGAAAGAAAATACGAGAGTCAATATTAAAAGCAAATGAAAAAAGCGCTAAGTCTTATAATATGAGGTCTCGTCAAGTAAGGTATCAGCCTGGACAAGAGGTCTACCGCCGAAATTTTATTTTGAGTGATGCATCAAAGTACCTCAATGCAAAACTGTGTCCCAAATTTACTAAATGTCGAAAAGTAAAACCCGTAGGCAAAAGCATGTATGAGCTGGAGGACCTTAAAGGTAAAATTATTGGAATCTTTCATGCGAAAGATTTGAAACAATAAATTCCCAAAAAAAATCCGTGTTAAGTGTCAACATTACGTGTAATAGTCTAACTATTTATTCACCAGGTACCTGATTCACGTATAACTTAACGAGTGGAGTGTTTGTTTATGTATAACTGAGTAATTCAGTTAAAACTTAAAGCAATATTCTACCTGTGATATCATTGTTTGTGCACGTATAACTTTTTAAGTCTAGATAGGACTTTAAACAATATTTCAACTGTGATATCAGTGTTTGTGGGTTATCGTTAAACCGTCTTTATGTAAAATCGATTCACTATGTACCTGATTTTAAATTATCAAAAGGTAGCTATGTCTTAACGACAAAATACGACCATGTTTTTTTTATATAACGAATCTGATTTTTTTACATGAAAGCAACAAACTGTGATATTAAAAACGTAGACACTGTGGTATAACACCAAACCACAATGGTATTAAGATCTGTGATATTAGACAATAGAGAAAACATACAACACCCACTCCCTAAGTAAAGTTAACCTGTGATATTTACACTGATAGTATAAGTACATCGATAACGACCTGTGATTAACCAGAACCAACTGTGATACAAATTCTGTGATATAACATCTAATCACAATGTCAATAAACCCTGACCCAATACACCAATAGTCAAAAACAACACCGGTGATACAAAACCCTATCGCGATAAGTTTAAAATCTGTGATAGAAGGAAAAGTGCAATACGAAACTCTGCTCGAGCCCTTATGTGTAATGAACTCTAGCATGTAAGCATGTGCAATCACACCCAAAAGTATTCATTAAGTATGTGTTAATTTATTGAAATAGTCCGTCCAGATTTCATTGATACATCTATGGCAATACTTCCCTTAATAAACAAAGTCAACCCATATCTTATACAGGTACATACAGAGTTGGCTTAGACAGGTTTATTTATTTTCTTAAATGTTTGTGTCTAATGCTAATTAACGCGTCCTTAAAACTACAACTCACCCAAAGAGTAGAACCGAAGTCATTACACTGTTGGCTTTCGTTTAGTTTCACATTGAAAAGGTTAAAGATGAGTAGATACTGATGGAATGATTTTGCCCGGCTGATGATCGTGGGTTCTTCCCCACTAGCATCCAGGTTACCAGGTTCACCCCATTTTGTGACTCCAGGACTCTCAAAACCGTGTGTTTTGTTACGGTCACCTGGAAGAAGAAAAACAGATTAAATTAAGAACATACCTACATACAAACAAACGATATAGATAAAAAAAAAAGAATAAAATCTTACAGCAGATTTCCCTGGTAGATTGAGGGATGTTTATTGAGGGATGTTTTTGTTTAGGGTGATATGTGGCCACTGCAAGAACCGATGAAGATGCTGGAAGATAAAAAAGAGTGTCAAGAATGGTTCAAATGAAAACACAACCGGAACACTGGCTTTTCTTGCATGGTCTTGAAATCAAATGTGCAAGATACAGCGCAGTGGTTGCCAAGGTTGAGGGGGTGGCTGGGAGCAGAGATTTCTTCGCCGAGTCATCAAGCGTGACTCGTTGTAAGTGAGACCTACTCTCAGCACCGCCTAAGAAATATGAAAAAGCATGGTAATACTTACCTGGCGGGACCACAGATGTTTTTGTTGGTGGAAGCTGACCTGTGGGCGATTTGTTGATGTTTTGTGTTGTTTATTTTTCTGTCCTTATGTTTTATTTTTGTTGGGCATATAGCCAGCCGCATAGGTTTATTTCTTATAGGGTTTTCTTCGGTTTTTTTGTTGGTAATCGACGCAAGTATGATCTATGAACCATGCGGACTTGAAAATTTTAATTTTGAAAACTTTTTTTTTGGCAAATGTCAAGTCGCTGACAGCAGACTGTCGGAGATGAGGGTAAGGTAGATTGATAGCGATAGACATCTGGTGGAGGTTTTTATAGGGTTCGTGTACGTGATAAGTTTGAATTTGTGTTATACGTTGGTTTTGAATGTGTAATTAATAACATCGTTTCATGCTATCCATCAATTAAATTTACATTTTATTTAAATTTTCTTAGTTTAAACTGTTGCTCTAGATTATTAATATATAAGTTATCTATAGGCCGAAAGGCATTAGCATTAAGATATTGATTGATTTAGAGTACCCGATTAGGGTCAGTAAGTTAGTTAAGTTGTTATATAAGCCAGTTTTATACATTTTTGTTAGCGCGTAAGTAGATATAAGATAATCAAATAAAAAATGAATTAAAAAAAAAAAAAAAAAAACATCGTTTCATGGCCATCGAGGGTTATTGAACCAAAGAGTTGAGGAACGGTTACCACCAAAACTTGCGGTCGGCTTATGCAACCGTAAGTCACCAACTCTTTGGTAAACGAATGTAGGTCAAAGATTCGGGACTTAACAAAATTTTTTGCGGTGGACTGTTGTTTAATTGTAGTTCGGAAGTAAAGCTGGTTGGTTACAGTGTAGTAACCTTTTGTTAATTTCAACATATATTTTTTTTTTGTGTTTAACGAACCCATTAAAGGTATGGGAATTTCATGTAGTTTTCTTTTGTGTAAATTGATTTGATTTTTTTTGTAGTGCTAGACTAAAATTCTTAGTGGAAAAAAAAAGAAGAATAAATAGAAATAGACACTGGATGAAAAGTGGAAGATACGTAAATAGTGAAAACCCTGTTCCACGGGTAAGTTTCTTGAAGGATGATTATTTTGTGATGTTATTTTGTATGGAAAAGTGATTGTATGTAGTGTAATGATGTGAATGTAATGCATGTTTTAAATAGTTGCAGGATAAGTGCAGGTGTAGCTACTAAGCTGAGAAAGCCCACGCAGTTCCAAACGGTCATAAAGAAAAGAAAAGGAAGATTGCAACACGGGTTCGTGGGAATCTCCGGCCCACCAAGTAAATTTTACATACAAGCAAATAAAAAAAAAAATATAAGAAAAGCACATAAGTGTGGGGGTAACAAAATTGCACAAATATAAAGGCAAATAAGTCCGCAACCGTGGAAATAAAAAGGGGTTTTTTGTAAAAAGTGTCTGGTGTCGTACGACGTACGAGATACAATAAAAAAAAGGAGTACCAGCAAGAACTCAATAGAAGTTGCCCAAGAGGGGGCGGAGCCCTAAGTCGGGCAAACAGCAAAAACCGAGCACTGGCTGCTGATACGCAATTATTATTAAGCAAAAGCGTGATTTTTTATTTATTATTTTTGGTTTTTTTTATGTAGTTCTAGTTTCAAATTTCATTTTATTTATGTTCCTTTTTCATAATTTTCTTCATACATATATATATTTTTTTTATTTTCATTAGTTTTTTTGTTGATTTCTTCAAATTTTGAGTTCGTTGGTTAGGTAATTCGAGGGGTGGGGAAAAACAAACAAAGGTGGTTCACTTGTACCCTGATCTGTGCAGGTTTGCCTTTTTGCCGTCCTATTGGACGATTCCCCTTTTTAGAGCTCTAGATAGGCAGGAGGTAGAGTAAATCGTGGCGGAAAATAAAGCAAGTGCCACTATATACCCACGGCTCAAGGTCCGTGACCATTTTTGGGTGTAAAAACGTCCCGAAGAGTATCTGAACCAAAATTTTTAATATATAAGAAGTCGAAAGTAATATTTATAAGCATAATTGTTGATTTTATTGTTGTTTTTCCTTTTTTTTTGGTAACTTTAACCAACTTATAGTTTTTTTTATTGTTCCTCCCAGTTTTTTTTTATTTTTACATAGTCATAATGTTTCTTGTTCTTTGTATTCTTTGAACTTCAATCAAATAAAAGAAATGTTCATCACGCTTTTTGAAATGAAAAATTTGTTCTTTTGATGGGTGACGAAAATCGCCCAATGGAAAATTAAATTCTTTTATAGGGGGGTGAAAAGCGGAAGGTGAGTCGACGGCAATGACTAGGTCCCTGATGGCCTAATCAGAATAGGGAAATCTTGGCAAGGACGGTCAACAAGATTTCAGGTTGGGTGGGAAAAGACCATGCTGCAAAAACATCAGCAGCTATCTATTGAGGTGGAACGATTGTCGCGTTCTTTTTGTGGTGGTGGTTAGTTTTTTTTGTTCAAAGGCACGATTTATGTTTTTGATACGCGGTGAGGTACGGTGTGAAGGCAAGACTCCCCCCTATTTCCGGCGAGCTTAGTCGAGCAACGCGAGCGTGCCATGCCTTCATTCCGTGCAATCTTCCCTTTCCTTTCTTACGGTTAAGTGTCTTTCCTGTCCCTCTTCCAGTACCTCTGTTGTTTTCTTTATCCTACCTACCTTCCCGGCTACCATAGCTAACTTCCTACCCTACCTAATACCTACTGTGTGGATATCCTCATGTGGTTTTTATTTCGTTCCGTTTGTCCATACCTTAGTATTTTCTTTTTTCATTTCCTTTTACAGGCACTTCCGTCTCCTTCCTTTTTCCATTTCCTATACCTTATACTCCCAAATTCCCCTCCCATTGCTCCGTATCACTTTGTACGCCAAATGCAATGAATCCTATCCTGCTGGTGGTATTGCAGTATTCATAAAAAGTGAAATTGTGTGTGATCACTCTAAAATTGATTTTATTAGTGCAGACATCATACGAATGAATTTTTTATATAAACAAGATTGGTATGTACTTCTTTGCATTTATCGTTTGCAATATTTTAGTAAAAACAATTTTATTGAGGAGTTTTGCGATGTTTTAAATAGTACAAAGAATAAAAATTTAATAGTCTTGGGAGATATCAATATTGATTTTTTAAAAGAAACTGATTAGTCCAGGCGCTAGAGGTAGTTGAGTATGCATAATATGAGTACCGAGTTTCGCCAACGGATTTAAGTGAAGAAAGGGTCAGAGAAAAATAATGTGAATCTTGCCGGTCGATTTTTTGGTCCATATTTTTTTTACCCCCTCCTCTCTTATTCGTAAAGGGAATGTATTGAGTACATGATATGAAATCATTTTAATGATTATTTTTGTAATAATTTATAGTTTTCTGCAATTTTAAAACGTAAAAGTCAGGACTGATTCTTAAATAATAAAAGTAAATAAAGCTCATTTCTCAACTTTAACATCACTTTTTGACAATTTAAAAAAAGACTAACTTTGGTGTACCCTGACCTGTGTTAAATTCGATATCTCTGTCAATACTAATGATAGAGACCTAATCTTAGACTTAATTTTTTGTAGAAACAACAACCTTTAAGACTGTATTTAAGTTGGGCTTCCATAGGTTTAGGGTTACCAGATTTTCAATTTTAAGTGCTATTCAAATTTTCTTCCCGAAACAAAGTTTTGACTTTGAGGTCATTTTTTTCAGAAAATGTCTGATAAACAGAGAGCCTCTTTATTTTTTACAGATGTACAAAACAATAATGAGAAAAAAACTCAGTAATAAGTGCACTCAAAAACACATACATTTTATGATACTTGAAAAAATACAAAACGGGTAAAATTAAAAAAAAAAAAATTAAAAAAATGTTTACCTTTGAGGTTTGTTTGAATAAAACAATAATACGGGCACTTTTAGTAGTTTTTTTTATGTATTTTATACAAATACAATTATAACAAGTGCTCAAAGTGCCCTCCTTCGTTTTGAATGCATGCCTGAGCCCGTTTTTGAACTTCATTGTGGGTGTTTGCTCTCGATTAATCTTGTCTTACTTGTAGTCTTGTAATCTTTGAAACTGTATTTAGATTGAACCTTTGAGTTTTTATAAATAGAGGAACCATGCTAGCTTGCGTTAAGACGTCGATAGATGTCACCAAGTAAATAAAATCGACATTTGAAATTTTTGGTGGAATGCTTTCCACAGAAATTTGACTTAAATAAAGGCAGCGGAAAAGGGAAGCAGGGAAAACGTCATTTGTATGGAGAAATGCACAAGAAAACTGTTGCTTTGAAAATTCAAATGTCGATTTATTTACTTGGTGACATCTATCGACGTCTTAACGCAAGCTAGCATGGTTCCTCTATGTATACAAACTCTATGATTGAACTCCTATAGGCTAAGGGTTGCCAGATTTTCAGTAAGGATAAAGTTACTGGCATCTTCGTTGTGCTCTTCTTGAATTTCCATTGCAAAACTCATATAAGAAAAAAATCTCTGCGTATTTTTCTTTCCTAAATGAAGGCATTTCAAATTTGGGGTCTGAATGTACAATGGGTAAGTAAGTCATATAAAAGATCAAGAAAACAAATTTGTTCATCAGTTTATTGTTTATCAAAATAAGTCACGATTGCAGTTTGATCAGAGAGCTTTTTGAAATGCCTTCATTTAGGAAAGAAGAATACGCAGAGATTTTTTTCTTATATGAGTTTTGCAATGGAAATTCAAGAAGAGCACAACGAAGATGCCAGTAACTTTATCCTTACTGAAAATCTGGCAACCCTTAGCCTATAGGAGTTCAATTTAAATACAGTTTCAAAGATTACAAGACTACAAGTAAGACAAGATTAATCGAGAGCAAACACCCACAATGAAGTTCAAAAACGGGCTCAGGCATGCATTCAAAACGAAGGAGGGCACTTTGAGCACTTGTTATAATTGTATTTGTATAAAATACATAAAAAAAACTACTAAAAGTGCCCGTATTATTGTTTTATTCAAACAACCCTCAAAGGTAAACATTTTTTTAATTTTTTTTTTTTAATTTTACCCGTTTTGTATTTTTTCAAGTATCATAAAATGTATGTGTTTTTGAGTGCACTTATTACTGAGTTTTTTTCTCATCATTGTTTTGTACATCTGTAAAAAATAAAGAGGCTCTCTGTTTATCAGACATTTTCTGAAAAAAATGACCTCAAAGTCAAAACTTTGTTTCGGGAAGAAAATTTGAACAGCACTTAAAATTGAAAATCTGGTAGCCCTAAACCTATGGAAGCTCAACTTAAATACAGTCTTAAAGATTGTTGTTTCTACAAAAAATTAAGTCTAAGATTAGGTCTCTATCATTAGTATTGACAGAGATATCGAATTTAATACAGGTCAGGGTACACCAAAGTTAGTCTTTTTTTAAATTGTCAAAAAGTGATGAGTTGAGAAACGAGCCTTATTTACTTTTATTATTTAAGAATCAATCCTGACTTTTACGTTTTAAAATTGCAAAAAACTATAAATTATTACAAAAATAATCATTAAAATGATTTCATATCATGTACTCAATACATTCCCTTTACGAATAAGAGAGGAGGGGGTAAAAAAAATATGGACCAAAAAATCGACCGGCAAGATTCACATTATTTTTCTCTGACCCTTTCTTCACTTAAATCCGTTGGCGAAACTCGGTACTCACATTATGCATACTCAACTACCTCTAGCGCCCGGTCTATTGGGTATTTTTTTTCTTTAGGTTTTGCTACGTAACATATGTGTTTCCCAAAGCCCTCTTGTCGTAAAAGGCAATTTTTGGGCTGTATGGAAAATAAGAACGTCTTCCCAGGATTCTACAGGTACTCCAAGATTTCTCAGAGATTGTTTAGATTCATTTGTTGTGTCTAACAACAATTTGAGATCTTCTGATGATTCTTTTTCAATTTTAGGTTGATCAAAAAGGAGTTTAAATTGATTATCCTTTAATAATCTAACATTTTGAAACCTTTTTGTAAGGATCGCCCATGCGGCTTCAAAATTCGTATCTGTATTTCGCAGCATTCTCGCTGCTTCACCGGTTAAATTACTTTTTAAATAATGCAATTTGTGAGCATCGGAAATTGACGTGTTTCTATTGACCAAGCCTTCAAACAAACCCTTAAATTCTGGCCACATTTTCAATGATCCATCAAAAGTAGGAATTTTGATATGAGGAAGCTTTAATTCTATCGATGGTGCGTTTGAACCACTTAAAGACTTGTTGAAACTAGTCTGGGTATCGATAATCGTAAGACGTTGTTTTAACTCAGATGAATAATTAAAAAATACCTCTTTTAATTTGTGAAACGTAAGAGCTTCCATATATTTTACCTTGGATTCTTCTGTAGGAGCTTCAACAATTTTCTGATGTAACGACCTAGCCTCTTCAAAAGACGATTCTAGTTCCGATAAACGCGCTTCGTTCATATGAACCGTTTTTTTTTTGTTGTCTCTAAGCAAACATATGCCCTATAGTCGGCATCTATATCTTGTGCAATTGTTTGAATTGCATCGATATAATTTATAACCTTTCCCTTGCTCATTTTTATAATCAATAAGGATATACAAATAAACCGAGAACACACTACACACGAATGTATTTAAATCACCAAGAATCAACAATTTAAGCTATTACTTATTATAAAAAAAAAATGCCACACACCTGTTTTTAAAGCGTTGCTCCCTCGTTGTACAGCTTCTCCAGATTCTAATCCTCACAGCAAGTAGAAGTAATCGTTCTTTTTTCCAACAAGAAAATGTCTTTCATCCAGCACATTAACGCGATTGTTCTTTTGTTTGATTAGCAAACCACGATTCACACGAAATTTTCAATTCGCACTTCAGTTTTTAGAAAATGAAACTTAATTTTTAAGTTTTTCACACTGATCCTTTTAGGATCCTTTACATCCTGCTCGAAGGACCAAAATGTATCGCAAGGACACTAGCTTAAAAGTTTATTTTTAGGTTTCAACCGCAGTCATTAGTCGCGTTTTATCTATACCTATCGTTTATCGGCGGGATCTTTGATCAATGCAATCAACTCTTAATTGTCTTTAACTTTATCTTTGATCAATACAATCAACTCTTAATTGTCTTTAACCTTATTTGCTTTAATTTTTTGCAAGAAAAAGAAAGAACTAAATTGACTAAAGCCTATAGATAATCAATCGAATAAAAGGACAAAAAACGTTCTCTTTTTAATTCAGGTTTCTTTAATTTTATGATCTTATGATCTCGATTACTAGTGCGCAAGTGAGTCTACATTTCCAATCCACATCTATATAACACCTCGGTATCCGCTTATAGCTGTTCATCCGTTGGTACCTCTATAGGACGTTGACTTGTTGAGGATTTTCGTCGGCGACCAACAGCTTCCCCCTTCACTGCCTCCTTCTTCCTTTCCTCTTTGCTCTCCAAGCATCACTTTCCTCATCAAAAAGAAAGTAAAGAAAACATCGCATGTAGGAGGTGTCAAAGCGATGTTTTGGGACCTCCCAAAGTCTCCTCCCATTTTCTCTTTGTTTTGAGAGAGATTTTACCAATTGTGGTAATATAGTGCAGTTGTTTTGCCGTCGGTTGTTTTTTGCGATGGGCATTGCAAGTGCCGTCGGCACTTGTATTTTATGGATGTGGAGCTGTCCAAATCCATTGTTTTTTTTTTGCATGCTGCGTTGCAACGCTGACCTTCTATGCGAAGTTTTAGTGTTTTTATTCGCCGACCCTGGACAGCCGTGAGTCATACCTCGGCTGGGAAATAAAAAGCACATCACAATGCTACATTTAGAGACCGGGGTGTCTCCGCTCTACGTCGTTTCGCTCAAATTGCACTTGTTCTACATTGCAAAGAATATGGCTCTTCCAAATCATCGTCTGCCTAATATTATCGCAAAATATCTGCTATCACGAAAATCACGGTTCTTCGAAGAATGGTCACGACTTGGAGTTCAGCACGACATCCAGTTGGTGGAAAGAAATACTAGTACCAGGAAAGACATCTTTACAGAATTATTGGGAAGGATTGAGGATTCTTTCTTTGTTAAATTTACGGAGTCAGCCCAACAGAGTTGTACCCGAAACATGTATATTGTATAAGCTCCTGAGATACGACCTTGGACCTAACAATTACTTCAACGACCGATATGCAATAGAAACAATCTCTTTAATTTTCAAAACCAGAGGAGAATTACTACGACTGAACTACATACCATACGGACCGGATGTAAGTACGGAATGCAGTTTATGCAATCTTCGTGCGACGGGAAATGTTCTCCATTTTATAGGAACATGTCCAATCCTGCAAGCAATACGAAAACAGCACTTGGGGAAAAACTATTTAACTGTTGATGAAGCTGCAAATGTCTTGAATGGTCAAGATTGGATAATGTTATCAAGCTACGTTAAAACAGCCCTTAACTACAGAAATCAAATTTTAAATGAAGCTTTTTAATAAGAAAAACAAAATATTTATATTATTATTTGTTGTGATAATCTTAAAGGAGTCTAATCTTTTCAACTTTACTTTAATCTTGATTATTATACATAATGTTTGAATAATAGGTACTCTTTTTTTCTGGCTGACGGCAAAAGCCAATGCTATACTTGTCAATTTGTAAATGTATGTAACCTATTGTAAATAACAAATAAAATCACATTCAACTACTACATAGGCTATATTTCATCGACATATTCCGTCAGGGACGTCAACGTGAACTTATTGTTTGTATTGAGTATGCTCGAAAGCTACTGATTCCATTTGAATGAATTTTGGAATATAAATAGTCTAGAGCCTAAGAAATGATATGGGATATTAAGATGCTTTTTTCGGCTTCCATGTCCCATCCTGAAATTTTGTGGGAAATACCTAAAAAAAATTCCCTCAAAATTTGAGCCCTTAATATTAAATGCTCGCCCAAGGCATACAAAGATTTCTCGTTTAAAATACACGTAAACTTAGTTTTTTTCTTCAAAATTCTACAGTTCAGAGGCATTTTATGTTATAGACTAGGACATTGGTAGTTTTTCTTAATTATGCTCTACAATACTGCTCGTTGTGGTGAAGTCGTAACTCACACCGACGAAATAGTATGGGTCACCCAAACCTAATTTTTTCGTGAAATTCTCGTTTTTTTTACTACATATTTCGAAAGTATGAAAATCCTAGCTGTGCCTGCGACTTCGTCCGCGTGGAATAGTGACTTTCGGCAGCATTTTGAATTTTAAGGCAACTTATTTTGCAAATAAGACACATTAATACGTTTTTAGTAAACTATTGTTACATATATTATTTTATTTCAGCACATTTTTGCACACGGCATTCTTACTTTTTCCATCCTTTGTCAAATAAAAAGGTTTTGCGATTGCGAGTTTGATACACTCCTTTAAACTTAGATGACAAATCAGTGGGAATTAAAATTAATTATTAAAAATACGGAGAAGCAATATTTTTCTCCTTTCACTGTTCCAGTCACAATTAAAACTTTTATAATGCTGCATCCCAGATGTGTAATTTGTGGCTGTCCACAATTCTGGATTACTCATTATTGGCACTGGAACACCAACTTGCAGGCGTAGTAATATTGGGATAACAGATACAGCGATGTCCTTCTTCAGGCTCAAGACTACCTTTGCACCAAAATTCATAGAAATCGGTTTATTAGTTTGGCGATTTTTGATAAGAAATAAAAATAGACACAGATTTCATTTCAGACTTATGATATTAGTAAAGACTCCCATTCCCGTGGGAATATGGTGACCGTTCCCGTAGGAATATGGGTATGACTTACAGTATATGTTACTCAGAGATAGTGTAGCATTCTTACGGTGGAAGAATTTTTGAAATCGGTAACAAAGTTCCAGTATGCGTTCCGTTCCCATGGGAACATAGGGATAAAATATATAGCCTTTGTCCATTTTTAAATTTTAGACTTTCTCTGCACACAATTTCATTTAAATCTGTTCATTAGTTAGGGCGGGCGATGGTAACATAGGAAGGCGAACAGTCAGAGCTACTTTTGAATTTATAATATTAGTGAAGACCGGTTCCCGTGAGAATATTCGAATGAAATGTAACATTTGTCCTTCTTCAGGTTCTAGATCATCTCTGTATAAAATTTCATTTAAATCGGTTCGGTAGCTTGAGTGAGAGATGATAACATAAGACGAACAGACAGACCTACTTTTGCACTTATTATATTAGTAAGGACTCTCGTTCCCGTAGGAATATGGGATGAATTAATGCTTATGTTACTCGGGGATAGTGTAGCATTTAATATTAGGATAAAATATAAGGTCCTTCCTTAAATTCTAGTATAGCATTCTAATGGTGGAAGAATTTTTGAGATCGGTGCTGTAGTATCAAAGTTCCCGTATCCGTTCTAGTTCCCGTGGGAATAAAGGGATAAAATATAAGGTTCTTCCTTAAATTCTAGACTTAAATTCTGTACAAAATTTTATTTAAATCTGTTCATTAGTTAGGGCAGGAGATGGTAACATAGAAAGGCGAACAGACAGAGCTACTTTTGCATTTATAATATTAGTGAGGAGCTGTTCCCGTGGGAATTTTCGAATGAAATGTAACCTATGTCCTTCTTTAGGTTCTAGAACATCTCTGTATACAATTTCATTTAAATCGGTTCTGTTGCTTGGGCGGGAGATGGTAACATAGAAAGACGAACAGACAGAGCTACTTTCGCAATATTATATTAGTAAGGACTCCCGTTCCCGTATAAATATGGGTATGAATTGAAATTTATGTTTCTCGGGGATAGTGAAGTATTCTAACGTTGGAAGAATTTTTGATATCGGTGCAGTAGTTTCTAAGTTCCTGTATACGTTCCCGTTCCTGTGGGAATATAGGGATAAAATATAAAACCTATGTCCTTCTTTAAATTCTAGACTTTCGCTGTACAAAATTTCATTTAAATCTGTTCATTAGTTAGGGCGGGAGATGGTAACATAGAAAGGCGAACAGACAGAGCTACTTTTGCATTTATAATATTAGTGAGGAGCTGTTCCCGTGGGAATTTTCGAATGAAATGTAACCTATGTCCTTCTTCAGGTTCTAGAACATCTCTGTATACAATTTCATTTAAATCGGTTCTGTTGCTTGGGCGGGAGATGTTAACATAGAAAGACGAACAGACAGAGCTACTTTCGCAATATTATATTAGTAAGGACTCCCGTTCCCGTATAAATATGGGGATGAATTGAAATTTATGTTTCTCGGGGATAGTGAAGTATTCTAACGTTGGAAGAATTTTTGATATCGGTGCAGTAGTTTCTAAGTTCCTGTATACGTTCCCGTTCCTGTGGAAATAAAAAAATAAATAAAAAATAAATAGGGTGGCGCAACAGAGCGAGGAGCCCCTGGGCCTAGCGCATCTCTCACAACCATGCCTTGTGAGGGAATGGAAGGGACCTACAATTTTCTGCCGGTTCCGAACGGCTAATCGAGAAAGCGCTTGTCATGGCAATGAATACTAACGGAGGACTTGCCAATTCCTCGCGAAAGGCGATACCCGTGGAAAAAACATTTTTGCCTCTGTTGGGATTCGAACCACGAACCTCTGGATTAACAGGCGGACATGCTATCCATCACACCACGGGTACCACCTGTGGGAATATAGGGATAAAATATAAAACCTATGTCCTTCTTTAAATTCTAGACTTTCGCTGTACAAAATTTCATTTAAATCTGTTCATTAGTTAGGGCGGGAGATGGTTACATAGAAAGGCGATCAGACAGAGCTACTTTTGCATTTATAATATTAGTGGGGAGCGGTTCCGGTGGAAATATTCGAATGAAATGTAACCTATGTCCTCCTTCAGGTTCTAGACTATCTCTGTACAATATTTCATTTAAATCAATTCAGTAGTTTGGGCAGGAGACGGTAACATAGAAAGCCTTCGCTTCACAATACCCTCTACTGTTGACCTTTTGTATGGTCAAGCAACTGTTTCGGAAAAGAATGTCGAAGGTCTATTGTATGCGCATGGAATCACCGATTAATCCGTAAAATACTACAATTAATTATTTTCTCGTGGTGAAACTTAAACGCAATTATCTTGAAACTGCTCAAAAAGTAAGCGACCGATTTAGATGAAATTTTGGGAGATTACTCTCAGTAATATTATCGAAAGGATATATCTAAAATCTAAATTCAAAAGGTGTTTTGAAGGCTTTTGCTGACGATATTGGATGTGTATACGGATCACTTAATCTTCTAGTTCTTATTTCTGATATAAATTGGGATCTTAATTCATTTCGAATGTGGTTTGCTGAACATGAGTTAGTAATTGAATCAAAAACAAAATTAATGTTTTTCAGTTTGTCTCAAGCGAATTCTTTCCCAACTGGTGCTGATATTGTCTTTCATGCTCCCGAATGTCAAAAATTCAAATTAATTAACTGTGCTTGTTGTTGTTCAGATACCTTTCTGAGTATCCGAAATTGCAGTGACAATTGTTTCTCGATTGAAACAGTTGATGAATTCAAATACCTAGGGCTAATAATTGATTCTAAAATGTCTTTTTCTAACCATACTATGTAGTTCTTTGAGAAAATATTTCCGCTGCACACTCAGACATTTCTTTTATTTAAGACGGGTTTGCTTATCGCAATTACTAGCCACAATTTACTATGCATTTTTCCATTCCAGATTACAATATGGAATATGTTGTTGGGGTGGTTCTTACTATGATAAGATTCAACCGTTATTGATTTTACAAAAGTATATTGTGAGAAAAATCTGTTATAAAAATTGTCTGCATCATAGTTTTCCCTTATTTTGAGATTTAAAAATTCTTCCTATACGTCACCTCTACTGCTTTGAAGTTCTGAAAGCTTTTTTTGTAAAGTCCGGAAATTTTAGAATACTAGACAACAGTGGCGAAGCGTCCATATAAGTCGATTATTTCCGACTTACCTTTTGAAATTCTCATCCGAAACATCTTAGACTTCTGGCAACATGAATCAAACTTAATCTTAATCATACTCATGAACTCGCTGCCAACATTTTTTTAACAACTACCACTTTGCTTTCCGTCCTATTCTACACACATGTTGGCTCTCCAACTCACTCCATAAACAAACACAAAACTTTAGCAACATACAAGGTAACCCCAAATATTACGTGTTATAAAATTTGTTGCGGGATAGAACACATTTGTGTTCTTTCCTCTTTTTTCTTTTACCAAAAAACATGACGGTAGAACATCGTCTTATTTTCTTCCATAAGAAAGCATGTATTGAACAGAGAGGTGCCTAGCGCTAGGAACCTCTCTGTTCAATACATGCTTTCTTATGGAAGAAAATAACCCGGTATTCTAGCGTCATATTTTTTGGTAAATCTGTTACTGTTTGTTATCTCTTATTCTTTGCGCTCTGAGCAGTTGAATATTGTGCAGAGCACCGGCGCAGTAGCCCAGTGTTCATTTGCAGGTTGCAGCATTGCTTCTGCACACTTCGGTGTTTGCATGATATTGGTTTAATAAAAGAAAAAAACGCTTTCCTTCGTATTTCTTCCCATGGACACATGCTTATAAACAAAAATGTATATTGCAGGTTGCAGCTTGAGGTAGGTCTCTGCTTGAAGAATAAGAAAATAACACGCTGCTCTCCGACTTATTTTATGAATTTGTATGTGTCTCTGCACTGGACTCATGTGTCAAAGCTCAAAGGTTGCCACTTTCATAACAAATATGCGTGGATATTAGATTTCATAGCTTTATATGCATATTTTTGAAAGAAAAGGAAAAAAATAATTGGAATTTTTCTAAAGTGGGACAACTGGCCCAAATGGATTCAGTTCCCAATGAGCCGTATTTTATTTGGGAAACGCAGTTTACTAGCAGAACGCAGTGCAATACTTATTCAAACTGATGTAGTGCTTTTCGTGATTTTTTTAAATATTACAAATTTGGGCTTTAAAAATTGAAAAGTGCAAGAAGTCTGAAAAGTTTTCCGATAGTAAGTTTCAGTGGTTTGATTATGGCCTTAATATCTGTTGACTGTTACTTAACTGATTTTCACTTAGAGGAAACAAATAGTTTTAATTAGCTTAGTTTTATGAAAAGAAAAAGGTTATGACGCTCTACCTAATAGCAAAGTTGGTTTGAAATACTTGACTTTTTGGCTTGATGCGAAGACAAACATTGCACAAAAAAAATTTCAATTAAACTTTTTTTTTGTTGGTGACTAAGTTTCCTTCGAGATTCGAGTTACCATTTGGAATTATTCACCCCTCGCCACTGCTAGACAATCATAATCTTCTAGGTAATGTTTTGAATTTAGTTTCTCCCTCTCTCTCTAAGAACTGTCAAAACAGCGAATATATTTTTGAAGCAATCAGAGGCTTGGTTATATGTATAGCTTGAGTTTCAATGATTTGGAAACACGGACACTTTTGAGTGTCCGTGTATAGACAATTTTTTTCTGTTAACATAATATATAAATTAGTTTAAATCTCAAAACTCCTTTGCGTTTCTCATTTTTTAGTTCTCAGACTAATGACTGTGTATTTAAAATTATAAGTCAATTTATTTGATCTATTTTTTGTTTTGGATTTCTTCCTTAAGCATTTATATTATAATTCCTTTTAGTTACTAAAGGGTCACCCCACCCTATGATTATTTATTGAATTTAAATTTTACTGTGAGTTATGTGCATTTAGCACTATTTTTTTTTTTTTATAAAAATATAAAATGTACTTACGGCCGATTTCTTCACATTAGTACTAAGGGGGTCTAGTACCCGGTCTAGCTAGACCTGGTACTAGCCTTAATACCTGGTCCTACATAAAAGTTAGTACTTCCTCATTTCTTCACATCATAGATGTCAGATCGAAATTCCTACTGAAGTACTAGTGACTTGATACGTCTAAAACTGGTCGAATCTTTTTTAAGACACTTTTTTGACAGTTTAAATTATAAATTTGAATTGAACTTCAAATTCCTCAATTTTTTTGTAAATTTCGTCGTTTATACAATTATTAGAATTAATTTGATATGGATGTGAATACTTTCTGATAAGTACCATCGCCGTCGCTTCGGTGGTATTCATGTATGTAGTTTTTTATGTACAAAAATGTACATATGTACATATACATAGTTTATTTTATATATATGTATATATATATGTATTATAGTATATAGAACCCTGGAACAAAGGAATAAAAATACCCCAAGGAAGTGCTAACTGGAGTTAGAAAGATACCAATTTTCTATTGAATCACGTCCGCGAACTTGGATTGAAATCGGAATTAAACTGTTGAACAAATGGGACTACAAATTAAATCATGAAAGCAGATTGGGTTATGATTGCCGAAGATTGTAGAAGATACCTTTAACTATGTCTTCACTACGTCGTTGGATCCTCTTTTTTAATCATGGTTAGGTACTTTTATGTAACTAGTATGGTTTTGATTTTATTATTTTAAATAAAACAACCAAAAAACTTGATATCTTTTGTTTTGTTTGGTTATTGCAATTGTAGGGTGATACTTTCTCTGGCAGTAGTATTTCTGTGATTTAGGTTTCCTCCAATTGATTCGGAATCACTTCCAACTGATCCACATAAAATATAATTCGGCTTAAACGATCTTCATGTTGAGTTGTCTCTTCAGGCGGCTGCGGCTCGTTTGAATTGATGCATATATTATGCAATATTACTCATGCAGCAACTATTTTTTGGGCAGTATTAGTTTCACCCGCAAACCATATGCTTACACAGGAAACAGCGGTATTATTGGTGTATATGTACAATTTTCATTTACTGATTCTTCGCCAGGTGATTGCAAGTTAATATGGGTGCAGTCAATGGCCCCAATTGTTCGTGGGAACTGGGCAATTTTGTAAATTGATTCAAAGCAAAAAACTTTAAAATTTTTCTCTAACGATACGACTTGATTTTGTATGCTAGACCCCCAACATTTTGGTTCTAATTTTGGTCGGGTACTATTTAATTTATCGTATCAATTTGACAGAACTAGTGTGTTTGTGTTTTGTCAAGAAATGAGTTGATACTCATTTGAGTACTAATGACTGGTATAATAATATATTTTTTGTTGTTTTTGAAGAGCTAGCTAATACCGGGTCCTAAGTAGTACTCGGTTTCAAACTGACAGAACTTATTTTAATTTTTGATGTGAAGAAATGAGTTGATACCGATTTGTTTGTTATTTTTAGGACTATTACCAGATCTATCGTTAGTTCTGTGTGAAGAAATTGGCCGTTAGATTTCTAAAACTGGTCGAATCCCTTATACGACATTTGATTGACAATTAAAATTTTAAATTTGAATTGAACTTCAAATTTCTCATTTTTTTTTTTTTGAAAATCTTGTCGTTACAGTTGGTTTAACTTTTTTAATTGGTTTTTGAGTTGATTAGATATGTACATATGTGAATGATCTGGTAAGTACCGTCGTATTTATGTATGTAGTTTGTTTTTTACAAGGAATAGAACGCATAATTGCATATACATAAAGTTTATTTTAAATATACCTACATATAGAGCCCTGGGGTGGAAGAAAAAAATAAAAATCCCGCAAGAAACAAGTCAAGTAACAGAATTGATAGAAGATACCTTAAACCATGCCCAACTACGTCATTGGATACTCTTTTTTAATTATGGTTAGGCACTTTTATATAACTAGTATTTTTGGTTTTTTTTTATTTTAAATAAAACAACTGAACAATTTGAGTTTCAGCTTAATTATTGCAATTGTAGGATGATACTTTCTCTGGCAACACAATTTATGTTGTTTAGATTTATTTCGAATGGAGGCGGAATCGCTTTCAATTGATCTACTTAAAATAGCTCGACGTGAACGATCTTCATGTTGAGTTGAATCCTCAGGTGGCTGCGGGTCGTTAGCATTGATGCATATATTATGCAATATTGCACACGAAACCTGCGTTTCCATACACTATACTGCCTCTGGTTATTTTGCATTGGTTTTGACGCATATCCGGATTGTTAATGGTGTATGCTGTGGCCAAATAATTCGTATTTGCATAACTAGAGTCACCAATCCATTACATAATATGTAGTTTTCAAATTTATCTGCTTCTAATTTGGCTGGCCTTTCCGAATGTCAAAAAATGGTTTGATCATGCACAGATCCAGCCCAACGAGCACATGTTTGCACATTTAAGGAAAACGGCTACGAATCCCTTCTCTCTGTTTAAAATAGTTAAGCCGTATTATTACCACTAACTTATTACCCGCCAGGTTATTGCAATTTAACATGGGTGCAGATGAGGCTCTCAGTTGTTCTGTGAATGTTGCGGGCATTTTCACAAACTAGTTCAAATGTCATATTAATGCCATACAGAGGCCGACAACTGCATGAAATCAACGACTGGCAACTGCGAACTGCAATGATCCCCAAGCCATGAAACGCAAAGTAACGAGAAGGTGCTGTTCCGGTGATTTATATCATGAGATCTTAGTAAAATCCAGTTCAAAATTAGCTTTAATGCTCTACACATAATATTTACAATACAGTGTATGCATGTGTGCTAATTCTTCTGTAACTAATTGAAGAACAAATAGAAATAATTTATAATGTATAATTTAAAACTTTGGAAAAAGTCAACGTCATCCCAACTATTTGAATAATTTCTCTGTGGCATTCGATATGCACGAAGAACTCCCACCACTTCTTCATCGTTTTCGACGTTATCAAAGTCCATGAATAAATTATCTCCACCGAAAACTAAATCCATTTCCTTTTTGTGATTGTAACCACAAAAAAAAAAAAATTCACAATACTGAAAATATAAACTATAATTCCAATAAAAGTAAACATATTAAAAAAAAATTTGCCCAATCGATTCAAAGCAAAAAAATTTCAAATTTTCTCCAACGAAACGACTTGATTTTGTATGCTAGACCCCCAAATTTTAGGTCCTAATTTTGGTCGGGTACTATTTAATTCTTCGTATCAATTTGACAGAACTAGTATGTTTATGTTTTCTCAAGAAATGACTTGATACTCATTTGAGTACTGTATAAGAAAACAAAAAAAAATTTTTTTTGGCCCAGTCTAAGCTAGATGTTCAATTTCATTGGCAGCTCGTCTGTTAGGCATTGCATAATCATTTGGAGTAATGTTTTGAAAAATTATTCCCAATGTGTCGTGAAGAGTATCTTTGCCATTTAGTGTTTCAACGAAGCGATCGAAGTTATCAAAGGAAATGCTGTATTTAAGTCCGGACGACGTAAAATATCTTCAGGGCACACATAGGAACTGTTAACTGTAGAAAAAGTTAGTTCGGTCTCGAATTCTTCTAATGTAGTATACGAACAACAGTGCCTGTATTTAGACAGCAAGTTGATTATTTTTTTACTGTTACATAAGCTTTTGACCACTAGATCTAAAGTAATGTGCTTCGAAGCTTTGATTTTATGGCTGGAAGCAGCGTATATCAATCATGTCTTGACCAATCGAAAATATTGCGAGGTCGTTATTAGCTTTTCTTATTTCACGTTTTTTTCTTGATAAATGCGAAACATCGCCCATATCAAATGATTTCAAGAAGCACGTTAAAAGCTCTGGAACGTTATCGCATTCACCTTTAATCAAATCTTCAGCAGTGCAACATGGGCGTCGCCAGGAATTTTTAAGGTCTTTTTTCGAGGACAATTTCTCAAAAATCAATGAAAAAACGTGGACATTTTTTTGAAAAAAAGTAGGACATATTTATTGACAAGAATATTGAGAGATACTTTAAAAGTATCATTTTTTGTTTCCTCAAAATAGAGAAACAACGTAAGTATATAGTATAAGTAAAGTAGTATAGTATGAAATGAATCACAAAAATTATCACAGATGATTCAGAGTTTCTGGAGTTTTTTTGAATCGAAGAATGATTAATATAAATGCTTAAATATGCTCGCGTAATATTTCTAGATGTTAGAGAAATCTCATTGAAAAGTCCTCGTTTTCAGCAACTTTGCGAATTGTCCTCATTTAAAAAAAAAAAAAAAAATTTCATTGATACTCCTTTTTCCGCTTTTTTCTCAAATTGTCCTCGTTTTTTACGAGAATACTCTTTGAAAAGTCCTCGTTGTTTCAACATTTTCTCCAAATGTCCTCGAGGACAAAGATTAATCTTTTCTTAAAAAAAAACTCAGGTTGGGGCATTTGAATTTAGAATTTCTTCTCGAAGTTGTACTACAACAGAACGAGTTGTCTCCTTCATTGACATGCTTTTAAATAAATCATGATATGTGACAATATCAGCTGAAATAGGAGCAAGAAACTTTTTTTTTTAGAGCAAATAATTTTGATCTGCTTGGAAAAAAGTTTCCATTATTTTATTTTCTAAGTGACGATCTGAAAATGAAGTGCTGTTTATGGAGTCTGAAAAAAACTTGCATTGTTCAGTGAATAATCGATAATATTCTCTTTTGACATGGTCAAAAAACAGGCATTGGTTTTTTTGTATCACGTATTCCTCCAAAATTTCACACAGCAATTTATAAGCTGTCTTTGAAGCCTGTCGTTTTTTAACAAAATCGCTTTCTTCTTTTTTATTAATGTCCAGCAAGTATAGATCCTTGCAGCATTTGTGGTAGAGAATTGCGGAGCTATCCGCCTTCGGAGATCGGGCGGTACTTAAATTGCTGTGAATAGTTTATAACACTGAGTGTGACAGCCATCGTTTAACGAGGTTTCTTTAGAAAGTTCAACTGAAGCATAAACGCTGCTAGATCGTCGGAAAGCAGGTTTCACTCTACGATATTGCAAAATAGTCATACACTTTTTTAAATTTCTAGTGTAAACTTTTTGACTTTAGCACCACTTTTTATTTCATAAAATACACATTCACTTACATCACTCATTATTGTAATGAGATACGAAGCTTATCGCATGAAATTCGCAAAATAACTAACAAACAAATCAAAGCGGTAATTATCATGTCAGCAGACGCTGTAGTGAAGTTGGTGAGAGAGAGTAAAAGATAAAGAAAGAGTGAAAGAGAAGTGAGGCGCGGAATGAAAAATACACAGCTCTCAAAATGTCTACGCTTCAGCTCAATCGCCCCAACTTAATTGTCAGATTATATGTTTTCCGTAATCCTGATAAAATTACCTTCAACATAAAAAAAAAAATTAATCGCGCTCGAGTATTTCAAAACATTGATTTTTTTTTACATCCTTGTGACTCGCCTACTACTAAGGCCCCGCTCAAATTGTCAGATTATTGAAATATACACTCTTCTGGATGTAATCAACCTACCATCTCTTAATCTGACGCGCTCGAGTATTTCCGAGCATCGACTTTTTTTTACTAATCTGACGGGCTGCCCTGAACGAACGGCCCAACATTAAGGTTTCATATATGGTAGCGTTAGGAGTACATTACAGGGAGCAAGCTTTCTCCCCGTATGATTTTCTGACGCGCTCGAACGCGCAAAATCCTTTTCTGGGCTCCCCTACTATAGTTATTTTTTCAGAAAATTGAATTTGATTTTTTCTAGGAAGATGGCTGGTAAAGCCCCTAGGTCATACACTTTCTTGGCAATGATAATGGACTTGTATTTATTCGGGTTGAGAAGAAGTCTATTTTTATTATACCAGTTCAAAATCGCTGACATGTCTTTGTTGATTCGTACTACAAGATCTTCAATGAGCCCAATAGGTCTAGACTCTAGAAGATGTATGAATTTGCAAGTAATCTGCACATAAGTGTAGTTTAACATTAGTGCATACACTGACAAGGTCATTTGAGCCTTGGGGTACACCGGCTAAAATGTTTTTATATTGAGAGCAACTTCTGCCAATGACAACTTTCTGCTTCCGATTTGTTAAATAGCTTTGTGAAAGACGTGTTGCTCTGTCACTAAATCCAAAATATGTTCTCAGCTTGAGGCACAGGATTCCATGATCAACACTATCAAACGCCTTAGAAAAAGCTAAAAGATTTAGAATAGTTACATTTTCTACATCGTAGTTTATTCTTATGTCATCTAAAACTTTCACCATGGCAGTTTCACAACCGTGGTTTGTTCTTATAGACCAAGAGCTAACGACCGATTTGCTTACCTCATTTTAGCAAGGCTCAAACTTTGCTCATAGAAAGATTTAGGCCCGACAAGTATAAAAGTGCCCGTCTTACACTCCGGTTCGGTCCACAAGGCCTTAAGAATAGGGCTTGAAGTTGTAAAAAATAAGTGCCCATTTACCTCATTTTAGCAAGGCTCATCTTTTAATATATTCTTCATTGATCCAATATATACATGAAAATAGCATTGTAAGCACGGTTGCCGTTCTAGCGACTTTGTCGCTAGATCTAGCGACAATTCAACTTTGGCAGCGACAAATAAAATTTTCGGTGTCGCTAGATTTTTTCTAGCGACTTTAAGCGACTTCAAGAGTTTTAGAATTTTTTTGTTTTGCCATGTAAATAATATTTTATTTGTGTAACGACCCAGTTAGTTTAACATCTCTGGCATTTGAATGGTTCTTCTTTTTGACCCTTTGTGTATCCAATGACTGGAAACAGAAACATGAATACACACACTGTAACAGAGAGTAAGCTTGGGCATTGGTTTGGTATGCATTAATGTGATCTTTGTGTTTGTATTTGTGTGGGATACGTGTAGTAATCTAGTAATATCATAAGCAGAGATGATTTTCCACTTGGAAAGAAATTAAGCTTCTGACAATTTGTTCCATTTTATTTAATAGTAAAAACAATGTATTTTTTTTTTGTTATTTTTACTTTATTTTAAGTTTGTTGTTTACTTGCTGAAAACGAGTACTTTTTAAATTCCATTGGTGATACGAAATATGTACATATATTTGTGCATTTCAGTTACTTCAATAATTCAAATACCTTACAATGAGACTGAATTTTTTGTTTTTAATAACTTCGTTCATTTCGAAAAAAAAATGAAATAAAAAAAAGTAAGAAAAAAAAATTGTGTACAGATTATTTTGCATTTTTTTTTTCTAGCGACTTCTAGCGACTTTTTCCCTCCAGTATTTAAGCCTATCTAGCGACTTTTAAACGTTTGCCTAGCGATTTTTAATATCAGCTTGTGGCAACACTAATTGTAAGACGTTTTAGCGGTCCACAACATGCTGTAAGACGCTCGTATATATGTAAAAAAAATGACCCCATTTACCTCATTTTAGCAAGGCTGGTTTTTACACACAACTAAGATGACATAAAAACAAACACACATTTCAAGTGTAAGACGTTTATTCGGTCGATAACCCTCCGTAAGACGCTGAAAATTAAATTAAGATAGAAACAATTATAGTCTTTTGATTATGTCATTTCTTAAGGAACTCGACATTGAATGAACTTTTATTGCATGAATCGATTAATGGGTTAATTTTAGAGAAAAAAAACTTATTAAATTAGAGGGTGCGAATCGGAGATATGGGTTCCAAACCATCTTCATTCGTTTTTTCAATATATCTCGAGAACGAATCAAAATTTTGATACAATTCCAAGGACATTTTTTGTAGAGAGCAAATTTTCCCATCGAAATGCATCTTTTTAAAAATTGTAAATAAAAATTTTTTATCCGAAATAGTAAAATTCCCGATAGAAAAAAAATCAATTTTTTCCAGTTTTTGAGTTTTGTCAGTTTTTTTAATGGCATTTCTTTCTGGTTGCAGATAGGTATAGGCAATGCTTCATAAAAAAGAAAGTAAATAAAATTTTCTTTAAAATGCTATATCAGAGAGCTTTCTATGTTTGAATTTTACCGAAATATTGTCACTTGAACATAGACATTTATCGTCGATTTTCATCTTTTTTATACTAACTGCATTTATTTTTACTCTGTGGAATAAAAAAACATTTTTTACTCAATGGAAAAGGTATTTGTTACAAAAAAAAAAGTTTTATGTACTTATTTTTACTATTATAAGTCTTCAATAACATTGTGAGGGTCTATATCGACATCTACATCTTCAAAAATGTCCTCTTATGCCATATCGGCTACTTGCTCATTATCGCAATTGACTCCCATACATATTGAGCAAGCAATTTGTTGTTTTCTGGAACCACAGCTTACAAGGCAACCTGTAGTTCAACAACAAGAAGTATCCACATTTAGAGTTTTCCCGACCAAAGTTCAGAAGATTTAAGTGCTTCCATGCCACTGTTGGATTTGGAAAAAAGTTCTTAGGCCATGATGTTTGATGGCATCGCGTTTTGGTGGTATTTTTGCCAGCGAAAAATTTGCTCTTTTGATAATTTGCAAAAAAATTGGAAATAACAGTTGCTTAGTGTCTGGTTCAACTTTGTTCCATACAAGGAAACTGCAATATATCTGACGCAGATCTTGTGTCTTCTTTAGCAGCAGCATCTCGTAAAAATGTGTCTATATGTGTGTTTGTAACTGTTTGATATTTTCATTTATAAATTTCATGATTTTTTTTTTCAAAATTATAAAATGCAGACATAGTATTGCAGCCACTAAATGCATGAATAAAGCCAAGATATTTTTGGAGATGAAGAAAATTGAAAATCTTTCGATAGTACAATTTGCGGTTGTTTTTTCTAGACCTGGTTTCAATAGATACACATTTTGATAATGTTCCGGCAAAAGTGGGACCTAAGTGGTTAACTGTAGATAAAAAAAAATAAATAAATAGGGTGTCGCAACAGAGCGAGGAGCCCCTGGGCCTAGTGCTTTTCTCACAACCATTCCTTGTGAGGTCAACTGTAGATAACTGTTTTAATAATGTTCCACAAATCATTTTTAGAATAGTATCATATTTTAAATTCAAGAAACAAAGTATTCAGGTAATTACTTATTATCAACCTAAAATACTTTCGCATAGAGTAAAATTTTTTTTTTTTCAACAAAATAAGCATAAATGCTGTGTGTCAGTATAAGAAAGATGAAAATCGACGATAAATGTCTATGTTCAAGTGACAATATTTCGGTAAAATTCAAACATAGAAAGCTCTCTGATATAGCATTTTAAAGAAAATTTTATTTACTTTCTTTTTTATGAAGCATTGCCTATACCTATCTGCAACCAGAAAGAAATGCCATTAAAAAAACTGACAAAACTCAAAAACTGGAAAAAATTGATTTTTTTTCTATCGGGAATTTTACTATTTCGGATAAAAAATTTTTATTTACAATTTTTAAAAAGATGCATTTCGATGGGAAAATTTGCTCTCTACAAAAAATGTCCTTGGAATTGTATCAAAATTTTGCTTCGTTCTCGAGATATATTGAAAAAACGAATGAAGATGGTTTGGAACCCATATCTCCGATTCGCACCCTCTAATTTAATAGGACTTTGGTTTTTTTTTCTCTAAAATTAACCCATTAATCGATTCATGCAATAAAAGTTCATTCAATGTCGAGTTCCTTAAGAAATGACATAATCAAAAGACTATAATTGTTTCTATCTTAATTTAATTTTCAGCGTCTTACGGAGGGTTATCGACCGAATAAACGTCTTACACTTGAAATGAGTGTTTGTTTTTATGTCATCTTAGTTGTGTGTAAAAACCAGCCTTGCTAAAATGAGGTAAATGGGGTCATTTTTTTTTACATATATACGAGCGTCTTACAGCATGTTGTGGACCGCTAAAACGTCTTACAATGCTATTTTCGTGTATATATTGGATCTTCTTCTTCTTTTCATTTCCGGCGTTACGAGTAGTGATCTTGAAGCGATCACAACTCTCCCACTTTTCTGCTTCACACTAGTGATCCGCCTGTGGGGTACGCCGCGTTGACCTCAGAAATCGTCGGCAAGCCTCCCGGTTTTGGATTGTTCCATGTCTGAGGCCAACCAAATGCTGCTGTTTTTGCATTTGCTTGTACCAGGAGTGTTTTGGCCTGCCTTTTCTTTTTCGTCGCGAATTTGTTGAAACGTTGTACGATATTGCCTTTTGGACGGGGTTCTGCGGATCTCTCCTTTGAACATGACAATACCAACTGAGCCGGTCGTGCTGAATTTTGTCCAAGATGGTACTTTTGACATGAAGGCTTCCACGGATCTTAGTACTGCTAATTCGATCAAGCTTTGTTACTCCTGCTGTCATCCGAAGCATCATCATTTCGGCTGCCGTCAATTTGCTCTCATACTTTTTGTACATTGTCCAACATTGTGAACCGTATGTCAGAGCTGGACGGACAACTGCTGTGTAGAGTCTTCCCTTCAACTTAGGGGGCATTTTTCGATCACAGAAGATAGCGGAGTTTTCTCGCCACTTCATCCACCCTACGCTTACTCGATGATTGATGTCGTCATCACAAGTTGCTTTACTATTGATCATAGATCCCAGATATTTAAACTTTTCACACTTGGGAAGCACATTTCCATTCAAATAAATGTCTGGAATAGGCTTGTCTGGATCTGAAAAAGGGCAGCACAGGTATTCCGTCTTTTTAGCGCTAATACGGTACCCATTTCCTTCCAGAACATCAATCCAAACGTCAAGTGCTCGTTGCAAGGATGTAGGATCCTCGCTTATGATGGCTCCATCGTCAGCAAAGAATAATTGTTGTACTTTATTGTCCGTTACTTTTCCTTCGAGCAAATAATCCAGAACAGCAATAAAGAGCAGTGGACTCAAGACACTTCCCTGATGTACACCTACTGTTATTTGGAATTCTTCGGTGACTCCAGCTGGGCATCTCATTTTTGTAACTGCTCCCTCGTTCATGTCCATAATTATTCGCACATAGGCTTCAGGAACTCCTCGGTGTCTGAGGGCCACCCATATCAGATCTCGTGGTTGTCGATCGAATGCTTTTTCGAAGTCAACCAACACAATTTGCAAATCCTCTAAGGCATCTCGGTGTTTTTCCATAATGATCCTTATGCTTTGGATTGCGTCTGTAGTTGACTTACCCGCGACAAACCCGCATTGGTCATCAGACAGCCTTATTATTTTCCGCAGTCGGCTATCCAAAACCCGCTCAACGATCTTCATAGTGTGGGACATCAACTTGATCGAACGATAGTTGTCACAGCTTCTGGTATCTCCCTTTCCCTTGTACATTGGAAGAAGAAAACTTTCCCTCCATTGATTAGGCAAACTGTCACCTCTTACAAGTTTGGAGATGAGAATCGTGAGCCATCTTAACCCGATGTCTCCCATATTTTTCCAAAACTCATATGGTACCTCGTCTGGCCCAATCGCTTTGCCTTTTTTGGAGTTCTTAACTGCCTCCCTAACTTCTTCGACTGTGACGTCGGATACTTCCGTAAAGTTAGGTGCAGCTGTTGGAAAGTGGCGCCGAGGAAACTATTCATTCAAAAGATCATCACAATACTGTCGCCACCTGTGAAGAATTTTGTCGTCATCCACAAGTAGCACTCCTTGAGCATCATTGATGAACTTCGGCGAACGAATCTCCTGCGCATTTCTCCTTCTCTGAGCGGCTATTTTGAAAATGGTTGCTCCCTTATTCAAGTTGCTTTGTCTTAGCTCTTGGATTGCCTGATTTGCTTCAGCAGCTGGGGCAGAAATCTCTTCCAGCTCTCGGTACAGGCCCTCCGTGCTTTTTGCTTGAAGTTGGGCGCACTTTTTCTTCGCTTCTTTTCTGCAGCTCTTGTATTCCATTTTGAAACGCGCTTTTTCATTTGTATTTCTTGAGGGGCACTTCGACCAAGCTTGGAAAGCTGCTTTCTTCTTTCTAATCACTGCTTTAGCTTCATCATCCCACCACCAGGTTTCTTTAGCTTGTTGGTGGTGTCCTTTTGAGACTCCTAACAGTGATTTGGCTCTCTCTAAGCAGGTTCGTTGTAGGCGATCCCACATAATTTGTGCCGTGATTGCATTTGAAACTGCGTCGATGGTATTACACAGCTGACTTTGCATATACGAAATGAATTGCTGTCCTTTGGTTTTCTCCAGATTGTACCACTTGATTCTCCTAGGAGCCTTTGTTTGTTTGACTTCCTTCACCGCATCCGTAAAAAATTCTGTTAAAAGAAGACGGTGTTGTTGAGCGGCAGCTTCTCCTAGTATCACTTTGCAGTCTTTCACCCGAGATTTCATGTAATTGGTTACCAAATGGTAATCAATCTGGGTTTCATTTCCTCCACTGCTGTAAGTGATAAGGTGTCGGTCTTGTTTGATGAACATGGTATTTAGTACGATTAGACCGTATGACTTGCACATACTTAGAATATCTTCACCAGGAGTGTTCCTGGTGCCGAATCCCAAACCTCCATGGCAGTCTTCATAATCGTCGTTTGTCTTCCCGACATGTCCATTCAAATCTCCTCCAACAAACAAATACTCTTCTTTTGGGATGTTCTTAAGTAGGTTATCAAAATTAAGCCAGAATGCATCTTTTTCCTCCTGCTCACACCCTATTTGGGGAGCATATGCACTGATTATATTCCAGACCTTTCCTTCCATCACCAATTTAAGAGATATCAAACGGTCACTGGACTTCAAAATGGTCAACACGCTGTTACATAAACTTTGGTCAAGGATGATACCGACTCCGTTCCTACCTTGTTCCGTTCCATAGTAGAACATCTTGTAAGCCTTGGTCTTTGCATCTAAGAAACGGGCTTTGTTTGCTGTGTTTCGCCATTTCGTTTCCTGAACACACAAGATGTCCACTCCCCTCCTTCTCATCATCTCTTCGAATTCGAGACTTCTACCAGTCATACTTCCAACGTTCCAACTCGCGACTCTAAATTTTCGTCCAACTCGTCGCATTACTTGATCAATGAAGAATATATTAAAAGATGAGCCTTGCTAAAATGAGGTAAATGGGCACTTATTTTTTACAACTTCAAGCCCTATTCTTAAGGCCTTGTGGACCGAACCGGAGTGTAAGACGGGCACTTTTATACTTGTCGGGCCTAAATCTTTCTATGAGCAAAGTTTGAGCCTTGCTAAAATGAGGTAAGCAAATCGGTCACTAGCTCTCCGGCTATAAACTGGATTGGTACGGCGCGCGGCGGCGGCGGCGGCGGCGATAAGCGACTGTGATGATCAAGATAAGAATTTATTTGCTTGGCAAGGATTTTCTCAAAGGCATTAGAAAAGCATGGCAAACTACAAATGGGCCTAAAGTCCGTGCAGGACTTAATTGAAATTCAGCATCGAAATGGAATCTAATTTGATTGTTAGGCTCAAAGTCACTAGCCAAAACGAACGTATTGTTCACCTCGTTGGGATCCAGTGTGTTAAATACATTATTTTGTTTACCTACCCCTATAGAACGTAAATTTGACCACAGTTTTTTTGGTGATTGTTTGAGACACAGTTTAGACAAAAAGTATAGTTTTTTAGATTTACGTATTAGAGACGTGGAGCGGTTACGTGCTGCGCAGTACAGCTACCAGTTATATGTGCTTTGACAGCGTTTCCATTTGTGATAAAGTTTTTTTTTCTTATTATTCATTGAATTACTAACTTCTCTTGTGAACCATTGAAAGTTTACATTACGCACGTACACAGACTTCAGAGGGACTAAAAAGTGTATCATGGTCTGAGAATCCATCAAACGATATTTGGTCATGAAGAAGAACACTAATGGGATCAGAAACAAGAATTAAATCAAGCTTTGTAACATTGTTTATATATAAGGACGGTTTCGGCCTGCTTGCTGTGCAGGTCTGACCCCAGAATTTTCCAAACTCGTTCAGATCATTTTGACAGTACCTGGTTCCACGTGCACTAATGAAAGGAGTTTCTCGAGTCTCAGGCTGCTTAAAAACTATTATCTTCGTTCTACTATGTTGCAAGATCGACTTAATAGCATTTCGACCTTACACGTACACTATGACCAAAGCAATTCACTTGGAGCCATTGACTGATAAATTCAAAAAATTCCAAACGCGGTGCAGTATTTGCACTGAGCCAGTGATAAAATAAATTAAAAAATTATTTATATATGTTTGTTGAAAACTACATGTACCTATGATATTTAATATATGTATCGCATTATTTTACTGATAATATTAAATATAATAAAAATAATATTTTTCAAAAGTGACTCCTTTGTTGAAAAATAAAAATATTATATATTCTTTCATAAAACTAAAATAAAACTTATTTATATTTACCTTATTTTATTCTACCATGCTCCCCATAAAAAATAGTATTCTGCCGCCCCTGGAGTCAGATATAAATAACGAATGAAGGATATAAAATAGATGCCGATGACAGCGATAGTTGCGATAGTAGCGATAGCAGGGAAGGCTTATCAGATGAATCTGAGGAGGATTTTTTAATATAAATTCCGAAATCTCTGTGCTAAGTTTACTAAAAAATAAAGCTAAATATTGAAATTGAGAGCAAGATTTGTCACTGTAGGTTTGTTCGTTGAAGTCCAAGGGTCGCACTTGGGTCGCCACAAAGCATTTTTTGAGAAACCTATAGTCGCCCTGAATGTCAAACTAAGTGTTTTTTGAGCCCTGAGGTTGACTTAGGTTTTTTTCCCTCAACTCACTCTAGGTTTTTGCTGTTTTGCAAATGGCAGGTATTTTTTTTTTTTTAATGACAGGGATGTGTGGGGATTTGTGGTTTAGCGTTTTTGAGGACTGGAAAACCTGCGTAAACCCTAGAGAAAGTTCAACGAAAGGACCATGTACCTTATGTTACAAAAAAGAAAACGAAAAAATTACAATTCTTGTCGGACTAGCGATACATACCTGTTTTTTGTAGGACATTGTTTTAGTTGGGCAGAGAACACACTGGCTTATAATGATATATTTTTGTCCTATACAGTTAGCAATGAAAATAAAGATCTTGTGTGGATTGACATTTTCTGAGCGTAGGACTAAAATAATATAAGATGGAATTTGTAGGACAATCTGACTGTTAAATTATATAAATATTAAATAAGTCAAACAAAAAAAAATTAACTGGTTAGTAATTACTTTTTTTTTACCTCGTAATCAATACATGTTTGAGGAAGTGGTCTCTTAGGATCAAACCATACAATTTATATATCAAATATAATCAAAAAAGAAACTGTTACTATTAAATTTTTGATTATCATGAAATTGACATATTTTACCCTCGCTAACTCTGTTAGCTACCACAGTCGAAAGTTTTCGATAGAAAATGGTTGGCCGTCTCAACTCTCAACAAAATGAAGCTACCTACTCATGGAAAATTAGCTTGATAGTAATTACAAAAAAATCCCGGACTATAAGATTTTGGAAGTCAAAATAAAATTCAATTAAAACCAAAACCAAACTTTCTTATGTAATTTTTTTTATAGCGGGCGTTACACTAACAATATGTTTAATGATTAAAATCAATTAACTTGCAAAAAAAAAAAAAATTTAAACCTCATATCGAAATGCTTTTCTCAATAAAGTTTACACTTTTAGTTTTGAGAGTCGGCAATGAAGTGTATTTCTTGACAAATGATAATAAATTAACTTGAGATACTTTACTTTTTGAGTTGGGAATTGTTCATAACTGAAATTTGTATTGAACGCAGGGACGGTCCTAACCCAAGCAATGCACAAGAGTAAAACTGTTTCTAGCTCTCTTTTGAATTCTATTGGAAATTTCAACATTGCCAGTTGTATGAGCTAATCTGCAAAAAATAATCAGCACATGTGTGATTAATGTTGCGACTTTGGAATGAGTTGAACAAAATTTTTCTTTAAAATATCTACAAATCACAACATTTGTTGGGACAAGAAAAAACTAATTATTCTTACGCTGGTGGTTTAGATCTTGACCCTTTGTGCATTTGCACATCTTTTACATAATGATAGTCTTAATTTTGCGACAGTTTAAAGGCTCCGACCCATAGAATCCGTTGCGTCCATTCGCTGCCGGATTCAACTGACAGCTCGACTAAATACACACGATCTTATGAGAGGTGACCCATAAGCATCAAATGCAACGGACGCAACGGAAAAAGTGGCCGAACTTTTAACTTTTGCGTCCGACAGACCTGATGACATGCGCAGTCCAAACCAATTTGAAGTTTTCTCTCCACACCGCAACGGATTCTATAGTTCACCCCAATCCGTTGTGTCCGGTAAAACTCACTGCTGTCAGTTGAATCCGGCAGCGAACGGACGCAACGCATTCTATGGGTCGGGGCCTTAAAAATATTATCGTTACTCACCTTATCTCAATTCTCAAATTAATAAATAAAAAATTAAAAAAATTGGACTTATTGATTACCTTAAAATATTTCTACTTATTGTTTCGATTTATTAAGATGACATTTGTCTATCATCATCACGTGCAAGGTTGGAACCTATTATTGAAGAGACATCGGAAGACGAAGAAACCAATCACACTTATTGGATACAACAAGAGAATAATACTTCATGGAGCTCTGAACTCGAGACTGGTTCCTTGATTGGAATTGAATTGAGCAGAGGTAAATATAAGAATTTTATGAAAATTAACATAAATATAGATATAATAATGTTATTAATATTTTTCTTAATATACTATGTTCAAAAGTATAAAATAAATTCTCTAACCCTTCCGAAGGATATCACAACTTCGAACTTCTGGATATACCTTTTCTGAATTATTCTGATAACTCGTGATTGGAAACTTTTGATTACTATAATACATATAAGCTTAGAAATGAAAACGTGGTATACAGTTGATGTGCTAGCTCAAGTGAAGTTCCTAGTGGAGTTTCAGATGGAATTCTCAATGTTGATATAAGGGGCTGAAATTTGAAAGGTTTTTTTTAAAATATTTTTCAAGAAATTTCATTAAACATAAAAAGCACCTTAATATATTGTAACGTGCGCTTAGTTCGCAAAAATAAAACTCTACCTTTCAATTTAATTCTACCACTTTTATTCGGTATCTACTTTCGATATACACTTTATTCGAACTCAACTCAATTACGTTTATTCAATATTCACACTATCACTTTCTAAATAAAACTGACCCCCTAGTTGCGTCAGCTCCCTCTTTATATAGAACTGTGAACTATCGGGAGCTTTCTGGTAGTTTTGCTATAATGTCTAGACAAGTTCTCCTCACGGTATTTCTGCACACACACACTCACTCACAAACAACGTCTTCCATTATAGCATTCCATTATAGCGTTGCCAGCACTTGTGTTTTCGGTTTAACGTTTTCAATTAGGAAATTAGCACGAAATGTTGGGTGAACATTACACTGCCCTCTCCTTAAGATTGTTCGTCCCGAATAATTCCATCTGCAGTATCGCCACTATATCGATGCAGCCGGTCACAATGAACTTCTTTTTACTTGCCTCTTATCCCTCTTTGGGATAAGAGGCAAGTTGACTGGAACGATATGACGGACTTAGAACGGAAACGACTACATAACGCACGAGCCTTTCTAGACAGGGAGAACTTGGGAAAAGACGGGCCTAATGCTAGTCTAGCACCAAGCCCCCTGCAAGGTACAACTGCAACAACTGACAAGACCGACCAAAACAAACCACACAGCACACGAACCTTGGTGGTAAGGGAGGGCTTGGGAAAGGATGAGCCTATTGCTAATCCAGCACCAAACCCTCTCTCCCCTCTAAGTCAGAGTGTAAAAACCTCGATGGGTCCGCCTGCTCCGTACACTGATAAAATTCAGCCAAAGAAAAGGCCAACCCCATCGACGGCTGGTGTAGGGACTACGAATACAGGACACAATACGAAGGACGAACAGACAGACCCTAGAGCACGGAAGCACAGCAGTACTTCTCACCCAGAAATGGGAAATGAAGCCGCTGCTGAGGGGAAGGAGGAACAGAAACTTGATGGTAGTGTAGAAGGCCTCAGCCCTCCGCAAGACCTAAATGTGACTGAGGAATCCAACCCCGAAAACCCGTCACACAACAAAACGACAGACAGTCTGGCAACTGTCATCGACAGAAATACAAGACAAAGACGAGCAAGGGTCCTCAGCAAAGACGAACTTCAACTGAGACAACAACGCAACGCGGTAAGGACAGTCAGACGCTTATCGAAAAAGAACCCTGACTCCTTAACGGGAAAGGCAAGGAAGGCTCTGATGAGGTCCGAACAAAGACTACGGACATTGACACCAATAGACTTAACAAAACAAACTGGACAAGACCCGACGGACAATAAACGAGCTGGCTGCGGAACAAATACCGGTACTGGTGAGGCGGCCTCTCTGCCCCTTATCGAAACCGTTATGCCGAACTGCTCAAAACGAGTAAGGAATGCCAGCTCCTCCCCGAACAACTCCTCACCCAACAGACTACCGAAGAGGATGAAGACCTCCTCAGTCCCTGCTGCGAATGGTCACCTAGTCGCTATAGCCGACTTTGGGAAACCCGACCGCAAACTGAGTGAAGACGAATGGCAGTTGCTGGAACTTAGGATCCTGGAAGAGGTAAATGAGGCGATCGTTAAGAGTAGGCAACCGCCACTCTTCGGGGACCTCACTACCGTCCATGGTTTTAAAGTAATGAACTGCGAGAATGAATGGACCCTTCAATGGCTCCAGGAATTCGTAAAGAAGACGGCAGCTCCCTGGCAGAATGCTGAATTACGGCTCTTGACTGTCACTGAGATCAAGGACATAAACCGACCAATAGGTAAACTACTGGTCAGAGGCCCCTCTATTCCCCGCGATCGGCTGGAAAGGTACATCCTTTCTCTGAATGCCGAACTTTTGAGCGACCAATGGAAGGTCGTGAAGGTGGAGAAGACGGAGACAGGCACTGAAGTGATTGTGAGGTTGACACACAACTCCATACCACTTCTAAGAAGAGTCAGCTTCAAAGTTCGCGTCGGCATCACCCGATGCAAACTCAGGCTGATAGCTAGAATCAAAAAACAGGTTAGTAAGGCATTGTATAAAAAACAATATATGCAATGGAATTGAAAGTAATACAAATCAATCTCCAACATAGTAAAGCCGCCTCCGCCAACCTGGTCTACCTCATGGAGAGTAGACAAATAGATGTAGCCCTTATTCAAGAACCTTGGGTCGCGAGAGGAAAAATTAAGGGCCTACATTCCAAAGAACTCACGCTGTACAAATCCAATTTTGTCAGCCCAGACAGTAACCATAGAACATGCATAGTAGCTAGAAAACAGTTAAATCTTTTTCTTCTAACTACTTATAGCACAATAGACCAGACCACAGTAAAGATGGAACGCGTAGACCTCCCATCACTAATCTTGGCTTCCATCTACATGCCACATGATGGAATTGAAGGACCACCAGCTGATATCACCTACCAACTGGTAGAATACACAAGTAAGAGTAGACTAGATATTATTATGGGCTGCGACGCCAACGCACACCATGTGCAATGGGGAAGCACCGACACGAACTCTAGGGGGGAACTCTTATTTGAATTTATTTTAAGAAACAATCTTTTGGTTATAAATAGAGGTAACACACCTACCTTTGTTACAAAAAACCGTAAAGAAGTATGTACTTGACATTACCCTCACTAATAACTCGGACACTTGTCCAGTAGAGCAGTGGAAAGTACTAGATGATCTCTCTTTCTCAGACCATCGTCTGATAAACTTTATCACTCCCACTACAGATCGCCCAATCAAACCTTTTCGTAATAATAGACGTACAGATTGGGCTACCTTTAGTAGGGAGGTAGACGATAACATAGATTCCCTTAATACTAATAGGAACCTTGAACCGCAAAGCCTTGATAAGTTGACTGCAGAACTCACAGGGATTCTGAGAAATGCCCTGGATAAAAGCTGTCCTCTTATCACAACGGTAAAAAAGAACAAAAAACCAATTTGGTGGAATAACGAGCTGAGCGGCATTAGGAAAGAAACTAGAAGGCTTTTCAATGCTGCCAAACGGACCGGCTCCGAAAATGACTGGGAACATTACAAATCCAACCAAAGGAAATTCAAAAATGAAACTCAACGAGCGAAACGCTGCTCATGGAGAAATTTTTGCAGTGAAATCGAGTGTACGAACAAATCGGCCAGACTAAGGAAAATCCTCTCCAAGGAGACCATACCACTTGGTTCTCTGAGAAAAGCGGATAACCACTGGACTGAATCCCCAGTCGAGAGTCTGGAACATTTGTTCGAGTCACACTTCCCTGGATGCAGCCCTATAGAGAACAGTGAAATAGAAAACACTAGGTTTTCTAGACATGAAATCCCGGCAGATATCGTTACGGAAGAGAAGTTGGAATGGGCTATCAACTCCTTTTCACCTTTTAAATCTCTGGGTCATGATGGCATTTTCCCTATGATGCTGCAAAAAAGCAGCAGGAAAGTCATCCCACATCTAAAGAACATTTTTGAAAATAGCCTCATATGGGGCTACATTCCCAAAATATGGCGGGAAGTTAAAGTCGTTTTCATACCGAAAGCCGGCAAACCCAGCCATACAGAAGCAAAACACTTCAGACCTATAAGTCTGACCTCCTTTATACTGAAAACTTTTGAAAGGTTGCTTGATTTACACATCCGTAGCTTTATGAAACCGGAAGTAATATCCACCTTTCAACATGCCTACACAAAAGGAAGAAGCGTGGAAACAGCACTTCACTGTGTAGTAAGAACCATAGAAAAAACGCTGCAAGATAAGGAATACACTCTGGCAGCCTTCCTGGACATTGAAGGAGCTTTCAACAATGTACAAAACAGTGCAATTAAGAAGGCCCTAAATGATCTAGAAGTTGAAGATACAATTACAAATTGGATCATGAATATGCTAACAAAACGTCAGATCCACAGTGAACTGGGAGGTGCGAACTTGAAAAAGTGTGTGTCAAGGGGAACCCCACAAGGAGGTATCCTCTCACCCCTGCTCTGGATCCTGGTCATGAATGAGATCCTCGTAGCTCTCAAACATGATGGCGTAAAAGTGGTCGCCTATGCCGATGATCTAGCTCTTCTGGCAACGGGGAAATTCCCTTCCACTATTAGCGCACAATTGAACTATACACTAACCAAGGTAAGCGCTTGGACAAAAAGGTGCGGCCTTGCAGTGAACCCCCTCAAAACAGAGCTGGTACTTTTTACAAATAGAAGAAAAATACCTACTTTTGAGTTACCAAGACTAAATGGGACCCCTCTTAAGATCTCTGATCAAACCAGATACCTGGGTGTGATCTTAGACAAAAAACTAAATTGGAGTCCCAATATACAAGAAAGATATAAAAAATCTATGATAGCACTGTATTCGTGCAACAGGATTTTTGGCAAAAACTGGGGACCAAATCCCAAGATCATCCTGTGGATGTATACTGCCATTGTTAGACCTATCCTTTCTTATGGCAATTTGGTGTGGTGGAAGGCGTTGGAAAAATCCACGCATTTAAAAACCCTAACCAAAGTTCAAAGATCTGCCTGTATTTGCGTAACTGGTGCAATGAGGACTACACCGACCGCGAATTTGGAAGTAATCCTCAACCTTACACCTCTTGATCTCTACGTTCAAGAAGCAGCAGCAAATAGTGCACTTAGACTAAACCAATGCAATGTCTGGAAAACCAGCCAAATAGGACACGCACAGATTCTATCAAGATACGCAGATAATATCTGCACGGATTACATAACTCCATACCTGGACTTTAAAAAATCCTTCACAACCAGCCTCCCCAATAGACAAGATTGGGAGAATGAAACACCTTACGAAACGTCTATAGCAATCTATACCGACGGTTCAAAAATGGAAGTTGGAACAGGGGCAGGTTTCTTTTCAGAAAGCCTAAACCTAGCAAGTTCATTCAGACTTCCAAATCACAGCAGCGTCTTCCAAGCCGAGATCTTGGCAGTCTCACACGCTGCAAAACAGGTGTCCACATATGATATCACCTTTTTCATTGATAGCCAAGCAGCAATAAAAGCGATTTCTGCCACTCTTATCAAATCAAAGCTTGTTTCTTGCTGTCGCGAAGAGCTAAGGGTTCTTGGCACGCAGCATAACGTTAGACTCTGCTGGGTTCCTGGTCATAGTGGTATATCGGGAAACGAAAAAGCGGACGAACTAGCGAGAAAAGGATCAACACTTGACCCTTCTCTCATTGATCAATCAATCAGGATCCCACCCTGTGAAATTAAACAGATAATCGGAAATAAAATAATGAAAAAATCCAATGAAAGATGGGTATGCCTAGATTCCTGTGTTACTTCCAGGAAAATATGGCCGAAATATAATAAGAACAGTTTAACAGACGCTTCAAAAAGCAGTCTGTTAAACTTCACTAAGGCCACAAAATGGCTAAATACCGACTAGACATAAATTCATAGGTTTCAAGGACGTTACAATTCGTCAGGGTATCAAATGGATCTACATTGATCTAAGTGTGGCGGAATTAAGATCAACCGTCAGCCCATTCTACCTTACCTAACCTAACCTATCCCTCTTTGGATGCGGCAAACCACGTCGTTAACCCTCGTGACAACAGTATAAGGACCTTCCCAGTTTTGCTGAAGTTTCGGTGACAATCGCTTTTGACGATGAGGATTATAAAGCCACACACGTTCTCCTGCTTGGAATCCTGCCGTTGTCGCTTTTGTGTCATACCGGGTCTTCATCCGGTCGCCAAACACTGTGGCCCATGTCCCTGTTCTATTAGGTCTATCTGTAAGCCTACCCACCGCTGTGTTTGAATCACAGACATAACAATTTTGGAACCACTGCTCCAAGTCACCTCTAACATGCAGCCAGTAAAAGCGTTTTCGCACGTTCTCCAGCGTCTTGTTGAATCCCAGGTGGCTTCCTGTAGGGCTCCTATGCATCTTTTGTAAAACCTCTTTGATTTTCGATTGAGGAACAATACGCTGCATTACAAAAGATTTACCGTCAGGAGAATCCCATTTGCGCTGCAGTACGCCTTTTTGCACGTGAAGCGAGTCCCACTGTGCCCAATAGGCTTTGACAACAGGGCTTTGGTCAGAAATGTCGTTCCAGACAGGTCTTGTGTTTTTCTCTTTCCATTTGAGAATCGGTCCGATGTCTGGATCCTTCTTTTAAGCAGACCTCAATTCTTCCTTGTTCCATCCGAATATGGGTTCCATTCTCATCCGCTGAGTCTTGGTCTCTACTTTCCACCAGCAATTCCATTGGGGATTTTCTACCTGATGTCCAATTCGGTATTGATAAGTCTGCGGTCTTACTCTACAGCTCGTGGATTGATTTTCTGGGACTTCACAACGTCGACAAGCAGTTTCAGTTTTAATAGGTGGCAACCGGCATTGTCGCTGTAAGTGCCCCGTCTTATTACAGTTCCAACATCTGGCAAGTCCGTTCCGCTGGTTCCTTTGTAGCTTAACTCCTGGGCATGATCCAGCCTCGACTATGGCTTCTCTTTGAAAACGCACCATTTGATAAGCTTGCTCAGATGCTTTCATAATTAATGCAAATTCTAGAGTTTCAGAAAGAGTTCGTGTTCTAGCAGTTCGCACAGATCTCTGAAGATGTTTGTCAGAAATGGCACGAACGAAGGACTCAACAGCAAGCTGGTTGATGATTTCTTCTCCAGCATCCAGGTATGCCAGGTGAACCAGTCTTTCGACGTCTGCTTGGAGCTGCTGTAGACTTTCACCCCTTTTCTGGACTCTGTTATTGAGTTGGACTCGGAAGAGTTCTTTCAAGTGGCTATCACCAAAGCGTTTATCTATAGCTGCCACGAGAGAACTGAAATCGTCGCTCTTACCAGCTGGAACAGTTTGAAGTAATTCAGCTGCTGGTCCTCTAAGAGCAAGAGTCAGTGCTATGTATTTGTCTTCGTCATCCCAGCCATTTGCTGTCGCAGCTGCCTCGAATTGTCTCCTGTAAACTGACCACGACGACTGTCCGTCGAATGTTGGTGGTTGTACTTCTCTTTGCTTTAGACAATCTCCACAAGTTTTCCGTAGCTTCATTTACCGCATCTGGTCTAGTTCCTTAGCCATGTTTTCGATTCGTTTCTAGTGGCAAGCTGACTTTCGCATTGACTCTCAAGCTTGGAAAATCGTTTCTCAACACATTCAATGCGTTTTTCTAGGCCGCACAAACATTTTTCTCAATATTACCCAATTTGCTTTCTAGAATGTTTTTCTGACCTTCCAAAACATTTTGTTGCGCCTCAAGTCTTTCGAAAATATTCCGTTGTTCTTTCTTTTGTTCGTTTCGGTGTTCTTCAATCAGCTTCTTTTGCTCGTTTCGTTGCTCTTCCAGATTCTTGTGTTGTTTTGGTGTACGAGTCGTTCGAGAACATTCTGCTGTTCCTTCTTTTGCTCAAACAAAAGTTTCATCATACTAGAAAAATCTACACTTTCACTTACTTCTTCTTCTTTTTCCACTTCTGTTTCAAAAACAAAAGTGTTAACGTCTTCCCCTTGCTGTTCCAAATAGTTGCGCAAGCGCAGGACGAGCTCATTTTTCGATCCCGCTCTAGAAAGATTTAGCTTACCTTACTCACTTTTAAGCTCAGTGCAGTTGAGCTCTTCCAATATTGTATCGCAAGGATACTCAGCAAAAAATTAATAAACGAAAACTTTCATCCAAAAAGGAATGATTACGATATCAACCGCGGTCATTTGTCGCGAATAATCACCCACAAAAGAATACTGTAGAGGTAGACGAGATCTTATAGAAAAGAAAAAAAAACAACAACTTCTCCTTTATGACTTAAAGTTTTCAATTTATTATCTTTGGTTTAATGTGTCGCATTACACAACTAAATTGACATTGAATTCGTTTTTGCCAATCTCTTTTACATGTCGTCTCGGTATCGTCCGCTACAGCTGTTCTCCCCGTTGGTCATCTATGGTCCAGCTATGGATCGTTGACCCTCTGCGGTAACAGATCACATTTACGGGAACATAAACACGCATCGAATTTTGTTAGTTGCGATGTTCCTCGCACCGCACCGACTCGTGTGCGTCTTTGGCCACCCACACCTTGCTTGCCTAGTGCAAAGGAAAAAAAACATCGACTTAGGCGGGGCCTAAAATATGAACGCGGTGTTATAAAACATAGCATTGGGTGGGACCAACTTGATGATCGTGGCGGCGGCTGCTTTTATTTTTGGTGAGGGACCTCCAAGGTGTTTTGCCGTCGGTAATTTCATCTTTCAAAGAATTTAGGTTTTTTTTCTTGAAGTTCTTTTTTCCTGAGGCATGTTGCGCTGCAACATCCTGCCGGGCCCCTGCCTGGGATAGACAGCCATGATCTTCAATTAGGAGATTATGCCATGCGAGATTCTCATGAGAGACGGGTGACGGTGACATGAAAAAGAAAAAATGAAGGTATGGTGAATGGTGTGTGGCTATATAGTGTTGACTATCTATTATTAATTATTAGTTTTAAGATTTATTAAATTCAGATTTAGTTTACTTGTTAGTTTAAAGATAAATGTATAAAATGAGAGATATGTTTATGGTTTGTGTGTGTGTGTTTGATCGCTTGGTTCGTTTATCATCGGTAAGAAACAAAGTTTTGTTATAGGGCGCTTTAATGAAGCGGTTGCGGTTTTAATTGTTACAACACGAACTTTTCCATCCGCTCCGGGGTGCAGTTCTATGATTTTTGCTAGCCGCCAAAGTGTGGGTGGCGTTTGTTGCTCAGGCAAGAGTACTAAATGACCAACTTTAAGATCATTATTTGGCGTTAGCCACTTTGGACGCTTTTGTAATCGAACCAGGTATTCAGATCTCCACCTGTTCCATATATCTTGGTGAATTTTTTGCAGAAGCTGCCATCTATCCAAATGAGATTCCTTTAAACCTGTTAAATCTCTTTCTGGTACGGTGTTAAGTGCTGATCCAATTAAAAAATGACCCGGGGTCAAAATTGAGAGATCATCCGGATCTTCATTCACAGGACAAAGTGGGCGGGAATTTAAGCAAGCTTCCACTTGCGTGAGTATGGTAGCGTATTCCTCAAAGGTTAGGGTATAATGTCCTATTATCCGTTTTAAGTGGTACTACTAGACTTCACACCTGCCTCCCAAAGACCACCAAAATGTGGAGCAGCAGGTGGGTTGAAATGCCATTGTGTACCGTTGTCTTGAAGAATCTTTGCAATGACACTTGTCCATTGCTTTGGCATGAAGGATTTTTCTGATTCCATAACATTTGCAGCTCCCTTGAAATTCGTACCACAGTCACTGTACAAATTCGAACATATTCCGCGGCGAGCAGTGAAACGCTTAAAGGCTGCGATAAATGCGGATGTAGTATAGTCGCTAACCAGTTCGATATGAACTGCTTTGGTGCAAAAACATACGAAAATCGCTATGTATGCTTTAGTAATCTTGCTACATCGACCTTTCCAAGCTTTAAGTTGCACTGGGCCAGCATAATCAACACCTGATGTTTGAAAAGGACGCGCTTGACTTACTCGCAACATTGGCAAATCGCCCATTTTCTGCTGCATCCCTGTTGCCTTGAATCGGTAACATCTTAAGCACTTGTGGATACATTGCTTTACTGCTGATTTTAAATGTAGAATCCAATATTCAGATTGAAGTGTTGCCATCATTAGTTGTTGACCACCATGGAGAGTTCTCATGTGGGTATCATGGACGATAAGTGACGTGAGAAAGTTACTTGACGGGAGTATTATCGGATGCTTTTGTGAATAAGGTAAGTTAGCATTTTCTAGACGACCTCCAACTCGTAAGATATTCTTTTCATCCAAGAATGGCGAAAGTTTCGCTAACTTGCTTTGTTTGGCGACTATTTCTCCCTGACTAAGCTTCGAAATGTCTTCGCTGAAATGCTCTTGTTGCACAAAAACAATTAGACGTTCCCGAGCAGAAGAGATTTCATCCAATGAAAGTGGTCCCTGCACACGGGTTTCTAATTTTTTGGCCTTAAATTGAAAATTTTTTAAGAATCGACGCCAATATGCTGCCGCTCGATATAACCGATTGAGAGATGAAAAACGATTGAACAGAGGTTCATTTGATTTAAACGTCGTGAAATGAACACATAGCTGGAAAACATTAACTATGGGGTACCCAGATTCCAACAAATTGCTTTTGGTTTTTGAACATACAGGTTTTTTTAATTCCAGTTCAGTAGGTTTGACTTCCAAAGACATATACATACTTTCATTGAATGATTTCAAAAATTCCGGACCATGCCACCAATGTCGATTCTGGATGAGATCATTGGAAGAGACTCCTCGAGAAGCAATGTCCGCTGGGTTGTCTTTCGATGAAATGTAATTCCAATTGTTCGAATCAGTAAGTTCTTGGATTTCTGCCACCCTATTAGCAACAAACGTTGTCCTTAAGTATGGTGGGCTCTTAATCCAAGCTAAAGTAATTTGGGAGTCGCACCAAGTGAAAATTTTTGCAGTTTGTAGTTCCATCGTGTCCACAGTATTACCTAGCAGCTGTGCCAACAATAGAGCTCCACAAAGCTCCAACCGAGATAAAGATTTGGTTTTAAGAGGTGCCACTCTAGTTTTTGACACGATGAGATTGATAAACGTTTCATTTCCGGCGGTAACTTTGAGGTATATTGTTGCCGCATATGCCTTTTCAGATGCATCGCAGAATCCGTGGACTTCGATTTGTGATTTGTTGGTGAAATTAATCCAGCGTGGGATCTCGATGGCACCTAAAAGCTTCAATCCAGATTTGAAAGTTTCCCAAGCAGAAATGATTGATGATGAGAGTTCAGAATCCCAGGTTTGTTTGTCTTTCCAAATATCTTGCATGATTATTTTTCCAACGATGACGCAGGGTGCTATCCAGCCCATAGGATCGTATAGACGAGCAAGATCTGATAAAATAGTTCGTTTTGTTGTTTTTGCATGTTCCGGAAGTGAGATTTTGAATGAAAACATATCCTTTGCAGGATGCCACTGGATGCCAAGGGCCTTGATCGCATTTTTCTCATCGAATGATAATGGTACTTGAACTTCCCTATCTTCCTCTGGCACAGTCATCAATAAGTCTTCGAAATTACTTGCCCATTTTCTTAATGGGAAACCTCCTTTCTTTAACATTGTTATGAGCTGTGTCTGCATCTCCAATGCTTCTGGTACTGAGTCTGCTCCATGAATTACATCATCGACGTAGAAATTTTTTAAGGCTATTTTCGATGCGATAGGATAATCATCGTGTTCATCAGCTGCCAGTTGTTGAAGTGTTCGGATGGCTAAGTACGGCGCAGAGGCAGTACCGAATGTAACTGTGTTCAGGCGATATGCTTTCACTTCTTCTCCTTCGACATCTCGCCATAAAACAAGTTGATACATTGAATCACCTGGAGTGACCCAAATTTGCCTATACATTTTTGTTATGTCGGCTGTAAACGCAACTTTGTATTTCCTAAACCGTGCAATGTGGTCGAAGATGTCATCTTGAAGTCTAGGACCAACATAAAGATGGTCATTGAGTGAGGTACCATCAGATGTTTTGCAAGACGCATCAAAAACAATCCGCAATTTTGTGGTTGAGCTGGCTTCTTTCACTACGGCATGGTGAGGTAGGAAATAGTGAGGTGTGTTTAGTGCACCAAATGATACTTCAGTCATATGCCCAAGCTGTTTGTATTCATTAAATACTTTTGTGTACTCTTCTCTAAAGAGTGCATTTGTTTTGAATTTTCGTTCTAACTGTAGGAATCGTACAAAAGCTGATCTCTGAGATAGACCTATAGACGGATATTTTGCTTCCTTGAACGGAAGTTGGACAACGTATTTTCCATCCCATTGCCTTTGATGTGTTCTGCAAAAATGTGTTTCACAGTCTTCTTCCTCTGGAGAGAGAACCTTTCGACCTTGAACTTCTTCAAGTTCCCAAAACTTCTTAAGCGTATGGTTTAAGATTTCAGGTTCAGTGTCGATGTGAAAAGCTTGTACTTGAGAGTGGTCGTGAGGTGTAACTCCTCCAGACAGAACCCATCCAAGTTCCGTCTTTTGAGCGATAGGTGTACCTTGCGGTCCTTTTATTAATCCTTCAAGGATAATGGATGAGTACGCATCGCTGCCTAATAAAATATCGATTTTCTTTGGTGTGTCGAATTTAGGATCTGCAAGTTGTATATTCCTGAGATGGTTCCAATTTGATACAGGTATTTTCTGCGTCGGGAGAATCGCTGAAAGTTTGGGAAGGACCAAAGCATTCAACTGAAGAGTAAAGTCTTCATTAACGTTTGATGAAATCGTGAGAGTGACCTTCCAATTTGAGGTACTTGCATTGCTTTCTCCAACGCCAATGACTTTTACACAATGCCTTTCTTTTTTCAAACTAAGAAGTTGAGCAGCAGATTCAGTAATGAAAGATGATTCTGATCCCTGATCTAATAATGCTCGCAGCAGTAACGGTTGGCCAGCAGGTGTCCGAACCTTGATAAGAGCCGTGGCCAGAAGAACAGGAGCAATGTCGTTTTCGGCCAGGCACACGTTGTTTGCTGAGGCAATTGCAGGAGGTACAGAGATTTCGGAAGTGCCCGATTGGACAGAGAAAGGAGAGGAGGAAGTTGCAATGTTTGGTTTAGCTGCGTTATTCAAATGCAGCAATGAGTGATGTTTTTGATGGCACGTAGAACACGAAAATATGCTTGAGCAGTTCTGAGTGAAATGTGCACTTGAGAGACAGTTAAAGCATAAGTTATTCTTTTTAACAAACTCATGCCTTTTTGTTGCATTAAATGCTTTGAATTTAAAACAATTCCGAATAGAATGTAAGCCTTGACATAGCGAGCATTTATCAACTGATTTGGAGTTCTGAACACGAACTGTGTTGGACGAAGTTTTTTTTGCTTTTTGGTTAATTACCACTGAGGGGGACTGCCCGATGACATCTAATGTTCTTGATCTCATCAAAATAAAATCTTCTAGGACGCTATACTGCGGGTAGTCAACATGCGTTGAAATGTGTGCTTCCCAAAGCGCACGCGTTGTATAGGGAAGTTTCTGCACTGTATGAAATATGAGAACGTCTTCCCAAGACTCTATTGGTACTCCAAGATTTTTTAACGATTGTTTTGCTTCGTTTGTCGTATCGACTAAAATTTTGAGGTCGTCTGATGATTCTCGAGTTATTTTAGCCTGATCGAAAAGAAGTTTGAACTGATTATCTTTCAATAATCTGACATTTTGATATCTTTTCACTACCAACGCCCACGCGGATTCGAAACTTGTGTCTGTATTTCGGAGTATTCTGGCTGCCTCCCCAGATAAATTACTTTTCAAATAATGGAGTTTATGAGCATCAGATATTAGAGTGTTCTTATTCACTATCGCCTCAAACAACCCCTTAAATTCTGGCCACATTTTAAGCGAACCATCAAAAGTTGGTATTTTAATTGGAGGGAGTTTAAGTTCTACCGACGGGAATTGTGCATTTGATCCGTTCAAAGATTTGTTGAGTAAGGTTTGACTTTCAATTTTTGAAATCTTCTCTTTCAACTCACATGAATAACTAAAATAGATTTCTTTTAATTTATGAAAAGTAAGTGCATCCATATAGCTAACTTTTGCTTCTTCCGTAGGAGATTCAACTATTTTTTGGTGAAGGACTCTTGCCTCATCGAAATATGTTTCTAAATTAACTAAACGCGCCTCATTCATGTGTATCGATTTTTTTGACTGCTCTAACTTTTCATACGCTTTAGCATCCGCAACTAAATCTTGCAAAATACTCTGAACAGCATCTATCCAACCAGAAAGTTTACCTTTACTCATGATGAAGTCACAATTTATTTAATAATTTGGAGATCAGATGACACACAACACACGATTTAAATTAGGATCAACTGTGATCAATGAATTAATATATAAATAATGTTAAATTAAAAGCCACACACCTGTAATCATGCGTTGCTCCCTCGATGAACCAGCGCAGCGTCTTATGCAGCAGGTCTTACCAACTGGATGTTTTGAATTGACCGGACGAATGTTCTTTAATCTGTACCACGGGCAAACACGAATGTCTTTCTGTTAAAGTTCAACCCGCACAAACACGATTGTCTTTCTGTTTAATTTTTACCACGCACAACACGATTGTCTTTCTGCTTTAATTTTTACCACGCACAACTTGCTTGTCTTTCTGCTTTAATGGAATCTATATGTATCCTTGAGATCCGACTAGAAGGACCAAAATGTATCGCAAGGATACTCAGCAAAAAATTAATAAACGAAAACTTTCATACAAAAAGGAATGATTACGATATCAACCGCGGTCATTTGTCGCGAATAATCACCCACAAAAGAATACTGTAGAGGTAGACGAGATCTTATAGAAAAGAAAAAAAAACAACAACTTCTCCTTTATGACTTAAAGTTTTCAATTTATTATCTTTGGTTTAATGTGTCGCATTACACAACTAAATTGACATTGAATTCGTTTTTGCCAATCTCTTTTACATGTCGTCTCGGTATCGTCCGCTACAGCTGTTCTCCCCGTTGGTGGTCCAGCTATGGATCGTTGACCCTCTGCGGTAACAGATCACATTTACGGGAACATAAACACGCATCGAATTTTGTTAGTTGCGATGTTCCTCGCACCGCACCGACTCGTGTGCGTCTTTGGCCACCCACACCTTGCTTGCCTAGTGCAAAGGAAAAAAAACATCGACTTAGGCGGGGCCTAAAATATGAACGCGGTGTTATAAAACATAGCATTGGGTGGGACCAACTTGATGATCGTGGCGGCGGCTGCTTTTATTTTTGGTGAGGGACCTCCAAGATGTTTTGCCGTCGGTAATTTCATCTTTCAAAGAATTTAGGTTTTTTTTCTTGAAGTTCTTTTTTCCTGAGGCATGTTGCGCTGCAACAAATATCTTACCCATTTTCAGTGTATTTAACTTTTTTTTTTTTGCACTTAATTAACTAGTTTTTTTTATCAAATAAGTTTTTTTCGTTTTTTTTTTTTTTTTTTGTCACAAATAAGTTTTATTTACACTTCTGACACCAATGTAACGTGCGCTTAGCTCGCAAAAATAAAACAATGCCTTTCAATTTAATTCTACCACTTTTATTCGGTATCTACTTTCGATATACACTTTATTCGAACTCAACTCAATTACGTTTATTCAATATTCACACTATCACTTTCTAAATAAAACTGAGCCCTGTTTGCGTCAGCTCCCTCTTTATATAGAACTGTGAACTATCGAGAGCTTTCTGGTAGTTTTGCTATAATGTCTAGACAAGTTCTCCTCCCGGTATTTCTGCACACACACACTCACTCACAAACAACGTCTTCCACTATAGCATTCCATTATAGCGTTGCCAGCACTTGTGTTTTCGGTTTAACGTTTTCAATTAGGAAATTAGCATGAAATGTTGGGTGCACATTACAATATTGTAATGTGCGCCTAGTTCGCAATAATAAAACTTTTCCTCTCTTTACTTTTATTCTATTACTTTTATTCAATATCTACTTTCGATATACAACTCGACTAATAATCACGTTTACTAAATTTTCACACTATCACTTTATAATTAAAACTGACTCCCAGGTTGCATCAGCGGCCTCTTTCTATAGCAGTGTGAAACATCGAGAGCTTTCTAGTGGTTTTAATGTGAACCATGATGGCTAGACACATTCTCCTCCCGGTATATTTCTGCAACACACACACTCACTCACAAACAACGTCTTCCATTATACCATTCCATTATAGTGTTGCCGCTGGTGATTTCGGTTGAACGTTTTCGATTAGGAAATTAGTATTAAATGTTGGGTGTACATTACACTGCCCCCTCCTTAAGATTGTTCATCCCGAATAATTCCATCTGCAGTATCGCCACTATATCGATGCAGCCGGTCACATTGAACTACTTTTAACTTGCCTCTTATCCCTCTTTGGATGCGGCAAACCACGTCGTTAACCCTCGTGACAACAGTATAAGGACCTTCCCAGTTTTGCTGAAGTTTCGGTGACAATCGCTTTTGACGATGAGGATTATAAAGCCACACACGTTCTCCTGCTTGGAATCCTGCCGTTGTCGCTTTTGTGTCGTACCGTGTCTTCATCCGGTCGCTAAAGGCTTTCATCCATGCCCTTGTTGTTTTATGGATATCAACGAGTCTCTCCTTGAGGTCGTCCACATACTCATTTGTGTCCTGTGGTTCCTCAGTGGGGCATCCAAATTTAAGTTCGCTGGGCAGCCGTATGATTTTCCCGAACGGGATTTCAGATGGTGTTTGTCCTGTCGAGCTTTATACCGCACTTCTATAGGCCATCAGATATAGCGGTACCTGCACAGAAAGAATTCCTATAGATCAAATCAAGGAAAATCAGCTATAAATCACGACCAATGAATCCAGTTTTAGACCTTGGATCCGATATTAGCAAATTGCGACTTTTTGCTTGCAATTTAAAAAAAAGAGCGAAAAGATGATATTGACACTCAAAAATCTTATTTCAGAATTCTTAAGTATCAGTAAATATTGTGAATCGCGAATCGCAATTCAAAACCAATTTGCAGTCAAAACAAAAATCGAATAACAACCCCTTTTTCAAATTGTAGGCCGATGGTATAGGTAGTTATAGGGCGATATGGGACTGGTGAATTGTTTTGTTATGATTCAGTATCGGAGTGCATATGAGAAAGAAAACAATACTGACTAAGGCGCTGTGTAGATTTGAACCAGACGTCCTGAGGTTGTGACTTGTAAGTCAGCGATGATAACGTTGAGCTACGAAGGTAAATAAATCATGATCGATTAAGGTGTGACCATAAACATACAGTTAAACAAGAGGTAGTGTTCCAGAGATAAGAGAATTGCAACTCATCATTTGTTATTTGCTGTACAGTATTTTCGTAGCTTACGTTTTTTCGGGTCAATATCCACATCTTTCTTTAAATTTCCTGATTTGAGCATTTCGAGAAAGTGAATCGACATACTTATCTTGTAAGCCACGATGAATAAATTGTTAAACGAAGTTGTGCTCCGGAAGTAGTAGGTTGCGATTGGAAGATTGTAAACTACTAAAAAGACAAAATTCTTAAATAACGATACTTGATTGTAAATCACAAATTAAACAAGACTTGCCTTATAGTACCTATAATTAAAATTTTGTAATTTGAGATGACACTTAGAGTAAATTGCTTCTTTTTCGATCAGTTTATAAGAAAGCGGTGTAATTTACAAAGAAAATTGATTCAGCAAATTACAAACTAGAAATTCGCAATAAGCGATTTTTCAATTCCTTCCGTGTGCCTATCCCAGTCTCTTTGGTAGTCGCCTACAACCTTGGTGAGGTGTTCTTTCAAGGTACGGGTGAATCTTTCAACCATCCCATCAGATTGTGGATGCAGCGGTGTGGTTCTTGTCTTCTTAATGCCAAGTATAGTCCGCACACTCCTTGGAGAATGTTTGACTCGAAGTTCCTCCCTTGGTCGGAATGGAGTTCCATATAGGTGCGCCAAACCTGCTCACGCAGTTAAACACAATCTGGTCGACAACCGTTTTGGGTTCTTGATTTGGGATGGCATACGCCTCAGGCCACTTGCTAAAGTAGTCCATTACAACCAGAATGTACTTGTTTCCAGCGTTATACTCTGGAAAAGGCCCAGCCACATCTACTGCAATCCTCTTAAAATAAGATCCAACGTTGTACTGATGCATCTTACCTTGAATTTTTCTAACAGGTCCTTTGGTTGCAGCACACTTGTCACATGTCCGTCACCACTTCTTCACGTCATCTCTAGCATGCAACCGCTGGAACCGATATCGCACCTTTTCCAGTGTTTTGTTAACTCCCAGGTGGCCTCCAGAAGGTGCGTCATGCATCTCTCGAAGAACTTCACTGACTTTCGATTGCGGTACGATCAGCTGCAGCACATAGGATTTACCGTCAGCGGATTCCCATCTTCGCCTAAGGACACCTTCTTGCACATATAGTGAGTCCCAATGTGCCCAATAGGTTCCAATGAAATTCCCAACAATTAAAGATAACTATGCAATTTGTAATAAAAGATAAATAAAACAAAGGAGGTTACTGTACGTGGCCTTCTGCACACAGTCATCTCCTGAAATAGAATTTAAGATAAATAAATATGGGCACAATATATTGTAGCACACGAATTGTATACATAGGATTGACTCAGTACTGAGGTCGCCTTAAATTATACGACCGTTGTGCGGTAGACATCGTAAAATAAATACTTTGTACCTACTAAAACTTTGTATTTTCTTTGAAGATTCAACAGGACTAAGACACTGACCGGTCTGATATGATTTGTATTTTTTTTTTTGGTCAATGAAATAGTAAGTTCATTAACTGGGATTTCTCTTCATTTTCTTTCCATGCGAGAATGGGTTCGATATCTGGATCCACCTGTTGAGCAGTCCGCACTTCTTCAGCTCTTAGTCGCTGATCGGTAATCATTTCTTTGTCTTCTTGCCGCCTACAATGCTTGCAATCCAATTTGCAAGGTCTTCGGGATAATGCGTCGGCGTTTGAGTGCAGATTTTCTCTGCGGTGTTGAATCTGGTAGTCATAAGTCTGCAGTCTTTTTATCGACCTTGCGACTTGACCTTCTGGATTTTTGAAGTTCAACAGCCAGTTCAGAGCACCACGGTCTGTCCGCAGAAGGAATTTCTGTCCATAGATGTACTTATGGAAGTGCTTTGTTGCCAAGATAAGAGCTAGCAGTTCCCTACTGGCCAGGCAGTAGTTTCTTTCGGTATTCGAGAGGACCATGCTGTAATATGCCACCACTTTCTCCTTGCCATCATGCACTTGGTATAATACCGCCCTTATTCTAACGTTTCTTGCATCTGCGTCGAAGATGAATGTCTTGCCAGGTGTTGGATGTGCCAGAACTGGAGCGTCACAGAGGCGGTATTTGAATTACTGAAAAGATTTCTCACACTCACCTGACCATTAAAACTGCTTGCCTTTTTCGGTGTGCTGATACAAACTCTTTGCAACTCCAGCAAAGTTCTTAACAAAACGTCGGTAAGACCAAGAAAGCTTCGGTGTTGATGTTTGTCCTGTGGTGTTGGCCAATTTTTGACGGAGTCAACTTTTTCACGATCAGTCTTCACTCCTTGGGAAGAGATGATGTGTCCCAAATACTTAACTTCGGTTTTGAAAAGTGCACGTTTTTCTGGGTTAAGTTTAAGTTTAGCCTCTCGAAGTCTCTGAAACACGGTTTTTAGGTTCTTTCAATGTTGGTCAAATATTTCCCGTAAACAATGACATCGTCCAAGTAGACTAGGCAAGATTTCCACGTCAAACCTTGACGAACGCACGCCATCAAACGCATAGCCCAAACGGCATAACTTTGAACTGCCAAAGCCCGTTAACTGTAGAAAACGCCATCTTTTCCCGATCATCAGGGTGGATGTCAATTTGCCAATATCCACTCTTCAAGTCCAGCGTCGAGAACCACTGGGCTCCCTCCATGGCATCCAGGGTATCACTGATTCTTTGCAGGGGATAGCTGTCCTTCTTAGTCACATCATTCAGCCTTCGGTAGTCCATACAAAAACGAGTGCTTCTGTCTTTCTTTTTCACTAGCACCACTGGTGACGCCCAAGCACTTTTGGAGTTTTAGATAAGACCGTCCTTCTTCATTGTTGTTGTCATTTCCTCAATCTCACCTTGTTTGGCCAGTGGAAGGCGTCTTGCGGGTTGAAGAATTGGTCTTGCATCTCCTGTGTTGATGCGATGCTGCACCAACTGTGTCCCACCATATTGCCCCTTTTGCGGTGCGAAGATGTCAGTGAAATCTTGTAGGAGATTTTTAGCCATCCTTTTTTGCTGGTGATCAAGGTTGGATGAATTCAATATTCTAGCTTTGATGGTCTTGAGCTCCTCCGGAGCTATAGTTTTTCTCGGGGCTTCATCTGTGATTTTCGTAATTGCTGCAACGGATTCGCAACGTCCAACGACTTCTCCTTTCTTCAATCTTGGGCCTGGTTCCACCATGGGGTATCGAAGGCTTCCAAACTCACCTTCCAGTTTTGTTCAAGTGAACACTGCAGAAGAAGGCGGCAGAATCAGATCTTCCGTGATGACAGTCCTCAGTGTTGACGTACTTTCATTCGAATAGGTCATTGGAAATTCTTTATTTTGGTATTTCAAAACTTGATTACCGATATCCAAAATAACTCCCTGATGTTTCATAAAGTCGATTCCAATGATGCACTCGTCACATATATCTGCCACCAGGAATTGATGAGTAAACACTAGATCGACCAGTCGGATCTTAAGACACACTTCTCCATATACTCTTGCTGCTTCTCCCGTTGCGGTTCTTAGACGGTAGCTATTGGTGTTATGAGACCACGTCGTCTTTACCACGTCTTGACGTACTATGGAGGCTGTTGCACCGGTGTCGATGGTAGCCACATATTTGTTCCCGTTAATAGTAGTCTCCACAGTCGGACTTTTGTTGTCTCGTTTGGTCTGAGAGACCTGTTTGGTGGTTCTGGGGCCATCGATACAAGAAACCAGTCTCTGCCCCTCGAAGCTGGTTCTTACTCGTTTCCCTGATGGGAAACGGATTGATAAGCAACGCTGGTGTTGTTGTTACCATGCTCTGGGTTGTGTCTCTTGCTTCCACAATGTTGACAAGCGTTTTTATTTGGTGGTAGTCGGCATTGACGCTGTAAGTGCCCGGTCTTGTTGCAGTTCCAACATCTTGCAAGTCCACTCCGCTAATTCTTTTGTATTTCAGCTCTTTGGCACGAACATTCTTCGACTATGGCCTCTCTAAGTCGATATACTCCATGAGAAGCCTGTTCTGCTGCTTCAATTGTCAATGCGGATGCTAAAGTTTCAGAAAGAGTACGTGTTCTAGCAGTTCGCACAGACCTCTGAAGATGTATATCGGAAATGGCACGAACGAAGGACTCAACAGCAAGCTGGTTGATGATTTCTTCTCCAGCGTCCGGGTATGCCAGGTGAACCAATCTTTCGACGTCTGCTTGGAGCTGCTGCAGACTTTCACCCCTTTTCTGGACTCTGTGTTTGAGTTGGGCTCGGAAGACTTCTTTCAAGTGGTTTTCTCCCAAGCGTTTATCTATAGCTGCCACGAAAGAACTGAAATTGCCGCGCTTACCAGCTGAAACAGTTTGAAGTAATTCAGCTGTTGGTCCTCTAAGAGCAAGAGTCAGTGCTATGTACTTGTCCTCGTCATCCCAGCCATTTGTTGTTGCGGCTGCCTCAAACTATGTCTTGTAAACTGGGCAAGACGACGTCCATCAAATGTTGGTGGTTTTATCTTCTTTTTCCTTGCGAACTCTCCAGCAGATTGTCGAATTTTAATTTTCCGGATCTGGTCTGATTCCTTGGTCAGAACAGAAAACTGTTTATCGCGTCGGCTTTCTACAGTTTCGAAACGATTCTCTACAACATAAAGCTGTTTTTCTACACATTCAACGCATTCGTCTAGGGCACATACATTTTTCTCAATGTTACCTAATTAACCTTATTGAATGTTTTTCTGACCTAAAAAATTCTGTTGCCCCTCAAGTCTTTCGAGAATATTCTGTTGTTCCTTCTTTTGTTCTTCAACCAGCTTCGTTTGTTCGTTTCGTTGTGCTTGAAGTTGTTCGAGACCATTCTGCTGTTCTTTCTTTTGTTCGTTTCGTTGCTCTTCCAGACGTCCGAGAATATTCTGCTGTTGCTCTTCCATCAGCTTCTTTTGTTGTACTTCGAGTCTTTCGAGAACATTTTGCTGTTCCTTCTTTTGTTCTAATAAAAGCTTCATCATACTAGAAAAATCTACACTTTCACTTACTTCCTCTTACTCCACTTCTGTTTCAAAAACAAAAGTGTTAACGTGTTCCCCTTGCTGTTTCAAATAGTTACGCAAGCGCAGGACAAGCTCATTTTTCGATCCCGTTCTAGAAAGATTTCGCTTACCCAGCTCACTTTTAAGCTCAAAGCAGTTGAGCTCTTCCAAAAACTTACCCATTTTCACTTTATTTAACTTTTTTTTACACTTTACTTTTTTTTATCAAATAAGTTTTATTTATACTTCTGACACCAATATAACGTGCGCTTAGTTTGCAATAATAAAACTTTTCCTTTCTTAACTTTTATTCTATTACTTTTATTTAATATCTACTTTTGATATACAACTCGACTTATAATCACGTTTACTCATTTTTCACACTATCACTTTATAATTAAAACTGACTCCACGGTTGCATCAGCGGCCTCTTTATATAGCAGTGTGAAACATCGAGAGCTTTCTAGTAGTTTTGATGTGAACCATGATGGCTAGACACATTTTCCTCCTGGTATATTTCTGCAACACACACACTCACTCCCAAACAACGTCTTCCATTATACCATTCTATTATAGTGTTGCCGCTGGAGTTTTCGGTTGAACTATTTTGAGGTTTTAATTGCCGCATATGCTTCACCTCAATTTTATTTCTTTTTAATTGCACGTTTTCCATGTTATTAACAAAATAAGGTGGTCGGCAATGCACAAAAGTTATGGAAACCGGAACCTACCGGTACCTACAATTTCATGCCGATTGCTGCATATAGTAAAGTTGATTTTATTATCGAATAAAAAAACCTTTCTTAAAACTGATCTTTAAGCAAGCGGTTTCTTTATTAATTTGTAATTTTTTAGATGACCAGATAAACTTGATCAGGAGTCGACTGACCAAATGAAAATCAATAAATGCGAACGAGGGCTTCTGTACAAAACTCTTTTAATCAATGATGGGCCTTTAATGCACTTAATACTACGATATTAGCGTGATTCTGATAAGAGATTATTGGATACAAAGCTTTTAGGCAAAAATGGGAATTAACAGCGCAGCAAAACCAATCTGATCCTCTTTAAAGAATTTTTAATTAACATATCCAGAATTTGAAATGTGCTACCATGTTCGCTCAGAGTGCATCCACCAAGCTTTTTTAACAGAACTAGCTTGCGGCTATCGGCTCAAACTCATAAACTGAAAACTTGAAACACAGACACAGTGTACTAACACAGAATGCACAATTGCATATAGAGTAGAGTGGGTCAAAAAAGTTGATAATTTTTTTTTTACAAATGCTACGGAAAAATGGGTTGCTAGACACCTTAAAAAATTCTCAAAAAGTATGAGCTCTTAATTTTAATATTTAGATCCTCCGCATCACAGTTTTGTATATTTTTCTCAGTCCAATAGAAAAAAGTTCATACCTCATCATTTATCGATTGAACAGAAAAGTGTACCAAAAGATTTTTTTAGGAAATTTAACGCTCTTTAAAAAAAGTATCTTGTGTTTTTTCCGTAAACCTCACCATTTGAAAGATATTAAGGATTTAATTTTAATTATTTTAAGACAAATTTCATTTTTGTTTATGAATTTTATGACTCGACAAAAACTGACTTTTACAAAATGCGCAATAGAAATTTTTAATGAAAATTAACTGTTCTATAAAAATGGGGTTTTATGTTTTAGCGCTGAAATTAACCGCCCAAACAGCTAGACCCTCTCTGTGCAATTGTGAGTAATTTCGTTCAGATGCGTTTAAGGTGCACGATGCGAAGAAAACTGGTTTCTCTACACCGCTTACAATATGAGCTAAAATAGCCCCTACACCTACTGGACTAGCATCCGTAAGGACAACGATTTCCTTGTCGGGGTCGTACAACTCTAGCAACGTGTTGTTAAATAACAATTCCTTACATCTTTTAAACGCCCTGTCACAGTCAGACGACCATGTAAAACTCTGACCCTTTCGCTTTAAACAATTAAGAGGGTAACTATCAGACGCGAAATTTGGCAAGAATTGATTGTAAAAATTAAGTAAACCTAAGAAAGACTCTAATTGATGCAAACTGTTTGGAGCTGGGGCTTCGACTATGGCCTTAACCTTGTCTGGATTTGGACTAAGCCCTTCACCCGATAGTGTATGACACAAAAATTCTACCGATGGTTTTAAAAATTTACACTTTACTAAATTTATTTTCATGTTGTGTTTACTTAACCGTCGCATTACTTCAAATAATAGCGCGCCGCACTCATTACTTGTTTTACCTCCTATTATTATATCATCGATATAACTTTTTACATGCTTCAATCCTAACAGAATCCTATCCATAATGGATTGAAAAATGCCCGGAGCACTACTTATCCCTAGTATAAGACGCGTGAAAGCAAACAAACCCTTGAAAGTGTTGATTACTAGTAAGTTTTTTGAAGTTTCATTTACCGGGACTTGTAAGTATGCTCCAGAAAGATCAATTACACAGAACACGTTGCATCCTGAGAACAATGCAAAAATTTCCTGAATCTTAGGAATAGGATATGACATAGTATCAATGCACTTATTTATCGTTACTCTACAGTCTACACATATCCTTATAGAACCATCTTTCTTCGGCACTATAACTATTGGGCTTGCCCGCCGACTGACTTTTATTTTTCTAAAACTTTCTCACTTACTAATCTTTTGAGCTCCATTTCGACTTTATCCCGCAATTTGAAGGGGACACTATAAGTTCCATGAAAAATGGGAATTGCATCTTCTTTTAAAACAATGTCAGCCTCAAAACTGCTTATCGGATTTTTTAAACTGCGATCAACAACATAGGGAAATCTTGATTTAATTTCATTTATAACATTTACCACACCACGACCTGCCCAATTGTTAAAAAATCTTCAAACCCTTTTCTCCAGTCTGGAAAAAGAACGTCTATCCAATTACGACCCATTGAACATATCTTCGGTGTATCGCCCTTCACCACAAGTATAGGTAACGTTAAATTTTTGCCAGCAAACCGTACTTCCGAGCTCATAACTCCCAACTCCTCACTTATATTACCTGTAACTGACACCAGATTAAAACTATTGTTTACAAGAGCATACTTAGAAAAACTTAATTTATAAATTTCCTCGTTCATTATAGTTGTTGCTGCTCCCGTATCTACCTCCATTGACAAGACTTCTCCATTTATTATTACTCGGCACATCTGAGGTTGACTTTTGGCATTCGCACGGCTGACGATTCTGATAGACTTTTGTCCAGATTCTCTTTTTAAGTTGCACATTGTAGAAATATGCCCTTTCTTATTACACACGAAACATTCCCAATTGACAGCAGGACAATTTTGATGTGCTCACCGCCCACACCTTTGGCACTGACTGTATGATGACCTCGAATTATTATTATTGTTGGAAAAGCGACTACCTGTTTGTACGTATGATGACGATATGTTTTGCTGGTGCTGCTTGACATTTGCATTCTTTGCTCCGCTCTTATCAAATTTCAGTTTATTGGACTTTGAGTTGTTTAATACGTAGACAGCATTTGTTTGAAACGTATTGTGAACTGCTGAAGATGCTTTCTCTGACGCTTCAATAGTCAAAGCTTTGTCACAATACTGCTCGAACGTAAGATTGTCGTGTTCGAGTAGCGCCTGTTGAATTTTTTCGTGATTCAGCCCAACAATGAAACGATCTGAGAGATGATCATCCAAAATTTTTAATTTGTATACGCCTAGTTTCTCGTCTTGTCTTGTGGTACCCGTGGCGCAATGGTTAGCATGCCCACCTGCTAACCCAGAGTTTCGAGGTTCGAAGTTCGAATCCCAGCAGAGACAAAATGCAAAAATGTTTTTCCACGGGTATCGCCTTTCGCGAGGAATTGGCAAGTCCTCCGTTAGTAAATTCATTGCCATGAAAGCGCATTCTCAATTAGCCGTTCGGAACCGGCGAAAAATTGTAGGTCCCCTCCATTCCCTCACAAGGCATGGTTGTGAGAAATGCGCTAGGCCCAGGGGCTCCGCGCTCTGTTGCGCCACCCTATTTTTTTTTTATTTTAGTTTCTCGTCTACGGCTTGTTCTGGTGGCGGTGTGGGCTCTTCCTTCGTTGTGTCGATATTGACAGTACACGTGGTTCTTTTTAGGTCCAATAAATCACCGAAACTACACTCTTGGGAAGCTGCCTTTAACTTGCCTTTAACTCACTTATACCCACACCATGTTGTTGTACAATTTTGTGAAACTTAAAACGTTCTGCTCTATTGTTCGGTTTTGGAGCAAATCGACTTCTTAGCAAGGTTATGTTTTCACTGAACGTTTTGTCACTGGGATCTGCTGGGTGAAGCTAACGTTCACAAGTAGCTCGTACATTGAATTCCCCATTATTCCGATGAAGTAAATGTTTTGTAATTCTTCTTTTATCGAATTTAATTTAAAGAAATTGACCAAACGATTTTCATAATCTTTGAAATTGTCTCCCATTTCATATAGTGCGACGCGATCGATTAATTTTGACATTTTGCACGCGTTTTTTTTACACTTTCGAGCAACTTTTTCTTCCTTTTTCCTCGTCGCCAATGTTGTCTGAATATAATAAAAGACTGACTCGCGTTTTACTTAAACTAGGATTCTTTATTTAAAATGCAAGTTATAATTCAGTTTATAATTAGGTGCGGTCTCTTAGCTGTCTTAAACTGGAGTGGCGTGTCTAGTCTGCAATTGTCATTTATATAATTGTCATAATACATAAGAAGTATGTATTGAACGAAACATCCGATATCGCCTGATGTTGTTTACCCAAACTGCATATCCATTTAGTATAAATATACAGCATTGCTCATTTGAATTAATTTCTTAAAATCCTTTTAAGTGTGTTTTTTGCAGTCCTTGACGAATGCACTCCATCAAACGCATAGCCCAAACGGCATAACTTTTAACTGCCAGAGCCCGTTAACTGTAGAAAACGCCGCCTTTTCCCGATCATCAGGGTGGATGTCAATTTGCCAATATCCACTCTTCAAGTCCAGCGTCGAGAACCACTGGGCTCCCTCCATGGCATCCAGGGTATCACTGATTCTTTGCAGGGGATAGCTGTCCTTCTTAGTCACATCATTCAGCCTTCGGTAGTCCATACAAAAACGAGTGCTTCTGTCTTTCTTTTTCACTAGCACCACTGGTGACGCCCAAGCACTTTTGGAGTTTTAGATAAGACCGTCCTTCTTCATTGTTGTTATCATTTCCTCAATCTCACCTTGTTTGGCCAGTGGAAGGCGTCTTGCGGGTTGAAGAATTGGTCTTGCATCTCCTGTGTTGATGCGATGCTGCACCAACTGTGTCCCACCATATTGCCCCTTTTGCGGTGCGAAGATGTCAGTGAAATCTTGTAGGAGATTTTTAGTCATCCTTTTTTGCTGGTGATCAAGGTTGGATGAATTCAATATTCCAGCTTTGATGGTCTTGAGCTCCTCCGGAGCTATAGTTTTTCTCGGGGCTTCATTTGTGATTTTCGTAATTGCTGCAACGGATTCGCAACGTCCAACGACTTCTCCTTTCTTCAATCTTGGGCCTGGTTCCACCATGGGGTATCGAAGGCTTCCAAACTCACCTTCCAGTTTTGTTCAAGTGAACACTGCAGAAGAAGGCGGCAGAATCAGATCTTCCGTGATGACAGTCCTCAGTGTTGACGTACTTTCATTCGAATAGGTCATTGGAAATTCTTTATTTTGGTATTTCAAAACTTGATTACCGATATCCAAAATAACTCCCTGATGTTTCATAAAGTCGATTCCAATGATGCACTCGTCACATATATCTGCCACCAGGAATTGATGAGTAAACACTAGATCGGCCAGTCAGATCTTAAGACACACTTCTCCATATACTCTTGCTGCTTCTCCCGTTGCGGTTCTTAGACGGTAGCTATTGGTGTTATGAAACCACGTCGTCTTTACTATGTCGATGGTAGCCACATATTTGTTCCCGTTAATAGTAGTCTCCACAGTCGGACTTTTGTTGTCTCGTTTGGTCTGAGAGACCTGTTTGGTGGTTCTGGGGCCATCGATACAAGAAACCAGCCTCTGCCCCTCGAAGCTGGTTCTTACTCGTTTCCCTGATGGGAAACGGATTGATAAGCAACGCTGGTGTTGTTGTTACCATGCTCTGGGTTGTGTCTCTTGCTTCCACAATGTTGACAAGCGTTTTTATTTGGTGGTAGTCGGGATTGACGCTGTAAGTGCCCGGTCTTGTTGCAGTTCCAACATCTTGCTAGTCCACTCCGCAAATTCTTTTGTATTTCATCTCTTTGCCACGAGCATTCTTCGACTATGGCCTCTCTAAGTCGATATACTCCATGAGAAGCCTGTTTTCAGAAAGAGTACGTGTTCTAGCAGCTCGCACAGACCTCTGAAGATGTATATCGGAAATGGCACGAACGAAGGACTCAACAGCAAGCTGGTTGATGATTTCTTCTCCAGCGTCCGGGTATGCCAGGTGAACCAATCTTTCGACGTCTGCTTGGAGCTGCTGCAGACTTTCACCCCTTTTCTGGACTTTGTGTTTGAGTTGGGCTCGGAAGACTTCTTTCAAGTGGTTAGCTCCAAAGCGTTTATCTATAGCTGCCACGAGAGAACTGAATTTTTATTTGTATGAAGTAATTCAGCTGTTGGTCCTCTAAGAGCAAGAGTCAGTGCTATGTACTTGTCTTCGTCATCCCAGCCATTTGTTGTTGCGGCTGCCTCAAACTATGTCTTGTAAACTGGGCAAGACGACGTCCATCAAATGTTGGCGGTTTCATCTTCTTTTTCCTTGCGAACTCTCCAGAAGATTGTCGAATTTTAATTTTCCGGATCTGGTCTGATTCCTTGGTCAGAACAGAAAACTGTTTATCGCGTCGGCTTTCTACAGTTTCGAAACGATTCTCTACAACATAAAGCTGTTTTTCTACACATTCAACGCATTCGTCTAGGGCACATACATTTTTCTCAATGTTACCTAATTAACCTAATTGAATGTTTTTCTGACCTAAAAAATTCTGTTGCCCCTCAAGTCTTTCGAGAATATTCTGTTGTTCCTTCTTTTGTTCGCTTCGTTGTTCTTCAACCAGCTTCGTTTGTTCGTTTCGTTGTGCTTCAAGTTGTTCGAGACCATTCTGCTGTTCCTTCTTTTGTTCGTTTCGTTGCTCTTCCAGACGTCCGAGAATATTCTGCTGTTGCTCTTCCATCAGCTTCTTTTGTTGTACTTCAAGTCTTTCGAGAGCATTCTGCTGTTCCTTCTTTTGTTCTAATAAAAGCATCATCATACTAGAAAAATCTACTCTTTCACTTACTTCCTCTTACTCCACTTCTGTTTCAAAAACAAAAGTGTTAACGTGTTCCCCTTGCTGTTTCAAATAGTTGCGCAAGCGCAGGACAAGCTCATTTTTCGATCCCGTTCTAGAAAGATTTCGCTAACCCAGCTCACTTTTAAGCTCAAAGCAGTTGAGCTCTTCCAAAAACTTACCCATTTTCACTTTATTTAACTTTTTTTTACACTTTACTTTTTTTTATCAAATAAGTTTTATTTATACTTCTGACATCAATATAACGTGCGCTTAGTTTGCAATAATAAAACTTTTCCTTTCTTTACTTTTATTCTATTACTTTTATTCAATATCTACTTTTGATATACAACTACACTTATAATCACGTTTACTCAATTTTAACACTATCACTTTATAATTAAAACTGACTCCACGGTTGCATCAGCGGCCTCTTTATATAGCAGTGTGAAACATCGAGAGCTTTCTAGTAGTTTTGATGTGAACCATGATGGCTAGACACATTTTCCTCCCGGTATATTTCTGCAACACACACACTCACTCCCAAACAACGTCTTCCATTATACCATTCTTTTATAGTGTTGCCGCTGGTGTTTTCGGTTGAACTATTTTGAGGTTTTAATTGCCGCATATGCTTCACCTCAATTTTATTTCTTTTTAATTGCACGTTTTCCATGTTATTAACAAAATAAGGCGGTCGGCAATGCACGAAAGTTATGGAAACCGGAACCTACCGGTACCTACAATTTCATGCCGATTGCGGCATATAGTTAAGTTGATTTTATTATCAAATAAAAAAACCTTTCTTAAAACTTATGTTTAAGCAAGAGGTTTCTTTATTAATTTGTAATTTTTTAGATGAACAGATAAACTTGATCAGGAGTCGACTGACCAAATGAAAATCAATAAATGCGAACGAGGGCTTCTGTACAAAACTCTTTTAATCAATGATGGGCCTTTAATGCACTTAATACTACGATATTAGCGTGATCTCTGATAAGAGATTATTGGATACAAAGCTTTTAGGCAAAAATGGGAATTAACAGCGCAGCATAACCAATCTGCTCCTCTTTAAAGAATTTTTAATTAACATATCCAGAATTTGAAATGTGCTACCATGTTCGCTCAGAGTGCATCCACCAAGCTTTTTAAACAGAACTAGCTTGCGGCTATCGGCTCAAACTCATACACTGAAAACTTGATACACAGACACAGTGCACTAACACAGAATGCACAATTGCATATAGAGTAGAGTGGGTCAAAAAAGTTGATAATTTTTTTTTTACAAATGCTACGGAAAAATGGGTTGCTAGACACCTTGAAAAATTCTCAAAAAGTATGAGCTCTTAATTTTAATATTTAGATCCTCCGCATCACAGTTTTGTATATTTTTCTCAGTCCAATAGAAAAAAGTTCATACCTCATCATTTATCGATTGAACAGAAAAGTGTACCAAAAGATTTTTTTAGGAAATTTAACGCTCTTTAAAAAAAGTATCTTGTGTTTTTTCCGTAAACCTCACCATTTGAAAGATATTAAGGATTTAATTTTAATTATTTTAAGACAAATTTCATTTTTGTTTATGAATTTTATGACTCGACAAAAACTGACTTTTACAAAATGCGCAATAGAAATTTTTAATGAAAATTAACTGTTCTATAAAAATGGGGTTTTATGTTTTAGCGCTGAAATTAACCGCCCAAACAGCTAGACCCTCTCTGTGCAATTGTGAGTAATTTCGTTCAGATGCGTTTAAGGTGCACGATGCGAAGAAAACTGGTTTCTCTACACCGCTTACAATATGAGCTAAAATAGCCCCTACACCTACTGGACTAGCATCCGTAAGGACAACGATTTCCTTGTCGGGGTCGTACAACTCTAGCAACGTGTTGTTAAATAACAATTCCTTACATCTTTTAAACGCCCTGTCACAGTCAGACGACCATGTAAAACTCTGACCCTTTCGCTTTAAACAATTAAGAGGGTAACTATCAGACGCGAAATTTGGCAAGAATTGATTGTAAAAATTAAGTAAACCTAAGAAAGACTCTAATTGATGCAAACTGTTTGGAGCTGGGGCTTCGACTATGGCCTTAACCTTGTCTGGATTTGGACTAAGCCCTTCACCCGATAGTGTATGACACAAAAATTCTACCGATGGTTTTAAAAATTTACACTTTACTAAATTTATTTTCATGTTGTGTTTACTTAACCGTCGCATTACTTCAAATAATAGCGCGCCGCACTCATTACTTGTTTTACCTCCTATTATTATATCATCGATATAACTTTTTACATGCTTCAATCCTAACAGAATCCTATCCATAATGGATTGAAAAATGCCCGGAGCACTACTTATCCCTAGTATAAGACGCGTGAAAGCAAACAAACCCTTGAAAGTGTTGATTACTAGTAAGTTTTTTGAAGTTTCATTTACCGGGACTTGTAAGTATGCTCCAGAAAGATCAATTACACAGAACACGTTGCATCCTGAGAACAATGCAAAAATTTCCTGAATCTTAGGAATAGGATATGACATAGTATCAATGCACTTATTTATCGTTACTCTACAGTCTACACATATCCTTATAGAACCATCTTTCTTCGGCACTATAACTATTGGGCTTGCCCGCCGACTGACTTTTATTTTTCTAAAACTTTCTCACTTACTAATCTTTTGAGCTCCATTTCGACTTTATCCCGCAATTTGAAGGGGACACTATAAGTTCCATGAAAAATGGGAATTGCATCTTCTTTTAAAACAATGTCAGCCTCAAAACCGCTTATCGGATTTTTTAAACTGCGATCAACAACATAGGGAAATCTTGATTTAATTTCATTTATAACATTTACCACACCACGACCTGCCCAATTGTTAAAAAATCTTCAAACCCTTTTCTCCAGTCTGGAAAAAGAACGTCTATCCAATTACGACCCATTGAACATATCTTCGGTGTATCGCCCTTCACCACAAGTATAGGTAACGTTAAATTTTTGCCAGCAAACCGTACTTCCGAGCTCATAACTCCCAACTCCTCACTTTTATTACCTGTAACTGACACCAGATTAAAACTATTGTTTACAAGAGCATACTTAGAAAAACTTAATTTATAAATTTCCTCGTTCATTATAGTTGTTGCTGCTCCCGTATCTACCTCCATTGACAAGACTTCTCCATTTATTATTACTCGGCACATCTGAGGTTGACTTTTGGCATTCGCACGGCTGACGATTCTGATAGACTTTTGTCCAGATTCTCTTTTTAAGTTGCACATTGTAGAAATATGCCCTTTCTTATTACACACGAAACATTCCCAATTGACAGCAGGACAATTTTGATGTGCTCACCGCCCACACCTTTGGCACTGACTGTATGATGACCTCGAATTATTATTATTGTTGGAAAAGCGACTACCTGTTTGTACGTATGATGACGATATGTTTTGCTGGTGCTGCTTGACATTTGCATTCTTTGCTCCGCTCTTATCAAATTTCAGTTTATTGGACTTTGAGTTGTTTGATACGTAGACAGCATTTGTTTGAAACGTATTGTGAACTGCTGAAGATGCTTTCTCTGACGCTTCAATAGTCAAAGCTTTGTCACAATACTGCTCGAACGTAAGATTGTCGTGTTCGAGTAGCGCCTGTTGAATTTTTTCGTGATTCAGCCCAACAATGAAACGATCTGAGAGATGATCATCCAAAATTTTTAATTTGTATACGCCTAGTTTCTCGTCTTGTCTTGTGGTACCCGTGGCGCAATGGTTAGCATGCCCACCTGCTAACCCAGAGGTTCGAGGTTCGAGGTTCGAATCCCAGCAGAGACAAAATGCAAAAATGTTTTTCCACGGGTATCGCCTTTCGCGAGGAATTGGCAAGTCCTCCGTTAGTAAATTCATTGCCATGAAAGCGCATTCTCAATTAGCCGTTCGGAACCGGCGAAAAATTGTAGGTCCCCTCCATTCCCTCACAAGGCATGGTTGTGAGAAATGCGCTAGGCCCAGGAGCTCCGCGCTCTGTTGCGCCACCCTATTTTTTTTTTATTTTAGTTTCTCGTCTACGGCTTGTTCTGGTGGCGGTGTGGGCTCTTCCTTCGTTGTGTCGATATTGACAGTACACGTGGTTCTTTTTAGGTCCAATAAATCACCGAAACTACACTCTTGGGAAGCTGCCTTTAACTTGCCTTTAACTCACTTATACCCACACCATGTTGTTGTACAATTTTGTGAAACTTAAAACGTTCTGCTCTATTGTTCGGTTTTGGAGCAAATCGACTTCTTAGCAAGGTTATGTTTTCACTGAACGTTTTGTCACTGGGATCTGCTGGGTGAAGCTAACGTTCACAAGTAGCTCGTACATTGACTTCCCCATTATTCCGATGAAGTAAATGTTTTGTAATTCTTCTTTTATCGAATTTAATTTAAAGAAATTGACCAAACGATTTTCATAATCTTTGAAATTGTCTCCCATTTCATATAGTGCGACGCGATCGATTAATTTTGACATTTTGCACGCGTTTTTTTTACACTTTCGAGCAACTTTTTCTTCCTTTTTCCTCGTCGCCAATGTTGTCTGAATATAATAAAAGACTAACTCGCGTTTTACTTAAACTAGGATTCTTTATTTAAAATGCAAGTTATAATTCAGTTTATAATTAGGTGCGGTCTCTTAGCTGTCTTAAACTGGAGTGGCGTGTCTAGTCTGCAATTGTCATTTATATAATTGTCTTAATACATAAGAAGTATGTATTGAACGAAACATCCGATATCGCCTGATGTTGTTTACCCAAACTGCATATCCATTTAGTATAAATATACAGCATTGCTCATTTGAATTAATTTCTTAAAATCCTTTTACGTGTGTTTTTTGCAGTCCTTGACGAACGCACACCATCAAACGCATAGCCCAAACGGCATAACTTTTAACTGCCAGAGCCCGTTAACTGTAGAAAACGCCGCCTTTTCCCGATCATCAGGGTGGATGTCAATTTGCCAATATCCACTCTTCAAGTCCAGCGTCGAGAACCACTGGGCTCCCTCCATGGCATCCAGGGTATCACTGATTCTTTGCAGGGGATAGCTGTCCTTCTTAGTCACATCATTCAGCCTTCGGTAGTCCATACAAAAACGAGTGCTTCTGTCTTTCTTTTTCACTAGCACCACTGGTGACGCCCAAGCACTTTTGGAGTTTTAGATAAGACCGTCCTTCTTCATTGTTGTTATCATTTCCTCAATCTCACCTTGTTTGGCCAGTGGAAGGCGTCTTGCGGGTTGAAGAATTGGTCTTGCATCTCCTGTGTTGATGCGATGCTGCACCAACTGTGTCCCACCATATTGCCCCTTTTGCGGTGCGAAGATGTCAGTGAAATCTTGTAGGAGATTTTTAGCCATCCTTTTTTGCTGGTGATCAAGGTTGGATGAATTCAATATTCCAGCTTTGATGGTCTTGAGCTCCTCCGGAGCTATAGTTTTTCTCGGGGCTTCATCTGTGATTTTCGTAATTGCTGCAACGGATTCGCAACGTCCAACGACTTCTCCTTTCTTCAATCTTGGGCCTGGTTCCACCATGGGGTATCGAAGGCTTCCAAACTCACCTTCCAGTTTTGTTCAAGTGAACACTGCAGAAGAAGGCGGCAGAATCAGATCTTCCGTGATGACAGTCCTCAGTGTTGACGTACTTTCATTCGAATAGGTCATTGGAAATTCTTTATTTTGGTATTTCAAAACTTGATTACCGATATCCAAAATAACTCCCTGATGTTTCATAAAGTCGATTCCAATGATGCACTCGTCACATATATCTGCCACCAGGAATTGATGAGTAAACACTAGATCGACCAGCGGATCTTAAGACACACTTCTCCATATACTCTTGCTGCTTCTCCCGTTGCGGTTCTTAGACGGTAGCTATTGGTGTTATGAGACCACGTCGTCTTTACCACGTCTTGACGTACTATGGAGGCTGTTGCACCGGTGTCGATGGTAGCCACATATTTGTTCCCGTTAATAGTAGTCTCCACAGTCGGACTTTTGTTGTCTCGTTTGGTCTGAGAGACCTGTTTGGTGGTTCTGGGGCCATCGATACAAGAAACCAGTCTCTGCCCCTCGAAGCTGGTTCTTACTCGTTTCCCTGATGGGAAACGGATTGATAAGCAACGCTGGTGTTGTTGTTACCATGCTCTGGGTTGTGTCTCTTGCTTCCACAATGTTGACAAGCGTTTTTATTTGGTGGTAGTCGGCATTGACGCTGTAAGTGCCCGGTCTTGTTGCAGTTCCAACATCTTGCAAGTCCACTCCGCTAATTCTTTTGTATTTCAGCTCTTTGGCACGAACATTCTTCGACTATGGCCTCTCTAAGTCGATATACTCCATGAGAAGCCTGTTCTGCTGCTTCAATTGTCAATGCGAATGCTAAAGTTTCAGAAAGAGTACGTGTTCTAGCAGTTCGCACAGACCTCTGAAGATGTATATCGGAAATGGCACGAACGAAGGACTCAACAGCAAGCTGGTTGATGATTTCTTCTCCAGCGTCCGGGTATGCCAGGTGAACCAATCTTTCGACGTCTGCTTGGAGCTGCTGCAGACTTTCACCCCTTTTCTGGACTCTGTGTTTGAGTTGGGCTCGGAAGACTTCTTTCAAGTGGTTTTCTCCCAAGCGTTTATCTATAGCTGCCACGAAAGAACTGAAATTGCCGCGCTTACCAGCTGAAACAGTTTGAAGTAATTCAGCTGTTGGTCCTCTAAGAGCAAGAGTCAGTGCTATGTACTTGTCCTCGTCATCCCAGCCATTTGTTGTTGCGGCTGCCTCAAACTATGTCTTGTAAACTGGGCAAGACGACGTCCATCAAATGTTGGTGGTTTTATCTTCTTTTTCCTTGCGAACTCTCCAGCAGATTGTCGAATTTTAATTTTCCGGATCTGGTCTGATTCCTTGGTCAGAACAGAAAACTGTTTATCGCGTCGGCTTTCTACAGTTTCGAAACGATTCTCTACAACATAAAGCTGTTTTTCTACACATTCAACGCATTCGTCTAGGGCACATACATTTTTCTCAATGTTACCTAATTAACCTTATTGAATGTTTTTCTGACCTAAAAAATTCTGTTGCCCCTCAAGTCTTTCGAGAATATTCTGTTGTTCCTTCTTTTGTTCTTCAACCAGCTTCGTTTGTTCGTTTCGTTGTGCTTGAAGTTGTTCGAGACCATTCTGCTGTTCTTTCTTTTGTTCGTTTCGTTGCTCTTCCAGACGTCCGAGAATATTCTGCTGTTGCTCTTCTATCAGCTTCTTTTGTTGTACTTCGAGTCTTTCGAGAACATTTTGCTGTTCCTTCTTTTGTTCTAATAAAAGCTTCATCATACTAGAAAAATCTACACTTTCACTTACTTCCTCTTACTCCACTTCTGTTTCAAAAACAAAAGTGTTAACGTGTTCCCCTTGCTGTTTCAAATAGTTACGCAAGCGCAGGACAAGCTCATTTTTCGATCCCGTTCTAGAAAGATTTCGCTTACCCAGCTCACTTTTAAGCTCAAAGCAGTTGAGCTCTTCCAAAAACTTACCCATTTTCACTTTATTTAACTTTTTTTTACACTTTACTTTTTTTTATCAAATAAGTTTTATTTATACTTCTGACACCAATATAACGTGCGCTTAGTTTGCAATAATAAAACTTTTCCTTTCTTAACTTTTATTCTATTACTTTTATTTAATATCTACTTTTGATATACAACTCGACTTATAATCACGTTTACTTATTTTTCACACTATCACTTTATAATTAAAACTGACTCCACGGTTGCATCAGCGGCCTCTTTATATAGCAGTGTGAAACATCGAGAGCTTTCTAGTAGTTTTGATGTGAACCATGATGGCTAGACACATTTTCCTCCTGGTATATTTCTGCAACACACACACTCACTCCCAAACAACGTCTTCCATTATACCATTCTATTATAGTGTTGCCGCTGGTGTTTTCGGTTGAACTATTTTGAGGTTTTAATTGCCGCATATGCTTCACCTCAATTTTATTTCTTTTTAATTGCACGTTTTCCATGTTATTAACAAAATAAGGTGGTCGGCAATGCACAAAAGTTATGGAAACCGGAACCTACCGGTACCTACAATTTCATGCCGATTGCTGCATATAGTAAAGTTGATTTTATTATCGAATAAAAAAACCTTTCTTAAAACTGATCTTTAAGCAAGAGGTTTCTTTATTAATTTGTAATTTTTTAGATGACCAGATAAACTTGATCAGGAGTCGACTGACCAAATGAAAATCAATAAATGCGAACGAGGGCTTCTGTACAAAACTCTTTTAATCAATGATGGGCCTTTAATGCACTTAATACTACGATATTAGCGTGATCTCTGATAAGAGATTATTGGATACAAAGCTTTTAGGCAAAAATGGGAATTAACAGCGCAGCAAAACCAATCTGATCCTCTTTAAAGAATTTTTAATTAACATATCCAGAATTTGAAATGTGCTACCATGTTCGCTCAGAGTGCATCCACCAAGCTTTTTAAACAGAACTAGCTTGCGGCTATCGGCTCAAACTCATAAACTGAAAACTTGAAACACAGACACAGTGTACTAACACAGAATGCACAATTGCATATAGAGTAGAGTGGGTCAAAAAAGTTGATAATTTTTTTTTTACAAATGCTACGGAAAAATGGGTTGCTAGACACCTTAAAAAATTCTCAAAAAGTATGAGCTCTTAATTTTAATATTTAGATCCTCCGCATCACAGTTTTGTATATTTTTCTCAGTCCAATAGAAAAAAGTTCATACCTCATCATTTATCGATTGAACAGAAAAGTGTACCAAAAGATTTTTTTAGGAAATTTAACGCTCTTTAAAAAAAGTATCTTGTGTTTTTTCCGTAAACCTCACCATTTGAAAGATATTAAGGATTTAATTTTAATTATTTTAAGACAAATTTCATTTTTGTTTATGAATTTTATGACTCGACAAAAACTGACTTTTGCAAAATGCGCAATAGAAATTTTTAATGAAAATTAACTGTTCTATAAAAATGGTGTTTTATGTTTTAGCGCTGAAATTAACCGTCCAAAAGTTATTAATCATCAAACTTTCATGTGTACGGATTTTTAAAGTTTTTGATGAGATATTCGAAAAACTCCAATTTAATTTATGAATTTTATATGAATTTCAATTCTTGTCATTAATAAGTATTATTTGAGTTTTATTTTCACAATTATCAAAATTTTTCTTCAATTATTCTAAACATTTTATTTTTAATCATTATAAAACACGATCCTAGGAAAAATTTCTCTTCTAGAGAATTTCTGTTTTCATCTGTTTTAATTGTGAAAACAAAACTCAAATTATACTTTTATTAATGACAAGAATTAAAATTCATATAAAATTCATAAATTAAATTGGAATTTTTCGAATATCTCATCAAAAACTTTAAAAATCCGTACACATGAAAGTTTGATGATGACTAACTTTTGGACGATTAATTTCAGCGCTAAAACATAAAACACAATTTTAAAAGAACAGTTAATTTCCATTAAAAATTTCTATTGCGAATTTTTTAAAGGTCATTTTTTGTCGAGTTATAAAATTCATAAACAAAAATGAAATTTGTCTTAAAATAATTAAAATTAAGTCCTTAATATCTTTCAAATGGTGAGGTTTACGGAAAAACACAAGACACTTTTATTTGAAGAGCGTTAAATTTCCTAAAAAAATCTTTTGGAACACTTTTCTGTTCAATCGATAATGATGAGGTATGAATTTTTTTCTATTGGACTGAGAAAAATATACAAAACTGCGATGCGGAGGATCTAAATATTAAAATTAAGAGCTCATACTTTCTAAGAATTTTTTTAAGGTGTCTAGCAACCTATTTTTCCGCAGCATTTGTAAAAAAAAAATCGACTTTTTTTACCCACTCTAATATAGAGTCTATATTCCATGTTCAATTTCAGTAGCCTAATTCATGAATTTCCAATTTGTTATTCTTGGAATTGAAATTAAGTTGTTTTCCTTTGATATTTGGGTCTGCTGTTTCCTTGTGGTGTGTTATATCTGAATATAATAAAAGACTGACTCGCGTTTTACTTAAACTAGGATTCTTTATTTAAAGTGCAAGTTATAATTCAGTTTATAATTAGGTGTGGTCTCTTAGCTGACTTAAACTGGAGTGGCGTGTCTAGTCTGCAATTGTCATTTATATAATTGTCATAATACATAAGAAAAGTGTATTGTACGAAACATCCGATATCGCCTGATGTTGTTTACCCAAACTGCATATCCATTTAGTATATAATATACAGCACTCTCCACCACTCAAATTTAAGACAACCGTTACAATAAATAACGTACTAAATTTTGTCTAATAATGCCTTTTGAGACCAACTTTTTTTGTTACATTACGTTTCCCTTTTCTTAATGCTATTGGTAAATCCATATTCTTCTGAAAAGTTTTTGAGTGAGAAGCAATCAAATTGTCTTAGTTTAATGTACATTCGTTTTCGTTAAGGTTGACAGCATCATCAGGTCGAGCAAGAAACTTCTCCTCAAAACGTTTCCTTAACTGATTTTGGTGAACATATCGAATTCTCGAATTTAATTCCACTAGATATGTTAACCTACTAACTACTTTTTTAACCATTGCCCGAACCCATATAAAATTCTTAAGTTCACTCCTATACAATACACTTTCCCCCACAGAAAATTCTTTACAACTATTCACATTATCCTTATATACAACTTTCTCCTGTTTGAACTTATTTGCTTCCATAATACAAATATTTTTTGTGTTTTCATATCCATTTACTTTAGGATTAATATAATCTAACTTCTTTAGGGGCTTAAAGGAGAGAATGAGCTCTGAAGGTGATTTGCCAGTGACGGTACACGGAGTGTTATTATACACCATTAAAAAATCGAAAATATTATTTTCTAAATTGGCGCTATTCTGCTTTTCTAAAATCAGTTTTCCCAAAGTTGTCTTCGCAGTTTGAACACCTCGCTCAGCCAAACCATTACTCTGACTGTGGTAAGGTGGCGTATTTTTATATTCAATTTTATTGGCATGACAATATTGCTTGAAAAGGTGAGCATTAAACGGCGGACAATTATCTGATACTATCACGGAGTGTTATTATACACCATTAAAAAATCGAAAATATTATTTTCTAAATTGGCGCTATTCTGCTTTTCTAAAATCAGTTTTCCCAAAGTTGTCTTCGCAGTTTGAACACCTCGCTCAGCCAAACCATTACTCTGACTGTGGTAAGGTGGCGTATTTTTATATTCAATTTTATTGGCATGACAATATTGCTTGAAAAGGTGAGCATTAAACGGCGGACAATTATCTGATACTATCTATACATTTTGGGTATCCAAACACCATAAATATTTCTCTTAGCTTAATTAAGAGAGACGATAAATCTGTTGACCTCATAACTTTGACCATGATACATATATCTACTATAAGCATCAACCATAATTTAAAATGTATTACCCGAAACGTGAAAAAAATCTAAATGAATTCTATCGAAAGGTTTTAATACACTAGGCCACTTGGTGTCACAAATTTCCTTTGGAACCTTTGCCGTGATCTCGCAGATTTTACAGGTCTTTGTAAAACACTCAATGTTTTTTTCAATGTTAGGCCACCAAACATACGACCTAGCCAGCATCTTCATGCGAACAATTCCAACATGACCCTCGTGCAATATCCTAAGGACTAAAGTTTGTGCTTTATACGGCACAACTATTCTGTGACCGTAGAAAACACAATTGTCTTCTAAACACAACATATTTCTTTTAACGAAATATGGACGATAACAGTCACTCATTATTTTAGGCCACCCTACTTTTAAGAACTTTATTATTGAGGCCAAAACTGAATCTTCAGCCGTTTCCTTCCGTAGCATCTCAAAGTCAACTGGACTGTCGTAGGTGAAATTATAAATATGCACTTGCTCCACCCCTGAGCAGAGATGGCAGAGTAAATTACCTGAGGTAATCTACTCAAATAACTACGCGTAGTTAATCGGGTAAACTTCATCCCTTATTTGTCACATTTTGTTACCTACGTTTACTACCACCCTAAAACTGTTGAATGTTCTGTACATGATAATTAGAATTACTATATTTAATCAAATTTATAATTTTAAGATGTTAAAAAGAGAAACACAATGAAATATTGAGCACAACTAAACTTCTGTATTCAAATAAAAAAAATTATCTCTAAACAAATCCATTTGAAAAGTAAACTGGAAAAAGAAGTGCATCTTCATCTGTCCTACAGAACAATATGCCAATATGGCCGTTGAAATAAAAATAAAAAAAAAAACATTTTGACAGTTGACGCTACGTCTACTACATTTAATTACGTAAACTACATTTAACTACATAAACTACTCCATTTGTGTAGCAAACGTAAGAAATGTAGTTAAAGTTGAAAGTTAAAAGTTGAATTTCTGCCATCTCTGCCCCTGAGTCACCACTCAATGGATGTCGAGAAAGATAGTCTACATGGCTCATTTTCACGCCCTTTCTATACACTATCTTATATTGATACTGTGATAAAAGAATTGACCAACGCTGAAGTCTTGCCGAAGACACGGCCGAATTATGCCTACCTGGACTGAATATTTCTTTAATAGCCATGTTATCTGTGACTAAAACGAACTCATGACCATAGATATAATGTGTGAAATTTCCTTACTGCAAAAACAACAGCTAGACCCTCTCTGTGCAATTGTGAGTAATTTCGTTCAGATGCGTTTAAGGTGCACGAACCGAAGAAAACTGGTTTCTCTACACCGCTCGTACAACTCTAGCAACCTGTCGTACAACTCTAGCAACCTGTTGTTAAATAACAATTCCTTACATCTTTTAAACGCCTTTTCACAGTCAGACGACCATGTAAAACTCTGACCCTTTCGCTTTAAACAATTAAGAGGGTAACTATCAGACGCGAAATTTGGCAAGAATTGATTGTAAAAATTAAGTAAACCTAAGAAGGACTCTAATTGATGCAAACTGTTTGGAGCTGGGGCTTCGACTATGGCCTTAACCTTGTCTGGATTTGGACTAAGCCCTTCACCCGATAGTGTATGACCCAAAAATTCTACCGATGGTTTTAAAAATTAACACTTTACTAAATTTATTTTCATGTTGTGTTTACTTAACCGTTTTTAGGTTTTAGGCAAGGCGATGCACTATGCGACTATGCGACTTCTTCAACATCGTTCTTGAAAGAATAGTGCAAAACTCCCAAGTCAACACAAGAGGCACAATCTTTCAAAGATCCGTTCAATTGCTCGGATATGCCGACGATATTGACATAATTGGAAGAACGCAGCGTGATGTCAATGGCGCGTTCATGAGCATTGAGATGGAAGCGAAGAAGATGGGTTTCGTGGTAAATGAGGGCAAGACCAAGTATATGCTGTCATCAAGAAAGGACACCCAACACCGACGTCTTGGACAGAACGTCACGATTGACAGCTATAACTTTGAGGTAGTTAAGGACTTTGTCTACCTAGGCGCCGCTATTAATTCAGACAACGAAACCAGCGCCGAAATCAAACGAAGAATAACTCTTGCCAATCGCTGTTTCTTTGGACTAAGAAGGCAATTGAGTAGTAAAGTCCTCTCTCGAGCAACTAAAGTGTCCCTGTATAAGACACTTATAATCCCGGTTCTTATATATGGCGCAGAGGCATGGACCTTGTCAAAGGCAGACGAGAACGCTTTGGGATGCTTCGAGAGAAAAATTCTTCGGGTGATTTTTGGTCCCGTCTGCATAGATGGAGAGTGGAGAAGAAGATTTAACGACGAATTGTACGGGCTGTACAGCGACTCTGACCTTGTCAAACGAGTCAAGGTCCAGCGGCTTAGATGGCTGGGTCATGTAGAGCGAATGGACAACAACGCTCCGGCCCGGAAAGTCTTCGAATCCAATCCCGAGGGACGGCGCAGTAGAGGAAGACCGCGACTGAGGTGGCGCACGCAAGTAGGAGAGGACCTCAACCAACTTGGCGTGCAAAACTGGAGGCAGCTAGCTAGGGACCGAGCTGGCTGGAGAAGCATGTTGCTTGAGGCCCTAGTCCGACCCGGACTGTAGCGCCACCTTAAGTAAGTAAGTAAGTTTACTTAACCGTCGCATTACTTCAAATAATAGCGCGCCGCACTCATCACTTGTTTTACCTCCTATTATTATATCATCGATATAACTTTTTACATGCTTCAATCCTAACAGAATCCTATCCATAATGGATTGAAAAATGCCCGGAGCACTACTTATCCCTAGTATAAGACGCGTGAAAGCAAACAAACCCTTGAAAGTGTTGATTACTAGTAAGTTCTTTGAAGTTTCATTTACCGGGACTTGTAAGTATGCTCCAGAAAGATCAATTACACAGAACACGTTGCATCCTGAGAACAATGCGAAAATTTCCTGAATCTTAGGAATAGGATAATACATAGTATCAATGCACTTATTTATCGTTACTCTACAGTCTACACATATCCTTATAGAACCATCTTTCTTCGGCACTATAACTATTAGGCTTGCCCGCCGACTGACTTCTATTTTTTCTAAAATTTTCTCACTTACTAATCTTTCGAGCTCCATTTCGACTTTATCCCGCAATTTGAAGGGGACACTATAAGTTCCATGAAAAATGGGAATTGCATCTTCTTTTAATAGCCTCAAAACCGCTTATCGGATTTTTTAAACTGCGATCAACAACATAGGGAAATCTTGATTTAATTTCATTTATAACATTTACCTCACCACGACCTGCCCAATTGTTAAAAAATCTTCAAACCCTTTTCTCCAGTCTGGAAAAAGAACGTCTATCCAATTACGACCCATTGAACATATCTTCGGTGTATCGTCCTCCACCACAATTATAGGTAACGTTAAATTTTTGCCAGCAAACCGTACTTCCGAGCTCATAACTCCCAACTCCTCAATTTTAATACCTGTAACTGACACCAGATTAAAACTTTATAAATTTCCTCGTTCATTATAGTTGTTGCTGCTCCCGTATCTACCTCCATTGACAAGACTTCTCCATTTATTATTACTCGGCACATCTGAGGTTGACTTTTGGCATTCGCTCAGCTGACGATTCTGATAGACTTTTGTCCAGATTCTCTTTTTAATTTGCACATTGTAGAAATATGCCCTTTCTTATTACACACGAAACATTCCCAATTGACAGCAGGACAATTTTGATGTGCTCGCCGCCCACACCTTTGGCACTGACTGTATGATGACCTCGAATTATTATTATTGTTGGAAAAGCGACTACCTGTTTGTACGTATGATGACGATATGTTTTGCTGGTGCTGCTTGACATTTGCATTCTTTGCTCCGCTCTTATCAAATTTCAGTTTATTGGACTTTGAGTTGTTTGATACGTAGACAGCATTTGTTTGAAACGTATTGTGAACTGCTGAAGATGCTTTCTCTGACGCTTCAATAGTCAAAGCTTTGTCACAATACTGCTCGAACGTAAGATTGTCGTGTTCGAGTAGCGCCTGTTGAATTTTTTCGTGATTCAGCCCAACAATGAAACGATCTGAGAGATGATCATCCAAAATTTTTAATTTGTATACGCCTAGTTTCTCGTCTTGTCTTGTGGTACCCGTGGCGCAATGGTTAGCATGCCCACCTGCTAACCCAGAGGTTCGAGGTTCGAAGTTCGAATCCCAGCAGAGACAAAATGCAAAAATGTTTTTCCACGGGTATCGCCTTTCGCGAGGAATTGGCAAGTCCTCCGTTAGTAAATTCATTGCCATGAAAGCGCATTCTCAATTAGCCGTTCGGAACCGGCGAAAAATTGTAGGTCCCCTCCATTCCCTCACAAGGCATGGTTGTGAGAAATGCGCTAGGCCCAGGGGCTCCGCGCTCTGTTGCGCCACCCTATTTTTTTTTATTTTAGTTTCTCGTCTACGGCTTGTTCTGGTGGCGGTGTGGGCTCTTCCTTCGTTGTGTCGATATTGACAGTACACGTGGTTCTTTTTAGGTCCAATAAATCACCGAAACTACACTCTTGGGAAGCTGCCTTTAACTTGCCTTTAACTCACTTATACCCACACCATGTTGTTGTACAATTTTGTGAAACTTAAAACGTTCTGCTCTATTGTTCGGTTTTGGAGCAAATCGACTTCTTAGCAAGGTTATGTTTTCACTGAACGTTTTGTCACTGGGATCTGCTGGGTGAAGCTAACGTTCACAAGTAGCTCGTACATTGAATTCCCCATTATTCCGATGAAGTAAATGTTTTGTAATTCTTCTTTTATCGAATTTAATTTAAAGAAATTGACCAAACGATTTTCATAATCTTTGAAATTGTCTCCCATTTTATATAGTGCGACGCGATCGATTAATTTTGACATTTTGCACGCGTTTTTTTTACACTTTCGAGCAACTTTTTCTTCCTTTTTCCTCGTCGCCAATGTTGTCTGAATATAATAAAAGACTGACTCGCGTTTTACTTAAACTAGGATTCTTTATTAAAAATGCAAGTTATAATTCAGTTTATAATTAGGTGCGGTCTCTTAGCTGTCTTAAACTGGAGTGGCGTGTCTAGTCTGCAATTGTCATTTATATAATTGTCATAATACATAAGAAGTATGTATTGAACGAAACATCCGATATCGCCTGATGTTGTTTACCCAAACTGCATATCCATTTAGTATAAATATACAGCATTGCTCATTTGAATTAATTTCTTAAAATCCTTTTAAGTGTGTTTTTTGCAGTCCTTGACGAATGCACTCCATCAAACGCATAGCCCAAACGGCATAACTTTTAACTGCCAGAGCCCGTTAACTGTAGAAAACGCCGCCTTTTCCCGATCATCAGGGTGGATGTCAATTTGCCAATATCCACTCTTCAAGTCCAGCGTCGAGAACCACTGGGCTCCCTCCATGGCATCCAGGGTATAGCTTGGATGAATTCAATATTCCAGCTTTGATGGTCTTGAGCTCATCCGGAGCTATAGTTTTTCTCGGGGCTTCATCTGTGATTTTCGTAATTGCTGCAACGGATTCGCAACGTCCAACGACTTCTCCTTTCTTCAATCTTGGGCCTGGTTCCACCATGGGGTATCGAAGGCTTCCAAACTCACCTTCCAGTTTTGTTCAAGTGAACACTGCAGAAGAAGGCGGCAGAATCAGATCTTCCGTGATGACAGTCCTCAGTGTTGACGTACTTTCATTCGAATAGGTCATTGGAAATTCTTTATTTTGGTATTTCAAAACTTGATTACCGATATCCAAAATAACTCCCTGATGTTTCATAAAGTCGATTCCAATGATGCACTCGTCACATATATCTGCCACCAGGAATTGATGAGTAAACACTAGATCGACCAGTCGGATCTTAAGACACACTTCTCCATATACTCTTGCTGCTTCTCCCGTTGCGGTTCTTAGACGGTAGCTATTGGTGTTATGAGACCACGTCGTCTTTACCACGTCTCGACGTACTATGGAGGCTGTTGCACCGGTGTCGATGGTAGCCACATATTTGTTCCCGTTAATAGTAGTCTCCACAGTCGGACTTTTGTTGTCTCGTTTGGTCTGAGAGACCTGTTTGGTGGTTCTGGGGCCATCGATACAAGAAACCAGTCTCTGCCCCTCGAAGCTGGTTCTTACTCGTTTCCCTGATGGGAAACGGATTGATAAGCAACGCTGGTGTTGTTGTTACCATGCTCTGGGTTGTGTCTCTTGCTTCCACAATGTTGACAAGCGTTTTTATTTGGTGGTAGTCGGCATTGACGCTGTAAGTGCCCGGTCTTGTTGCAGTTCCAACATCTTGCAAGTCCACTCCGCTAATTCTTTTGTATTTCAGCTCTTTGGCACGAACATTCTTCGACTATGGCCTCTCTAAGTCGATATACTCCATGAGAAGCCTGTTCTGCTGCTTCAATTGTCAATGCGAATGCTAAAGTTTCAGAAAGAGTACGTGTTCTAGCAGTTCGCACAGACCTCTGAAGATGTATATCGGAAATGGCACGAACGAAGGACTCAACAGCAAGCTGGTTGATGATTTCTTCTCCAGCGTCCGGGTATGCCAGGTGAACCAATCTTTCGACGTCTGCTTGGAGCTGCTGCAGACTTTCACCCCTTTTCTGGACTCTGTGTTTGAGTTGGGCTCGGAAGACTTCTTTCAAGTGGTTTTCTCCCAAGCGTTTATCTATAGCTGCCACGAAAGAACTGAAATTGCCGCGCTTACTAGCTGAAACAGTTTGAAGTAATTCAGTTGTTGGTCCTCTAAGAGCAAGAGTCAGTGCTATGTACTTGTCCTCGTCATCCCAGCCATTTGTTGTTGCGGCTGCCTCAAACTATGTCTTGTAAACTGGGCAAGACGACGTCCATCAAATGTTGGTGGTTTTATCTTCTTTTTCCTTGCGAACTCTCCAGCAGATTGTCGAATTTTAATTTTCCGGATCTGGTCTGATTCCTTGGTCAGAACAGAAAACTGTTTATCGCGTCGGCTTTCTACAGTTTCGAAACGATTCTCTACAACATAAAGCTGTTTTTCTACACATTCTCTAGCAACCTGTCGTACAACTCTAGCAACCTGTTGTTAAATAACAATTCCTTACATCTTTTAAACGCCTTTTCACAGTCAGACGACCATGTAAAACTCTGACCCTTTCGCTTTAAACAATTAAGAGGGTAACTATCAGACGCGAAATTTGGCAAGAATTGATTGTAAAAATTAAGTAAACCTAAGAAGGACTCTAATTGATGCAAACTGTTTGGAGCTGGGGCTTCGACTATGGCCTTAACCTTGTCTGGATTTGGACTAAGCCCTTCACCCGATAGTGTATGACCCAAAAATTCTACCGATGGTTTTAAAAATTAACACTTTACTAAATTTATTTTCATGTTGTGTTTACTTAACCGTTTTTAGGTTTTAGGCAAGGCGATGCACTATGCGACTATGCGACTTCTTCAACATCGTTCTTGAAAGAATAGTGCAAAACTCCCAAGTCAACACAAGAGGCACAATCTTTCAAAGATCCGTTCAATTGCTCGGATATGCCGACGATATTGACATAATTGGAAGAACGCAGCGTGATGTCAATGGCGCGTTCATGAGCATTGAGATGGAAGCGAAGAAGATGGGTTTCGTGGTAAATATGGGCAAGACCAAGTATATGCTGTCATCAAGAAAGGACACCCAACACCGACGTCTTGGACAGAACGTCACGATTGACAGCTATAACTTTGAGGTAGTTAAGGACTTTGTCTACCTAGGCGCCGCTATTAATTCAGACAACGAAACCAGCGCCGAAATCAAACGAAGAATAACTCTTGCCAATCGCTGTTTCTTTGGACTAAGAAGGCAATTGAGTAGTAAAGTCCTCTCTCGAGCAACTAAAGTGTCCCTGTATAAGACACTTATAATCCCGGTTCTTATATATGGCGCAGAGGCATGGACCTTGTCAAAGGCAGACGAGAACGCTTTGGGATGCTTCGAGAGAAAAATTCTTCGGGTGATTTTTGGTCCCGTCTGCATAGATGGAGAGTGGAGAAGAAGATTTAACGACGAATTGTACGGGCTGTACAGCGACTCTGACCTTGTCAAACGAGTCAAGGTCCAGCGGCTTAGATGGCTGGGTCATGTAGAGCGAATGGACAACAACGCTCCGGCCCGGAAAGTCTTCGAATCCAATCCCGAGGGACGGCGCAGTAGAGGAAGACCGCGACTGAGGTGGCGCACGCAAGTAGGAGAGGACCTCAACCAACTTGGCGTGCAAAACTGGAGGCAGCTAGCTAGGGACCGAGCTGGCTGGAGAAGCATGTTGCTTGAGGCCCTAGTCCGACCCGGACTGTAGCGCCACCTTAAGTAAGTAAGTAAGTTTACTTAACCGTCGCATTACTTCAAATAATAGCGCGCCGCACTCATCACTTGTTTTACCTCCTATTATTATATCATCGATATAACTTTTTACATGCTTCAATCCTAACAGAATCCTATCCATAATGGATTGAAAAATGCCCGGAGCACTACTTATCCCTAGTATAAGACGCGTGAAAGCAAACAAACCCTTGAAAGTGTTGATTACTAGTAAGTTCTTTGAAGTTTCATTTACCGGGACTTGTAAGTATGCTCCAGAAAGATCAATTACACAGAACACGTTGCATCCTGAGAACAATGCGAAAATTTCCTGAATCTTAGGAATAGGATAATACATAGTATCAATGCACTTATTTATCGTTACTCTACAGTCTACACATATCCTTATAGAACCATCTTTCTTCGGCACTATAACTATTAGGCTTGCCCGCCGACTGACTTCTATTTTTTCTAAAATTTTCTCACTTACTAATCTTTCGAGCTCCATTTCGACTTTATCCCGCAATTTGAAGGGGACACTATAAGTTCCATGAAAAATGGGAATTGCATCTTCTTTTAATAGCCTCAAAACCGCTTATCGGATTTTTTAAACTGCGATCAACAACATAGGGAAATCTTGATTTAATTTCATTTATAACATTTACCTCACCACGACCTGCCCAATTGTTAAAAAATCTTCAAACCCTTTTCTCCAGTCTGGAAAAAGAACGTCTATCCAATTACGACCCATTGAACATATCTTCGGTGTATCGTCCTCCACCACAATTATAGGTAACGTTAAATTTTTGCCAGCAAACCGTACTTCCGAGCTCATAACTCCCAACTCCTCAATTTTAATACCTGTAACTGACACCAGATTAAAACTTTATAAATTTCCTCGTTCATTATAGTTGTTGCTGCTCCCGTATCTACCTCCATTGACAAGACTTCTCCATTTATTATTACTCGGCACATCTGAGGTTGACTTTTGGCATTCGCACAGCTGACGATTCTGATAGACTTTTGTCCAGATTCTCTTTTTAATTTGCACATTGTAGAAATATGCCCTTTCTTATTACACACGAAACATTCCCAATTGACAGCAGGACAATTTTGATGTGCTCGCCGCCCACACCTTTGGCACTGACTGTATGATGACCTCGAATTATTATTATTGTTGGAAAAGCGACTACCTGTTTGTACGTATGATGACGATATGTTTTGCTGGTGCTGCTTGACATTTGCATTCTTTGCTCCGCTCTTATCAAATTTCAGTTTATTGGACTTTGAGTTGTTTGATACGTAGACAGCATTTGTTTGAAACGTATTGTGAACTGCTGAAGATGCTTTCTCTGACGCTTCAATAGTCAAAGCTTTGTCACAATACTGCTCGAACGTAAGATTGTCGTGTTCGAGTAGCGCCTGTTGAATTTTTTCGTGATTCAGCCCAACAATGAAACGATCTGAGAGATGATCATCCAAAATTTTTAATTTGTATACGCCTAGTTTCTCGTCTTGTCTTGTGGTACCCGTGGCGCAATGGTTAGCATGCCCACCTGCTAACCCAGAGGTTCGAGGTTCGAAGTTCGAATCCCAGCAGAGACAAAATGCAAAAATGTTTTTCCAAGGGTATCGCCTTTCGCGAGGAATTGGCAAGTCCTCCGTTAGTAAATTCATTGCCATGAAAGCGCATTCTCAATTAGCCGTTCGGAACCGGCGAAAAATTGTAGGTCCCCTCCATTCCCTCACAAGGCATGGTTGTGAGAAATGCGCTAGGCCCAGGGGCTCCGCGCTCTGTTGCGCCACCCTATTTTTTTTTTATTTTAGTTTCTCGTCTACGGCTTGTTCTGGTGGCGGTGTGGGCTCTTCCTTCGTTGTGTCGATATTGACAGTACACGTGGTTCTTTTTAGGTCCAATAAATCACCGAAACTACACTCTTGGGAAGCTGCCTTTAACTTGCCTTTAACTCACTTATACCCACACCATGTTGTTGTACAATTTTGTGAAACTTAAAACGTTCTGCTCTATTGTTCGGTTTTGGAGCAAATCGACTTCTTAGCAAGGTTATGTTTTCACTGAACGTTTTGTCACTGGGATCTGCTGGGTGAAGCTAACGTTCACAAGTAGCTCGTACATTGACTTCCCCATTATTCCGATGAAGTAAATGTTTTGTAATTCTTCTTTTATCGAATTTAATTTAAAGAAATTGACCAAACGATTTTCATAATCTTTGAAATTGTCTCCCATTTCATATAGTGCGACGCGATCGATTAATTTTGACATTTTGCACGCGTTTTTTTTACACTTTCGAGCAACTTTTTCTTCCTTTTTCCTCGTCGCCAATGTTGTCTGAATATAATAAAAGACTGACTCGCGTTTTACTTAAACTAGGATTCTTTATTAAAAATGCAAGTTATAATTCAGTTTATAATTAGGTGCGGTCTCTTAGCTGTCTTAAACTGGAGTGGCGTGTCTAGTCTGCAATTGTCATTTATATAATTGTCATAATACATAAGAAGTATGTATTGAACGAAACATCCGATATCGCCTGATGTTGTTTACCCAAACTGCATATCCATTTAGTATAAATATACAGCATTGCTCATTTGAATTAATTTCTTAAAATCCTTTTAAGTGTGTTTTTTGCAGTCCTTGACGAATGCACTCCATCGCACGCATAGCCCAAACGGCATAACTTTTAACTGCCAGAGCCCGTTAACTGTAGAAAACGCCGCCTTTTCCCGATCATCAGGGTGGATGTCAATTTGCCAATATCCACTCTTCAAGTCCAGCGTCGAGAACCACTGGGCTCCCTCCATGGCATCCAGGGTATAGCTTGGATGAATTCAATATTCCAGCTTTGATGGTCTTGAGCTCATCCGGAGCTATAGTTTTTCTCGGGGCTTCATTTGTGATTTTCGTAATTGCTGCAACGGATTCGCAACGTCCAACGACTTCTCCTTTCTTCAATCTTGGGCCTGGTTCCACCATGGGGTATCGAAGGCTTCCAAACTCACCTTCCAGTTTTGTTCAAGTGAACACTGCAGAAGAAGGCGGCAGAATCAGATCTTCCGTGATGACAGTCCTCAGTGTTGACGTACTTTCATTCGAATAGGTCATTGGAAATTCTTTATTTTGGTATTTCAAAACTTGATTACCGATATCCAAAATAACTCCCTGATGTTTCATAAAGTCGATTCCAATGATGCACTCGTCACATATATCTGCCACCAGGAATTGATGAGTAAACACTAGATCGACCAGTCGGATCTTAAGACACACTTCTCCATATACTCTTGCTGCTTCTCCCGTTGCGGTTCTTAGACGGTAGCTATTGGTGTTATGAGACCACGTCGTCTTTACCACGTCTCGACGTACTATGGAGGCTGTTGCACCGGTGTCGATGGTAGCCACATATTTGTTCCCGTTAATAGTAGTCTCCACAGTCGGACTTTTGTTGTCTCGTTTGGTCTGAGAGACCTGTTTGGTGGTTCTGGGGCCATCGATACAAGAAACCAGTCTCTGCCCCTCGAAGCTGGTTCTTACTCGTTTCCCTGATGGGAAACGGATTGATAAGCAACGCTGGTGTTGTTGTTACCATGCTCTGGGTTGTGTCTCTTGCTTCCACAATGTTGACAAGCGTTTTTATTTGGTTGTAGTCGGCATTGACGCTGTAAGTGCCCGGTCTTGTTGCAGTTCCAACATCTTGCAAGTCCACTCCGCTAATTCTTTTGTATTTCAGCTCTTTGGCACGAACATTCTTCGACTATGGCCTCTCTAAGTCGATATACTCCATGAGAAGCCTGTTCTGCTGCTTCAATTGTCAATGCGAATGCTAAAGTTTCAGAAAGAGTACGTGTTCTAGCAGTTCGCACAGACCTCTGAAGATGTATATCGGAAATGGCACGAACGAAGGACTCAACAGCAAGCTGGTTGATGATTTCTTCTCCAGCGTCCGGGTATGCCAGGTGAACCAATCTTTCGACGTCTGCTTGGAGCTGCTGCAGACTTTCACCCCTTTTCTGGACTCTGTGTTTGAGTTGGGCTCGGAAGACTTCTTTCAAGTGGTTTTCTCCCAAGCGTTTATCTATAGCTGCCACGAAAGAACTGAAATTGCCGCGCTTACTAGCTGAAACAGTTTGAAGTAATTCAGTTGTTGGTCCTCTAAGAGCAAGAGTCAGTGCTATGTACTTGTCCTCGTCATCCCAGCCATTTGTTGTTGCGGCTGCCTCAAACTATGTCTTGTAAACTGGGCAAGACGACGTCCATCAAATGTTGGTGGTTTTATCTTCTTTTTCCTTGCGAACTCTCCAGCAGATTGTCGAATTTTAATTTTCCGGATCTGGTCTGATTCCTTGGTCAGAACAGAAAACTGTTTATCGCGTCGGCTTTCTACAGTTTCGAAACGATTCTCTACAACATAAAGCTGTTTTTCTACACATTCAACGCATTCGTCTAGGGCACATACATTTTTCTCAATGTTACCTAATTAACCTTATTGAATGTTTTTCTGACCTCCTAAAAAATTCTGTTGCCCCTCAAGTCTTTCGAGAATATTCTGTTGTTCCTTCTTTTGTTCTTCAACCAGCTTCGTTTGTTCGTTTCGTTGTGCTTCAAGTTGTTCGAGACCATTCTGCTGTTCTTTCTTTTGTTCGTTTCGTTGCTCTTCCAGACGTCCGAGAATATTCTGCTGTTGCTCTTCCATCAGCTTCTTTTGTTGTACTTCGAGTCTTTCGAGAACATTTTGCTGTTCCTTCTTTTGTTCTAATAAAAGCTTCATCATACTAGAAAAATCTACACTTTCACTTACTTCCTCTTACTCCACTTCTGTTTCAAAAACAAAAGTGTTAACGTGTTCCCCTTGCTGTTTCAAATAGTTACGCAAGCGCAGGACAAGCTCATTTTTCGATCCCGTTCTAGAAAGATTTCGCTTACCCAGCTCACTTTTAAGCTCAAAGCAGTTGAGCTCTTCCAAAAACTTACCCATTTTCACTTTATTTAACTTTTTTTTACACTTTACTTTTTTTTATCAAATAAGTTTTATTTATACTTCTGACACCAATATAACGTGCGCTTAGTTTGCAATAATAAAACTTTTCCTTTCTTTACTTTTATTCTATTACTTTTATTTAATATCTACTTTTGATATACAACTCGACTTATAATCACGTTTACTCATTTTTCACACTATCACTTTATAATTAAAACTGACTCCACGGTTGCATCAGCGGCCTCTTTATATAGCAGTGTGAAACATCGAGAGCTTTCTAGTAGTTTTGATGTGAACCATGATGGCTAGACACATTTTCCTCCTGGTATATTTCTGCAACACACACACTCACTCCCAAACAACGTCTTCCATTATACCATTCTATTATAGTGTTGCCGCTGGTGTTTTCGGTTGAACTATTTTGAGGTTTTAATTGCCGCATATGCTTCACCTCAATTTTATTTATTTTAATTGCACGTTTTCCATGTTATTAACAAAATAAGGTGGTCGGCAATGCACAAAAGTTATGGAAACCGGAACCTACCGGTACCTACAATTTCATGCCGATTGCTGCATATAGTAAAGTTGATTTTATTATCGAATAAAAAAACCTTTCTTAAAACTGATCTTAAGCAAGAGGTTTCTTTATTAATTTGTAATTTTTTAGATGACCAGATAAACTTGATCAGGAGTCGACTGACCAAATGAAAATCAATAAATGCGAACGAGGGCTTCTGTACAAAACTCTTTTAATCAATGATGGGCCTTTAATGCACTTAATACTACGATATTAGCGTGATCTCTGATAAGAGATTATTGGATACAAAGCTTTTAGGCAAAAATGGGAATTAACAGCGCAGCAAAACCAATCTGATCCTCTTTAAAGAATTTTTAATTAACATATCCAGAATTTGAAATGTGCTACCATGTTCGCTCAGAGTGCATCCACCAAGCTTTTTAAACAGAACTAGCTTGCGGCTATCGGCTCAAACTCATAAACTGAAAACTTGAAACACAGACACAGTGTACTAACACAGAATGCACAATTGCATATAGAGTAGAGTGGGTCAAAAAAGTTGATAATTTTTTTTACAAATGCTACGGAAAAATGGGTTGCTAGACACCTTAAAAAATTCTCAAAAAGTATGAGCTCTTAATTTTAATATTTAGATCCTCCGCATCACAGTTTTGTATATTTTTCTCAGTCCAATAGAAAAAAGTTCATACCTCATCATTTATCGATTGAACAGAAAAGTGTACCAAAAGATTTTTTTAGGAAATTTAACGCTCTTTAAAAAAAGTATCTTGTGTTTTTTCCGTAAACCTCACCATTTGAAAGATATTAAGGATTTAATTTTAATTATTTTAAGACAAATTTCATTTTTGTTTATGAATTTTATGACTCGACAAAAACTGACTTTTACAAAATGCGCAATAGAAATTTTTAATGAAAATTAACTGTTCTATAAAAATGGTGTTTTATGTTTTAGCGCTGAAATTAACCGTCCAAAAGTTATTAATCATCAAACTTTCATGTGTACGGATTTTTAAAGTTTTTGATGAGATATTCGAAAAACTCCAATTTAATTTATGAATTTTATATGAATTTCAATTCTTGTCATTAATAAGTATTATTTGAGTTTTATTTTCACAATTATCAAAATTTTTCTTCAATTATTCTAAACATTTTATTTTTAATCATTATAAAACACGATCCTAGGAAAAATTTCTCTTCTAGAGAATTTCTGTTTTCATCTGTTTGAATTGTGAAAACAAAACTCAAATTATACTTTTATTAATGACAAGAATTAAAATTCATATAAAATTCATAAATTAAATTGGAATTTTTCGAATATCTCATCAAAAACTTTAAAAATCCGTACACATGAAAGTTTGATGATGACTAACTTTTGGACGATTAATTTCAGCGCTAAAACATAAAACACAATTTTAAAAGAACAGTTAATTTCCATTAAAAATTTCTATTGCGAATTTTTTAAAGGTCATTTTTTGTCGAGTTATAAAATTCATAAACAAAAATGAAATTTGTCTTAAAATAATTAAAATTAAGTCCTTAATATCTTTCAAATGGTGAGGTTTACGGAAAAACACAAGACACTTTTATTTGAAGAGCGTTAAATTTCCTAAAAAAATCTTTTGGAACACTTTTCTGTTCAATCGATAATGATGAGGTATGAATTTTTTTCTATTGGACTGAGAAAAATATACAAAACTGCGATGCGGAGGATCTAAATATTAAAATTAAGAGCTCATACTTTCTAAGAATTTTTTTAAGGTGTCTAGCAACCTATTTTTCCGCAGCATTTGTAAAAAAAAAATCGACTTTTTTTACCCACTCTAATATAGAGTCTATATTCCATGTTCAATTTCAGTAGCCTAATTCATGAATTTCCAATTTGTTATTCTTGGAATTGAAATTAAGTTGTTTTCCTTTGATATTTGGGTCTGCTGTTTCCTTGTGGTGTGTTATATCTGAATATAATAAAAGACTGACTCGCGTTTTACTTAAACTAGGATTCTTTATTTAAAGTGCAAGTTATAATTCAGTTTATAATTAGGTGTGGTCTCTTAGCTGACTTAAACTGGAGTGGCGTGTCTAGTCTGCAATTGTCATTTATATAATTGTCATAATACATAAGAAAAGTGTATTGTACGAAACATCCGATATCGCCTGATGTTGTTTACCCAAACTGCATATCCATTTAGTATATAATATACAGCACTCTCCACCACTCAAATTTAAGACAACCGTTACAATAAATAACGTACTAAATTTTGTCTAATAATGCCTTTTGAGACCAACTTTTTTTGTTACATTACGTTTCCCTTTTCTTAATGCTATTGGTAAATCCATATTCTTCTGAAAAGTTTTTGAGTGAGAAGCAATCAAATTGTCTTAGTTTAATGTACATTCGTTTTCGTTAAGGTTGACAGCATCATCAGGTCGAGCAAGAAACTTCTCCTCAAAACGTTTCCTTAACTGATTTTGGTGAACATATCGAATTCTCGAATTTAATTCCACTAGATATGTTAACCTACTAACTACTTTTTTAACCATTGCCCGAACCCATATAAAATTCTTAAGTTCACTCCTATACAATACACTTTCCCCCACAGAAAATTCTTTACAACTATTCACATTATCCTTATATACAACTTTCTCCTGTTTGAACTTATTTGCTTCCATAATACAAATATTTTTTGTGTTTTCATATCCATTTACTTTAGGATTAATATAATCTAACTTCTTTAGGGGCTTAAAGGAGAGAATGAGCTCTGAAGGTGATTTGCCAGTGACGGTACACGGAGTGTTATTATACACCATTAAAAAATCGAAAATATTATTTTCTAAATTGGCGCTATTCTGCTTTTCTAAAATCAGTTTTCCCAAAGTTGTCTTCGCAGTTTGAACACCTCGCTCAGCCAAACCATTACTCTGACTGTGGTAAGGTGGCGTATTTTTATATTCAATTTTATTGGCATGACAATATTGCTTGAAAAGGTGAGCATTAAACGGCGGACAATTATCTGATACTATCACGGAGTGTTATTATACACCATTAAAAAATCGAAAATATTATTTTCTAAATTGGCGCTATTCTGCTTTTCTAAAATCAGTTTTCCCAAAGTTGTCTTCGCAGTTTGAACACCTCGCTCAGCCAAACCATTACTCTGACTGTGGTAAGGTGGCGTATTTTTATATTCAATTTTATTGGCATGACAATATTGCTTGAAAAGGTGAGCATTAAACGGCGGACAATTATCTGATACTATCTATACATTTTGGGTATCCAAACACCATAAATATTTCTCTTAGCTTAATTAAGAGAGACGATAAATCTGTTGACCTCATAACTTTGACCATGATACATATATCTACTATAAGCATCAACCATAATTTAAAATGTATTACCCGAAACGTGAAAAAAATCTAAATGAATTCTATCGAAAGGTTTTAATACACTAGGCCACTTGGTGTCACAAATTTCCTTTGGAACCTTTGCCGTGATCTCGCAGATTTTACAGGTCTTTGTAAAACACTCAATGTTTTTTTCAATGTTAGGCCACCAAACATACGACCTAGCCAGCATCTTCATGCGAACTATTCCAACATGACCCTCGTGCAATATCCTAAGGACTAAAGTTTGTGCTTTATACGGCACAACTATTCTGTGACCGTAGAAAACACAATTGTCTTCTAAACACAACATATTTCTTTTAACGAAATATGGACGATAACAGTCACTCATTATTTTAGGCCACCTGTCACGGATTTAGTTGTCCTTGTTTAGGAAAAGGCGATGGTATGCTTTGCTATGGATACTTTAGGGCCACAGGCTCCCAAAAACATACCATAACACTCTAAACAAGATGTCTAGTCAGCCAGATACGGTTCGGCATGCTTGCTTCCACCATAGGCCAGCTCGTCGGTGGGGTAGGTTCTTGCATCCGCCGCTAGACTACCGTACATTAATAATCATGCCGAAGTAAACGAAACCATATTGTCTTCTCTATTATATGATGTGAAATCAACTTTAAACAAAAATCAACGCGAATAAACGAAAATTTCATGATTTGGATCCCTTGGTGTTAGTGGGGATCCTGAGTATAACCCTCCCCTTCATCTTTAAACAAGACGAAAACCATGGTTACTGAGCTACTCTTTATTTTATTTCAATAACCCCTAACTGGAAGATGAATTGTTATTCAAATCAAACACTCATCTTGACCTCATATTGTTGCCGCATCCTTAAATATGACTTACCCCAAGCACTATTATATCATCACTCCATTACGACTCAGTTGTGAGCCAACCAAACAAAATTATCAACTCTGTTATTTAAATTCATTGACAGATTTTATTTAATTCAAAATTAATTGTTCGTTAAGTTCAAACAATAAAGAGAAATTTGTCTACTCATCGTCAAGTAAAAAAATTTGACAAACATAATAAAAAAAAACTATTAATCCCCTAAGCTAGATTAGTTCTTGATTGTCTCTTTACGATCAAAACTATAACTTCGTTTCAATAATGCAAGCGAGTGAAAAGAAAAAAACTGTGTTGAGTGTGATAGCAATTGAAATTCATTAAGCTAATCATGAGACGAAATATGCTCCTTTTCTCTTTACTCTCTCTTATCTGCATACACTTGTCGTTTTTTTTTTTTTTACTCTGCTGTTTTGTTGTTTTCACTCGCGTTCACTATTTTTTTTTTACACAAAATGAATTTTCCTTACTATTAAGATACTTTATGTTTCAGATAAATATTAGGCATTTAGATTTTAGGATTTATATTAAAAATTAATCTGTTCATCTTTCATAACCGATCTCATTCAGTTTACAGGCATAATATAAAGATAAAAGTGTGACTTACCGATTCTCCAAAGATGATGTGCACAGCATCCCTGTAGTGGTTGTCGCGCCGATTTCTATCGTATAGCGCAGCTGAATACTTGATCGGGAGTAAATGTTATGTTAAAACTGAATGAAATTAAATTATGCTTGGTGCACAGATTACGATGAGAGACTGTATGATTACATTTATATATCTAACTTTTTTTTTTTTTACATTCTACATTCTTTTAATTTATTGCAAATCAATTATGTTTTTTTTTTTTTTTTGTAAAATATTGATGTTTAGGATGTCGGTGATAAGAACAGCAGGTAGAGGAAACCGTGGCGTCGTATTGTCGCTGGTTGATGTTGAATGATCAGAGCTGGTATCGGGCTGCTGGTTTTGAACTCGTGGAAAGCCTCTGACAGGAGTTATTGGTAGTGGCTGTTGTGCTTTTTTTTTGTATTACTGTTGCGGACTGAGTATTTAGCTTGATTTTCAAAATTGATCACAATTAGATCGTGATGTGCGTAATGTTCGAGGCTGTTTGATCGTGTGATCGATTGGGGCTCACGTGGAGGCGCCAACAGCACAGTCAAACAAAAAAATTGTCTCTAGCCGATTTATGGAGATAAACCCACTGCTTCACGTCTTAGAGGAATGTTTGCTTGATAGCGATTCTGGGAGTGCCCTTTAGACCTACTCCCCGATCAGAGTCACTTTGTAATAAAAGGCGCTTGCGTGGAAATTTTTTTTGATCTTCACTTAGTTGACTGTTTTTTTTTTTAATTAAATAATCGGTATAGGTACTTGTTTATTAAAATTTTCTTAAAAGCAAGGCGATTGCTTTATTCTTTTTTTTTTCCAATTTTAAATTATTTATATTGAAAGAGAACAAAGCACTAATCTAATTTACTGGACTCTAAATATCACTTTGGTACCAAAATTGACTGATCTGCCCTCGACGAGAGCTGAGGCAAAAGAGATCGATTCACGGAAATGAGTTGCGCTTTTCGGCCAAAGTTCGAAATTTGTTCGAAGGAAATGATCTGTTCGAATTTCTGACAGAATTATTTTAGACCATTTTAGGTCATGATCGATGGTATGGAATTACGTTCCGTTTTATTTAAAGGGGTTGTTACATCGGCCTACACACAGCATTTCATTTTTGTGTTGGCAATTAGAACACGCAAATGGAATGCAAAAAGGCGGTTTCTTATCAATAAATTGACCCTTGACTTGCGCAAGATCATTAGCCTATAAATTTAGTGTTCATTGCCCTTAAAGGCGTATATCTTTCGCATGAATTATCCCTAGGGAGTTGCCTTTTAGATCTTCTAACTCATATGCACTATTATTTATGATTTTCTTAACTTTGGCTTCCACAAATTTAGGACATAACTTAGCGTTCCGTTTTTTTAATTTATCGCTTAGTACAAAGTTGCGCTTGAAAACTTTTTGTCCTACCTAGAATTTGCATGTTTTACTACGAGTATTATATGTCTTCTCATACACCTCATGTGCGCGAGCCAAAGATTCTTTAATGCGACTATGAATCATACTCATCCTTACTGCTTTTGGCAAAATCTCAAATTCAGGGTTGTTAAGACCATGCAACTTTTTTAGCAACGCGTAGTCCGAACCATGTTGGACTTTGGATTGGCCAAAGAGAGCTTCGTGCGGAGACATTCCTATTGCTGAATGCACACTCGTCCTCAATGAGCTTAAAATCAGGGTTAAGTGATTATCCCAATTCGTTTGATCTGAACCAACATACGATCTTACTGCAGCTAAGATTGATCTATTGGCTCGCTCACTTGCATTTGCTTGTGGTGAATACAATGCTGTGCGAATATGTTTAGTGCCATTCACTTCTAAATATTTTGAAAATTCTTTGCCAATAAACTGTTTCCCGTTGTCTGAGAGTAAAGACTCTGGTACTCCATACAGTGAGAAGACGTTTTCTTCCAAAAATCTAATAGCGGCCTCAGCGGTGGCTTTTCTAATTGCTTTAGCAAGTATGAATTTTGTAAATTGGTCAAGACAGACAATGATATACGAATTTCCACTCTTTGATCTCGGGTACGGTCCGAGGAAGTCAACGAAAATGTGTTGAAAGGGTCTGTCGACAATAAACGCCTGACCCATAGGTGGTCTTAAGACGTGGTTTGGAGCCTTTGAAGACTTGCAGATTATACAATTTTCGATGAACAACTTTACTTGTGCCACCATATTAGGCCAGTAGAATCGTTCTCGTAGCCGATACAAAGTCTTTGCAACTCCCCCATGAGAGGATCGAGGAGGATCATGTGCCAATCGGATAAGATGATTAGTCAGTGTAGCTGGAATCCACAACTTCCAAGTACAATCATCTTCAATGGGATTCCCAGTTGAATGTTTAACCTTCTTGTACACATAATTCTCCGAAACTTGGAGATCTGGCAACTGACTTTGGTTTTTCTCAATTGTGTCGATCAACTTCATGTACTCGTCTGATTTAAACGAGGGATCCGACAGATCGACTTGCAGAGCTGCGGAAGGATTCATGTCGCTCTTCGTGGCGAGTTCATCTACCGCAAACACTCTCGATAGAGCGTCTGGTGCAACATTTTGTGAGCCCTTTCGATGCTCAATTATGAAAGAAAATCGTTGTAACCTTAAACTCCACCGCGCTAACCTCCCAGACAAATCCTTCTGGTTCATGAGCCATCTGAGACTCGAATGGTCAGTAATAATAGTGAAATTGTGACCTTCAACATATGGTCGAAATTTTTCTACTCCCAAGACAGCCGCCAAACATTCACGCTCAGTAACACTATAGTTACGCTGTGCTTGGTTAAGTTTGTAGGAGTAATAATAAATTGGTCTTTCCAACTCATTCTCATCTATCTGACTAAGAACGCAACCTATGCCAGTAGACGAAGCATCACATGAAATGATAAATGGCCTGTCAAAGTCTGGATTGACTAAAACTGGTGCTGTAACCAGTGCAGTTTTTAACCTTTCAAACGCATCCATCGCTTCATTGGAAAATTCAAAATTTTTAACCTTTTTTAGAGTATCCGTTATCGGTGCCGCTAGAGAAGAATAATTTGGAACAAAACGTCGGTACCAACCGGATAAACCCAAAAATCTCCTAACTTGTTTGGGAGTTTTCGGTACTGGAAAATCCTTAATGGCAGATACCTTGTCCGGATCAGTTTTAATACATCCTCCCCCAACTATAAACCCTAAATAGCGAAGTTCTTTAAAACCGAACTTAGACTTATTTACATTGATAGTCAGACCTGCTTTGCGCAACAGTGATGCTAAGGTGACTAGCATTGTAATATGTTCTTCAAACGTTTTTGAGACCACCAAAAGATCATCCAAATACACAAAGATAAATTGTTTCAATTCATTAGGTACCACCTTATCCATAAGTCTGCAAAGGCGTTGAGCAGCATTGCATAGGCCAAAGGGCATTACCTTGAATTGATATAATGGTCTACCGGGCACACTAAACGCAGTTTTTTCTCGTGACTCTTCCGAAAGAGGAATTTGCCAAAATGCGTCTTTGAGGTCAACACTACTAATATAGTGTGTGTCCGCTTGACGACTTAAAAGATTCTCAATGTTGGGAAAAGGATAGGCGTCGTTTTTTGTCGCTTTGTTGAGCTTCCTGGAATCGAGACACAAGCGGTTCTTTCCTGGCTTACGAACGAGTACCACGGGAGAACTCCAAGCACTATCGCTCTCTTCTATTACATCTAACGCCAACATTCTATCCAGTTCCTCATACATGAGTTTTTGAATGGCAGGAGACACGGGATAATGTGTTTGTTTAATGGGCTCGGTATCGCCTGTGTTTATTGTGTGCTTTTCAAGAGTTGTCCGTCCAAGCCCATTTTTAGCATAGGACGGAAACAAACTGATAGCTTGTTCGATTGCTTTCGTTTGATCATTTGACAGTTCGTGAACGTTTGAATCACCTATTTCATGCGTCGAGAAAGGACAAATTTCCGAAATAACTTCTGGAGCAATTTGGAATAGCTTCCAAAAGTTTATACCAAGGTACAATTGTTGTTCGAGGGATGGAACTAAGTACATCTTAATCTTCTTGGTGTTTTGTTTGTAGGTTATTTCAGTTGTAAGTTCACCTATGATGCGCTGCATCTGTCCACCCGCAGTTTTGACATTAGAATTGAAGTTCTTGTAAGATAATCCTAAACTCTTAATAATTTCTACACATCCTGCACCTAGACAACTTATGCTCGCGCCGCTGTCTAAGAGGCCAAGCATTGGTTTTCCGAAGATAGATACGCTTGCATATGGTCTTGGGTCTTCGCTATTACAAATTACCGTGGAACAGATTTCCTTATGAATTTTTCTTTTATCCTTAAAACGATCCCTCAACTTTTCTATTTTAGGTTTAATAATTCTGTTGCGAACCTCGTAATAATTTCTTATCCTTTCATGAAGAGGTACCAAATTCCTTGAGGGACAAGAAATTTGAAGATTTTCACGGTTACCTCTTTCAAGGATTTTAACTGGTGTAATTTTTACTTCGGAATCATCAAGGAGATCCGCTGTGCCCTTCTGGTCAAGAGTTTTTGAAAGTTCGGGTTGATCCGACAAGTCAGGTGTTTTTAAAAATTCCGATTCATTGGTTAAATGGAGTAGAGGTAAGTCAGGTAAATTGTTATGATTTGTTGTAAATTTAGAAGATGAATCTTCATTGCTTATTTTGGATCCGGATTTTTTTTCACAGGACAAAACGCTCCGGCAATCGAATTGCCCTGTTTTGCTTTTCCCAAACAGTTAGAACAGTTTGGTGTTGTTACGTTCTCCAGGCCACACTTATAACAGAATAAATTCCGTTGAGGATCTGGGCATTGGACAAAGGAATGACCTTTATTCTTGCAGTTCCAACAAGTGTACTTTGCAAAATTTTGCTGGTAATTAGAAATATTTAAAGCGTCAACTTCGAATGATTCCTCTTCAACTATTCCAATTTCGCTTACTTGCTTTTTAGCATTGGTTTGTAAAAACGGTTTTTGTCGAAAGCTTTCACTTTGCGATTGTGCATGTTTTTCTATCGACCTACATACATAAATTATTTCGGCCAAACTTTGGGTAGAGAACGTAATGAGAAGTTCACCTGTCCTTTTTCTTACGTTTTGTTTTATCAACTCAATTAACTCTCTTCTTGATTTTGGAGAGTGAAGACGAGCGTTCATGGTTAAAATAGCATTATAAAAGTCGTCAAAACTTTCATTGGGGCCTTGACGTCGGTCGAACATTTTTCTCGATAACTCTGAATCCGTTTCTATACTTCGGTATTGCTCTATTAGAGCAAACTCTAGAGTCTGCCAGTTAGAATTTGGATTCGTTTTCAAGAAAGCCCAAAACCAACTTTCAACTGCGCCAGTCACGAATAAGTGGAAGTGAAGGAATATGTCTTCCCAAGAAACGTTGTAGCTAGTTTTCAGTCTTTTCAAACGGTTTATGAAATCATCAATTGTCATTCGAACGTTGTCAAATTTCAAGCCCCATTTGTGAAATGCCACAGCTCGAATCGAACTTTGACTAGACATCGCATGACTTGGACTAGGTGTTTGAGCATTCAAATTAAGGTTTTCTATTTGATTTAAAAAGTTTTGAACATTTTCACTTAGTGGCTGATGCTCCACACCTTCATGTGATCTTGCCACAGGACGCGCTGTACTGTGATCCTCTGGATGGGATAAATCAGGGAAGGATCGTATAGGAGGAGTTGTAGTCCTCAAAGTATCACGAATAGTATTTACTATTTCTTCGCGCATTTTTATTCTCTCTGCTTCATATTCAGCCTGTCTGACTCTTAAGTCTTCTGCTCTACTTAACCCAATTGAAGCATTTACTATGTTGGTTATGTATCGTTGTAAGCTTTCATTAAAATTTATTGGTTCTTGAGATTCAACTTGTTCTACCTGATCATTATTTTGACCATCAACGACGGAACTTGGTTCTTGAGGTTCTTGAACTCTATTACCTTGTTCGTCATCAACCGTTTTGGACGATGGAGCCTTATTCGAAGAACTTGGTTCTGAATTAGGCCTAGTACGTGAACTTGTTCTAGGTTTATCTTTCTGTTTATCTTTCTCTTTATCTTTCGATTGGTCTTTAGACTTATCGCGAGGGGGTGCCATTTTTATATCAATGAGCAGAAGTGAAGGCAAAGCCGAAGGAAAGAACAAATAGAATAATAATGTAAATTATTATAAATTATTTTTTTTTATGTTTTATAACAATAAAACTTTTATCTGACAGATTTGGAGTATCAGTCGATTTCTTTTAAATAGATATAATGAAATTGACCACTGTTCACAGTACAACCAAACTCATCTAAGAAAGCAAGTAAAATAAAATAAAAAAATAAGCATACTCAAACTTGAATTATGTCTTTATGTATTGGTATTTATTTCATTCGTGCTGGGATAAAATAAAAAGGATGCTGGCAACATTGAACTAAAATCCACATATAAGAAATTATCGTTCATTGACTTCAAATATCACTAATATACCCTATATAAACGCAACTGAGATGATAGTTGAGACTTCTTCACTCTTAGGCCGTTTCATATTTAGATACATTTCGCTGCATATTCTAATATCGTTATTTATATTTATTAATTAATTTCAACATCTAGTGGGTCATTGCTAGTTGTGTCCATTATAGTTCTTTGGCTTGAAACGAAACATGAACGCAAACGTTGGATAATGGTTTACTAGAACCACTTAATCCCCGTCGTCCATAATTTCTTTTATCAAACGCACGTACCAAGCCAGAAGTCAAAATTTGAATAAGTTCTATGCAACAGACAGAGATTTAGTATACAAAGTACTTTACAACTCTCGGACATAGAGCTTTTCAATTTCAACTCTGTTTAATAACTGTTTTATCTATAGAAGCCCCAATTTAGATAGCAATTCGACCTCTAACGAGTTTGATGCGCTATCTGACTCCATAGTAAGAATTATTTCCCTATATCCTCACACTGAAATCGCAATTGCGGGCGATTTCAATGTACACAATTCTCATTGGCTTCGACATTCTGGCCAGACAACACCCGAAGGAGAATATGTTGAGATCTTTGCTGAGTTAAACCAATTAACTCAACTTGTTGATGAGCCCACTCGGGTTCCAGATATTGAAGGCCATGCGGCCAACACTCTTGACCTATTTCTAACTTCTCATCCCGAAAAATATAGGGTTATAGTATCATCTCCTTTAGGCAAATCGGACCATTGTGTCATATCGGTAGATTTTTCGTTTTCCGTCACGGTAAAAAAAGATAAAGTCCCTAAAAGAACAGTGTGGCAATACGAGAAAGCCAATTGGGACGGCCTGAATAATTTCTTTCGAAATTTTAACTGGTCATTGTGCTTTCTCGACGGAAACGTTGATGCATCAGCTGATATGATATCTAACGTAATTCTCAACGGCATGAGAAATTTTGTTCCTCACAGAACTAAAAGTATCATCCCCAAAGAGAATTCGTGGTTTGATTCAAGCTGTAAAGAGGCGATTCGGGATAGAGAAAGTAGTTTTCGAAAATTTAAAGATAACCCTACTGTAGAAAACCGAAATTTGTTCAAACGGGCCAGAAATATCTGTAACGCTCATATACAGAAGACCAAGTTTTTGCATGACCAAAAAGTAAGGCAAAAAATACTGTTGTGTCCAAAAGGAAGCAAAAATTTTTGGTCTTTTGTTAAGAACGTTAAGAACTCGACCACGTCATCGGTCCCTACGCTCGTTTTCAATGACTCTCCGTATGTCAGTTCCATCGATAAAGCCAATTTGCTGGCAGCTCAATTTGCTGCCAACTCGACACTTCCTCATAGCATAGTGGCTCCACCTGAGCTCGAGGCTGCAAATTCTTTGATGAAGCAGATATTCTTTCGAACTCGCTCGGTTGCGAGAGTCCTCAAAGATCTCAACATACATAAATCCGCTGGTCCAGATGGTATCCCCGCCGTTATTCTGAAGAGGTGTTCTTCTACGCTGGCAAAACCACTGCGTAAACTTTTCCATCTTTCCTATTCTGCTGGGATTTTTCCGAGCAGATGGAAAACTGCATTTGTCCAGCCGGTCCCTAAAAAAGGCGAATCTTCCTCCCCTTCCAATTACCGTCCAATTGCACTAACGTCCCTTCTTTCCAAGGTCATGGAAACGTTGATAAACCGTCAACTTATGAAATATCTTGAAGAACGAAAGCTTCTTAATGACCGTCAGTACGGCTTTCGAAGCAAACGGTCCACTGGTGATTTGATGGCTTATCTCACTGAAAAGTGGAACCAATCTTTACATTGTTTTGGAGAAAGTAAGATTATTGCGCTTGATATTTCTAAAGCATTTGATAGAGTTTGGCATCAGGCTCTTTTATCGAAAATGCGTGCTTTTGGTATCGATGAGTCTCTTCTTCGTTGGATTAGAAACTACCTTTCCGACCGTTCAATACAAGTTGTGTTGGATGGTTTCAAGTCTGATACCCACTTCATAAATGCTGGTGTGCCCCAGGGCTCCGTTTTGTCTCCGACTCTCTTCCTCATTTTCATTAATTTTTGTTTTTTCTTGTCTGAAACTTCTAATCCACTTAACTGTTTTGCTGACGACTCGACCCTCAGCTTTTCATATTCGTTTCCAAATTCACGTCCCTGCTCTTCGGATGTGGAACTGGAACGGTTGCGTATGATAAGCTCATTGAATTCTGACCTTGACAGCATTGTTGCATGGGGTATTATGAACCGAGTAGAATTCAATGCTTCGAAAACTCAATGCTGTCTCTTGTCGTTGAAGCTTAACATTCCCCCATTACCATTATCCATGAATGGTACCTGTATCGAAGAAACCGAAAAGCTGTCAGTACTTGGTATGTGTGTAAACGATGATCTTCGTTGGAACGACCACATATTTGAAGTCGCCAAAAACGCTGCTAAATGCTTAGGTTTCTTGAGACGATGCAGGAAATTCTTCACCCCTTCTGATCTGGCTACAATTTATAAGGCATTCATCCGCCCAAAACTGGAGTATAACTCTCATATCTGGTCAGGTGCTTCTCAAACTTCTTTGCGCCTACTTGATAGGGTACAAAATAGAGCGTTGAGATTGATAGGTGATAGTTCAATCGTAGAATCGATTGATTCTCTTGGACATCGTCGAAACGTAACCTGTCTCTCTCTCTTTTATCGTTTTTTCCACAAACAGTGCTCTAGTGAAATAGCCAGCTGCATTCCTCCCTTGAAACAATTTAGCCGCAACACCCGCCTCGCTAGGAATGCTCATCAGTTCTGCCTTGAGCCCAACTTCGGGCGTACAGTCAAGTATAGAGATTCTTATTTTAGTCGCACCACCCGAATGTGGAATGCTTTACCTGGCTCTGTGTTTCCCCCGCATTACGATTTACAAAGATTCAAAAGCAACGTGCATCGGTGTCTCCTTTCAAATCCTCTCCTATTTTCCTAAATGCTCGCACTGTGTTTTTATAACATTATAAGGGTAGTCATAACCCCTTGATGTGCACGCTAATTATAAAAAAAAAAAAAAAAAAAAAAAAAAAAGTAAAATGATACACTACTCAAAGTAATGCTTAAATAGCCGGAACTTAGGGATGTACCAATGTACCAACACTAAAAAATTTGAATTAAAATTCAGAACACTTTTGTACGAAACCATAGGAATTGACTCAAAAAATGATAGTTTTCTAGCCCCACTTTGGGCGCCACCTGTGTCACGGATTTAGTTGTCCTTGTTTAGGAAAAGGCGATGGTATGCTTTGCTATGGATACTTTAGGGCCACAGGCTCCCAAAAACATACCATAACACTCTAAACAAGATGTCTAGTCAGCCAGATACGGTTCGGCATGCTTGCTTCCACCATAGGCCAGCTCGTCGGTGGGGTAGGTTCTTGCATCCGCCGCTAGACTACCGTACATTAATAATCATGCCGAAGTAAACGAAACCATATTGTCTTCTCTATAATATGATGTGAAATCAACTTTAAACAAAAATCAACGCGAATAAACGAAAATTTCATGATTTGGATCCCTTGGTGTTAGTGGGGATCCTGAGTATAACCCTCCCCTTCATCTTTAAACAAGACGAAAACCATGGTTACTGAGCTACTCTTTATTTTATTTCAATAACCCCTAACTGGAAGATGAATTGTTATTCAAATCAAACACTCATCTTGACCTCATATTGTTGCCGCATCCTTAAATATGACTTACCCCAAGCACTATTATATCATCACTCCATTACGACTCAGTTGTGAGCCAACCAAACAAAATTATCAACTCTGTTATTTAAATTCATTGACAGATTTTATTTAATTCAAAATTAATTGTTCGTTAAGTTCAAACAATAAAGAGAAATTTGTCTACTCATCGTCAAGTAAAAAAATTTGACAAACATAATAAAAAAAAACTATTAATCCCCTAAGCTAGATTAGTTCTTGATTGTCTCTTTACGATCAAAACTATAACTTCGTTTCAATAATGCAAGCGAGTGAAAAGAAAAAAACTGTGTTGAGTGTGATAGCAATTGAAATTCATTAAGCTAATCATGAGACGAAATATGCTCCTTTTCTCTTTACTCTCTCTTATCTGCATACACTTGTCGTTTTTTTTTTTTTACTCTGCTGTTTTGTTGTTTTCACTCGCGTTCACTATTTTTTTTTTACACAAAATGAATTTTCCTTACTATTAAGATACTTTATGTTTCAGATAAATATTAGGCATTTAGATTTTAGGATTTATATTAAAAATTAATCTGTTCATCTTTCATAACCGATCTCATTCAGTTTACAGGCATAATATAAAGATAAAAGTGTGACTTACCGATTCTCCAAAGATGATGTGCACAGCATCCCTGTAGTGGTTGTCGCGCCGATTTCTATCGTATAGCGCAGCTGAATACTTGATCGGGAGTAAATGTTATGTTAAAACTGAATGAAATTAAATTATGCTTGGTGCACAGATTACGATGAGAGACTGTATGATTACATTTATATATCTAACTTTTTTTTTTTTTTACATTCTACATTCTTTTAATTTATTGCAAATCAATTATGTTTTTTTTTTTTTTTTTGTAAAATATTGATGTTTAGGATGTCGGTGATAAGAACAGCAGGTAGAGGAAACCGTGGCGTCGTATTGTCGCTGGTTGATGTTGAATGATCAGAGCTGGTATCGGGCTGCTGGTTTTGAACTCGTGGAAAGCCTCTGACAGGAGTTATTGGTAGTGGCTGTTGTGCTTTTTTTTTGTATTACTGTTGCGGACTGAGTATTTAGCTTGATTTTCAAAATTGATCACAATTAGATCGTGATGTGCGTAATGTTCGAGGCTGTTTGATCGTGTGATCGATTGGGGCTCACGTGGAGGCGCCAACAGCACAGTCAAACAAAAAAATTGTCTCTAGCCGATTTATGGAGATAAACCCACTGCTTCACGTCTTAGAGGAATGTTTGCTTGATAGCGATTCTGGGAGTGCCCTTTAGACCTACTCCCCGATCAGAGTCACTTTGTAATAAAAGGCGCTTGCGTGGAAATTTTTTTTGATCTTCACCTAGTAGACTGTTTTTTTTTAATTAAATAATCGGTATAGGTACTTGTTTATTAAAATTTTCTTAAAAGCAAGGCGATTGCTTTATTCTTTTTTTTTCCAATTTTAAATTATTTATATTGAAAGAGAACAAAGCACTAATCTAATTTACTGGACTCTAAATATCACTTTGGTACCAAAATTGACTGATCTGCCCTCGACGAGAGCTGAGGCAAAAGAGATCGATTCACGGAAATGAGTTGCGCTTTTCGGCCAAAGTTCGAAATTTGTTCGAAGGAAATGATCTGTTCGAATTTCTGACAGAATTATTTTAGACCATTTTAGGTCATGATCGATGGTATGGAATTACGTTCCGTTTTATTTAAAGGGGTTGTTACATCGGCCTACACACCCTACTTTTAAGAACTTTATTATTGAGGCCAAAACTGAATCTTCAGCCGTTTCCTTCCGTAGCATCTCAAAGTCAACTGGACTGTCGTAGGTGAAATTATAAATATGCACTTGCTCCACCCCTGAGCAGAGATGGCAGAGTAAATTACCTGAGGTAATCTACTCAAATAACTACGCGTAGTTAATCGGGTAAACTTCATCCCTTATTTGTTACATTTTGTTACCTACGTTTACTACCACCCTAAAACTGTTGAATGTTCTGTACATGATAATTAGAATTACTATATTTAATCAAAATTATAATTTTAAGATGTTAAAAAGAGAAACACAATGAAATATTGAGCACAACTAAACTTCTGTATTCAAATAAAAAAAATTATCTCTAAACAAATCCATTTGAAAAGTAAACTGGAAAAAGAAGTGCATCTTCATCTGTCCTACAGAACAATATGCCAATATGGCCGTTGAAATAAAAATAAAAAAAAACATTTTGACAGTTGACGCTACGTCTACTACATTTAATTACGTAAACTACATTTAACTACATAAACTACTCCATTTGTGTAGCAAACGTAAGAAATGTAGTTAAAGTTGAAAGTTAAAAGTTGAATTTCTGCCATCTCTGCCCCTGAGTCACCACTCAATGGATGTCGAGAAAGATAGTCTACATGGCTCATTTTCACGCCCTTTCTATACACTATCTTATATTGATACTGTGATAAAAGAATTGACCAACGCTGAAGTCTTGCCGAAGACACGGCCGAATTATGCCTACCTGGACTGAATATTTCTTTAATAGCCATGTTATCTGTGACTAAAACGAACTCATGACCATAGATATAATGTGTGAAATTTCCTTACTGCAAAAACAACAGCTAGACCCTCTCTGTGCAATTGTGAGTAATTTCGTTCAGATGCGTTTAAGGTGCACGATGCGAAGAAAACTGGTTTCTCTACACCGCTCGTACAACTCTAGCAACCTGTCGTACAACTCTAGCAACCTGTTGTTAAATAACAATTCCTTACATCTTTTAAACGCCTTGTCACAGTCAGACGACCATGTAAAACTCTGACCCTTTCGCTTTAAACAATTAAGAGGGTAACTATCAGACGCGAAATTTGGCAAGAATTGATTGTAAAAATTAAGTAAACCTAAGAAGGACTCTAATTGATGCAAACTGTTTGGAGCTGGGGCTTCGACTATGGCCTTAACCTTGTCTGGATTTGGACTAAGCCCTTCACCCGATAGTGTATGACCCAAAAATTCTACCGATGGTTTTAAAAATTAACACTTTACTAAATTTATTTTCATGTTGTGTTTACTTAACCGTTTTTAGGTTTTAGGCAAGGCGATGCACTATGCGACTATGCGACTTCTTCAACATCGTTCTTGAAAGAATAGTGCAAAACTCCCAAGTCTTTCAAAGATCCGTTCAATTGCTCGGATATGCCGACGATATTGACATAATTGGAAGAACGCAGCGTGATGTCAATGGCGCGTTCATGAGCATTGAGATGGAAGCGAAGAAGATGGGTTTCGTGGTAAATGAGGGCAAGACCAAGTATATGCTGTCATCAAGAAAGGACACCCAACACCGACGTCTTGGACAGAACGTCACGATTGACAGCTATAACTTTGAGGTAGTTAATGACTTTGTCTACCTAGGCGCCGCTATTAATTCAGACAACGAAACCAGCGCCGAAATCAAACGAAGAATAACTCTTGCCAATCGCTGTTTCTTTGGACTAAGAAGGCAATTGAGTAGTAAAGTCCTCTCTCGAGCAACTAAAGTGTCCCTGTATAAGACACTTATAATCCCGGTTCTTATATATGGCGCAGAGGCATGGACCTTGTCAAAGGCAGACGAGAACGCTTTGGGATGCTTCGAGAGAAAAATTCTTCGGGTGATTTTTGGTCCCGTCTGCATAGATGGAGAGTGGAGAAGAAGATTTAACGACGAATTGTACGGGCTGTACAGCGACTCTGACCTTGTCAAACGAGTCAAGGTCCAGCGGCTTAGATGGCTGGGTCATGTAGAGCGAATGGACAACAACGCTCCGGCCCGGAAAGTCTTCGAATCCAATCCCGAGGGACGGCGCAGTAGAGGAAGACCGCGACTGAGGTGGCGCACGCAAGTAGGAGAGGACCTCAACCAACTTGGCGTGCAAAACTGGAGGCAGCTAGCTAGGGACCGAGCTGGCTGGAGATGCATGTTGCTTGAGGCCCTAGTCCGACCCGGACTGTAGCGCCACCTTAAGTAAGTAAGTAAGTTTACTTAACCGTCGCATTACTTCAAATAATAGCGCGCCGCACTCATCACTTGTTTTACCTCCTATTATTATATCATCGATATAACTTTTTACATGCTTCAATCCTAACAGAATCCTATCCATAATGGATTGAAAAATGCCCGGAGCACTACTTATCCCTAGTATAAGACGCGTGAAAGCAAACAAACCCTTGAAAGTGTTGATTACTAGTAAGTTCTTTGAAGTTTCATTTACCGGGACTTGTAAGTATGCTCCAGAAAGATCAATTACACAGAACACGTTGCATCCTGAGAACAATGCGAAAATTTCCTGAATCTTAGGAATAGGATAATACATAGTATCAATGCACTTATTTATCGTTACTCTACAGTCTACACATATCCTTATAGAACCATCTTTCTTCGGCACTATAACTATTAGGCTTGCCCGCCGACTGACTTCTATTTTTTCTAAAATTTTCTCACTTACTAATCTTTCGAGCTCCATTTCGACTTTATCCCGCAATTTGAAGGGGACACTATAAGTTCCATGAAAAATGGGAATTGCATCTTCTTTTAATAGCCTCAAAACCGCTTATCGGATTTTTTAAACTGCGATCAACAACATAGGGAAATCTTGATTTAATTTCATTTATAACATTTACCTCACCACGCCCTGCCCAATTGTTAAAAAATCTTCAAACCCTTTTCTCCAGTCTGGAAAAAGAACGTCTATCCAATTACGACCCATTGAACATATCTTCGGTGTATCGTCCTCCACCACAATTATAGGTAACGTTAAATTTTTGCCAGCAAACCGTACTTCCGAGCTCATAACTCCCAACTCCTCAATTTTAATACCTATAACTGACACCAGATTAAAACTTTATAAATTTCCTCGTTCATTATAGTTGTTGCTGCTCCCGTATCTACCTCCATTGACAAGACTTCTCCATTTATTATTACTCGGCACATCTGAGGTTGACTTTTGGCATTCGCACAGCTGACGATTCTGATAGACTTTTGTCCAGATTCTCTTTTTAATTTGCACATTGTAGAAATATGCCCTTTCTTATTACACACGAAACATTCCCAATTGACAGCAGGACAATTTTGATGTGCTCGCCGCCCACACCTTTGGCACTGACTGTATGATGACCTCGAATTATTATTATTGTTGGAAAAGCGACTACCTGTTTGTACTTATGATGACGATATGTTTTGCTGGTGCTGCTTGACATTTGCATTCTTTGCTCCGCTCTTATCAAATTTCAGTTTATTGGACTTTGAGTTGTTTGATACGTAGACAGCATTTGTTTGAAACGTATTGTGAACTGCTGAAGATGCTTTCTCTGACGCTTCAATAGTCAAAGCTTTGTCACAATACTGCTCGAACGAAAGATTGTCGTGTTCGAGTAGCGCCTGTTGAATTTTTACGTGATTCAGCCCAACAATGAAACGATCTGAGAGCTGATCATCCAAAATTTTTAATTTGTATACGCCTAGTTTCTCGTCTTGTCTTGTGGTACCCGTGGCGCAATGGTTAGCATGCCCGCCTGCTAACCCAGAGGTTCGAGGTTCGAGGTTCGAATCCCAGCAGAGGCAAAATGCAAATATGTTTTTCCACGGGTATCGCCTTTCGCGAGGAATTGGCAAGTCCTCCGTTAGTAAATTCATTGCCATGAAAAGCGCATTCTCAATTAGCCGTTCGGAACAGGCGAAAAATTGTAGGTCCCCTCCATTCCCTCACAAGACATGGTTGTGAGAAATGCGCTAGGCCCAGGGGCTCCGCGCTCTGTTGCGCCACCCTATTTTTTTTTATTTTAGTTTCTCGTCTACGGCTTGTTCTGGTGGCGGTGTGGTCTCTTCCTTCGTTGTGTCGATATTGACAGTACACGTGGTTCTTTTTAGGTCCAAAAAATCACCGAAACTACACTCTTGGGAAGCTGCCTTTATCTTGATGATGTACTCAGTTATACCCTCACCATGTTTTTGTACAATTTTGTGAAACTTAAAACGTTCTGCTCTCTTGTTCGGTTTTGGAGCAAATCGCCTTCTTAGCAAGGTTATGTTTTCACTGCACGTTTTGTCACTGGGATCTGCTGGGTGAAGCTAACGTTCACAAGTAGCTCGTACATTGACTTCCCCATTATTCCGATGAAATAAATGTTTTGTAATTCTTCTTTTATCGAATTTAATTTAAAGAAATTGACCAAACGATTTTCATAATCTTTGAAATTGTCTCCCATTTCATATAGTTCGACGCGATCGATTAATTTTGACATTTTGCACGCGTTTTTTTTACACTTTCGAGCAACTTTTTCTTCCGTTTTCCTCGTCGCCTATGTTATGTCTGAATATAATAAAAGACTGACTCGCGTTATACTTAAACTAGGATTCTTTATTTAAAATGCAAGTTATAATTCAGTTTATAATTAGGTGCGGTCTCTTAGCTGACTTAAACTGGAGTGGCGTGTCTAGTCTGCAATTGTCATTTATATAATTGTCATAATACATAAGAAGTATGTATTGAACGAAACATCCGATATCGCCTGATGTTGTTTACCCAAACTGCATATCCATTTAGTATAAATATACAGCATTGCTCATTTGAATTAATTTTTTAAAATCCTTTTAAGTGTGTTTTTTGCAGTCCTTGACGAACGCACTCCATCAAACGCATAGCCCAAACGGCATAACTTTTAACTGCCAGAGCCCGTTAACTGTAGAAAACGCCGCCTTTTCCCGATCATCAGGGTGGATGTCAATTTGCCAATATCCACTCTTCAAGTCCAGCGTCGAGAACCACTGGGCTCCCTCCATGGCATCCAGGGTATCACTGATTCTTTGCAGGGGATAGCTGTCCTTCTTAGTTACATCATTCAGCCTTCGGTAGTCCATACAAAAACGAGTGCTTCTGTCTTTCTTTTTCACTAGCACCACTGGTGACGCCCAAGCACTTTTGGAGTTTTAGATAAGACCGTCCTTCTTCATTGTTGTTGTCATTTCCTCAATCTCACCTTGTTTGGCCAGTGGAAGGCGTCTTGCGGGTTGAAGAATTGGTCTTGCATCTCCTGTGTTGATGCGATGCTGCACCAACTGTGTCCCACCATATTGCCCCTTTTGCGGTGCGAAGATGTCAGTGAAATCTTGTAGGAGATTTTTAGCCATCCTTTTTTGCTGGTGATCAAGGTTGGATGAATTCAATATTCCAGTTTTGATGGTCTTGAGCTCCTCCGGAGCTATAGTTTTTCTCGGGGCTTCATCTGTGATTTTCGTAATTGCTGCAACGGATTCGCAACGTCCAACGACTTCTCCTTTCTTCAATCTTACATCGTACGGTCTGGTATTTAGTAATCGTACGGGGACCATTTTGTTTTTCGGTGCTACCAGTGTTTTCCCAATGATGACGCTTGGGGAGGAACACTCTGGGCCTGGTTCCACCATGGGGTATCGAAGGCTTCCAAACTCACCTTCCAGTTTTGTTCAAGCGAACACTGCAGAAGAAGGCGGCAGAATCAGATCTTCCGTGATGACAGTCCTCAGTGTTGACGTACTTTCATTCGAATAGGTCATTGGAAATTCTTTATTTTGGTATTTCAAAACTTGATTACCGATATCCAAAATAACTCCCTGATGTTTCATAAAGTCGATTCCAATGATGCACTCGTCACATATATCTGCCACCAGGAATTGATGAGTAAACACTAGATCGACCAGTCGGATCTTAAGACACACTTCTCCATATACTCTTGCTGCTTCTCCCGTTGCGGTTCTTAGACGGTAGCTATTGGTGTTATGAAACCACGTCGTCTTTACCACGTCTCGACGTACTATGGAGGCTGTTGCACCGGTATCGATGGTAGCCACATGTTTGTTCCCGTTAATAGTAGTCTCCACAGTCGGACTTTTGTTGTCTCGTTTGGTCTGAGAGACCTGTTTGGTGGTTCTGGGGCCATCGATACAAGAAACCAGTCTCTGCCCCTCGAAGCTGGTTCTTACTCGTTTCCCTGATGGGAAACGGATTGATAAGCAACGCTGGTGTTGTTGTTACCATGCTCTGGGTTGTGTCTCTTGCTTCCACAATGTTGACAAGCGTTTTTATTTGGTTGTAGTCGGCATTGACGCTGTAAGTGCCCGGTCTTGTTGCAGTTCCAACATCTTGCAAGCCCACTCCGCTAATTCTTTTGTATTTCAGCTCTTTGGCACGAACATTCTTCGACTATGGCCTCTCTAAGTCGATATACTCCATGAGAAGCCTGTTCTGCTGCTTCAATTGTCAATGCGAATGCTAAAGTTTCAGAAAGAGTACGTGTTCTAGCAGTTCGCACAGACCTCTGAAGATGTATATCGGAAATGGCACGAACGAAGGACTCAACAGCAAGCTGGTTGATGATTTCTTCTCCAGCGTCCGGGTATGCCAGGTGAACCAATCTTTCGTGGTCTGCTTGGAGCTGCTGCAGACTTTCACCCCTTTTCTGGACTCTGTGTTTGAGTTGGGCTCGGAAGACTTCTTTCAAGTGGTTTTCTCCAAAGCGTTTATCTATAGCTGCCACGAAAGAACTGAAATTGCCGCGCTTACCAGCTGAAACAGTTTGAAGTAATTAAGCTGTTGGTCCTCTAAGAGCAAGAGTCAGTGCTATGTACTTGTCTTCGTCATACCAGCCATTTGTTGTTGCGGCTGCCTCAAACTATGTCTTGTAAACTGGGCAAGACGACGTCCATCAAATGTTGGTGGCTTTATCTTCTTTTTCCTTGCGAACTCTCCAGCAGATTGTCGAATTTTAATTTTCCGGATCTGGTCTGATTCCTTGGTCAGAACAGAAAACTGTTTATCGCGTCGGCTTTCTACAGTTTCGAAACGATTCTCTACAACATAAAGCTGTTTTTCTACACATTCAACGCGTTCGTCTAGGGCACATACATTTTTCTCAATGTTACCTAATTAACCTTATTGAATGTTTTTCTGACCTCCTAAAAAATTCTGTTGCCCCTCAAGTCTTTCGAGAATATTCTGTTGTTCCTTCTTTTGTTCGCTTCGTTGTTCTTCAACCAGCTTCGTTTGTTCGTTTCGTTGTTCTTCAAGTTGTTCGAGACCATTCTGCTGTTCCTTCTTTTATTCGTTTCGTTGCTCTTCCAGACGTTCGAGAATATTCTGCTGTTGCTCTTCAATCAGCTGCTTTTGTTGTACTTCGAGTCTTTCGAGAACATTCTGCTATTCCTTCTTTTGTTCTAATAAAAGCTTCATCATACTAGAAAAATCTACACTTTCACTTACTTCCTCTTACTCCACTTCTGTTTCAAAAACAAAAGTGTTAACGTGTTCCCCTTGCTGCTCATTTTTCGATCCCGTTCTAGAAAGATTTCGCTTACCCGGCTCACTTTTAAGCTCAAAGCAGTTGAGCTCTTCCAACAACTTACCCGTTTTCACTTTATTTAACTTTTTTTTACACTTTACTTTTTTTTATCAAATAAGTTTTATTTATACTTCTGACACCAATATAACGTCCGCTTAGTTTGCAATAATAAAACTTTTCCTTTCTTTACTTTTATTCTATTACTTTTATTCAATAACTACTTTTGATATACAACTCGACTAATAATCACGTTTACTCAATTTTCACACTATCACTTTATAATTACAACTGACTCCCCGGTTGCATCAGCGGCCTCTTTATATAGCAGTGTGAAACATCGAGAGCTTTCTAGTAGTTTTGATGTGAACCATGATGGCTAGACACATTCTCCTCCCGGTATATTTCTGCAACACACACACTCACTCCTAAACAACGTCTTCCATTATACCATTCTATTATAGTGCTGCCGCTGGTGTTTTCGGTTGAACGTTTTTGAGGTTTTAATTGCCGCATATGCTTCACCTCAATTTTATTTCTTTTTATTTGCACGTTTTCCATGTTATTAACAAAATAAGGCGGTCGGCGGTGCACGAAATTTATGGTAACCGGAACCTACCGGTACCTACAATTTCATGCCGATTGCGGCATGAAGTGTGTCAGTGTGAGTGCGTCGAGGTGAACACGTTCTCTATCTTACCCCTATAACTCATCTAAAGTATTAAAAGTTATTCTTTCTGCCGTTGATAAATCTATACCTGTAATCGATAAACTTTGACTAAAATGCCTTGCATCTGCTCTATCTGTTCCAAAAAAGTTGAAAGAAGTGATTGCAGAGTTATTTGTGGAGATTGTTCAGCAATTTTTCATGCTAGATGTGTTAATATTCATGAAAGTGACATTGAATTTTTAACGAAGAGCGGTAAACATTTTCGCTGTTCTCCGTGTCATAATACCCGCCGTAAAACAGTTCTCTTGCCTCCTTTGCCAAAGACGAATGTGCCTATGTCAACTGACTGCGCTGACCCTACATCCAGCTGTACATCATCTTATTTAACCAACACTGCGGCTCTCTCCTCTATCACCGACGCCGACGGCCTTGCAGTTGCCAATAGTACTGATGGTGTGTGCATCACCACTCCTTCACTTTCTACTTTGAATGATAACGCTGCTATAAGTAAATCTGTTTCGTTAGAAGCAATTTATAAGGAAATTGTGGATCTTAAGAGAATTAACTGTGAGTTTCTCTCTGCTTTGCAAATTCTAAAAGAAGAGAAGAAAGAATTGCAAGATAAAATTGGTTCGCTTCAGTCAAGAGTAAATTTGTTAGAGCAACGTGAACTTGCAATCTTGCAAACTCTGTTGAAATTGTTGGTTTACCCGACATAAACAAAATTAATGCTATTGAAAAGGCTCTTAAGCTTTTCTCAGAGGGACTAGATGTAAATATAACTGAAGAGCAAATAGACAATTTTTACATAAAAACAGGTCAGAAAACAGAAACAAAAGAAAAATTCTCCTGAAGTCACTGAAGCGAGTGTTCTAACCTTACCAAGCTTAAGCTAATGAAGAATAAATCTATCCACAAAAATCGCTTATCTGCCAAGCTGTTTGGAAACAACTACAGTGATAAAAGTAATATTTACGTAAACAATTGCCTCTCGTTTCATACCCGTGGAATTTGGAAAGCAGCTGAGATTGCCAAAAAAACTAAAGGCTATAAATTTTTGTGGTTACAAAATTCAATTATATTGATGAGGAAAAAGGAAGGTGACAAGGCTATTGCAATAAATTGCTTGGACGACTTAAATAACATTTAATATTTGTTCATTCATATTTCCTATTTCTTTTCCTTTATTTCTCTTTCGTTACTTCTTGAATCTTGTTTTTGTAAATGATTTCTTGTGTAAAGTATTTCGAATAAGTCAAAATCACTCTTTAGATTTTTTTATTGTTCAACAGAATATTCGAAGTTTGCGTGCTAATTTTGATTTGTTGTTGCTTTCTATTGAAACGATTACAAACAAGCCGGATTTTATTTTTGTTTCGGAAATTTGGATTTTTGACTTCGAAATATCTAATTTTGTAATTCCAGGATATGCTTTTTTTTCGACTTGTAACAATTCCTATTGCGCGGGTGGTGTCGGTGTATTTATCAAAAAGAAGTTCACTCATTGCAAAATTGTAAACATAAACCTAGAGACAGCAGACGTTTGAAGGAATGGATGTCAGTGTCCTTACTAACTAAAGTAAATGAAAAAAACAGACTTCGACAAAAGCTCAGGAGATCTCCAAATAACTCCTTACTTAAAACCAACTACAAAAATCTTTGCAGTTCATTGTCGAAGGAAATTAAAACCTGTAAGGAAAAATATTACTTAGCTGAGTTGGAAAAATATAAAGGAAATGTTAAGTCTGAATGGAATGTTGTTAATAGAATTTTAAATCGCAGTTCTGCAAGTGAAAAACCATTGACTATAGATGATGGTAATATTAAAATAACTGATGCTAATGAAATAGGGGAAAAATCGTTTTAATGAGTTCTTCACTTCATTATCACAAAATGTTTCTGTTGATGTATTTCGGAACTACAATGCTTGTTTTCACGACGAAGGAATAGTCAATGACAATATCCTAACTGAAAGTTTATTTTTTGAACCAATTATGCCTGGTGAAATTTTAAGTATTATTAAATCACTTAATAATTCCAATTCAATTTCAAATGATGGTTGCTCCAATATGATTCTAAAAAGAATTGCTTTCAATGTAATAGATGTACTTGCTCATATCTTTAATAAGAGCGTTTATGGTGGTATTTTTCCCAGTGCACTAAAAGTTGCAGAAGTCATTCCTCTTCACAAAAAGGCTAATCCTCATGATATGAATAATTACAGGCCTATTTCTTCATTACCTGCTTGCTCCAAGATTTTTGAAAAGGCAATGAAAAGTAGAATTTTGGGGTTCTTAAACAAAAATAATTTTTTTAGTGATTCACAGTATGGGTTTCGTATCGGAAGGTCTACCGAAGATGCTTTACTTAAATTCTGTAGTGAAATTTACGAAAACTTAAATCAAAACCTGTTATCCACAGGCCTTTTTATTGACCTTACTAAAGCTTTCGATTTAGTTGACCACACTATTCTTTTATCGAAATTGGAGAATGCGGGTATGCGTGGTTTTATTTTGAATTGGTTAACTTCCTACTTATCTGATAGAAAGCAAAGAGTCAAAATAAATGACAGTTTGAGTGAATTACGTGGTCTACTTGCTGGTGTTCCACAAGGCTCTGTTCTGGGTCCTATCCTTTTTTTAATATACGTCAATTCTATCTTTAAACAGAATTTTAAAGGCACAATAACAGCGTTTGCTGATGATATGGCTTTTTCTTATGGCTCTAATTCCTTGCCTAACTTAGTTGCAGACATTAACTCAGACTTGGATCTTTTAAGGCGATGGTTTTCTTGCAACAAATTGGTGTTGAGCAATAAAACTAAATTAATGCACTTTCAACTCTCTGGGACAACTAGCCTGAGTGATTGTGATATTTTCTATCATTCCCCTGGATGTCTTAAATTTAATCTTTGTGATACATTTGATTCCAATAGAGTTTGCTCCGACCATTGTTTTCAAGTGAATTTTGTTAAAACATTTAAATATCTTGGTATAATACTTGACCATCGAATGAATTGGTCCGATCATACCAGTGCGCTAAAAAATTATTTGATGTGTTGCTCTAGGCAGCTGTATAACCTCAGTTTATATTGTTCACAAAAATTATTAAGTATGGTTTACTATGGTCTTGTTAATTCTAAACTTCAGTATGGTATAAGTTGTTGGGGAGGAACGTATAAAAATAATATTAATCCTCTTATAATATTGCAAAAGCATATAGTGCGAATTATTTGTAGAAAGAATCGCCTACATAAAAGTTTTATTTTGTTCCAGGAACTGAAAGTTCTTCCTCTTAAACATCTTTACTACTATAAAGTTCTTAAATTATTTTTTGTAAGAAGTGGCCATCTTTCAGTAAGGAGAAATTCACGGCACAATCTGCGCTTGAACTCGTTCAATCTTGTTAACATTCCCCGCCACAATAAAGTTCACTTTAAAAAATTTTTCACAGTTGTTGCCCCCTCTATTTTTAATAAATTACCTTTCAGAATCAGAAGTCTTAGAGTATTATCAATTTTCCTAAAATCAATAAAGTCTTGGCTATTTACATACGACCATATACAAATAGAAAACCTATAAAAAAAAAAAAAATATATATATATAAAAAAAAAAAAAAAATTAAAAAAAAAACCGTTCACCTCGTTTCCACTTTGTATATTTTGTTGAATTATTTAAATTTTAGTCACTCGCCACTAGCTTTAGTTAATTTCGCTAAAGAGTGTCTATTTTATTTTTGTTTTTATAATTTCATTACTTTTTTTTCTATTTTTGAATTTTGAATTAATAACAATTATGTATACTTAATTAAAAATAATGAAATGTAAATATTATGCTTTTATAATTAAAATAAATCTATAAATAATCTAAATAAAATATAGTAAAGTTGATTTTATTATCGAATAAAAAAACCTTTCTTAAAACTGATGTTTAAGCAAGAGGTTTCTTTATTAATTTGTAATTTTTTGGATGAACAGATAAACTTGATCAGGAGTCGACTGACCAAACGAAAATCAATAAATGCGAACGAGAGCTTCCGTACAAAACTCTTTTAATCAATGATGGGCCTTTTGAACATGCACTTAATACTACGATATTAGCGTGATCTCTGATAAGAGATTATTGGATACAAAGCTTTTAGGCAAAAATGGGAATTAACAGCGCAGCAAAACCAATCTGCTCCTCTTTAAAGAATTTTTAATTAACATATCCAGAATTTGAAATGTGCTACCATGTTCGCTCAGAGTGCATCCACCAAGCTTTTTAAACAGAATTAGCTTGCGGCTATCGGCTCAAACTCATAAACTGAAAACTTGATACACAGACACAGTGTACTAACACAGAATGCACAATTGCATATAGAGTCTATATTCCATGTTCAATTTCATTAGCCTAACTCATGAATTTCCAATTTGTTATTCTTGGAATTGAAATTAAGTTGTTTTCCTTTGATATTTGGGTCTGCTGTTTCCTTGTGGTGTTGCTCATTTGAATTAATTTCTTAAAATCCTTTTAAAGTGTGTTTTTTGCAGTGCTTGACGAACGCACTCCATCAAACGCATAGCCCAAACGGCATAACTTTGAACTGCCAGAGCCCGTTAACTGTAGAAAACGCCGTCTTTTCCCGATCATCAGGGTGGATGTCAACTTGCCAATATCCACTCTTCAAGTCTAGCGTCGAGAACCACTGGGCTCCCTCCATGGCATCCAGGGTATCACTGATTCTTTGCAGGGGATAGCTGTACTTCTTAGTCACATCATTCAGCCTTCGGTAGTCCATACAAAAACGAGTGTTTCCGTCTTTCTTTTTCACTAGCACCACTGGTGACGCCCAAGCACTTTTGGAGTTTTAGATAAGACCGTCCTTCTTCATTGTTGTTATCTTTTCCTCAATCTCACCTTGTTTGGCCAGTGGAAGGCGTCTTGCGGGTTGAAGAATTGGTCTTGCATCTCCTGTGTTGATGCGATGCTGCACCAACTGTGTCCCACCATATTGTGTAATCCATAAAATCTTGTAGGAGATTTTCAGCCATCCTTTTTTGTTGGTAATCAAGGTTGGATGAATTCAATATTCTAGCTTTGATGGTCTTGAGCTCCTCCGGAGCTATAGTTTTTCTCGGGGCTTCATCTGTGATTTTCGTAATTGCTGCAACGGATTCGCAACGTCCAACGACTTCTCCTTTCTTCAATCTTACATCGTACGGTCTGGTGTTTAGTAATCGTACGGGGACCATTTAGTTTTTCGGTGCTACCAGTGTTTTCCCAATGATGACGCTTTGGGAGAAACACTCTGGGTCTGGTTCCACCATGAGGTATCGAAGGCTTCCAAACTCACCAGTTTTGTCCAAACGAACACTTCAGAAGAAGGAGGCAGAATCAGATCTTCTGTGATGACAGTCCTCAGTGTCGACGTACTTTCGTTCGAAAAGGTCATCGAAAGTTCCTTATTTTGGTACTTCAAAATTTGAATACCGATATCCAAAATATCTCCGTGCTGTTTCATAAAGTCGATTCCAATGATGCACTCGTCACATATATTTGCCACCAGGAATTGATGAGTAAACACTAGATCGGCCAGTCGGATCTTGAGACACACTTCTCCATATACTCTTGCTGCTTCTCCCGTTGCGGTTCTTTGACGGTAGCTATTGGTGTTATGAAACCACGTCGTCTTTACCAGGTCTCGACGTACTATGGAGGGGTGCCGTGACATTGTGCCAAGCGACATTATGCCAAATGTAGAAATTTGGCACTATGACGCTTTTGCTAAGTGACATTCGGCCAAACATTAGGGTTTGGTATAATGACGCTTTGTAAAAGTGCCATAGGGCCAAATTAGCTAGTGACATTGCGCCAAATGTAGAAATTTACATCATCTTGCTCATCTGTGTTTACAGTCCTTTGCGACATGACTAAAGAGATTATTGGCTTAATGACATCTAAGAAACTCCCACGCTTTTCATTCATAGTGTGAAGGTCTGATGTATTCAAATGCTTTGTTTTTTAGCATAAGATAAAGTAATAGTAAGAAATACGCCTGTGTGTGTAAAAGATGTGTTCTTACTTAGTTCAAGTGATGAACTTAAAAAAAATCTGCAGCCGCCGCCGCCTTAAGTACAGAAAAGGAAGCTAAAAGCGAAGCGGGAAAAAATTTGGCAAGGGGAGCATGGGCTTGTGTTCTGAAAATTAAAAATTCTCGCCAAATTTTTTCCCTCTTCGCTTTTAGCTTCCTTCTAGGTAGCCTGCAGATTTTTTTAAGTTCATCACTTATATCTTAAAATTGAACTAAGTAAGAACACGTCTTTTACACACACACACGCAAATTTCTTACTATTACTTTATCTTATGCTCAAAAACAAAACATTCGATTGTTTCAAATGATTTTTTATTTTCTTAATCAAGTCTTTAGTTTACGACTAGTCAGTTATTTACTTTTTTATAAACAAGAGATCTGTATTTTCATAGACTTATCCATTTGAATAGTTCTTATGACTCACAAATCTGAGCAAGTGTATCTTCATTTGTTTCGTTATATTGAAAAATCGTAAAAAAGCGTCAGGGTACCAAATTGGCCTAATGACGCTTTACAAAAGCGACACTGTACCAAACGCTAATGTTCGGCCCAATGTCGCTTTGCAAAAGCTTTATTGTGCCAAATTTCTGCATTTGGCATAATGTCGCTTGGCACAATGTCACCCTATGGAGGCTGTGGCACCGGTGTCTATGGTAGCCACATGTTTGTTCCCGTTAATAGTAGTCTCCACAGTCGGACTTTTGTTGTCTCGTTTGGTCTGAGAGACCTGTTTGGTGTTTCTGGGGCCATCGATACAAGAAACCAGTCTCTGCCCCTCGAAGCTGGTTCTTACTCGTTTCCCTGATGGGAAACGGATTGATAAGCAACGCTGGTGTTGTTGTTAACATGCTCTAGGTTGTGTCTCTTGCTTCCACAATGTTGGCAAGCGTTTTTATTTGGTGGTAGTCGGCATTGACGCTGTAAGTGCCCGGTCTTGTTGCAGTTCCAACATCTTGCAAGTCCCCTCCGCTAATTCTTTTGTATTTCAGCTCTTTGGCACGAACATTCTTCGACTATGGCCTCTCTAAGTCGATATACTCCATGAGAAGCCTGTTCTGCTGCTTCAATTGTCAATGCGAATGCTAAAGTTTCAGAAAGAGTACGTGTTCTAGGAGTTCACACAGACCTCTCAAGATGTATATCGGAAATGGCACGAACGAAGGACTCAACAGCAAGCTGGTTGATGATTTCTTCTCCAGCGTCCGGGTATGCCAGGTGAACCAATCTTTCGTGGTCTGCTTGGAGCTGCTGCAGACTTTCACCCCTTTTCTGGACTTTGTGTTTGAGTTGGGCTCGGAAGACTTCTTTCAAGTGGTAAGCTCCAAAGCGTTTATCTATAGCTGCCACGAGAGAACTGAAATTGCCGCGCTTACTAGCTGAAACAATTTGAAGTAATTCAGCTGTTGGTCCTCTAAGAGCAAAAGTCAGTGCTATGTACTTGTCTTCGTCATCCCAGCCATTTGTTGTTGCGGCTGCCTAAAACTATGTCTTGTAAACTGGGCAAGACGACGTCCATCAAATGTTGGCGGTTTCATCTTCTTATTCCTTGCGAACTCTCCAGCAGATTGTCGAATTTTAATTTTCCGGATCTGGTCTGATTCCTTGGTCAGAACAGAAAACTGTTTATCGCGTCGGCTTTCTACAGTTTCGAAACGATTCTCTACAACATAAAGCTGTTTTTCTACACATTCAACGCGTTCGTCTAGGGCACATACATTTTTCTCAATTTCTAATTTACCTTATAGAATGTTTTTCTGACCTCCTAAAACATTCTGTTGCCCTTCAAGGCTTTCGAGAATATTCTGTTGTTCCTTCTTTTGTTCGCTTCGTTGTTCTTCAACCAGCTTCGTTTGTTCGTTTCGTTGTGCTTCAAGTTGTTCGAGACCATTCTGCTGTTCCTTCTTTTGTTCGTTTCGTTGCTCTTCCAGACGTCCGAGAATATTCTGCTGTTGCTCTTCAATCAGCCTCTTTTGTTGTACTTCGAGTCTTTCGAGAACATCCTGCTGTTCCTTCTTTTGTTCTAATAAAAGCTTCATCATACTAGAAAAATCTACACTTTCACTTACTTCCTCTTACTCCACTTCTGTTTCAAAAACAAAAGTGTTAACGTGTTCCCCTTGCTGCTCATTTTTCGATCCCGTTCTAGAAAGATTTCGCTTACCCAGCTCACTTTTAAGCTCAAAGCAGTTGAGCTCTTCCAACAACTTACCCGTTTTCACTTTATTTAACTTTTTTTTACACTTTACTTTTTTTTTATCAAATAAGTTTTATTTATACTTCTGACACCAATATAACGTCCGCTTAGTTTGCAATAATAAAACTTTTCCTTTCTTTACTTTTATTCTATTACTTTTATTCAATATCTACTTTTGATATACAACTCGACAAATAATCACGTTTACTCAATTTTAACACTATCACTTTATAATTAAAACTGCCTCCCCGGTTGCATCAGCGGCCCCTTTATATAGCAGTGTGAAACATCGAGAGCTTTCTAGTAGTTTTGATGTGAACCATGATGGCTAGACACATTCTCCTCCCGGTATATTTCTGCAACACACACACTCACTCCCAAACAACGTCTTCCATTATACCATTCTATTATAGTGTTGCCGCTGGTGTTTTCGGTTGAACGTTTTTGAGGTTTTAACTGCCGCATATGCTTCACCTCAATTTTGTTTCTTTTTAATTGCACGCTTTCCATGTTATTAACAAAATAAGGCGGTCGGCGGTGCACGAAATTTATGGTAACCGGAACATACCGGTACCTACAATTTCATGCCGATTGCGGCATATAGTAAAGTTGATTTTATTATCGAATAAAAAAACCTTTCTTAAAACTGTTCTTTAAGCAAGAGGTTTCTTTATTAATTTGTAATTTTTTGGATGAACAGATAAGCTTGATCAGGAGTCGCCTGACAAATCGAAAATCAATAAATGCGAACGAGGGCTTCTGTACAAAACTCTTTTAATCAATGATGGGCCTTTTGAACATGCACTTAATACTACGATATTAGCGTGATCTCTGATAAGAGATTATTGGATACAAAGCTTTTAGGCAAAAATGGGAATTAACAGCGCAGCAAAACCAATCTGCTCCTCTTTAAAGAATTTTTAATTAACATATCCAGAATTTGAAATGTGCTACCATGTTCCCTCAGAGTGCATCCACCAAGCTTTTTAACAGAACTAGCTTGCGGCTATCGGCTCAAACTCATAAACTGAAAACTTGATACACAGACACAGTGTTCTAACACAGAATGCACAATTGCATATAGAGTCTATATTCCATGTTCAATTTCAGTAGCCTAATTCATGAATTTCTAATTTGTTATTCTTGGAATTGAAATTAAGTTGTTTTCCTTTGATATTTGGGTCTGCTGTTTCCTTGTGGTGTTGCTCATTTGAATTAATTTCTTAAAATCATTTTAAAGTGTGTTTTTTGTTTTAATAAAATCCATTTAGAGTGGATTGAATTTCATTTTTATACTATTTGTTATGTTTTGTAAAATCTACTGCGCTCAACCATCTATTAAGTGGCAGCGCTGTCCACGATTGCTGTTTGCGCAGAGTGGTTGTTGGGATGCGGTATTGATCCCGGATTGTGTATAAAGAGAATTAAAATAAAACAAGAACTTTTAGTATAAAAGGTTCACAAATGATTTATTAGGAGAAAAATGATCTTACATCGACGAGTGTTAGTACAAGAAGAAGGAAGTATAAAAGTTGGAAGTCCACAGGAAGGCCAAAATGGGGAAAATTAATGAAGGGTTTTATAGGTATTCAAGACGCCCCCTGTGGCTTCATGCAATTGAATAATTAAGGTGTGTACAAAGTGATTAAAGCAGGATAAGGTAGTTTTTGACTTAAACATTACCGGCCGCCTTGCAGGAATATATCTGCAAATATAACAAACTATGATAAACCTAATACTGAAACGTAAATTCATAGTAGGAACCTTTTCCGAAGGGGTTCCGCTCACTTCGGGAGGAAGGAAGTTAGTAGGGGAATATATAAAACTGTTTTCAATTATCAATAGATACATTTTGTCATAAAAGTTATTTCATTAATTAAAACGATTTAAATAATATATACTAAAGTATTTAGATACGTATGCTATTAGTATTTAAGTGCATTCCATGAATACGTATACATTAAATAAGCGTAGAGTACGGTATATAGAAAAAAAGTTTTAACTAATCAGTTGGAATCACACATAACTTCACTATCGGTCGAGTTATATCACCCTGTTGAGTTCGAACACCAGCCACACGTACCTTCCCGTCGTTACCTGGAAAAACGTTCGTTACACGACCTAAACCTCGCCTTTTTTCCTAGTGCTCATCTAAAAGCTTTTAATTTCTTTTTTAATATTGTTTGGGAACTTAATAAACCTTTGAAACCTGCTCATAAGTACAACCTAATAACCTTGTTTACGAAACAATAATAGTTTTTTACAAGTGCACTTGCTTAATAATTAATTTTGTGAATAATTAAAAGTTTGCATAAATTGACTTTTTCTTATCGTCGACTTTGTTGACATTTCAATGAAAATTCGTTCCCGAATTGGTAACTATTCTTGTTATCTCCCTCACTCTCACTGCCCTCAGGTTAGTGTTGATTTTTGTATACGCTTCTGCCAATTTGAAGCAATTTCGTGGAAACTACACACAACCATCTTATCATTTTTATGTTTCTACGCCTTCGTATCTGGTGGACGATTGAATACAACTACCTAAACCTCATCTTTAAACTCTGCTCAGATCATCATTCTTACCTTACGGGTGAGTCCAATTTAGTATAGTTCTGCCAAGCAATTCTACATTTGGTATTACATACATTCCCTTTGGTTTTTGTTTTTACTTTCATAAACAAAACATCATCAGCACCATCTACTGCCATCGATCTCCTACCAACTACAAGAAAAGTTCTCACCCGTTGTCTTAACTAAGCTAATACTTCAACCTCGCGTCAGCCATTGATCTCACTTAGCTAACTCATTAGTTCCACATTCCACAATAGTATTTTGGTTTGTGTATCAACTACATTAGGTTGTGAACATTAATACTAACACTCCGTACACTTAAAACAAAAAATACAACTGAGTTTAAAAAAAAAAAAAAATTAAAAACAAAAACAGTATAATTAATAATTTTCATTACAAATCATACAAATCTTCATCACAACTCTATAATCACCATAATAGTGAAATTCGTCATATAAACAATGAATATCAACCCTTGTGACTCCGTTAATTACCTTCTCGATTCTAAATTCACGGAATTAGTGACATGTCGTGGCCTTTGCAATAAATCGTACCACCCTCCATGCATCGGTCTCAGTAAAAGATCTTGCGGCTATATCAAAGATTGTCTTAACTTTTTTGTATTCCTTTGCATTTTTGGGTCTGCTGTTTCCTTGTGGTGTTGCTCATTTGAATTAATTTCTTAAAATCCTTTTAAAGTGTGTTTTTTGTTTTAATAAAATCCATTTAGAGTGGATTGAATTTCATTTTTATACTATTTGTTTTTGTTTCGACTAAAATTGATCTTCAATTTGATCAAAAGTTTTTGGCTGAAAACTAATCTTCAATAGGTAAAATAAAAAGACTTGGATGTATCCACGTGGAGTTTTGGTAGTATAATGAATTTATTGCAGCAAAATTTCTGAATGACATCGACAGTGACAGTGAAGTTTTTACATGGTGGAACTTGAAAAGTTGTTTCAAATAATTAATTGAGCCGCTGTATGATTACATCAGTTGTGGTGTGGTTATATCTGCTGTGCTTAAGGTTCTGTTCACAACATTCCTCCCCGGCTGTGAACAACGTTCGCAAGTTTGTCAATTTTTCCTTCAGAGTGCTCATGAAACGAGATAAACAGATATTTAGTACATTTATAAAATAAATTGCAATAGATTACAAGAATACAAAAAAACTGTCGAAGTTGGTTGTAAATTGTTTAGTTTGGTTCTGCATCAGGTTGTTTGGAAATAGGGTGTTCATTTTTTATGTGTAAGCTTAATTATTTTGATTGAATTAGTTTTAATTTGCCTTTTTAGTGGACTGTAGATGATTGAAATCTGATTAATTAGATATGGTTTTGATTAGTTTTATAGGGTGTCTCGATTTTTCGGTTGAAGGATTTAAATTTTGTCTCTGAATACAATTATTTTGGTGAAATAAAGTGATTTTAAATGAAATTAAAGTTGTTTAAGTGATATTAAAATTACTTTTGGTGAATTAAAATTGTTTTGAGTGAAAATGAAGTTATCTTTCGGCGAGTTTAAATTCATTTAAGTGAAAGTATAATTGTTTTCGGTGAATTAAGATTGATTTTAATTGATGCGCTGACTTTGATTTTGAAGTGATTGTGATTTATGAGGTGTTTCAAAATTTATGTGACTGTGATTTGATTGATGAAATTGATTTGTTTTTGTGATGATAACATTAGTTGTGTGATACTTAACTTCATTGAATGTTTTTCGAATGTGTGTTTATTTGAAATAATTTAATTGTAATATTTCAAGGTGATTTTACTGTGATTTACTGTGAATATTATGTAATTTTTGTGAGTATGATATTTTTGAATATGAGTGATACCGATCGAGTGTGTGTGTTATCGGTTGGTAGAGTATGAGTGCATGTGATTACGTGTGAGAGTGATGACCTATGTGAGTTTGATTGATATCGACGATTGAGGTTTTCAAGTTAATAATTGTGATTTTTTGAGCGATAGCGAGTGAGTGTATCGATGATTGATTTTCGAGCGATAGCGAGTGAGTTTATCGATGGTTGATTTTCGAGCGATAGCGAGTGAGTGTATTGATGGTTGATTTTCGAGCGATAGCGGATGAGTGTATCGATGGTTGAGTGTGAGTTGTGAGCGATTGATTTTTTCAAAAGGCAATCTTGCTTTGTATAATATTTTGATTATCTGTGGGCGACATTTCTGAACAATTATTGATTTGTGAGTGACTGATGTTGAACATTTTGATTTTCTGTTGGCAACATTAAAGTTGAATGAATGTGATGGTATGATGCATGATTACTTCTTGTTTTGATTGAATAGTACGATAATTTTACATGAGTGTTTGTTGTATGCATGTTAGATTTTCGTCTTTGGGTAGATAGTCGCATTTTCATCTGCAGTTTTATTGCACGGTAGTAGACAAATTTTTGTAATTGGTCTTTTGAACTCTCCAGACTGCGTTTTTATATTGACAACACGAGTCAGCCCATCTTTTCCTGGAACCAAAGAAGTGATGCGTGCAAGAGCCCATTGAGAAGGTGGCAAACGTTCATCCTTCAGCAAAACTAGGTCTCCGATTTGAGGCTGTACTTCGGTTTCCATCCATTTCGGTCGTTGCTGAAGGCGAGCTAGATATTCGCTGCTCCACTGCTTCCAGAACGAATGAACAGCAATTTGGATTTTTCTCCATCTATCAAGGTTGGAAATCTTTTCTGCCAAATCTGCTTCTGGAACTAGTTGGGCCGATGTTCCAAACAGGAAATGTGCTGGCGTGAGAATGGTGAAGTCGTCGATGTTCTCGGAAACTGGACAAAGAGGTCTCGAGTTTAGACATGCTTCTATTTCTGTTAGAAGCGTGCTGAGTTCCTCAAATGTGAGGGTTTCATTTCTGACTACCCTTTTTAAATGAAACTTTACGGATTTCACTCCTGCTTCCCATAATCCACCGAAATGGGGGGAAGCGGGAGGAATGAAGTTCCATTTGGTTCCGACGTTAGTTGACGTTGTTGCGATGTGCTTCCAGTCAATCTTCGCAGCCTTCATCATTTTCTGGAGCTCGGTGTTGGCACCAACGAAGTTCTTACCGCAGTCACTGTATATTTCAGTGCAGACACCTCGACGTGCAGTAAATCTTCGGAAAGCTGCCAAAAATGCTTGAGTCGTCATGTCACTGACAGCTTCCAGGTGGATTGCCTTGGTGGCTAGACAAACAAATATGGCGAAATACCCTTTATAGATTTTGCCTCCGCGTCCTTTCCAGGCCTTTACCTCTATCGGGCCTGCATAATCTACACCGTTGTGTGTAAATGGCCGAGAGACTCTGACTCTAGCAGTTGGTAAATTCCCCATCAACTGTTGCATGGGCTTAGCTTTAAATCGAAAGCAAATTACGCATTTATGAATGTATTTCTTGACGCTTCTTTTGAGATTCAAAATCCAATATTTGGTGCGAAGATTGGTGACCATTTGCTGCAACCCACCGTGGAGCGTTTTTTCGTGAGCTTCTCGGATGAGTAATTTCGAAACGACGTGTTCTGGTTTGAGGATGACTGGATGTTGTTGCTCGAACTGTAAGTTTGAATTTTGAAGACGTCCTCCAACCCGTAGAATACCGTTTCGGTCGATGAACGGATGCAGTGACCCAAAGTGTTTTGATGATGATGGATTCTTGATTAAGTTTTGGATTACTTCAGGAAACATCTCTTTTTGAGCGGCTCTGATGCAGTTGGATGTTGCGTTTTGTATCTCGAAGGTGGTAAGTGGTTCAATTTACTGGATCATCGGGAGTTTTTTCAGGCAAATGCGTACAATCCTCCGGCAATAAGCGATGATTCGTGCTAGTTTTTTTACATCTGAGATTTTTTGAAATAATTTTGCAACTTGGTTTGCAGATACTACTGCGCAATGTAGCTGGATTTTCACTGGTCGCATCTCTTCTTCAGTTTCATACGTTGTTTTTGGACTTGGAAACGAGAACTTCCACATTGATTGAAGATACTCTGGTCCTTGCCACCAAAGAGTGTTGACTTTCAATTCTGATGGCGAAACTCCTCTCGAAGCTAAGTCTGCAGGATTCAGTTTAGTGGGGACGTGATTCCAAATGTCGACGTTAGTTAACCTCTGAACTTCGGCTACTTGATTGCTGATGAAAGTTTTCCATTTTGCTGGCGGTGCAGCTATCCAACACAAAGTAATGGTGGAATCAGTCCACGCGTAAGTTTTGATTTGGCCTAGCTGTAAAACATCTCTTACATAGCACAGAAGACGAGCTAACATGACAGCCCCACATAACTCAAGTCGAGGGAGTGAAACTGTATTAAGAGGAGCGACTCTAGTTTTGGACATAACGAGATGAGTGTGAATTTTGTTGCTTCTGTTCAGAACCCTGAGGTAAACTACTGCCCCGTATGCCTTCATAGAAGCGTCACTAAAACCGTGCAATTCTACCTCCAAATTCTCCCTTTCAGTACAAATCCATCTTGGTATTCGAATTTTTTCGAGACTTGGCAAATCTGCTCGCAGAGAAACCCATTCTTGTTGCAGATCAAGTGGAACAGGAACATCCCATGCTAAACCCTTCAACCACAATTTTTGCATGATAATTTTTGCTGAAATCACGCACGGAGAAATCCAGCCAAGTGGATCAAAAAGTTTAGCAACGGTTGACAAGATGGTTCGCTTAGTGACCTCAGTTGCTTCAGATTGAACCCACTGAAAAGTGAATGAGTCACTGGAAGGAAGCCATTTTATGCCCAAAGTTTTGATGTGCTCAGAAGAATCGAAAGGCAATAGAAAATCAACTTCACGTTCTTGGGTTGCAATATTGATCAAAGCATGTTCAGAATTGCTCGCCCATTTGCGTAAGTGAAAGCCAGCTGTTGATAGAACATGCTTGATTTCGGCTACTTTTTGTTGAGCTTCTGGTACTGAGTCCGCTCCGCTTACCAAATCATCAACGTACATATCGTTACGTATCATCTGGGCTGCTAACGGATATTTGTCCTTCTCGTCATCAGCAAGCTTGTTCAACGTGCGAGTGGCCAGATAAGGAGCGGATGCTGTTCCAAAGGTGACGGTTTTTAATCGATACAGCTCCAAAGGATTCATCTTGTTGTCTCGCCAGTAATTAAGCTGATAAAAGGTGTCTGGTTGTCTCATCTGGATCTGCCGGTACATTTTCTCGATGTCAGCCGTCAAGGTAATCTTGAATTTTCTCCATTTTAGTATGATATCCATTATATTTGATTGCGTTTTAGGTCCAACCAAAAGATTTTCATTCAACGAAGTCCCATTTGTAGTTTTAAAGGCAGCATCGAAAACTACTCGAAGCTTCGTGGTTGTGCTGGACTCCTTGAACACGGCATGATGTGGTACAACATAGTGGAATGGTGACTGGAGAATTTCACCTTGGCTGACATCTACCTTTTCCATCTGATCCAGCTGAAAATACTCCGAGATGCACGCTGAGTACTCCTTCTGCAGTTGAGGATTGTTGTCGAATCTTCTTTTGAGCTGGAGAAACCTTCGTAATGCTCCTTGCTGACTTGCTCCTAGTGCTGGTCGAACACCATCCTTGAATGGTAGTGAGACTTCAAATCTTCCATCTGGCAAACGTCTGGTGTGTGTTTTGAAGTGTTCTTCACAGGCGATGTTTTCTGCAGTTTCTGGATCTTCAAATGGCGATTCTTCGATTTCCCAAAATCTTCGAAGCTGGGTATCGATGTCAACAAGCTGCAGGTGGACACGGCAAGTTTGAATTGGCGCATTGCCAAAAACAATCCACCCGAGTTGAGTATTCTGTGCAATTGGTGCTACAGGCTCATTTCCCCTAACTATTTCTGGCAAAACAACCTCGGAAAAGACACCACTACCTAGGAGCAAGTCAACACTAGAAGGCTTATAGAAAGAAGAATCAGCCAAACACAAACCCTGAATGTGACCCCATTGATCAGACAGAATTTCCCTATTGGGAAGTAAACCAGTTATATTTTTGTTGTGTCCGAGCTAAATATCGCCAAATAAAACTCTGATGTTATTCACAATTTAATCCATTTAATTCAGTTAGTGATTTAAGTACAAAAAATTATTATTAACTTGCAAATGACTTTAATTTAATGTTAGTTCATGAAAGGACTTGACTAGTTGAAAGCATGGAAAAGAATGAATGTTCAAAAAGAATGTGCAAGCACAAAATGACAGAAACCAGATGTCAACTGCATTAGGCCCGTTCGCGTATGTGGAAATTTTGTTGTCTGGGTTAATACACGACATATTTTCCCCCCTTATAAGTCGAGGCGGACTGGTGCTCTTCTATTTCTCTTGGATCGCCTTGGGCTTCCTGGTATTGATGGTGTTTGACCTTTTGATGTAGGTGATGGTGATGTTAACATCTCTTGTGATGAGCTCGTAATGGCTGGTGTTGATATGGTAGGTGCTGGTGTGGCTTGCGTCGTGGCTGGTTGGATTGGTATTGGTTCAGAGCTGTTTGTTTGTTGTAAGTCTGAGTCACGTCTTGTCTCGCTATCGTTTGTCGTTGTATCATTAGTTGATATCTCAATTAAAGGGTTTGCATTATAATTATATTTCTCATTTGTTGGTCTGCAATCGGTTTTTAAAAGCTGGTCGACGTGGCGCGTGTGCTTCTCATCATCAATTTGCACTTCGTACATTCTGCTTCCTATTTTTCGAACTATCTTTCCGAATTTCCACTTGCAGCACTTGTTGTTGTAAAATCGGGCTTGTATTGATTCACCGTCCTCGAATTCTCTAGGTTCCTTATGGTTAAGTTTGCTTTGCTTGTTGCTGACTCTGGTAGTGACATCATTTTTGACTAAGTCGATTCTGGTTCGAATTGTTCTTATGAACATAAGTTCGGCTGGTGAAACCCCTGTTGTTGCGTTAGGCATTTTCCTGTACTGCATTAGAAATCTGCATAATTTGCGATTCAAATCGCCATCTTCGTTTGACATCGTTCTCAGTCCCTCCTTTACCGTTGAAACGTAACGTTCTGCTTGCCCGTTTGAAGATGGGTGATACGGAGCGCAAAATATGTGGCGGATACCATTCGAAGTCTTGAAATTCCCCGGATGAAAAATTTGTACCGTTGTCGGAGACCAAGGTGAGCGGTAACCCAAACCTTGCGAAAATTTCTCGAAGAATTTTAATTGTTTTTGTAGCGCTTATCGTTGGCGTAGGAATGGCTTCCACCCATTTTGTGTGAGCGTCAACGACAATTAATATGTAGGAGTTCATAAAAGGTCCAGCATAATCTATATGAACTCTCTGCCAGGGCGTTGTAGGATATTCCCAATGATGTGGTTTTCCTTTAATTGGGTTATTCTTATTATTGCAGCAATCACGACAATTTTTTGAAACAGCTTCGATATCCTTATCGATCCCTCTCCACCATACATAGCTCCGTGCTAACGCTTTCATACGCACTATGCCTGAGTGACCGGTATGCAGCTCATCGAGAATTCTTTTTTGAAGAGCTTTCGGTATCATAACTCTGACTCCATTGAATATGCAGTGATTTTCTAAAGAAAATACCCCTTCAGGTTCTCCATTTGGTAACCGTTCACCTCTTTGCAGCGCGTTATAGTATTTCTTGCATTCGACATCTTTTAATATTTCTTTCTGGATTTCTTTTTGCGTTACTGGAATCGTCTCTAATTGGTTTAGTTGGAAAATTGTACTTTCATCTTTGGACATCTCGTCTTTTGGTTCATCAGTCGGGAATCTTGATAGGAAATCTGCGTTACTATGGTCTTTGGTATTTCGATACCGAATTTCGTAATCGAAACCTGATAAAAAATTTGCGTAGTGAAGTAATCTCACTGCAGACATCGATGGTAAGTCTTTATTTGGATGGAAAATACTCGTCAAGGGTTTGTGATCGGTGATTAAAATTATTTTACGGCCATAGCAATACTGGAAAAAATTTTTTAGTCCCCAGATATTGAAGTTGCTTCCTTGTCGATTTGTGAGTAATTCTTCTCTGCTTGCGTTAAAGACCTCGAAGCAAAAGCTATGGGTCTCTCATTTTGATTTTCATCGATGTGAGAAATTACTGCTCCAAGTCCATTGGGCGATGCATCCGTAGCTAGGATCAATGGTAACTTATCATCAAATGGAATCAACACTTTCGTACTAGTAATTTCGTTTTTAATTTTCTTAAAAATTTCTTCACATTCCGTTGACCAGTAAAATTTAACGTCTTTTTTTAACAGACTGTAAATTGGTTGTAACCGACACGCTAATTTGGGTAGGAATTTTTGGTAGTAGTTTACTAACCCTAGAAAAGTTCGGGTTTCTGAAACGTTTGTTGGTCGAGCACAATCTTGTATGCTTTTAATTTTATCGTTTGTTGGTTTAATACCGACCTTATCGATATAATGACCCAAATATGTGATGTGGTCCAGAAGAAATTGACATTTTGCTTTGTTTAAATGTAGCCCGTGTATACGTAATCTTTGTAAAACTTGTTTTAGGCCTTTTAGTCGTTCTTCGTATGTACTTCCTTGTAATTTGACATCGTCAAAGAAACATGATACTCCGTCGATATCTTGGAGAATTGAGTCCATGAATCTCTGCCAAATCTTTGGCGCCGCCTTAACGCCAAACATAAGTCGCTTTACCTTGTAAGCATTTGTGTGTACTTATCGCTTGTAACATTGCGGTGCTTTCGTCAACTTCCATGTGCAGGTAAGCTTGAGCTTGGTGTAAGTCCAGCGTTATAAAGTAATTTCCCCCGCTCATTCTGGCGAAGATATCGTCGACTGTCGGTATTGGGTAAGTATCATCCTTGATTGCTTTGTTTATTGTAACTTTATAGTCGGCGCATAATCGAATGTCGCCGTTCTTCTTTACCACTGGAACAATGGGCGTGCCCCATTGTGCGAATTCTACTTTTTCAATTGTTCCGTTTTTTTTTCTAATCTTGTTATTTCCTTCTCGATTCTATCTCTTAGCGCGAACGGAACAGGGCGGTGTCTGATGAATTTTGGCGAAGTGTTTTCTTGAAGTTCTAGTTTACATTTGTAATTTGGAATTTTACCAATGGTCTCGACAAAAATGTCGTTGTAATCACTTATTATTTGGTCGATCTCTCTTTTGCATTTGCTTTCACTCATTTTACCTTCAAGTGAATTTAAGTCTAAGATGTTCAATTTTAATTTTCGAAACCACTCGCGGCCAAGTATCGCCTCTACTTTTGCATTAATGACGTATAAATCGGATTGTACCACTGTATTATTGTGCGAAATATTTACTCTACCTTTACCCACAGGATGTATTAATTCCCCCGTGTAAGTTCGTAATTGTAATGAAGTTGGCTGGAGTCTAATTTTCGGAAGTAATTTCTCTTGACATTGTAATGACATTGTTGACACTGCTGCACCCGTATCCACTTCCATCAAGCATTTCGCATCTTCTACTTTTACGTTGATCATGAATTTTTCATTATGTATTTTGTTTACTTGTACTACTTGTATCGTATTGAGGTCCTCCAAAGCATCGGAATCGGTGCCATCACTGTCGTACGTCGAAATTTCAATGGCGCAATTATCTGCATATTTTTCACTAAGACAAACTTCTTGAACGTGTCCACTCCTCTTACATTTATGGCATTTAAGGTTTTTGTGTGGACATGTGTTCGCCTTGTGGCTAGTTTGGCCACATTTGAAACATTTACCTTTAATTTTGTCGAATTTTGAATATGATTTACTTTTATTTGTGTTATTCGTGCCTGTCTTAGTCATGTAACTTTTTTTGTTATTGAAATTATTTTTAATTTGGTGGACCTGATACTGATTTCGAATCTCTTTACTTTCAATTTTGGATGCTTCTATTGATAGCGCGAGTTTCATCGCATCTTCGAAAGTTTTACTGGCGTCTTGCTGTAAAAGGCGCTCTCGAATATCATTATCGCGGATTCCCCTAACAAATTGCGATCTTAAATGAGTTGAATTTGTTGATTTTTTGCAATTGTTGCATACAAAATTGCAATTTGTTGAAAGCTTTTTCAGTTCGGCATGAAAATTTGCGATAGACTCCCCCTCGTGCTGTACTCTGTTGCAAATCTATGCTGCTCAGAAATTTCGCTTGGAACAGGGCATAAATGCGAACGTAACAAAGCTATTAAGTCCTGAAATTTCGTTGTATTTGGATTATCAGGGGCGGTCAAACATGTTAAGGTGTGGTATAACTTAGGGCTTAAGCAATTTAGCAATATCCTAACACACATTTTATCGCCTTCTACATCCTTGCACGACCAACCTCTGAGATCCAAATAATTTTCAATTCTATGCAGATATGAGTCGAAAGTTTCATTATTCTCGTCGAACGGTTGCAAATTTATTCCTTGCGATGGTTGAGCTGGAGTCGCGGTGTTATTTCTTGTGGGCAGCTGAAGAAGAACTTCGGCTAGTTTTCTTAAATTTTCATCCACACTAGCCGTTGCCATGATGCCACTGAATTTATTATTTTTGATTGTATTTACTGTCTTATTTTTCGTTAATAATTGTAATGTAAAGTAATTTTTTTTTTTTTTATATATATAAAGTCACTATAGCTGTACCCGCGACTTCGTCCGCGTGGAATAGTGGCTTTCGTCAGCATTCTTATTTTTTAGGTTACTTATTTTGGAAATAAGACACATTCATGCGTTTTAGTAAACGATTGTTATATTTTTTTTATTTAAGTACATATATGTTTGCACACGACGTTCTAATTTTTCCATTTTTTGCGAAATAAAAAGGTTTTGTGGGATTGATACACGTGATCCTGCCACATGAAGTTGCCATGGGATTATTTTCTAAACGAACACCTGCAACTTAAAGCGCCTGAGACTGATTTATAATGACCAATCAATGGGAATTAAAGGAAAACGGGGAATCAAAACGTTTTAAATTTGTAATATTAGTAAGGATGTCCATCTTCGGGTTCTAGACTGTCTCTGTACCAGAATTCATATAAATAGGTTCAATAGTTTGGGCGGTAAATATAAACAAAGAAAAACAGACAGACAGAGTTAATTTTGGATTCATACTGTTACTAAAGTCTTCCATTCCCGTAGGAATATGAGGGCCGTTTCCGGAGGATGACTTATAGCTTATATTACTCGAAAATAGTGTAGTATTCTAACAGTGGACATTTTTTGAAAATTCCAAGTTCCCGTTCCCATGGGAATACACGAATAAAACATATTGCTTAACATATTTGTCCATCCTCAGGTTCTAGACTGTCTCTGTACCAAAATTCATATAAATAGGTTCAATAGTTTGGGTGGCTAATGGTAACAAAGGGAAATAGATAGACAGATTTAACTTCGTACTTATAATTTTAGTAAAGACTCCGTTCCCGTGGAAATATGGTGACCGTTCCCGTAAGGAATATGGGGATGAGTAAAAGTTAATGTTGCTCGGGGATTATGGAGCGTTCCAACGGTAGAAGAGTTTTTTAAATCGGTGCTGTAGTGTCTAAGTTCCCGTAAACTTTCCTGCTCCCGTGGGAATATAGGAAAAAAAATATATAGCCTATGTCCTTCCTCAGGTTCTGAACAATCTTTGTAAAAAATTTCATTTAAATCGGTTTATTAGTTTGGGCGTTAAATGGTAACATAGAACGACGGACAAACAGAACTACTTTCACACTTATTATATTAGTAAGGACTCCCGTTCCCGTAGGAATATGTGGATGAATTAAAGTTTATGTTACTCAGGGATAGTGTAGCATTCTAACGGTTTATTAGTTTGGGCGGGAGATGGTAACATAGAACGACGGACAGACAGAGCTTCTTTCACACTTATTATATTAGTAAGGACTCCCGTTCCCGTAGGAATATGTGGATGAATTAAAGTAGATGTTACTCAGGAATAGTGTAGCATTCTAACGGTGGAAAAATTTTTGAAATCGGTGTTGTAGTTTCTAAGTTCCCGAATACGTTTTCGTTCCCGTTTGAATATAGGGATAAAATATATAGCCTATGTCCTTTCTAAGGTTTTGAGCAATCTTTGTACAAAATTTCATTTAAATCGGTTTATTAGTTTGGGCGGGAGATGGTAACATAGAAAGGTGATCACACAGAGCTACTTTTGCATTTATAATAATAGTGAGGACCGGTTCCCGAGGGAATATTCGAATGAAATAAAACCTATGTCCGTCCTTAAGTTCAGAACAATCTTTGTACAAAATTTCATTTAAATCGGTTTATTAGTTTGGGCGGAAGATGGTAACATAGAACGACGGACAGACAGAGCTTCATTCACACTTATTATATTAGTAAGGACTCTCGTTCCCGTAGAAATATGTGGATGAATTAAAGTTTATGTTACTTTGGGATAGTAAAGCATTCTATCGGTGGAAAAATTTTTGAAATCGGTGTTGTAGTTTCTAAATTCCCGTATGCGTTCCCGTTCCCGTGGGAATTTAGGGAAAAAATATATAGCCTATGTCCTTCCTCTGGTTCTAGACTATCTCTGTACAAAATTTCATATCAATCAGTTTGGTAGTTTGGGCGGGAGATGGTAACATAGAAAGCCGGACAGACAGAGGGACTTTCACATTTATAATATTAGTTAGGATGTAATTTTGTATTTAGTACGTACATACCTCCATCTACCAACCAATTTGCCCGCTGATCGTCATAACCTCGAAACCAAAGAAATCCACGTTGCCTCTTGTAATCATATATATGTAATGCTCTGGGTTGTACTTCATCCCATCCTCGTCGCCACTTGTTGTGTCCGAGCTAAATATCGCCAAATAAAACTCTGATGTTATTCACAATTTAATCCATTTAATTCAGTTAGTGATTTAAGTACAAAAAATTATTATTAACTTGCAAATGACTTTTATTTAATGTTAGTTCATGAAAGGACTTGACTAGTTGAAAGCATGGAAAAGAATGAATGTTCAAAAAGAATGTGCAAGCACAAAATGACAGAAACCAGATGTCAACTGCATTAGGCCCGTTCGCGTATGTGGAAATTTTGTTGTCTGGGTTAATACACGACAATTTTTGAGAACAAACGCCCTAGCATCGGTTTCAAAAGAGTTATGTAGAGATTTGATTTTCATATCGACGAAGCTTTGACATGAACCACTTTTGTTGTTTCCCAAACCAGAGAATTCCATGAAGGTACGACATTTTTTTAACCCAAGTTGTTGTACCGCTCGTTCAGTGATGAATGTTGATTCTGAACCAGGATCTAGCAGCGCTCTCAAACTGAAGAATTCTCCGTTGGCTGATTGTATTTGGATGACTGCTGTAGCAAGTAACACCATAGTACTCCAAGGATTTGAGACGTGATAAATTTGCGAAGTGGCAGCTTGGCTAGTACTCGGATTGAATGGTTTCGCGTTTGGATTATACTGATTTGTACTTTGATTATTATTTGAATTACCAGATTGTGAATTTGTATTTGGTTTTAGCGTATTCGAGGTAGCTGAATTTGAACTGGAACAACTCGCTTGATTGGATTGTGAATTTTGAAAATTTTGGCTGGAATTAGAATTTTGAGCAAGCAGAGAATTGTGCAAAAGCGTGTGATGTTTTTGGTTGCAGTGAAAACACCGTTTTTCACTGGGACATTGAAACATTTTGTGATTATAAGCTAAACAATTTTCGCAAACGCCGATTCGTTTCACATGTTTTAACCTTGCAGGAACATCCAGCTTCAAAAATGAGTGGCACGAACGAAGTGAATGCTGACCCTTGTGGCATACTGCGCAGCTATACTTCTCCTTCTTTACCGACTTCATGTGCAGCACCTTTGGTTTCAGCTTCGATTGTTCCTTATTCGAACCCGAGTTAACTTTGGGTTTGGAGTTTTGCTGACAAACAACCTCTAAAGAACGAAACCTAGTTGTCAAAAAAGTTGAAAATTCTCTAAAGTTAGGTAACTCTGTACTCAAACCAAATTTTTCTTCCCACAACTGTTGAGTTTTTGCTGGTAATTTTTGCAGAAGAGTGAAAATAACCACAACATCCCAACTATGTACAGGAACGCCAAAATTCTTCAAAGCATGCAGCACCTCTGTTGACTTGTCTAACAGGTCCTTGATGGAATCTGCTGTTTCAACACTGACTATCGGCTGATCGAAAAATGTTTTAAGCTGATTGGTGACCAAAATCCTCTTATGGTCGTAGCGCGTTACCAAAATTGACCATGCCTGGTCATAATTGTCACTGTTGACTTGAAGAAGGTAATCTAACAACGAAGCTGCACTACCCTTTAAGCACGATTTCAAGTATGTTAACTTTTCTATTTTCGACAGGGATGAGTTGTTATGAATCAGAGATACGAAGAGATCATGAAATGGACGCCAATTGTTATAATCCCCATAGAACGTTGGGGGAGTTATCGTAGGAAGTCTTATTTCACGGGAGTTTGATGATTTCGCCACGGTGTTCACAAAATAGTCCCGCCTATCATGAGATTTAGCACAATCTTTACCTTCATCTCTGGAATTTTCAGCGAATTGCAAACTATCTAACCTATCTAACTCATCTAGAATACCAGCCTTGTACGACAGACAAATTTCCATGGTAGTGGAGGACCGTTAGACATAAAAAAGGCAAAACCTAGGAATCCAAGGCCAGTCCATGGATTTTCATGAAATTTTCGGAAATGTGTTTTAAATGGCGTATAGAAAAAAGTTAAAAAATAAAATTTCACCGCTCTCAATTTTTTAATTATTTTTAAAATTAAGTATTAACTTTTAGAATTTTATTTTATTTATTTAGGGTATTTTATGTAAAGTTTTCCAAAGCATAAGGATGGATAGGTTTGGTTAAGACAAAAAAAATTTGTATGAGAGGGGGGGTCTCTATCCCTCCGTGTAGGCGCGAGGGGCAATTTTATATAAAATTTACTTCATTTTTTAAAAAACTATTAAAAATCAACTAAGCCACTTACTTTTTCATACTTTAGTGTTTTCGAAAGCTATTGCTTTATTCTTTAATAAAAATTTTAATTTGAGTTCACTTAATGAAAAGTTTTGGAGAAATCAATCCTCAAAGTCAAAATTTTGAAAAAAGAAAATATTTTTTTCTTTATTAATTTTTTTTTTTCATAATTTTGCCCCACAAAGGGCCATTTTTTCTTTTCATATTCAATGCTTTTATTAATATTTACTCAGAGCAAAAAACCGAACAAAAAATTTTTTCTTGGTTTAAGAGAAATTTAAAAAAAAACGAAAGATACTTTTTTCCAGAAAACAAAATGTCGTTAATTTCCCGCTAATTGAACTTTTTTCCTTGAAGTGAAATATGAAAAGTGTCTTAAATAGCATATAAAACAAAGTTAAAAAAAAAAAATTTGTATGATCTTAATTTTGATATAAATTATAAATAATTATTAAAATTTTAGAGTTATATTTTAATTATATTAGTTTTAAGTGAAATTTTAAAACTAAGACCTATTACAAACTTGAAATTTCATCTCAAAGGACAGCACATATACTAATTTGTGCTCTAAATGCTGTTTCCTCTCTCAAACGAGTTGATGGAACCGAAAAAATGTGGTTTTTTGCCAAATTTTGTATTTTCAACCATTCAAAGAGACTTAAATCAGTTAAATTAACGGATCGAATTTTTTTTTAGGTGGGGAGCATGCTGATGTGTAAATCTTTCTTTTATATAAGAATTGATGCATCCCTTATTGATATATGTTTGTTTGCATACTGAACGCACGTAGAAAAATTCGAGTATTTATTTGGCAAAAAACCATATTTATTTGGATCCATCAACACGTTTGACCAGAAATAGCATCTAGAGCACAAATCAGTATATGTGGTGTCCTTTGAGACCAATTTATAGGTCTTAGTTTTAAAATTTAACTTAAAACTAATATAATTAAAATATAACTCTAAAATTTTAATAATTATTTATAATTTATATCAAAATTAAGATCATACAAAATTTTTTTTTTTTTAATTTTTTTTAAATGCTATTTAAGACACATTTCATATTTCACTTCAAGGAAAAAAGTTCAATTAGCGGGAAATTAACGACATTTTGTTTTCTGGAAAAAAGTATCTTTCGTTTTTTTTAAATTTCTCTTAAACCAAGAAAAAATTTTTTGTTCGGTTTTTTGCTCTGAGTAAATATTAATAAAAGCATTGAATATGAAAAGAAAAAATGGCCCTTTGTGGGGCAAAATTATGAAAAAAAAAATTAATAAAGAAAAAAATATTTTCTTTTTTCAAAATTTTGACTTTGAGGATTGATTTCTCCAAAACTTTTCATTAAGTGAACTCAAACTAAAATTTTTATTAAAGAACAAAGCAATAGCTTTCAAAAACACTAAAGTATGAGAAAGTAAGTGGCTTAGTTGATTCTTAATAGTTTTTTAAAAAATGAAGTAAATTTCATATAAAATCGCCCCTCGCGCCTACACGGAGGGATATAGACCCCCCCTCTCATACAAATTTTTTTTGTCTTAACCAAACCTATCCATCCTTATGCTTTGGAAAACTTTACCTAAAATACCCTAAATAAATAAAATAAAATTCTAAAAGTTAATAATTAATTTTAAAAATAATTAAAAAATTGAGAGCGGTGAAATTTTATTTTTTAACTTTTTTCTATACGCCATCCAAAACATATTTCCGAAAATTTCATGAAAATTCATGGACTGGCCCTGGATTCCTAGGTAAAAAGCTTACGGTCCTCCACTATGGTATCATCGTACCTTTCCTCACACTCATCTAAAACTGTTTCATCTTTTTCGGCGCTTTGAAATGCATCGTACAACTCACATACCTTTCTGAAATTTTCTTTTAAAATATTCAAACGCCCTATCAAATAGTTTTTAGTTTTCTGTTCAGGTTTCAAATTGCTGAACTTTTCGCTATTTTTCACAATTTGCGAACATGTCTTAATAAAAACCTTGCATTCCGCCGAATCACTCATTGTCACACACTCAATATTATACGATAAATCAATATAATCAATATAATCAATGTAATAAAAGATTATTCACTCACTTTGATATCCTTGATTTATCAGAATTTCTTCTTCATATGCATATGTGACTGCAACAAAATTATTCCAAGAAAACGGCACCGAATTACAGTTGTTGACAACGGTTCTGGCAAACAGCAATGGATAACTGCTCATGGCAACTGCCTTTGATAGCGGCAATGAATAACTGCTCAGGGCAACTGCTTTTGATAGCGGCACTCAACAACGGTACTCCGATGTATAACACACATGCTCTTCGTATGACACAGTGATACTCCGTTAAACAAACAGCAATTTACAGGTTTACAGCAGCAATTTACAGATTTACAGCAATTTACAGCTCGTTGACGGCACTCCAGATTTATTAATTTTACATCACAGTCTCACAGCAATTAACAGATGGTTGACGGCAGATTTATCCAGATTTATCAAATAAATCACAGTCTCAATAGTCGAGTTATATATCCGGCTCGAAGGACCAAAATGTTTCGACTAAAATTGATCTTCAATTTGATCAAAAGTTTTTGGCTGAAAACTAATCTTCAATAGGTAAAATAAAAAGACTTGGATGTATCCACGTGGAGTTTTGGTAGTATAATGAATTTATTGCAGCAAAATTTCTGAATGACAGCGACAGTGACAGTGAAGTTTTTACATGGTGGAACTTGAAAAGTTGTTGCAAATAATTAATTGAGCCGCTGTATGATTACATCAGTTGTGGTGTGGTTATATCTGCTGTGCTTAAGGTTCTGTTCACAACAGTTATGTTTTGTAAAATCTACTGCGCTCAACCATCTATTAAGTGGCAGCGCTGTCCACGATTGCTGTTTGCGCAGAGTGGTTGTTGGGATGCGGTATTCATCCCGGATTGCGTATAAAGAGAATTAAAATAAAACAAGAACTTTTAGTATAAAAGGTTCACAAATGATTTATTTGGAGAAAATGATCTTACCTCGACGAGTGTTAGTACAAGAAAAAGGAAGTATAAAAGTAGGAAGTCCACAGGAAGGCCAAAATGGGGGAAATTAATGAAGGGTTACATAGGTATTCAAGACGCCCCCTCTGGCTTCATGCAATTGAATAATTAAGGTGTGTACAAAGTGAGGAAAGCAGGATAAGGTAGTTTTTGACTTAAACATTACCGGCCGCCTTGCAGGAATATATCTGCAAATATAACAAACTATGATAAACCTAATACTGAAACGTAAATTCATAGTAGGAACCTTTTCCGAAGGGGTTCCGCTCACTTCGGGAGGAAGGAAGTTAGTAGAGGAATATATAAAACTGTTTTCAATTATCAATAGATACATTTTGTCATAAAAGTTATTTCATTAATTAAAACGATTTAAATAATATATACTAAAGTATTTAGATACGTATGCTATTAGTATTTAAGTGCACTCCATGAACACGTATACATTGAATAAGCGTAGAGTACGGTATATAGAAAAAAAGTTTTTAATAACCAGTTGGAATCACACATAACTTCACTATCGGTCGAGTTACATCACCCTGTTGAGTTCGAACACCAGCCACACGTACCTTCCCGTCGTTACCTGGAAAAACGTTCGTTACACGACCTAAACCTCGCCTTTTTTCCTAGTGCTCATCTAAAAGCTTTTAATTTCTTTTTTAATATTGTTTGGGAACTTAATAAACCTTTGAAACCTGCTCATAAGTACAACCTAATACCCTTGTTTACGAAACAATAATAGTTTTTTACAAGTGCACTTGCTTAATAATTAATTTTGTGAATAATTAAAATTTTGCATAAATTGACTTTTTCTTATCGTCGACTTTGTTGACATTTCAATGAAAATTCGTTCCCGAATTGGTAACTATTCTTGTTATCTCCCTCACTCTCACTGCCCTCAAGTTAGTGCTGATTTTTGTATATGCTTCTGCCAATTTGAAGCAATTTCTTGGAAAATACACACAACCATCTTATCATTTTTATGTTTCTACGCCTTCGTATCTGGTGGACGATTGAATACAACTACCTAAACCTCATCTTTAAACTCTGCTCAGATCATCATTCTTACCTTACGGGTGAGTCCAATTTAGTATAGTTCTGCCAAGCAATTCTACATTTGGTATTACATACATTCCCTTTGGTTTTTGTTTTTACTTTCATAAACAAAACATCATCAGCACCATCTACTGCCATCGATCTCCTACCAACTACAAGAAAAGTTCTCACCCGTTGTCTTAACTAAGCTAATACTTCAACCTCGCGTCAGCCATTGATCTCACTTAGCTAACTCATTAGTTCCACATTCCACAATAGTATTTTGGTTTGTGTATCAACTATATTAGGTTGTGAACATTAATACTAACACTCCGTACACTTAAAACAAAAAATACAACTGAGTTTAAAAAAAAATAAAAACAAAAACAGTATAATTAATAATTTTCATTACAAATCATACAAATCTTCATCACAACTCTATAATCACCATAATAGTGAAATTCGTCATATAAACAATGAATATCAACCCTTGTGACTCCGTTAATTACCTTCTCGATTCTAAATTCACGGAATTAGTGACATGTCGTGGCCTTTGCAATAAATCGTACCACCCTCCATGCATCGGTCTCAGTAAAAGATCTTGCGGCTATATCAAAGATTATCTTAACTTTTTTGTATTCCTTTGCGACGAGTGTAAGAATATCTCTCTCTCTCACGTTCTCCTTGCTGTGAAATGCCTCAGTGACTAAACCAACTCTATTATTAATGACAATAAAAACTTTCATAAAAAAGTTCTCAGCCAATTTCAACACTTAGATGAATTCTCTAAGAGTATAGAATTATTGAATGGTGCAATTGACACGTTTAGCAATCGCTGTTTCTTAACTCTATCTTCAATCGAAAAAAGTATTTCATCTTTAAATAGTCTCCGCAACTCGAACGACCAACATACTCATTACCTTTTCGATGACATCAACAACGCAGTGCGCTCTACGATAGAGACTGTTATGAATACTTATCATATTGACAATATCCATAAGCTCATTCAATCTCTTCGATCAGATTTTGATCTTCTATCTCACAATACGAGTACTTCGATTTCAACGACTCCTGCTTCCTGTCCAATCACTCCAACTCTGCACACACTAATCTCGAACGTTTCCGACATCAGTTGTGAACTCGCTCTCACTCGTGCCTCTTTTAATGACATAATAGATGAAATCAGAACCACATCATGTAAAATCGATGATATCCCGGCACAATCTCAACACAACTCTATGCTCTACAACACCTCCATCCTCGCTGAGATCATCGAATCATCTCATAATCCTTCATCTCTAACAGCATCAACCAAAACTTCATCCTCAAACTTCAATCTGCTTTCTGCCTCCATCACCGATGAACTTTCCATTCCATCTCTGAGCATACCAGTTTCTTCTACTTCCCTTCCAATCAACACATCTACATCTTTAACTTCATCAACAATAGCTAGAACTTCATCAAACTCCAATACTTCTGTCATCTTCCCACCAGCCCGTACAACATCTTCTATTCCGACGTCAATTTATACATCATCAACTTCACATCATCATCCTCACTCAGCATCAATTTCATTGAAATCAACTCCTGCTATTGGCCTCGTTCCTGCACCGCCTACTACATCATCAATGCCTGAAAACGTAAATTTCGAACCTGCCTTAGTCTATTATTTCGGCACAACCTGGACTCATACAGAATGGATGAATAGGATTAATAAATTGAATAAATTAGCTTCTTTCACACCTTTATTTATCTATAATACTCCAACTACTGCCAATGTCTCCTGGTTACGTAATTTCTTTTCCTTGCATTTCAAAACTTATATCGATAAATGTTTTAAACTTAAATCTTCTTGTTTCAAAGCCTACATTCCAACTAAATATCAATGGTTGTTTTCACCTTTTGATCAAACTGTATTTAAGGTTGGCAAAATCCAAATTTCTCTATCGAATTTATTTAAGAAGGCACAGCCTGTCAATAATCTTAAAAATGTATCAAGTAAAAGACCTTCGTCTAGTTTTAAGCCTAATTTTTCAAATGTAAAACCAATTGTTAACCCTAAGCTTCTTCCGTCCCCTCAACCCAAATTTCTTTTAAAATTGATACCAATGCCTCCCATCCCTCTACCAAACCTCCAACTCATAATCCCTCCAACAGGCCGTATAGTAACTTTGTACATTCTCATTCTCTTAATCCTCCCTCTCAATCTTCAAGTACAACTCCTCAACTTATTTCTACCATTTCTAATAGCCCAACTAATTATACTAACCAAAAACCCCCTATTTTTGACCCTGTGTACCCCCCCCCCCCCATCGTTAAACTAACCTCTAAACTTGCTAACTCACAAGCCACAGCCAATGACTATGATAGTCGTTACTTATTAGCAAGGCTACGCGATAATAAGCTTTCTGAGAACGTTCGCCTTTACCTTGCTTTCTTACATAATAAACCTGACTCTGTATGTATAAATGGCAAAACTAAAACCAATGTAATTATGTCCATATTAAAAGGGGGTCTTCCCACCGATCCGCTCTATCTTAAGAATATCTATATCCGGTTTCACGAAGATTTCAATCTATCTCCCTCTACTGTATTGAAGGATCTCGCTACATATGCATCTCATGTTGGCTCTAAGCGTTCCTTAAATTCTAATCCATCTCAAAAACCTCGTCTTTAACACAAGTTCTTTCTCGCATCTTGCCCCCAATGGAGTATCCTTGAACACCCTGTCCCTTTATTATCAGAACGTTAGAGGGCTTTGTACGAAGACATCGTCAATATTTCTTAACTCTCAAATGCTACCATATGATATATACGCCCTCACAGAAACAAACCTTGATTCTAGTTTTCTTAATAATGAATTGTTCACTTCCGATTTTGTAGTGTTTCGTGCAGATGGCCAAATTAATGATAACTGTCCCAATGGCCGTGGTGTTCTTCTTGCTGTTCACAACCGTTTCAATGTTACTCTAGTAGATATTCCTAAATGCCCACTCATCGAATTTGTAAGTGTAAAACTTTTATCCCTCAATAGGTGTTTCTATATTTTCTGTTGCTACATTCACCCTTCTCAACCTACTGCATATCAACAATTAGTCGATTCCTTTGATTTGCTTTTTGAAGCTGCGGAATCCTGCGATGACTTTTTTATCATTGGAGACTTTAATTTGCCCGACTTGCCCTGGATACCATCCGATAATGAATCATACTATGTTCCTTGCAACCTTACTTCAGAAAAAGAATGCCTTTTCTACGATCGCTTACTAGGGTCAGGCCTCTTTCAATTGAGCAATGTAACCAACAACCTTGGGAGACAACTCGATCTTATCTTCTCTTCGGATCCTTGTAACTCAGTAGTTACCGAAAGTTTCCATCTTCTCTCGACCCTTGACCAATTTCACCCTCCTCTTTCTTTTGTCTTTACTTTAGAACAATAAATCTCCACCATTGATTCAGAAGTCCCCCTTGTTTTCAACTTTCGTAAAGCTAACTTTGATCATATAAATACCTTACTTAATCAGGTTGATTTTAATTCTTTCACTAAAGCCCCACCCCTATCGACATTGCTCTCACATTTTTCTATACATCTATTTTCGAATGCCTCATCCAGTGTGTCCCACATTTGAAACAAAAAAATTGCTCATCCTCTCCCCCATGGTACACTAAAGAACTACGAACGCTTCGTAATCTTAGAAATAAATTGTGGAAAATCTTCTTAAAATCTAAATCTCCCTCTGATTACATAAATTATCAGCATGCTTTCTCCAATTTCTCATCTTTATGCGAAGTTCTGTATCTTAATTACCTCAGTAAAATGCAGACCTGTCTCATTTCTGAGCCTAAGCGGTTCTACCAATTTATTAATATTAAAAAATCAGATGGGCTCCCTTCAACGTTCAATTTTCAAAACACTTCAACCTCAGATTCTCAAGTCATTGCTAACCTTTTTGCTAATTTCCTTAGCCAATCTTATAGTGTCGATATTAACGACCCAGACCCCGATTACTACCTGACAAACAGTCCACATACCTCTCTCGTTTCTCTTGGTGTAGATTCAGATACTGTTTGTAATAAAATGAAATTACTCAAAGAAGATTTTTCTACTGGACCTGACGGCTTCCAGCTATCTTACTTAAAAAATGCACTAACGCACTATGCAAGCCTCTAACTAATTTATTTCAACTCTCTCTCTCACAAGCTAGACCAGGGTCGATAATTTTTAAAATGGTCAAAAAAGAAAAAAAATTATAGTAGAATGAAACCTTTTAAAAAAGGTAGAGAATAAACCAAAAAAAAGGAAAAATAAATTACGGGCGATGTGAGGTCGGGAAGGGGCGGGGGGGCGTATTTAAGGGTAAAAAACGGTTAATCTCGATTTCCGGTAAAACTGCAAGTCTTAGGAAAAAAAAATTAAATGGCAAAGTTGTAGGTATTAAAAAGATCTACAACTTTTGTAAAGACACTTTTTTCACATAACCTCAAAATGTATGTGAAAAATTCGAATAACTGAGTTTTTGGTTTTTTATTTTTATCTTTTGCAAAAAAACTTATTTTTTCACGAAATTTGGTGAAAACATACCTTTGTATATTCCAAACATACAGTATTTTTTTTGATTTAAAATATTTATTTTTTCACCTTATTTTGACAAAATTTTGAAAAATTACCCTAACTTTCCATCGAAAAATCTCACGTCAAAATATCTGCTTTTTTAAAAAAATTGGTGTGTTTCTTGTTTGTTGAAATCTCAACAATACGACAAAGAAGTGTTGCAAACTCTTCAAAGGTGTACCTGACACCGTGTGCTACCTTTTTATAATGAATCTTAAAACTCTTGACACCGGCTTCCCATAAACCGCCCAAATGGGGGACGCCAGGTGGTATAAAATGCCAGGCTGGTAGATGGTTATGACTTATGAGACTCACAGAAGTTCGTAGCAGTTTGTTGAAGAACCAATTTAAAGTCTTCCTTAAGGGCTCGATTCGCTCCAACGAAGTTGGTTCCATTATCGGAATAAATGTCTCGTGGAAGACCTCTTCTGGCCACAAACCGATGCAAAGCTGCCAAAAATGCAGCTGTAGTTAAATCCGTAGTTCCTTCCAGATGAATTGCCTTTGTACAGAAGCACACAAAAACGCAAACGTAGCCCTTGGTGACCCTGCAGCTACGTCCGAGGTACGTCTTAACTTCAAAAGATCCAGCAAAGTCGATTCCAATCTTAGAAAACGGTCGAGAAAAGTTTGTCCTTTCTGAAGGCAAGGCAGCCATAATTTGGGATCGTTGAATTTTCTTGTGAGTCACACAAATCTTGCAGTGACTAACGCATGCTTTTATCAAGTTCTTTACTCTGGGTATCCAATATCCCTGTCGAACAAGATTCAACATAAGCTGATTTTCCCCGTGGAGGGAGATTTTATGAATAAAACCTATTAGAAGCTTGGAATACCATGAATTATGAATTATTATATGGCAGTAGTATTGGATACCGTTCAGCAAAGGAAAGATTCGAGTTGATTAACCGACCATTTACGCGCATTACGCCTTCAGAGTCTATAACCGGATTAAGGGTCAGGAGCTGAATTAACCGCTGAATTGACTGCCTCGATTGCAATCGTTGATATTCACTTGGAAAGTGAGTTCTATGGGATAGAATAATTAGCCTTTCTTTAATGAAAAGGATTTCATTTCGTTGAATGTCCCTTGTTTTATAGGCAAAGTTTAATTTGAACCGTGGGTTCGTGGAATGAAAAAATCTAAAAACATAAGATAAGACTTTGAGAGCTCTCGAGAAACAAGAAAACCTCTGAAGTATATCTTCGGGTTCACTGGAGCTAGTTTGAAACGCTTTAATAGGCTTAGACTCTAAATCAGCTTCATCAATAGGAGAACAAGTGGTAGATGACCAAGGCATTTGATTACTGCGAAGCCAAACTGGACCGAACCACCACAAGTCATTGTCAAGAAGTTCACCAGGAGCCATCCCCCTAGTTGCTAGGTCGGCTGGATTGTCCTCTGAAGCTATGTGATTCCATGGGATATCTCCAACATAGGTTTTTATGAGGCTTGTACGATTAGCAACAAATGTTTGCCAAGAGCATGTTTCTTTCTCTAACCATGCTAGGACTATCGAAGAGTCAGTCCATAGGTGCACAGAGAGATTTTCTGAGCTGAACATACTGAGGACATTCTTCATAAGTTTGGACAGCAGAACGGCTCCACAGAGTTCCAATCTTGGAACTGAAATTGTATTGACTGGTGCAACTTAGGTTTTTGCACACAAAAGTTGGCATCTACCGTTTCCAGTACACGCTTGTCGTGGAGGAAACTGTTCCGAGCCACCTAGGAATTTGAAACTTGGAAATTTCGGGGAAGGTTTTGATAAACGAATGCCAAACAGCTAATGAATGAGGTGTTATGCATTCATCCCAGAGAGTTTTGTCTCTCCAAATCTGCTGCATTAACATTTTGGCTTTAATGATGATAGGTGCAGTCCAACCTGCTGGATCAAAAAGTTTTGAAATGTTGGAGAACACTTCTCGCTTAGAACAAACAGACTTGAATGGGATCGTTTTGATTTTAAAATTAAACGAATCTGACTTAGCATTCCAAAATACTCCAAGAGTTTTAGCAGAACTTTGATCTGTTAAATTTAGAAAAAGGTCATTCAAAATATCATTTTTTGGAAGGTTTCGTAGCAGAGATAAATCATTGGCTGTCCACTTTCGTGATTCGAACCCAGCATACCCAAGAATCGAAATAATTTCTGATTGTGCCTTTGCAGATTGCTCTAAGGTGTCAGAGCCCGATAGCAAATCGTCGACATAAAAATCGTTACGGATAATTTTTGATCCTAAGGGATATTTCGATTCTTCGTCATCCGCAAGTTGCAGCAATGTGCGGATGGGCAGATAAGGTGCACAGTTAACACCGAATGTTACTGTTTGCAGCTCAAAATCTTCGATTGGGTTTTCAGGAGCAGTTCTGAACAGTATTCTCTGAAACGAGGTTTGAGATGAATCAATGCGTATTTGCCTATACACTTTCGCAATGTCGGCATTGAATACATATTTATATTTACGCCAACGTAGCATAAGCGACAGTGGATCTTGTTGCAAGCTAGGACCAATGTGAAGGACATCATTAAGACTGTTGCCACTTTGGGATGGATTATAAGCATTGAAGACTACTCGTAGTCGTGTTGTTAAGCTTTCTGGCTTCACTACCGCGTGATGTGGAAGATAGTACGACATAATCTTATTTTCATGAGATAGTTCTTGAGAAGGAACTCGTTTCATGTGCTCAACTTCTAAATACTCTCGTATAACCTGGTTATATTCTGCTTCTAGCAAAGGTGTCTTCTTGAGACGACGTTCAGAAGAAATGAAACGGTTTTCACAAATATTTCTTGATGGACCAAGTTGCAATTTCCCCAAAAACTTTTTTTTAAAAGGTAATTTGACAACATACCTTCCGTCGTGTTATCTATACGTTGATTCGGAATATATTTTTTCGCAATAACGATCTTCTTCTGACATTTGACTTTTTGTAGAAATTTCTTCTAATTCCCAGAACCGCCTAACCTCTTCATCTAATGCAACTTGGTTAAAAAACGTAGCATAATTTGTTGGCATGGAATCATCAGGTTTTTGAAGGGGACCGGAAATGATCCAGCCAAAATTTGAGTTTTGTGCCACCAAGCTACCGAGTATGTTTCGTTGAACTCCTTCGAGAATGATAGACGAATAAATATCAGCTCCTAGAAGAAGATCTTTGCGAGATGATTTATAAAAGTGGGGGTCAGCAAGTCGAATTCCGGAAAACTTTGACAGATCAATAGAATCTATTGATTACGAAGGAAGTTTTCCTGTGGGGTTATCAACCACCAACGCTTGAACAGAAACACTATTTGGATAGTAATCCGAACTTTTTTTAAAATGACATAACATTTTGGAGGTTGTTGCTAGAGTAGCGTTAACACCAGAGACTGTTGCATTTGTTGGGTTGTATGGTAGGCCTAAACGTTGCTGAGCTGCTTTCGAAATAAGTGTGATTTCTGATCCAGGGTCTACTAAAGCTCGGAGAGCGTACTTAGTGCCATGGGAAAATACTGAAATAAAAGCGGTAGCCAAAAGAACTTTCTTTGACGAAGTTGAAAAGTATGAATTTACGTTTGGGCTTGATGTTGAAGTGGACTGTATGTTGATGTTTGGATTTGAAATAGGTTGTTGATGAGATGAACTTTTTGCTTGAGAAAGCGGCTGAATTTATTCTTGCAAATGCAAAAGTGTGTGATGCCGCTTCTGGCAATGGTTGCAAGTGAACGTGCTTTTACACTGCTGGGTAGTATGAAACATTGCTAAACAATTTAAGCATGCTTTATTAGACTTTACTATGTCAATCCTATCAGCGACGGATTTTTGCAAAAACGTTGGACAAACGCGCATTCTAAACAAGCCGATTGAGTCATCAGCATGATGTGTTTTCAATTTCACACCTTTTTGTGCCTGTGGAATGTCGATCTTGGGTTTCGAAGGAAGACGAATATTGCTGACAGTTTCAAGAACTTTGTAACGCGAAACTAAGAACTTACTAAGTTCTTTCCAAGTTGGTATCTCAGCTGGATTATTTAAACTTTGTTCCTAAAGAGAGAGAGTTTTTTCCGGCAACCGACTTGATACTAAAAATGTAAGAACTGAGTCCCATGACTCGGTTTCGATTCCGTATAAGGCTAGAGCACTAAGACAATCATTCACATTTCGATTTATTTCCTTAATAACCTTATCCATTTCCGTGTGAATACTAGGAACATTCAGTAAAATCTTTAACTGCCTGTTAACTATTATTCTTTTGTTTTCATATTGCTCTTTGACGGCATTCCATGCCAACTCAAAGTTATCATCCGTTAAAGTGAACTTGGAAACGATACCGTGAGCATCGCCTCGAGTCTTAGCTAAAAGGTGGAACAATTTTTGAACTGAACTTAGTCGCGGATGCTTTATCTAAACCGCGGTAAACATATCCCGGAAAGATTGCCAAGAAAGATAGTCTCCAGAGAAAATCTCAGAATCACAAGCAGGAAGAGTAAAGGAATTGTTTGAATACTTCTCAGTTGCTTTCGCAAGAGATCTAACCTGAAGCAAAACTTCGGATACACTGAGAGCTATATTTTCGGATTGATTGGCCGATTGTGAAGATTCACTATTACTAGAATGAGGTTTCAATTTCTGAGTTGCACTGAGAATGAATTCTAAACAAGCGATATATGTTTCTGACGAAAGTTTATATTTTGATTTAATTGCACCTAAGTTTTCTTGAGATAGAGGATCAGTCGTGTCACGAACGCAACTCGCATATTCATTTTTAACATCTCCCCACAAGCTTTGGAGCTCCACTTTCCTTGCTTCCAACGAAAAAAGTGATAAGGATTTTGTATTAATTTCTTTAAGATCCGCGAAATACTCTACCAAATTGTCAGCACAAAATATGAATTTCTCCATCCTCACTCTTTAGTTTAATTATGTATTATTAAAGAATATTCAAAGTATTGAATGCTAGTTTTAACACTATGTGGGTGGTATTCGAAGTAGCACAGATTGATATGACTATCTTTCCCGATTAGGTATTATATTCAATATTATTTAATTAATTACAATAAGAATACTTAGAATTTTCAAAAAGAATAATCATAAATTGCACTTTAATAAACTACAGCACACGTACCTGTTGGTGGTGAGTTGTTAGAGTTGACGAGAACTGGTTTTCTTGGTGTGCTCTATTGTGCTGTGGTGTAGTGAATATCGGACTGATGGGTACGCGGGTGCTGCGAGCTACGACCTCTTCTTCGATGAGACTTTTCTGGCAGGTTGGTTGAATTTTGATTTGATCGATGATGATCAATGTAGATATGGATATTTTCTTTGGATGGCTATGTGGTGGATATGCGTTAATCGATGATTAATGTTTTTTGGTGTTAATTAAGGTGAATGTTCATTGATAGAGCGAATCGAACTGGTAAATCAATGATTGAGAGTGGATTATTTGTTCGATAGCTGTGTGTTGAATATGAGAATTGGATGATTGTTTGTAAATGGCTTCTGATGTATGAATTCTGATTGATAAAATGCTGATCTGATGTGAATGGTGAATGCTGAAGATCACTGATAGCAATAGTTGAATAAGTAGATTTTTAATTGGATTTTGATGCTTCCACGTGGTATGAATCTGGTTGAAGATCGGGAACGAAAATTCCTTGTTTTCTTCTCGAGCAGTAAAATTAGTAGAAATCTTATATATAAAAATGAATCGCAAAATGTGTTGGTAAGCGCATAACTCAACAACGCCTTGACCAATTTGGCCAATTCTTTTTTTGTTGTGTTTGTTATTGTCAGGAGAAGGTTTTTAGGACATAAAAAATTTAGAAATTGATATTCCCACAGGAACGGGTTTGGGAACGGAAACTTAGAAACTAAAAGATTCGAGCATTAGGGGTGCTACATAATCCCCCTCCATCAGTAATTTAGACTATATTTCATACCTATAAACCCACGGGAACAGAAACGGGAACGATTGCCGAAACCTTTAAGTAACTTGACCGATTTAAAAAATTCTTTCAACTCTTGGATGTTACATTCATACTTAAGTGACATAGACTTATGAATGATTCCTGTCAAGGGTTGATCCCCATATTCCGACAGGAACGGGTTTGGGAATGGAAACTTAGAAACTACTGGACAGATTTCTATAACATTTCCTGCATTAGGATTGCTACATTATCCCCCTCCATTAGTAATTTAGACTATATTTCATCCCTGTTTAAAGGTTAAGATCAGAAGCCTTTATTACAAATTAAGTGTCAAAGATATCACATGGTAATTATGTCATTAGTGACATTACAATAATATAAAATCAATAAGTGATGCCAATACAACATCCCCTTCTAGATATTAAACTTTAATTATACTTTAATATTTACTAAACAATTTTGATTTTAATTAATATAGTAAGAATTCATCATTTAATCCAAAGAATTTCAAATAAGTTATTCAAAGAAATTTACGTATTAAATATTTCCATTGTTTTATCATATTTCATAGAAAATTCATAATTTAGTTCAAATATTTCATTTTAAAAAAGTGTTGTTTCATAATCATATGTACTCGTATCTGTAGACTTGTTTGCCGGATCTTGTAACCAAAGCTCCACCTGAGAGTCGTCTTGGAATTCGTTTAACACGTTGTCGGGTTGATGATGGTAGGCTATCTACTTCAGTTGCTTTTGAAGTTCCATCTCGCTCACCCACTGCAATTTCATTAGTGTCATCAATATTCGGCTGTAACGAATCTAAATAAGAAGCTTTAATAAGGTGAAATCTGTTTCGTCTAATAATACGTTTGTTAGTTTCAATTTCATATGATCTGCACTGTGTTTTCTTAATAATCTTCCCATGTCGTCTTAGGTCAGTTATCCATACAAGGTCTCCTGGATTCAATTCGTTAAGCTTTCTGACGCCATGAGATTTGTCATAGTTTTCTTTGTACCTGTTTCTATATGCAGCTTCCCTACTCTTAAGACTATGTAGATCTGGTTTCACTTGCAGATTAACATTAGGTAGGTTGTCCCGGAGTTTTCTCCCAAAACTCAACTCTGCTGGAGTGAAGACATTAGCAATCGGTGTGTTCCTATAAATCAACAACGCCAGTTCGATGTCTAAGTTCTTTTTTAATAGATTTTTTGCTATTTTTACTCCCGCCTCTGCAGCACCGTTGGCCTGATGATATTGTGGGCTACTAGTAACAATTTTAAATGACCACTCTTTCGCAAATTTCCGAAAATCTGATGAGCTCAAGTTTTGAAATTGTGTACCACTGTCGGTGTAAAGAAATTGTGGAATACCGTGGCGACTAAAAGTTCTCTTACAAAATTGTATAATGTCAACCATACGCATCCGCTGCAACATCTCTACTTCAATGTAACGCGAAAAACAGTCTATTACAACCACATACCATTTATCTTTGAATTTGAATAAATCCATTCCAACCTTTTGCCAAGGATGATCTGGAAACTCAGCTGCTATAAGTGGTTCATGCTTATTTCTTGAATGTTGAATACAACGTGGACAACGTTTAATTTTTTCTTCTATCTCCCTTGAGATTCCGGGCCACCACATCGTCATCTGTGCTCGCAGTCTTGTTTTGGTTATCCCCAAATGTCCCTCGTGTAACTTGGCAAGCATTACACCTCTTAGATTCTTCGGTATTATCATCCTGTTTCTTCGCAAAAGTAAGCCATCGACAACTGAAATCTCATTTTTCACTGAGAGATATGACTTCATCTCTAAGGGCAATTCTTTCCCCTCTGGCCATTGATTCTTGATGAAACTCCTCAGCAATTGACATTCCGGATCTTTAGACTGTGCGTTGATAACATGTGTGATGTTTTCATCTTTCGTGTAGATATTTTGCAAAGATATCTCGTGAACATATGCGTCTATTTCTTCTTCTAGTTCCTGCGAATTCGATGTATTTTTTATAGGTGTTCTAGATAAATGATCAGCGACAACAAGGTTTTTTCCTGGAATGTATGTGATTGAGAAATCATACCTCATCATTCTCATACGTATACGCTGCAACATCGGCGAAAGATCATCCAGACTTTTCGTTTTAAGAAGTTGTAGTAGTGGCTTGTGGTCGGTTTCCACTGTAAAGTGCCTCCCTACTAAATAGTTCCTCAGCTTTTCACATGCCCAAGCTATTGCCAAAGCCTCTCTTTCGATATTAGCATAGTTTTTCTCAGCGTCCGTCAAGGTTCTCGAAATAAATGAAACCGGATAAAGATCACCGTCATACCTCTGCATTAGTGCGGCCCCTAGTCCAAGCTTAGACGCATCTCATGACACTGTGGTTTCCTTCTCGGGATTATACATTTTTAAATTCGGTGGTGATATGAGTAGTTCTTTAATTTTCTTGAATGCTTTTTCTTGTGCTTGTCCCCAAAGGAAAGCATTTTTTTTTGGATAAAAGGCTTGTGATAGGTTCAAGTATCATCGATTTGTTAAAACTTTCTCATTGTATTTTAAAATTGTAATTTCTTTACGGCAGACGGCACATTGCCATGCTTTCTAATAAATAATTTCTTTACTATAATATTGTAATTTATGATTTGAAAAAATAAAGAAAAAATTGAATTGATTGATTGATTGATTGATTGTATCATCGATTTGTTTGGTATATATTTGCCTATAAAATTTACCATTCCCAGTAACCTTTGGATTTCTGTTGGGCAAGTGGGAGCTTCCATCATCGTTATCGCTTTTACTTTTTCATCATCGAGCCTAATTTCTCCCTCCACGATTGTATGCCCAAGGTACGTAATTTGTTGTTTTCCGAACTCTGATTTTGTTTTACTGAGTGTCAGTCCCGCCTGTTGTATTTTCTTGAATACTGCCTCTAAGCACATGTCATGGTCCTGTAGTGTCTCTCCCCATACTAGAATATCGTCCATATGTACTATACAATTACGCAAACCAGCTAAGAGTTGTGTCATTTTTTTTTTTGGAAAAACTCTGGCGCCGAAGTTATCCCAAATGGCAATCGTAAAAATTTATATCGTCCGAATGGTGTTAAGAAAGTCGTAAGATCCTGTGATTCTTTTGATAATGGGATCTGCCAGAACCCACTGTTTGCATCGAGTTTTGTAAAAAACTTTGCCCCAGCTAATTGCGATAAAGAGTAATCGACACCAGGAATCGGATGAACCTGCCTTTTAACCATCTTGTTTAGCTCGCTTAAATCGACGCAAATGCGTATACCAGTCTTTTTCGGCACGATAACCATAGGTGCACACCAATCCGTTGCATTTTCAACTGCAGTTATAACCCCTTCCTTTTCCATCTTATTTATTTCCTCTTGCACCTGTTTCCTTAAATGCACAGGTATTATTCTAGGTGTAGATATAGCGTAGGGCTCTCCTTTATCTTTTAATTCGATTTTGTATTCTCCGTTAAATGTCCCCAGGCCTTCGAAGACATCTTTAAACTCATGCACCCAGTCCCTTGTAGAAACCTCAAATAACTTTTGTATTAAACCTAGTTTTTCAATTCCCATTTTCCCTAACAATGGTGTGTTTGTGTCTTTGGTTATGTAAACCACCTCTTCTACTTCTCGTTGCCCATACTTCAGATTAACCTTAGCTTTTCCCAGAATATTTATTTGTTGTCCTACACCGTATAGTTTTGTTTCAGTTTTTTCGATGTTTACTTCCCCCATCTCTTGAACAGCTGACCAAGGCACCAAAGTAACGTCCGCGCCTGTATCAACCTTGAACGTTATCATCTTTGTATTGAGTCATAAATCAACGGACCATTTATCAGTCACTGCCCCCACAAAATACTCTTCTTGATCTCTTTTCGGATTATCCTCCTCCCTCACCTCGCATACCCCTTTTGATTTGCAAACTCTAGCATAATGACCCGTTTTTTTACATTTTTTGCACATAGTAGTCTTTGCTGGACACTTGTCGTATTCGTGTCGTTCGAACCCACATCGCATGCACTTATCGTTCCGTTGTTCCATTCTTTGTTTCGACTTGCCGAACTCTCTCTTCTGTTTATATGTAGTTTTTCGTTTTGATCATTGAAGCGGTCTACTTTGCAAACAGATGATTCGGGTTTTGGACGAAGGTCTTCTTTTTGGCGATAAAACTCTTCTACCTGCCTAAGTGAAACTACCGCTTTTTCTAAGGTGAGCGCTGGATCTAGCTGGAGTTTGTCACTTAAATTCTCATCTTTCATACCAACAACTAACGTCAATAAGATCATGTCGTCATGCAAAGCTCCCCAATCGCAATGTTTCGCGAGTGCGTGTAGGTCAGTGATAAATTCTTCGGCAGTTTCGTCCCCTTGTTTTCGTTTCAAGAATTTAGCGCGTTCATAAATAATATTTCTTTTCGGTATAAAATATTCGCCAAATCTCTTGACGCATGCAGAATAATTCTCAGGTGATGGTGTAAAGGATGCAAAAATTTCCTCTGCCTTTTCCCCCATGCAGTAAATTAAAATGTTTACCTGAGTTTTTTCATCAGACTCGTGCAGTCCAGATCCACTTCTATAGCGCTCAAATCTTCTTATCCACTTTTCCCATTCTGTTGGTAAGAATGAAAATTCTTCGGGAGCGACGAGGGCCAATTTCAACATGGTTTTGGGGGGTGTTCCTGATTTTTGTTGTCCGGTAAGTGGGTTGTTTGCTTTTTGTTTCTTGTCGTCCTCGTGTTCCATAGGTTATATGAAATTGTACCACGTTTTGCATGCGGTTATTTTAGAGTTTTAGTTTAGTTTTTTTTCGGGATAGTTACCTTTATTTTTTTCTATTTAATTTTTGTTTTTAGGTTCTTGATATTCCCAATCAATTTTTCTTCTTCCTTATTAAGAATTTTTATTTCCTTTATTAATTCTTATTAACTTTTTCCCCTAATTTTCTTTTACCGCTTTTTCCCACCGCTGCCACCATGTTTAAAGGTTAAGATCAGAAGCCTTTATTACAAATTAAGTGTCAAAGATATCACATGGTAATTATGTCATTAGTGACATTACAATAATATAAAATCAATAAGTGATGCCAATACAACAATCCCTATAATCCAGCGATAATAGAAAATTCTTTCAACTCTAGGATGTTACATTATCCCTCAGTGACAATGACTTATAAATGGTCCCCGTCAAGGTTTGATCCCCATATTCCCACAGGAACGGGGTTGGAAACGGAAACTTAGAAACTACTAAACAGATTCCTAAAATCCTTTCGGCACTAGGAATGCTACATTATCCCCCTCCATGAGCAACCTAGCCACGGGAACAGAAACGGGAACGAGAACCGAAAGCTTATTCTTGCTTGACCGATTTCAAAAATTCTTTCATGGCATTATCCCTCAGTCACAATGACTTGTAAATGGTTCCTGTCAAGGTTTGCTCCCCATATTCCCACAGGAACGGGATTTTAAAAAAATTTCGCGGACATTCCTACAGGAACGGGTTTGGGAAAGGAAACTTAGAAACTACTTGACAGATTTCTATAACCCTTCCACTTCCTGCATTAGGATTGCTACATTATCCCCCTCAATTAGTAATTTAGATTTTATTTCATCCCTTTAATCCCACGGGAACAGAAACGCGAACGAGAATGGGAACCTTAAAGTAACTTGACCGTTTTCAAAAATTCTGTCAGCTCTAGGTTCTAGGATGTTATATTATCCCTCAGTGAATTACGGCTCGCGTACACTGAATCCGATTTATCGGCCGATATCGGATCGGAACTGTTCGGACGACAAGCTCGGACGTTCGTCTGCATACACTGCTGCCGTTCTCTGACGATAGCTGACAGACAGCCTGTTATTGAATTTATTTATTTCAGTTCAATTGAAATATTTTTCCAGAGATTATTAGTGACATATATATTATTATACGTCTAGAAAACTTATTCCACAGTGGTGTCCTACTAAAAACGAAATTTATTAACTTTTCACTATCCATTGTGTACTTTTATAGGCAAACTGACGTCCGACGTCCGATAAATCCAAACAAGTTCGGATTTTTCTGTTGATCGGATGAAGTCGGATGACATCGGACGACATCTGACGTTGTCGGTTGCAGTGGTGTACGTGCTCTCTTTGTTTAACACATGTTTGGTTCGAACGTCAGAGTTCGGCCGACAACGGCCGATTATAATTCGGACGATGTCTGATTTAGTGTACGCGAGCCGTTAGGCTTATATTTCACATATTTCCACCTTAACGGAAGATTCCCACAGGAACGGGGCTGGGAACGGAAACCTAAAAACTACTGGACAGATTTCAAAAATTCTTTCGGCACTGGGATGCCACATAATCCCTCAGTAACTTAGCGTAGATTTCATCCCAATAATCCCACGGCAACAGAAACAGGAATGAGCACGGGAGCTTTAAAACTACAGGCCCGAGCAACGCCAGGCGGCTCAGCTAATGAAATAACAAATAGTAAGATTATTGGATTGTTTGTTTTTGAGAACTCTTTTAATTTTCACTTGGTAAGAATAAAGATTTAAACTTTTTTTAGTTAAAAGTGTTACTTTTGCAATAATCCCAACTTTTTTTTCATATGAAAAGACTGCTCATTGAATATGGGATATAGGGTTCGAAATGAAGTCGAAGTTCTTTGGTTATTAAGTAATCAAGAAGAAACGAGTAAAGTAATAAGGACTCGAAGAAAATTTTAATTTTGGCTCAGACCAAATGAGGGTATTGTAAAACCACTTGGTGGTCTCTGTGACCATGTTGAACGGTGCAGATGCTGACACTTTGATGTACTCAAGAAGTGTCACGAGCTTCAGCATCGGGACGGGAACAACAACATTAGTGGGCACTTAGAAAATATTGGACCAATTCCCGAAAATGTTTGAATGATTCATTGCTCCTGAGTATTAAAGACTATATTTCCTTCCCATATTCTTTCGGGAACGGAAAGGGTAATGGCGAAATAACCAAGAAACTGGAAAGTACTAAAAAAATTCTTTCACTGTTAGAATGGTTTATTGTCCCTGAGCAATCTAAACAATATTTCATCGCCATTTTCCCACAGGAACGGGAACGGGATTAAAAAAAACCACCTACTACCGATTTCAATGCGTATTTCACTTTTACAGTACTGGGCCGATTCCAAAAACTATGTCATCGTTAGAGTGCTTAACTGCTCCTGAGTAACATAAACTATATTTCATCCCTATTATCCCACTAGAATGGACACTTGGAAACTACTTAACTAAACTTACTTAATTCGATTGACGTAGCAAAGCCGGGCGGGTCAGCTAGTACTGTATAAAATCGGAGATTTTTGTTATGTGGCTCGAATTGGACCAAATGTTGGGATGCGGTATTGATCCCGGATTGTGCAGGTGTAAAGAGAATTAAAATAAAACAAGAACTTTTAGTATAAGAGGTTCACAAATGATTTATTAGGAGAAAAATGATCTTACCTCGACGAGTGTTAGTACAAGAAGAAGGAAGTATAAAAGTAGGAAGTCCACAGGAAGGCCAAAATGGGGGAAATTAATGAAGGGTTACATAGGTATTCAAGACGCCCCCTGTGGCTTCATGCAATTTAATAATTAAGGTGTGTACAAAGTGAGGAAAGCAGGATAAGATAGTTTTTGACTTAAACAGTGGTAAAAACTTTTCTGCCTAGGTGAATCTCGTGAGAATGTTTGATTCATTATATTATGCAACACCTCCTGGGCAAGAGTTTTTTGGTCTCTGAAAATGTTTAACATTTATGACTGGAATATTTTAACATGACTTTAAAATAGAAAAATGAAAAAATAAAACATTATTCAAAGAAAAACAAATAATTATGCAGAACTATACAGAAATTCATTTGGATTAAAAATTTTCCTTTAAGATCCCAATAAACAAATAAGTCTCATTTAGTTGCAATCTACTTTTTGTCAAATAAAATTATGTTACCAGTCCTCAAATACATACATAGCACAGCGAAGCGTCCATATAAGTCGACTTACCTTTTGACATTCTCATCCGAAACATCTTAGACTTCTGGCAACATAAATCAAACTTAATCATACACATGAGCTCGCTGCCAACATTTTTTTATCAACTACCACTTTGCTTTCAGTCCTATTCTACACACATGTTGGCTCTTCAACAAACTCCATAAACAATCACAAAACTTAAGCAACAACAAGGTAACCCCAAATATTACGTCTTATAAAATTTGTCGCTGGATAGAGCAAATTTGTGTTCTTTCCTCTTTTTTCTTGTACTATTCACTGCGCTATACACCTCTCTGTTCAATACATGCTTTATTATGGAAGCAAATAACACGGCTTATTTGAAAAATTCTGTTTACCAGCAGATAGCAGAACGCAGGGGCGTAGATAGGGGGGATCAGGGGGATATATCCCATCTATTGGGATCGATAATTGTTCAACGTAATCAGTCATGAATTAAATAAGTTAAGAAAAAACACTCTGAAACTTAGTACCTGCATACTTCCTACGTGAATTAAGTATTATTAGTAGGTACTCAGAGGATTGTACATTCTATACCTATAGGTACATTCTACGAAGAAAATACAAAGTCAACTTCATCTGAAAGAAATTATTATTTCGGCGAATCACCAAATTTTTTGCATTTCTTTTTTATATCGATTTTCCACGACAAGTGTGAATAAAATCTTTTGGTTTAAAATCTCTAATACAGCAGTTTAGTGTATTAACATTCCAGATGATGCTCTTGCGAAGCTTATAGTGGAAAATCATCGAAATTGTGATCTGGCATTTTCTTTTTGATCGACCAAGGGTACGACGGAGCATACAATATGTCTGGTCGATACAATGGTGTTCAGGCAATTGTTTGCCAAAAATTTGCTCCTCATGCTCTATACGTCCATTGTGCAGCACATTCTTTGAACCTTGCTATATCTATTTCCAGCAAAATACCAGCAATTAGAGATTGCCTAACCTCAATTAAAGCAGTTTATAATTATTTCAATTTACCGAAAGGAAAAGATATGCCGCAAAGAACAACAATCGAAAGCGACTGAATCTGACGCGATAGATCTCAAAACATCAAGCAGTTGAAGATTTTGAGGACCTATTTCCGTTTGTATTCGACACTCTTAACTAAATAATAACATTGGAAAGTGACGCAAACAACTTAAAAAACACAATGGATTTCGAGTTATAGATTAGCTTAATGGTTATAAGTATGGTTTACCGACTCTCGCTGCCATTAAGTCGTGAGTTTCAAAGAGTGAATTCAGACTTGTTCCAAGTTTTAGATCTCGCCAAAGACTTAAGGGAACAACTAAAAATTAAACGGGCAGAAGACGACTCATTTTCGAAAGCGTTTGAAGATGCGAAAAAAAAAATAGCTGAAGTCCTTGACATTGATGTTAAACATAGGAGAGAAGTGAACCAACAAAAGAATCGGTTCAAAGTACTGAAGAATATTTTCGTGTTACTGTTTTCAATCCTTTTCACATAAAAATCGAGAGAAGGATTGAAAAAACAATGGACCTTGGAGAAAAATTTACAATCCATGAAAACATACTAGAAGGGTTTTCGGTTCTTTCAAGGACTCTTCGTCAGAAGAATTAAAAACTTGGGAGAGATATTTGATGCGAAGAAAGGATACTTCCTCTAACAATTCATTAGAAGCGCTCGATAGCTGCTCCGAAGAAAGCTTTCTCAATATATACATATACAATATCATATATAAAAGATATTAGCTACACTGCCGGTATCAATGTCAACTCCCGAAAGAACATTCTCCAGTTTAAAGAGAATAAAAACAATACAAAAATCATGACCAACGAAGTGAGATTCTTAAAAATATGTCTATTTTAATCACACTGTGATTAGCTTTGGATGCTTACTTGTTTGCAGGATTGTTTGAATGGTTTTGCTGCTTCATCACGAAATACATATAACAGCAGACGAGGTTATAAGTCTTTTATCCAAAAGGAACAAAAAACTGGATCTTATTTTGTGATTTATTTTTTAAGTTACATAATATTATTCTACTTATTACATCAATATTTATTTTAGTTCATATTATCTTTGAGAAATATAATTTTTTATGGCATACATAATGAATTCAATGAAGTCTTGTTGTTTGTTTTTTTTTTTTTAATTATAAATATTTTTAAAAAATTGAGCGTACTTAGGGGTCGTTCAAGTATTACGTAAGCAGATTTATTACAATTATTTACCCCCCCACCCCCCTTGTCAGCAAAAGTAAGCAAAGAACATACCCCCCCCATGCTTACGTAAACATTTTTCAATTAATGTATTTTTTTTTTTTTTTATATTATATTACTATAGTTATAGTTTTCAAAATAAGTAAACAGATTTAAGACAGAAATTTGATTTTATTGATACGGTATTCAACATATAAGAGTGAGGGAAAGAAAATATAATAAACTTTCGAACATAACCATTTTTTTTTTAATGTTTGAAACACAAACATATTAAATTTAAATTAACAGTCTTCAGTCCATGAAACCCGAATCCATGACTCTAAATTATCGATGACATTGGATCGATTGGATTGCTGCTCAGTGTTGTGAGTCTGCTCTTTTTCGTCCGGTTTTGGAATGTCTACATCGTTCTCATCCAGCCATTCAACATCATGGTGCTCTAAATTTTGAATAATGCACATCAGCTCATTAGCACGACGAGCAGCAACTCTTACAGGTCTTACTTTCCGTTCAATGTGCTTGTTTACATTTTTATGGATCTTCTCGATATGACGATTTAGTGACTTAACGGAAGCATGGTAAAGACCACACGTTTTGCATGTTCGACTTGATAACCTCAATTTTACCGACGGACAAAAATAATCGTAGGGCATTTGCGGGAAATCTTTGAGTGAAGCACTTAAGCGTAGTGCTAAATTAACCGGAAGATTAAGAAACTGACCTCCTTCATCCAAAACCAAGTCATCAACTGTTTGTTTTACTTTTACAGGTGGTGGAAGAAACCTGTTTTCTAGTAATCTAAATAAGCCACTTCGTGGACGACAGCATTCCGTATTTCTACATTTCACAATTTGAAGCAAGTATTGGCTTTCACGCACATGTTCAGAATACCATTTAATGTCTGGAAAGTCAGGAAGATCTTGTTCACCTGCCCCAACATATTTCGTAGTAACATTATAGCCATCAATTTGCATAGACCTCCATACTTCAGCTAATACATTTCCTGCAAATTCGAAATTAGATCTTTCTAAATGCTCATTAATTGTAACACCACGTTCATCCAAATGAGATCCAAAATGATCATGAGGCAATATTAAACCAGCTAGTTCCCGACTAAGAGGAGCCATTCTGCGCTCTACTCTGTTATAAGCACTTCTTCCAGGAGCATTGGTAGCTATAAACATTGCATCGAGATCATGTCGTTTAAAGTGTTGTATAGCAAATACAATGACTTTTTGATAGCGCGGATTTTCATCTGGTCCTCAATCAACCGTCATGATAACCACTGGTTTTACTAGTCCATTGTCAGTTTTAGCAAATGATTGAAACTCTTCAAGTTCGAGAAGCGTCTCGAAGTCCTGAGCATGAGTATTAGCAGTAGATGAACTATGCTTTCCACTTCGAATAGCGATAAATGTTGGTCCAGAATATCCAACGGATTGCGGTTGTCCTAGCATATTGGAAGTTATTTTGATACCAGCATAAACAGATGGTATTAATTTATGACGCTCAGCGATTACCCAATCGTGATCAGGCAATTTGATTCTATACTCCATGTGCATTAAAAGAGGTGCCTGCTTATTTGCCGCAGTTACGCCAATAGGGACTCGAGCTTTATCATCTTGAGATATGAAAAATACTTGATCTGGTCCAAGTATTGATGCTATGTTCTCTAAATAATGGATTGATGTTTCAGCGAACTTGCTATCTAAGTGACTCTTATGATGATCAGTTTGAGCCCGAATGAGCTTAACTGGGACTGTCGATACATGTCTTCGTCCCTCTGCAGTATTAGATTTTCTGGGAATCAAACGAAGATATGTGCCACTGCGACTAATGTCAAATCCTATTTTACGTAATTCTTGTGTGAGCTCATCAAGAGTTTTTACGCTCCGAATAGATTCTGTTCGTCTTCTATCATCTGCTGCACTCCCAAATAAAGCTATGTCCGCAATTGTTTTCAATAGTGATGGTTGATTGCTTTCAAGTTTAGGACGTCCCACTGCATCCCTCAGAGATAGTTTTTTTTTTATTTCTGGATTTTCGTGAAAAATATCTTCTAACTTTCTTTTCAAATCATCCCTGTGTTTCTTCTGGGCAGCTGCGTTTTGAACCTTCCTGTTTAGAGACTTTTGCTGTTTTTAATTCCTCGCGCAACTTATCGATCTGTTTGTCAACTTCAGCACGGCTTGGCATAGTATCTCTTGCAGAATACAAAGCATTCAGATTTTTTTCGAGTAGAACAATCTTATTTTTCAAAGCTTCCTGAGAAGGTTTTACTCGCTGTTTATCTGCATTTTCTTCATTTTCGTATTGCTGTTGTGATTCACTAACAGGTTTTATTTTATCTTCTTCCTGTTTCTCGATATTTAAAGCTGGCTGTATAAAATGTGTTTTTTCTGCAGGTTTGCTGGTAGTCGTCGCCTAAAAATAAGAACTTTTTATGGGCTCTGCTGTAAAGATTCTATTATTAAGCTACATGAATACAAGGCATGCATTAAAAAACTGCATTTAAAGATTATTTAAAGCCCTGTGGCTTTAAATAAACTTTAACGCCGGGAATCGAACCCATTACATACAGAAACGAACACCATGTATTTTGTGACCGATTGATGGAGTTCATTATAACAAATAAGTCTATAAAATGATCATTACCGCTAAACCTTGAGATGGACCATAACATTTTCTAATCATTATACTTCTAAATTATTGTTACAAAATGTGAAGACAAACTTTTTGGCGATTTCTAATATTTCTATAGTACCTAAAATGATTTCGTCACTTACTTTGGAAAAAAAATTTAGGAGATTGGATTTATTCTTAGCCGCCGCTTGCAATTCTTCTCCAATTCTCTTAGTAACAATATCATCTAGTTCCTTGTCGGACTTTGCTTGTAATTTATAACTCCGCCACACTTCATTAACTAACTTTTGTACATTTTGTACTTTCATACTTGTATGAGATTTTTTAAAACTTTCAAATAGATTTTGATATATTTTTGATTTGTCTGACATCTTGCTTGCAATACGTCTACTCGCTATAGTATCCAAACAAGATAGTGTACTGGAAGAGCAAATTTAGACAAGTAAATAGATCGCGGGGATTCCCCTACTCGGCTGTTAAGCGAGCGCTCAGAGCAGAAAATAAATAGAGGGCAAACTTGTGCATACGTCAAACGAAGTTTAACTCTACACAAAATCTCACTACTACCACCTTGAGTACAATTTCCACCACTGACTTTATACAAAATTCACCTTAAGGGCACGTCTGGCTGACTTTTTGGATTTTGAAAGCGAAAAACAGTCTTAAATAAAAAAACTCAGGATGACGTAATCATCATCTAGACCCCCCCACCCCCTATGTCATCAAAAATAAGCAAAGCAAAGACCCCCCCACCCCCCTGTAGTGCTTACGTAATACTTGAACGGCCCCTCTAGATCAATCCCCCCTATAGCGAAAAGCTATCTACGCCACTGGCAGAACGCAGTGCAATACTTACTTAAATTCAGTTAGTGCCTAAAAAATTGAAATTAAGTGCAAAAAGTCTGAAAAGTTTTCCGATAGTATGATTGAATGGTTTGATTATGGCCTTAATATCTGTAGACTGTTGCTTAACTGATTTTCTCTTAGACGAAACAAATAATGTTAATCAGCTTAGTTTTATGAGAAAAAAAGTTTAAGATTTAGGACGCTCTACCTAGCAAAGTTGGTTTAAAATACTTGACTTTTTGGCTTGATGCGAGGATATGTATGTATGTATGTATTTATTAGTTTAATTAAAGTTTTACAGATATATTTTTTTTATTAACAATAAATAAACTGAAACAATAATTCTGATGATAGTTTCGATATTTTTTTTTCACTCAATAATAATTTCAAAGCTAATACCACTACAAACATTCCTTCTTTTCATCAACTATTTGTTGTCAAATGATTTGGTATTTATTAAAGATTCTTTAATAAAAAAAAAAAAGTTCTCTTGAGTGTTGATGGGGACACACGCTTAGAGAATAGTTCCTGTAAAATTTCTTTAGTTTCATAATTAGAAGAAGTATTTAAAATTTAAATTTGCCTCGGCTCTATTTGTATGTTTGGAATATACAAAGGTATGTTTTCACCAAATTTCGTGAAAAAATAAGTTTTTTTGCAAAAGATGAAAATAAAAAACCAAAAACTCAGTTATTCGAATTTTTCACATACATTTTGAAGTTATGTGAAAAAAGTGTCTTTACAAAAGTTGTAGATCTTTTTAATACCTACAACTTTGCCATTTAACTTTTTTTCCTAAGACTTGCAGTTTTACCGGAAATCGAGATTAACCGTTTTTTACCCTTAAATACGCCCCCCGCCCCCTTCCCGACCTCACATCGCCCGTAATTTATTTTTTCCTTTTTTTTTGGTTTATTTTCTACCTCTTACAACTTGTTTCATTCTACTATAATTTTTTTTTGTTTCAAAAATTATCGACCCTGGTCTAATTGTTATTCAGTTTTGAACTCTGTTTAGAGAAATTATGCTTGAAAGTGTTCATAATGAAGTGCAGTTTATGTAATTTAAAAGTCGACAGAATCGATCTAAAAATACAGTGTTTTATTTGCAAAGAATACCACCATGCTAAGTGTGCAAAAATTGACAAAAGAGAAATTGAATTTCTCGAGAGAAATGGAAAAGGGTACAAATGCGGTAGTTGTGTCACTCAGAGGAGAAAATCAATTCTTTCCGATTCCGATACACCCATAAATCCATCGGCTAACATTATCTCTTCCAAAAGTGCATCCTGCACTCCCACTCCATCATCTGCAACTCTTAATACGGCGTCGGCAGCTCCGCTATCGTGCAATGGTGACAACAATAATGCTACGAATGTCCCATCAACAATAACACTTCAAGTTCTGTACACGGAAATCAATAATCTAAGTAATGAAATATTTAAACTTAGTCATGTCAACACAGAAGCGCTCGCTAAAATCAGTGCACTTGAAGGCTCGAATGCATCTCTTAGCAAAAGGGTTGACTTCTTGGAGTTTAAACTAAATTCCATTGAGCAAAGAGAAAAGCAATGTTCCGTTGACATCAATGTTGCCGCAGGTCATTTTGAAAGTGTAACAATTTTTTTCAAAAAGTGTAACAAATGGAAAGAAAATGTAACATTAGAGTGGGCCAAAAAAAAATTTTTTTGTTTCAAAAACCATATAGAAAATATTGTTCCTAAAAAATTCCAAAAAGTTTGAGCTCAAAAGAAAAGTATTTAGAGATCTATCAATTGTGGTTTATATTTCTTAGACCTACCCTTACTTGAGCGTTCAGAAAAAACACGTTCTGAAGCAGCGGAACTGTGAAGTAAGCTTAGTATTTTGTTGACAAATTGTACAATATTTTCAAACAATTTTACTTTTTGTGAATTTTGTAAAGATTTTACAAAACCCCAAAATGTTTCAATATCGTAAATATGTTTTAAGTTTTGTTGTAACTGTAAATTTCTAAGGTCAGTGCATATTTTCTATTTTTTTTTTTTTGAGGATCAAACAAACTCGGAAAATTACACAGGTCGGCAAAGAAAAAGCTGTCTGGATGCTTTTAACTGATTTCTATTTATTTAGGTGTTCTGAAAACTAAAATAAATACTCAGGTTGTTTTGCTAAGCCCTAAATTTTCTAAAAAAATTGTTTTTTTGAGCTAACTTAAGTCATAAATAAATAATTACATTTATATTTTGTTATTACTGATATATAGGTATAGCTTAAGAGAATTATTCTTACTCTTAATTTCTTATGTACTAGAATAAGAACATATAGCATACGAGATATAAATCGATAATGGTCAGTCTGAAGTGAGATGGACTCAAATAAAGATCAAAGAACGAATAAAAGTGTTTTATTAAAATATATTAATGGCGACGAGGATAAAAGAACAATAGTTAAGATAAAGATTGAATGTGTTTTAAATGGAAAACGTGAATGAAGAACAAATTGAACTAAAGATTGAAACAAATGAAAAAAGTGAAATTATAATCAAAGAAAAAGACGTCTCAAATAAAACAAAGAAAATGGCGTTTATTGGAACCATTGAATTTTTTACACCCGGTGAGGACTTTACCGACTACAAAGAACGGCTGCAACATTTGTTATCTATAAACAAAATAACAGATGATAAAATGAAAGTGTCGTATTTGATAACTTTAATCGGACCGGAAGCCTATAAAATTATAAAATCATTAACTAATCCGGATAAACCAGATATGAAAACATTTAGTGAACTCATTTCGATTATTGAAAAGTACTTTACACCTAAAGTGAATATAATTGCCGAAAGATTCAACTTTTATAAAAGAAATCAAAAAGTGCATGAAACAATCAGTGACTATATACTTGAATTAAAAACGTTAGCTCAAACATGTGACTTTAAAAGTTTCTCGATGATGCTCTAAGAGATAAACTAGTGTGCGGTATTTTTCATGAGAGCATTCAACAAAAACTCTTAAATGAAACAGGGCTCACATTTGACAAAGCATGTGAGGTAGCCAAAAGTATGGAGATGACAAATAATCAACTGCGAGAGATGAGACCAGAATCTCATAACAGCATAGACATGCTGGATCAACGGTTTCAATCTCAGCGTAAAATGGGGAATAAAAGAAGTCAAAGTCAGTTAAGCAGATCGAGTGTTGATGGAGAACAACGGGATGGAAGAAGACCAAACAAACAGATGCAACAAAACGGTTATACCTTTGACAAAAAGGATTGGCGGAATGCGGTTTGTTTTAATTGTGGCCAGAAGGGTCATTTCAGAAAGTATTGTAGAAAACGAGAATATTCTTTCAATAGCCGACATATGAATGTAAACAATGTAGAAAATTTAACTGATGAAATAAATGAATTATCACGCAGCTCAAAAGTTTTTTTGGAATGTTAAATTTTTACAATAGGTTTATACCTAATTTGGCTGCAAAATTGAGACCATTGTATGATCTATTAAAAAAGAATGCTAAATTTGAATGGAGGGCTGAGCATTCTAAAAAATTTCAGGAAGCAAAAAAAGTTTTTAGTTAGTAATAATGTTTTAGAATATTTTGATCCTAACAAACCAATAATTTTGACATGCGACGCTAGTCCATATGGTATGGGGCAGTGCTTGCTCACTTAGTAAATGGAGAAGAAAAACCAGTCCTATTTGCTTCTACAACTTTAAGTGAATCGGAACAAAACTATTCACAAACTCATAGAGAGGCTTTAGCGATCATTTACGCGGTAAAAAAATTTCATAAATAGCTTTATGGGCACAGATTTACCATTGTAACAGATCATCAGGCGCTCAGAGAAATATTTAGTGAAAAGAAAGGTCACTTAGCGGTAGCAGCAGCAAGGCTTCAAAGATGGGCCATTCAACTATCAATGTATAATTTTGATATTAAATATAAAAGAGGTACGCAAGTAGGAAACGCCGATGCACTTTCTAGGCTACCTTTGTTAGGGTCAACAAATGTTGCAGAAGATTTTGTAAATGTACTGGCATTTGGACCCGATAATATGAAGCTTCTGAAATTACGAGATATTAAAATTGAAACAGAGAAAGATAAGGTTTTAAGTAAGGTATATAGTTGGCTAATGAATAGAGACAATTATAAAAATGATGTAACAATGAAATATTATATAGAAAGAAGCCAGAGTTTTTCGTGTAACGAGGGGTGCATATACTATGGGAACAGAGTGGTTATTCCGGATACTTTGAAGCATGATGTGGTCAGATTGTTGCACGACACACACGTGGGAATAACCAGAATGAAAATGCTTGCGAGAAGCTATGTTTGGTGGAGAGGGTTAGATGCGGACATAGAAGAGTTTGTTAAATGTTGCCAGGCGTGTGCTCAAACACAAAATTTTACAAAACTAATAGAAGAATCGAGTTGGACTCCTTCACATTATCCTTTCGAAAGGGTTCACATAGATTTTTTTGATATAGATGGGTTGAAATTTCTTCTCTTAGTAGATAGTTTCTCTAAATGGATTGAGATTGCTGAAATGAAAGGTACTAAAGCAGAAGTGGTCGTTTGTAAACTTCGTAATTGGTTTGCTGTTTTTGGATTACCAACCCAACTAGTGTCCGACAATGGACCTCCCTTTCAATCGTCTGATTTTATTGAATTTTGCGAAAGTAATGGTATTAAGGTTTTAAAAAGTCCACCATATCACCCACAGTCGAATGGACTCGCTGAAAGGGCAGTTCAAACCGTAAAACGAGTTTTTAAGAAATTTTTAATCGAAAATCAGTCTAGTAAGTGCTTAAGTTACAAAATTGACAACTTTTTGCTAAAATATAGAAATACACCCACAACTTCAACAAATAAAACACCTGCGGATATGATTTTTAAATTTAAAACTGTAACTTTATTAGATGTTCTAACATCAAAAACCAGAAGCAGAAATGTACCTGTTGAGAATGAAACAACTGATACACATATATTAAGCTATTTGAATAAAAAGATACAGTTCAAAGAAAAAGAAAGCATATATTACAAAAATAATTTTAAATCGCATGTCAAATGGATTCCTTGACAAATAATTAAGAAAATGTCAAAATTATTGTACAAAATTTCAATAAACGGGGTTCAAAAAATAGCCCATATAAATCAGTTAAAGCATAGAAATTGTTCAATTAAGTTTAGCCCACATGGCACTCTTTTTGATAAAAGTAAAATAGAAAATGTAATGCAACAAGAAGAGCGTTGTGAAGAGGATAATGATGAGTTTCATAGTGCGGAAGAAGAAACCTTTAATGATAAGAAAGAAAATAAAAAACAAATTAAAAACGAACAACATAAATATAACTTAAGAGTAAGGCGAAAATAAATTAATGTAAAAATGTAAATTAGAGAAGCAATTGCAACGAAAATAATAATTTTTAAGTAAGAAAGGAGGAGTTGATATATAGGTATAGCTTAAGAGAATTATTCTTACTCTTAATTTCTTATGTACTAGAATAAGAACATATAGCATACGAGATATAAATCGATAATGGTCAGTCTGAAGTGAGATGGACTCAAATAAAGATCAAAGAACGAATAAAAGTGTTTTATTAAAATATATTAATTACTATTATTACTTTTTGAGTCTATGGGATAGTAGAGACCAGACTAAAAAGTGTTGGCCTTCGAGGGAGCTTAAGGTAGGCAAATGAAAGTCATTTTCAGATTCAGCACACCCAAAAACATAAGTGTGTCACAAAAAACCAGAAGATTTTGAGAGCTTAGACTTTTTTGCAGACTTGTGTTATTGAAAAGTGCAGTGGCGAGATACAATTGTTTTCAGAAACAATTTTACAAGGATCTAGTAGTGCAACATTTTTTAATTTTAAAATCGAACCTCTTTTCAATCTGAGAACTTAGTTTTATATAAAATAATTTCATATTTGTTTTTATACATTTTTTTTTTAACAATAGATAGACATAGTTTGTTCATAAAATATTCTGCATTAGCCTCAATATAAATAGCACTATCTACAATTCGGCTATAGAATTCATATACAAATGGTTCGATAGAAAAAAGCTTTTCAATATTTTTGTTTTTACGAAAAAGAAAACAAAAAAGATTTTTACGGGAAAAGTGTAACAAAATGGAGAAAAAAGTAACATTGTAACAAAATTATAAAATAATTAAAAAGTGTAACACTAGCCGCGTTTTATTATTGATCTGATCCGGATCAGATCATGGGTTTATTAGCGTTACAACAACAAAGCGAAATCCTGCTTTTTATTTGGATCTATTTTTGTGATCTAAAAATTAGTTCTTCTATTTCACACAAGAGGAGACTTTCCATTGAAACGTTGGTATCATTTCCAATATTTCCAATAACAACAGTATTGCCACATGAACATTTTTATCTGTGTGAAATGAAATATATTTTAGATAGATAGCTAGAAAATTCACATTTATTCATTTTTGTATAATACATGACATAATGAGAAAGTTTTACAATACAAAACATATATTCGTGAAATTAATAAGAATTAGTGCAAAAAAATATATATTTGACAAAGTGCATGAGTATCATATTTCCCTAAAAAAAAGAACAAAAAATTAACCATTGAAAAAAAAGATCGTAGGGCAACTCTGCAACTCTTTTGAAAAGTCAGTTGAAAGAGCGAGTCTCTCACAACTTCCAACTGGAAATATAATGATCCAAAGCTGTTTTATTATCAAGATCTGATCCGGATTGGATCATTGTGATAATAAAACGCGGCTACTTTTGTTACACTTGTATCATTGTGGCAACGCTGGTTGACATTCTTGGCATACCCGATGTGTGTGATGCAAATGCTGAGGAGTGAGGAGAAAGTGAAAACACTGTTCTTATCAGCTATCACTGGAGAGCAAGTTATTGAGAACCAAATTGAATCGTGCTTTGTGAAAAAAGTAAGAGCGAATGCTACCAACAAAAAAAATGAACCGCACAACCATCATCTAACATCGTGTGTGTAAAATTCTCATCTCTTTCTCCCAAAAGAACTGTGATGAAGAAGATGCGTGAGAAAAAAAATATTTTTCGGCCAATGTTTATGGTGTCTCAAATGGTGTCGGCGGCACTACCAACAGCAGCAGCAACAAAACCAACAACATCATCAACAATAACAACAGCAGTAGCAGCAACAGCAAGATCTACATCAATGGCAGCCTGACTACCTTTTCAAGGTCTTTATTGAACAAGGCGAATAAACTTTAGAACGAAAACAAATGCAAATTTGTGTGGGTTAGTGGGAAAGTACTTAAAATTTGTAGTTTTGAAGATTTTTTAAAACTAGATAAAGTTTAAATTTCTTTTTAATTTATTTTATCAACATGTCTAGTATATCTAACATAAATTCATTAATCTTTAATCCACATGTCAATTCAAGTTCTTCCTCTTCAATAGTAAATTACTTAAATTTCCTTTGTATAGATCATCCAAGCAATGCACTTTTTTCTGGTTTCTCGGTTGTTCATCAGAACATTCGCAGTATGAGAGCAAACTTTGATTCTTTTTCCGCTCACCTAGCATCTTTGGATCATTTGCCTGACATTATTTCTCTGTCTGAAATTTGGATATTCCCAGACGAAATTTCTGTTTTTAATGTACCAAATTATACATTTGTTGCTAATTGTAACGAATCTTACGCAGCCGGTGGTGTTGCTGTCTTTTATAGAAGTAATTTAAATGTATGTGAAATTAAAAATTGCAAAATGGAAAGTGCGGATGCTATTGAGGTGTCGTGTGTAATCTCTGGTGTTTGATACTGCTTTATTTGTGTCTATAGACTTCACAAGTGTACAGTAAATGTGTTTTTGAATGAGTTTCTGGGGTTCATGGAAAATCAATCTTGTATGAATATGATTTTATTAGGTGATTTTAACATCAATATTTTGTCTGACTCAGCCGATGCTGACCATTTTTTATCGCTTTTGTCTGCATATGGTTTTGATTCTCTTTTGAATAAGCCTACCCGATCTGAGGCCTGCCTAGATCATATTTTTGTAAGAGTTCACAGAAATAATAGTATCATTCATAAAGTAGATGCCTATGATTTGCAAATAACTGACCATAAGAGGCTAACTTGTATTCAACTTGATTGCAACGTACCAAGGTCTAAACAGGCCTGCAGTGGGGATTTCGAAAAAATTGATTTTGCTTTACGGAAAAATTATTTAAATTTTGAATTTTGGGATGACGTTTACGTTTCTCAAGATCCATCTATAGCTTTTGATGCGTTTCTTGGCAGGTTACAAATTCTAATTTCGAATTGCAGTCAGAACGTGATTAATAATAATAACAAGTCAAAGTGTCTTAAGCAGTGGAAGACTCTCCCACTGCTGAATAAAATAAGAAAAAAAAATAAAATGTACTCTCAAGTCAAGAAGTACCCTAACAATGCTAGACTCAAAATTTATTACAACAAGTTATGCCTTGAACTAAAAAAAAGTCATACCGCTTTGCAGAGATGACTATTTTAGAAACAAGTTGGCTGAAAATATTGGCAACACCAAAAAGGAATGGGGTGTAGTGAATGAAATTTTAAATAGATCGGAGGGATATAATGATATAGTTATTAATCGCGATAATACACTTGTTTCCGAGCCTGCACAGGTCGCCAACTTGTTTAATGACTTTTTTTCAAATTTAAGCTCGTCTTTCGTTTTTCCTAACGATGTTGGTTCATCTTGTCAATGTGATTCCGGTGTAAAACAAGCATGTCTTCAATCTCAAACTTTTTTCTTTGAAGAATTTTCCGCATTCGAAGTCCATAAAATCATTATGTCTCTCAAAACATCTCATTCGTCTTCTTTTGACCAAATATCCAGCTTTGTCCTGAAAAAAATATCATTTCACGTAGCTGATGTTTTAAGTTTTATTTTCAATTTATGTATTAAGCAATGAATTTTTCCTGAAGCCCTAAAATCAGCAGTTGTATTGCCACTTCATAAAAAAGGTTGTCCTACATCCCTAAACAATTATCGTCCTATTTCCCTCTAGTCTGTATTTTCAAAAATCTTCGAAAGAGGTATGAAGTCCAGAATGCTTTCATTTTTGGAGAGGACGCATTTTTTCAGTGATTGTCAGTTCGGTTTTAGAAAAGGCAGATCGACTGAGAGTGCTTTACTTAAATTCACTAGTGAAGTTTATAATGGGGTGAATGATTCTAAAGTTTCAGCTGCACTATTCATAGACATAACCAAAGCTTTCGATATGGTTGACCACACCATTCTTTTAGGTAAATTGTACCACGCAGGTTTTAGGGGATTTGTTTATGAGTGGTTTGCTTCGTTTTTGAAAAACAGGAATCAAATGGTAAAAATCAAGAACAATTATAGCTCGCGAAAACTTATTAACTTGGGCGTTCCGCAGGGGTCTGTTTTGGGACCAGTTCTGTTTTTAATTTATATAAATTCACTCTTTATACAAACATTTAAAGGCAACCTTACTGCCTTCGCTGATGACACTGCACTTTCGTATGGTAGTGAAAATAGTTTCAACGAAAACAAATGCAAATTTGTGTGGGTTAGGAACTCAACTGTTCTAACTAGGAAAATTGAAGGGGGTAAAGTACTTAAAATTTGTAGTTTTGAAGATTTTTTAAAACTAGATAAAGTTTAAATTTCTTTTTAATTTATTTTATCAACATGTCTAGTATATCTAACATAAATTCATTAATCTTTAATCCACATGTCAATTCAAGTTCTTCCTCTTCAATAGTAAATTACTTAAATTGCCTTTGTATAGATCATCCAAGCAATGCACTTTTTTCTGGTTTCTCGGTTGTTCATCAGAACATTCGCAGTATGAGAGCAAACTTTGATTCTTTTTCCGCTCACCTAGCATCTTTGGATCATTTGCCTGACATTATTTCTCTGTCTGAAATTTGGATATTCCCAGACGAAATTTCTGTTTTTAATGTACCAAATTATACATTTGTTGCTAATTGTAACGAATCTTACGCAGCCGGTGGTGTTGCTGTCTTTTATAGAAGTAATTTAAATGTATGTGAAATTAAAAATTGCAAAATGGAAAAAGCGGATGCTATTGAGGTGTCGTGTGTAATCTCTGGTGTTTGATACTGCTTTATTTGTGTCTATAGACTTCACAAGTGTACAGTAAATGTGTTTTTGAATGAGTTTCTGGGGTTCATGGAAAATCAATCTTGTATGAATATGATTTTATTAGGTGATTTTAACATCAATATTTTGTCTGACTCAGCCGATGCTGACCATTTTTTATCGCTTTTGTCTGCATATGGTTTTGATTCTCTTTTGAATAAGCCTACCCGATCTGAGGCCTGCCTAGATCATATTTTTGTAAGAGTTCACAGAAATAATAGTATCATTCATAAAGTAGATGCCTATGATTTGCAAATAACTGACCATAAGAGGCTAACTTGTATTCAACTTGATTGCAACGTACCAAGGTCTAAACAGGCCTGCAGTGGGGATTTCGAAAAAATTGATTTTGCTTTACGGAAAAATTATTTAAATTTTGAATTTTGGGATGACGTTTACGTTTCTCAAGATCCATCTATAGCTTTTGATGCGTTTCTTGGCAGGTTACAAATTCTAATTTCGAACTGCAGTCAGAACGTGATTAATAATAATAACAAGTCAAAGTGTCTTAAGCAGTGGAAGACTCTCCCACTGCTGAATAAAATAAGAAAAAAAAATAAAATGTACTCTCAAGTCAAGAAGTACCCTAACAATGCTAGACTCAAAATTTATTACAACAAGTTATGTCTTGAACTAAAAAAAATCATACCGCTTTGCAGAGATGACTATTTTAGAAACAAGTTGGCTGAAAATATTGGCAACACCAAAAAGGAATGGGGTGTAGTGAATGAAATTTTAAATAGATCGGAGGGATATAATGATATAGTTATTAATCGCGATAATACACTTGTTTCCGAGCCTGCACAGGTCGCCAACTTGTTTAATGACTTTTTTTCAAATTTAAGCTCGTCTTTCGTTTTTCCTAACGATGTTGGTTCATCTTGTCAATGTGATTCCGGTGTAAAACAAGCATGTCTTCAATCTCAAACTTTTTTCTTTGAAGAATTTTCCGCATTCGAAGTCCATAAAATCATTATGTCTCTCAAAACATCTCATTCGTCTTCTTTTGACCAAATATCCAGCTTTGTCCTGAAAAAAATATCATTTCACGTAGCTGATGTTTTAAGTTTTATTTTCAATTTATGTGTTAAGCAATGAATTTTTCCTGAAGCCCTAAAATCAGCAGTTGTATTGCCACTTCATAAAAAAGGTTGTCCTACATCCCTAAACAATTATCGTCCTATTTCCCTCTAGTCTGTATTTTCAAAAATCTTCGAAAGAGGTATGAAGTCCAGAATGCTTTCATTTTTGGAGAGGACGCATTTTTTCAGTGATTGTCAGTTCGGTTTTAGAAAAGGCAGATCGACTGAGAGTGCTTTACTTAAATTCACTAGTGAAGTTTATAATGGGGTGAATGATTCTAAAGTTTCAGCTGCACTATTCATAGACATAACCAAAGCTTTCGATATGGTTGACCACACCATTCTTTTAGGTAAATTGTACCACGCAGGTTTCAGGGGATTTGTTTATGAGTGGTTTGCTTCGTTTTTGAAAAACAGGTATCAAATGGTAAAAATCAAGAACAATTATAGCTCGCGAAAACTTATTAACTTGGGCGTTCCGCAGGGGTCTGTTTTGGGACCAGTTCTGTTTTTAATTTATATAAATTCACTCTTTATACAAACATTTAAAGGTAACCTTACTGCCTTCGCTGATGACACTGCACTTTCGTGTGGTAGTGAAAATAGTTTCAACGAAAACAAATGCAAATTTGTGTGGGTTAGGAACTCAACTGTTCTAATTAGGAAAATTGAAGGGGGTAAAGTACTTAAAATTTGTAGTTTTGAAGATTTTTTAAAACTAGATAAAGTTTAAATTTCTTTTTAATTTATTTTATCAACATGTCTAGTATATCTAACATAAATTCATTAATCTTTAATCCACATGTCAATTCAAGTTCTTCCTCTTCAATAGTAAATTACTTAAATTGCCTTTGTATAGATCATCCAAGCAATGCACTTTTTTCTGGTTTCTCGGTTGTTCATCAGAACATTCGCAGTATGAGAGCAAACTTTGATTCTTTTTCCGCTCACCTAGCATCTTTGGATCATTTGCCTGACATTATTTCTCTGTCTGAAATTTGGATATTCCCAGACGAAATTTCTGTTTTTAATGTACCAAATTATACATTTGTTGCTAATTGTAACGAATCTTACGCAGCCGGTGGTGTTGCTGTCTTTTATAGAAGTAATTTAAATGTATGTGAAATTAAAAATTGCAAAATGGAAAAAGCGGATGCTATTGAGGTGTCGTGTGTAATCTCTGGTGTTTGATACTGCTTTATTTGTGTCTATAGACTTCACAAGTGTACAGTAAATGTGTTTTTGAATGAGTTTCTGGGGTTCATGGAAAATCAATCTTGTATGAATATGATTTTATTAGGTGATTTTAACATCAATATTTTGTCTGACTCAGCCGATGCTGACCATTTTTTATCGCTTTTGTCTGCATATGGTTTTGATTCTCTTTTGAATAAGCCTACCCGATCTGAGGCCTGCCTAGATCATATTTTTGTAAGAGTTCACAGAAATAATAGTATCATTCATAAAGTAGATGCCTATGATTTGCAAATAACTGACCATTAGAGGCTAACTTGTATTCAACTTGATTGCAACGTACCAAGGTCTAAACAGGCCTGCAGTGGGGATTTCGAAAAAATTGATTTTGCTTTACGGAAAAATTATTTAAATTTTGAATTTTGGGATGACGTTTACGTTTCTCAAGATCCATCTATAGCTTTTGATGCGTTTCTTGGCAGGTTACAAATTCTAATTTCGAACTGCAGTCAGAACGTGATTAATAATAATAACAAGTCAAAGTGTCTTAAGCAGTGGAAGACTCTCCCACTGCTGAATAAAATAAGAAAAAAAAAATAAAATGTACTCTCAAGTCAAGAAGTACCCTAACAATGCTAGACTCAAAATTTATTACAACAAGTTATGTCTTGAGCTAAAAAAAATCATACCGCTTTGCAGAGATGACTATTTTAGAAACAAGTTGGCTGAAAATATTGGCAACACCAAAAAGGAATGGGGTGTAGTGAATGAAATTTTAAATAGATCGGAGGGATATAATGATATAGTTATTAATCGCGATAATACACTTGTTTCCGAGCCTGCACAGGTCGCCAACTTGTTTAATGACTTTTTTTCAAATTTAAGCTCGTCTTTCGTTTTTTCTAACGATGTTGGTTCATCTTGTCAATGTGATTCCGGTGTAAAACAAGCATGTCTTCAATCTCAAACTTTTTTCTTTGAAGAATTTTCCGCATTTGAAGTCCATAAAATCATTATGTCTCTCAAAACATCTCATTCGTCTTCTTTTGACCAAATATCCAGCTTTGTCCTGAAAAAAATATCATTTCACGTAGCTGATGTTTGAAGTTTTATTTTCAATTTATGTGTTAAGCAATGAATTTTTCCTGAAGCCCTAAAATCAGCAGTTGTATTGCCACTTCATAAAAAAGGTTGTCCTACATCCCTAAACAATTATCGTCCTATTTCCCTCTAGTCTGTATTTTCAAAAATCTTCGAAAGAGGTATGAAGTCCAGAATGCTTTCATTTTTGGAGAGGACGCATTTTTTCAGTGATTGTCAGTTCGGTTTTAGAAAAGGCAGATCGACTGAGAGTGCTTTACTTAAATTCACTAGTGAAGTTTATAATGGGGTGAATGATTCTAAAGTTTCAGCTGCACTATTCATAGACATAACCAAAGCTTTCGATATGGTTGACCACACCATTCTTTTAGGTAAATTGTACCACGCAGGTTTTAGGGGATTTGTTTATGAGTGGTTTGCTTCGTTTTTGAAAAACAGGAATCAAATGGTAAAAATCAAGAACAATTATAGCTCGCGAAAACTTATTAACTTGGGCGTTCCGCAGGGGTCTGTTTTGGGACCAGTTCTGTTTTTAATTTATATAAATTCACTCTTTATACAAACATTTAAAGGCAACCTTAATGCCTTCGCTGATGACACTGCACTTTCGTATGGTAGTGAAAATAGTTTCAATCTTTTTTTGGATGTAAATCATGATTTAGTGGTATTGCGAAATTGGTTCAATCAGCATAGACTTGTAATCAGTACGAAAACAAAATTTATGTTTTTCAACATTAAAGGCACAACCTGCGAAGAGTTTCCCTTATTTTACCACTCCCCATGCTGTTCAAGATTTTGTTTGGCAAGTTGTCGTCATTCTCCTACAACATTTAAGGTTTTTGAAAGTTGTAGTGATGCTTGCTTTGAAATTGAACGTGTCAAAAGCTTCAAATATCTAGGCATAACTTTGGATTCCAAGCTTAGTTGGAAGGATCACACTTCCAATCTAAAACAGTATTTAAATAGAGTAGTCAAACAGCTGTATCACCTCAGTCTTTATTGTAGCGCTCCAATTTTGAAACTAGTTTACTATGGTTTACTTGACTCTAAACTTCAGTATGGGCTATCGTGTTGGGGAGGTTCCTATTCTATAAATATTAATCCACTGTTAATAAAGCAAAAGCATGCAGTTCGCATTTTGTGTAAAGCAAATCGTCGTACTCCAAGTTTTGAATTGTTCAAGTCCCTGGAAATTCTACCATTAAGGCACCTTTATTGTTACAAGGTCCTAAAAATATTTTTTTAAAACTCTGGGTTTTATGCAGTTAGAGTAGATTTAAATCACACGTGTCAACAACAGAAATTTTGTCACGCTTCCTAAAACCAATAAAACGCACTTTTCACGGTTTTATTCAGTCACTGCTCCCCGCGTGTTTAATTGTCTTCCAGATATCCTAAGATGCGAAAGAGTGAAACAAGTTTTTTTGCGCAACGTAAAATGGTGGCTTTTCTCCAATTCTTTAGAATCACTTTTTACTCCCCTGTCATAAATTTATATGTGCTTGGATCATCTGCTTGTTAATTATTTAAATATTTTTATTTTTGTTATTTTTTCTCTCCTCTGTTCATATTTAATTTTTATTGCTTCTCTCCTCTTTAAATTTAAAATTTTAATTTTTTTTTTTGTTTTCTTCTTTTACTTATACGCTTTGAAGTTTTTCCCCATCTGTTTCCTATTTAAATTAGTATCCGATAGATTCATTCGCCACTTGTTACATTACAACTGAGTGAATCTTTTACTATTTCAAACATCAATAACTTTATTGTTTGCTTTTTATGTATTAATTCAAAGATTGTTTAGAAATAATGATTAATAAAAATAAAAAAAATAAAAAAAAAAAATTATTTCAAATTGCACTGTTTGAAAAAGCTGATCCCAGCTTACCCATTACTTATCTCAAATCAATCTAACATTTTACATTAGCTATTTTCGAGTACTTTGTGCAGCAAAATCGGCCGTCAGCAGAATCTTAAGGAGTGGGGAAAAAATCTCCCTCAGAACGATTGATGTGATGAAGTACTCGAACGTTTCTATAAACGTATCATACGTTTCTTTCAATTGGCTTCTGTTCAACTAACAGGCTGAATTGGTTTCTGCCAACAGATGCTATTATGCTATTTCCAAAGTCACTGAATGTTAAGGAAAGGAAACCCAATTTTATTTCGATGGTTTCGAATCGACTTTAGTCATTCGAAACCAGAGTACTGTAGTTGTTTCACTGCCCTTGCCAGTCTTCGGAACTGGCAATACTCCTTGTATTAATCACGCCCGAATTACTCACCATTTACAAGGAGTGGGTAAAACGTTAGGTTTGAACTTTTCTCAAACAGCATCATTACAACCTTCGCGGTTTCCTGCTATTTCAATGGCCGACAATTGCACACGAGCAACAAGCAATGAGTTTTAAGTTGAGAATTCCTTTGAAGGTTCCGATTTTTAGAGAGTTCCATATGAAAAGTCCTCTTATTTGTTGAATTTTCTAGTAGTAGTAGTAGTAGTTAATAGATTTTATTTTCTTATTCAAATCGTTATGTATAAAGGTATGTCCACACCAAAGAAACATTTTTGAAACATTTCAGAAACATTTCAGATACATTCCAAAAGCATTTCAGAAACATTTCAGAAACAAAAAAACATTTCAGAAACAAAAAAACATTTCTGAAATGTTTCAGAAATGTTTCTGAAATGTTTCAGAAATGTTTCTATAAAGTAGTTTTGGTCTGGACGCTTCTTGAAACATTTCTGAAATGTTTCTTAAATGTTTTTTGTTTCCCATTCTGAATGGAAAACTTTCTTTGTTTTTCTGAAACATTTACGAATGAAGAGAGAGGGATCCACAAAATGAAGGTTATAAAAATAGAAACATAAAAGCCGATGCCTTGAGTGAAATTTGTGAAAGCCTAAATTGTAAAAAGGTTAAAATAGAAAAAAAAATTCCAAAAATTTTTTTAATATGTTTCATGCCACTGTCATGGTTTTTTTTATTTTTTTCATGATTATAAAACATGACACTATAATTGCTACTTCTTTACAATCCATATTCAAGCATTAAACTGAACTCGAGAAACAAAAAAAGTTCCCACTAAAAATGGAAAACAAAAAACATTTCAGAAACATTTCAGAAATGTTTCACGAAACGTTCACACCAAAAAAACATTTTAGAAACATTTCTAAAATGTCTCTGAAACGTTTCTGAAATGTTTCAGAAATGTTTTTTGTACAAATGGGAAACATTTTAGAAACGTTTTTGAAACAATGTTTCCTGAAATGTTTCTCTGGTGTGGACACACCTTAACAAAATCAAATAAAGCATGGCAATGCCGTCTGCCTGGTTGACAATCCAAATAAATTACATAAATACATTAGTTGTGTTTTTTAAGTCTCTTAAATATCGTAAACAAATTTTTCTTATTTTTTTTTTATATTATTAATAAATTATTATTAATTTTTCTTGCTTCAAAAGTTTTCGGAGAGAATTCTATTTCTGTAAGCTTGCGCTACTTTGCAGTACATGAAAATTTTTTGCACATCCATTTCGTTTAAATACTATATCATTTCACTGTCGGTTAAATAATTGCAGCCGAAGAAGAAGCTCCTAGTTTCCATTAAAACCGGGCATTTTCCTAGAAAATGGAAAATATCTTCTCTTTCCCCCCGATTACACAGACTGCATAAGCTGGGAAGGTCCTCTCTATGCGGCATATAATTCAAATGTAGAAGTTCTGCACGTAGTTTCACCATCATCGAGATATGCTCCACACTGTTCTGGTCTCTGAAATAGTTTCTTTGTCCTAGGTTATGGCATAGGCGACTGTAAACAACTCGGTGTACTGAGCTGGTGGCATCTTCGATGTATTTCTCTCTAAGCTTTTCATCAACCATTGCTATTAACTTATAAAGTTGACCTTTCCATACGCTGACATTTTCAATGTGCAAGTCTAGTTCCATACCACACCATTGCGCAAGCTCGTTCCATTCCGCATACCAACTGTATTTTCGGTTGACTACGTATAAGGCAGCTTTCTTGGGAAGTCTTTCATTATTCATGTTCAAAACTTTGATAATATAATCCACCTGGGCTTTGAGGGTTTTTTTTTTTTTTTTATTTATTTTCTTTTTTCAATGATATATTTAAGTACAATTTAATAACCAAAAGAAACTAAATAATCGATACATTAAATAAACATTTGAAAAGGAAGAAAACATTAAGATACAATCTGTTGTCTTAAGACAAGTGACGATAGTATCGAGCAGAAAAATTAATCATAAAAAATAACAAATTTAACAAGTGTTGTGGGGTTAAATGTAGTAAATAGCAGAAATTATAATAAACAAAGTAAGAAATAAAAATTAAAGTAAGAGAGGAGAAAAAAAAGAAGTAAATAAATAACAAAAGGAAACAGTTAAAGTAATAACGCAAAATGCAAAAAAAAATTTAAATATAATAAATATAAATTAATAAGGAAAAAAATAATTTAATTTGATTGTATAATGTGAAAAACATTTAAATTAAAACTCTAATTAAGCCATAAATTTCATCGAAATCAAAGTTAAACAGCCATTCTTTAACTTTCACACTGAAAGAGAACAAAGAGCCAGTTGAACGAATATTAGAGGGTAACATATTAAAAAGTCTAGGTGCTACTGATGCATAAAAATTAAAAAAGTTCTGAGAATTATGTGATGGAATAGTCGCAAGATTTCTTTCACTACTGCGCAAAGCATAAACAGATATTTGACGGGATCCACTTCTTAAATAGAAAATTTTTAAAACCTTATAATAGTAAAGATGTTTTAAGGGTAGTATCCCGGAGCTAGTGAACAACGGGAAACTATGATCTAGCCTCCTTTTCTTCCAAATTGTTCTTAATATACGCTTTTGGGTTACGATCAAGGGTTGAAGATAATTTTTGTACGTACCACCCCAGCAAACTATACCATATTGTAGTTTAGATTGAACTAAACCATGATAGAGAGTTTCTTGGAGCTTTTGGCAGCAGAGTTTTCTTAAGTGAAAAAATATATATGTTGTAGAAAGTAGATATTTCTTAAGGGTGTTTGTATGAGGCTTCCAATTCATTTTGCTATCTATTGTAAGGCCAAGGTATTTAAATTCTGATACTTTTTCTATAAGGAAACATTTTGAGGAACAATCTATGTTTGAGACATCATAACAAGTACTGATATAATTACTACACGTAGAACTAACAAACGACGAGTTTTTACAGCAAGAGCTATGCATAATGAGGTCAGGAGAGTTGCAATCGAGAGAGAGTATATTGAAAAACATTACCTTTGTTTTTTCACTCAAAACAAGTTTATGTGTAGCAAACCAATGTCTAAGCAGATCTAAATCATGATTTATGTCAGCAATAAGGTCAAATAATGTTGAACTCGAATATACGCATGCTATATCGTCAGCAAAACCTGTTTTAGTGCCTCTTAACTTCAAGCTGAAAATAGAATTAATATAAATAAGGAACAGAATCGGGCCAAGAACTGATCCTTGAGGAACACCTATATTAATAATACGGCTTTCACTAAGGTTATTGCCTATTCTTACTTTTTGCTCTCTATTCTGAAGATAGGAAGAAAACCAGTCTAGAGTAAAACTCCTGAAACCAGCTTTATTTAATTTAGTAATTAAAATCTCATGATCGACCGTATCAAAAGCCTTAGTTATGTCAATGAAAAGAGCAGCTGTGTACTTTTTCTTGTCCAAACTTTCATAGACAGAGGAGCAAAAACTTAACAACGCGTCCTCAGTTGACAATTTGGCTCTGAAACCGTACTGATTAGGGCTAAAAAATGAGTTATTGTCAAGATAATTAAGGATTTTAATTTTCATTACTTTTTCAAAAATTTTTGAGAACACTGATAAGAGGGAGATCGGTCTATAGTTTGAGATACAATTACTGTCCCCTTTCTTAAAAACTGGAATAACCTCAGCCATTTTCAAACAATCTGGGAATATACCATGATAAACACTATTATTAAAAAGATGAGTTAAGATATCAACAACATTAAAACTAACCTTTTTAGTAAAATTATTTGAAAAACTGTTGTATGTACAGGAATCAGAGTTGTTCAGACCATTAATGATTTTTAAAACTTCAAAGGAAGATATAGGCTCAAAATAAAAACTATTGCATTGGAATAAATCATAGAAGCAACTATCAGTACAATGATAAGAAGAATGATTGAAGCCCGCATCACTAAGCGTTTTAGATGGTATGTCAGTAAAATAATCATTGAAAGCCTTTGACAGTTCAGAATGGTTGGTGATCTTTGAATTTCCAACAGATAAACTATGAGGAACATCAAAGGAAGATTTTCTGTTGAACAGCTCATTAACCAAGCCCCATTCTTTTCTCGAATTACCTTTGGCAATATGGAACTTATACATATAAAAGTTTTCTTTACAAATGGGAACTTCAATGCTTATCTCTTTACACAAACGGTCATAATTATTACGAAGATGAATGTTATTAGGATGCTTGTTACATTTAGCTCTTAATTTATTCTTTTTATCAATTTTATTTAGTAAAAAGCTAGACATCCATGGTTTAAGTTTTATGAGCTTCTTTTTTCTGTTTTGAATTACTTCTGAGCTTTGACTAGCATAACCTTGCAATAAATTGATAAACATTTCAAAGGCAACAGAAGGATCAGGCTCTGTATAAACTCCATTCCAACTCTCGAAAAGTAATGATGAATTTAGGTTCACAAAGTTCATTTTTAAGGATAGATTGACTGTATGATTAGTTATGGGTGAACTGAATTAAATTTTAAACTGTCTTTTTTGACAAAGAGTGGTGATAATCCTGTTTCCAGCATCACGACGTAGTTTGGTGTGTTGGAAGGGAGGTCGAATATCCTTTTAATGTAGAACCTGAGCAGCTTTTCCACGCTTCCATATTGCTTGTATCCCATACCTGTGACGCATAGAACATAATAGATTCAGCAACTGCTTCAAACACACGGAATTTACAACTTTGAGCTATACTTCTGTTAGAGAAACACTTTTCCCACGTGGCTCCAATAGCTCTCTTTGCCTTAACTAGTTGTTCACTCAGATGCTTTTCCATGCTTGCACACTCCTAGGTATTTAAATTCGTTCACGACTTCAAAAGGTGTTTAATTGTAGAACCATCTTTCGATTTGGCTATTTCTTCCTCCACCATTTCTGAAGATCATTATCTTTGATTTGCTTAAGTTAACTTGAAGATTCCACGCTGTACAGTACCTATGCAGTTGATTGATCATCAATTGAAGCGATTGGGGTGAGGTAGATAGTAGTACTATGTCGGCAGCGTAAAAATTTTCTATAAATGCTCTCCATTTGATTTTTTGTTCAGGGGTCTTGAGGTCGTCATTCGTAATCACATCGATTGTTAAGTTTGGGAAATCTTGTCCGATTGTTGTGTTAATGAAGTCCTTAAATGGGGATTTTAACAATTGAATATGAGGCGACCCTGCAAATAAATATATTATAAATTTTGATGACTGCTAGATTTTGATTCTGCTTTAAAAGCTAGGAAGGAGACGTTTTATTAATGTTTTCTGTTTTTTTTTGTAAACAACGTGAATATGTAGATACATTAATTTTTGTTTTCCTTTTTTTAAATTTTTTATTTGAATTTAAATAGAGAAATCGCAATATGTATATGGATTAGCGGAATTTCATTTATTTTACTGTTTTACATTCTAGGGGTGACACCATACACCCAGGGTGCCACCCATGCTAGCTAAGCTACTGCGCATTGGTAGTACTATGGTTGAGAGGTGTATAATATATTGTAACATTTGATCATTAATGATGAAAAAAGTGCGGATATAAAAGCTGCGTCTTGGTCACAAACCCAATTTTCACACTCAGGGAATATTTGAAGGACTTCCAAAACTTTGTTTGGCATATCTCGTCGATTTTCAATTTGCTTAATTATTAAAAATTTGGAATATGCATCTATATATATCTCAAAAACTGTGCCTCGCCAATTGGTTGCAAATTATTCGAACTCTTTTTGCCTGTTGGGCCGATAATATCTACATATCTTATATTTGTTTCATATTCTCTCGAGCATTGCGATGAGCTCGGTTATGAGTTGTTTCTATAAAGGAAATTTGATCATCTTTGTTTATAAGATCTATGGCGAAAAATTTAGTTCTTACGAAAGTATTATTAAAATGAGTCCTAAAAATATTTTTAATTTCATTAATTACCTCTGTTATACCATACAATGGTACTATATACCATCACAAAAATATTCCTTAAATATAGGGATTATGACTTCTTTATTTTTGAAGTGTCTAACTTTTTCTTGGAAAAGTTAAAATTGTTCATTTCTTGTTTATCTATAACTTTTTTTTTTTATAATCAACGCGCACATCAAGGGGTTATGAATACCCTTATAATGTTGTTAAACACAGTGCGAGCATTTAGGAAAATAGGAGAGGATTTGAAAGGAGACACCGATGCACGTTGCTTTTGAATTTTTGTGAATCGTAATGAAGGAGAAATACAGAGCCAGGTAAAGCATTCCACATTCGGGTGGTGCGACTGAAATACGAATCTCTATACTTGACTGTACGTCCGAAGGGCGTAAAACTGATGAACATTCCTAGCGAGGCGGGTGTTGCGGCTAAATTGTTTCAGGGGAGGAATGCAACTGGCTACTTCACTAGAGCACTGCTTGTGAAAAAAGCGAAAAAAAATAGTGAGACAGGCAACGTTTCGACGATGTTCAAGAGAATCAATTGATTCTACGATTGAACTATCACCTATCAATTTTAACGCTCTATTTGTACCCTATCAAGGAGGTGCAAAGATGGGAGTTATACTCCAGTTTTGGGCGGATGAAGGCCTTATAAATTGTAGCCAGATCATAAGGGGTGAAGAATTTCCTGCATCGTCTCAAGAAGCCTAAGTATTTTGCAGCGTTTTTGGCGACTTCAAATATGTGGTCATTCCAACGAAGATCATCGTTTACACACATACCAAGTACTGACAGCTTTTCGGTTTCTTCGATGCAGGTACCATTCATGGATAATGGCAATGGGGGAATGTTAAGCTTCAACTACAAGAGGCAGCATTGAGTTTTCGAAGCATTGAATTCTACTCGGTTCATAAGACCCCATGCAACAATGCTGTCAAGGTCAGAATTCAATGAGGTTATCATACGCAACAGGGACGTGAATTTGGAAACGAATATGAAAAGCTGAGGGTCGAGTCGTCACCAAAACAGTTAAGCGGATTAAAAGTTTCAGACAAGAGATCATTTAAGAAAATAAGGAAGAGAGTCGGAGACAAAAGGGAGCCCTGGGGCACACCACCATTTATGAAGTGGGTATCGGACTTGAAACCATCCAATACAACTTGTATTGAACGGTCGGAAAGGTAGTTTCTAATCCAACGAAGAAGAGACTCATCGATACCAAAAGCACGCATTTTCGATAAAAGAGCCTGATGCCAAACTCTATCAAATGCTTTAGAAATATCAAGTGCAATAAAGATTGGTTCCACTTTTCGGTGAGATAAGCATCAAATCACCAGTGGACCGTTTGCTAAAAAAACCGTACTGACGGTCATTAAGAAGCTTTCGTTCTTCAAGATATTTCATAAGTTGACGGTTTATCAACGTTTCCATGACCTTGGAAAGAAGGGACGTAAGTGCAATTGGACGGTAATTGGAAGGGGAGGAAGATTCGCCTTTTTTAGGGACCGGCTGGACAAATGCAGTTTTCCATCTGCTCGGAAAAATCCCAGCAGAATAGGAAAGATGGAAAAGTTTACGCAGTGGTTTTGCCAGCGTAGAAGAACACCTCTTCAGAATAACGGCGGGGATACCATCTGGACCAGCGGATTTATGTATGTTGAGATCTTTAAGGACTCTCGCAACCGAGCGAGTTCGAAAAAATATCTGCTTCATCAAAGAATTTGCAGACTCGAGCTCAGGTGGAGCCAATATGCTATGAGGAACTGTCGAGTTGGCAGCAAATTGAGCTGCCAGCAAATTGGCTTTGTCGATGGTGCTGAGAGTCATTGAAGACGAGCGTTGTTACCGATGACGTGGTCGAGTTATTAACGTTCTTAACAAAAGACCAAAAGTGTTTGCTTCCTTTTGGACACAACACTATTTTTTGCCTTACTTTTTGGTCATGTAAAAACTTGGCCTTTTGTATATGAGCATTACAGATATTTTTGGCCCGTTTGAACAAATTTCGATTTTCTACTGTAGGGTTGCCTTTAAACTTTCGAAAACTACTTTCTCTATCCCTAATCGCCTCTTCACAGCTTGAATCAAACCACGAATTCTCTTTGGGGATGATACTTTTTGTTCTGTGAGGAACAAAATTTCTCATGCCATTGAGAATTACATTAGATATCATATCAGCTGAAGCATCAACGTTTCCGTCGAGAATGCACAATGACCAATTAAAATTTCGAAAGAAATTATTCAGGCCGTCCCAATTGGCTTTCTCATATTGCCACACAGTTCTTTTGGGGACTTTATCTTTTTTTACCGTGACGGAAAGCGAAAAATCTACCGATATGACACAATGGTCCGATTTGCCTAAAGGAGATGATACTACAACCCTGTATTTTTCGGGATGAGAAGTGAGAAATAAGTCAAGAGTGTTGGCCGCATGGCCTTCAATATCTGGAAACCGAGTGGGCTCATCAACAAGTTGAGTTAACTGGTTAAACTCAGCGAAGATCTCAACACACTTTCCTTCGGGTGTTGTCTGGCCAGAATGTCGAAGCCAACCAGAATTGTGTACATTGAAATCGCCCGCAATTGCGATTTCAGTGTGAGGATATAGGGAAACAATTCTTACTATGGAGTCAGATAGCGCATCAAACTCGTTAGAGGTCGAATTGCTATCTAAATTGGGGCTTCTGTAAATAAAACAATAGTGAATGATATGTTTATGGACGGTGAATTTTAACCACATGAAATTAAAGTTCGTATTAGAACAGAGGCCGTATTGTGGTAGAAGCTGGTAAGCAGTATCATTCCGAATATAAACGGCGAGGCCATGAGAGGAAAAGAATAATGGCACTAAGCTATATCCAGGCAGGTTGAACTCTCATGAATCAGAATCAACACCCACCTGGGTTTCACTCAATGCCAAAACAGCTGGCCTGCATTTTGCAGTGTGAGCGTACACGGAAAAAAATTCGATCGCAACCCCCTAATGTTGCTAAAATCGACTCTAAACTTACCCGACACTACGATCCACAAAAAGACGCAAAACAAAGTATCAACCGCAGACGCTTTATCTAAGTCGAATCAACAAGTGAAGATTTAATTGGAAAACCAAAAACAAGTTAGTAGCGGTGTTATGTCCAGCCAGCAACTTGATTTAAGTTAACCAACGGAATCAACACTGTTGATGGACTAACTCACAGCCTCATTGTCTGCACACACTGCTTCGATAAGATAAGAGATCTTGTAGAAAAAATGTGTGCAGTCACTGAGACTGCGAGAGTGGTGTGGGGGAGGAAGGAGATGAAGGAAAGCACTAAGTGTTTGGTCTATTTTTTTTTTATATGTATGTATATATATGATTGGGTGGCACACAGCACTGAATGTAATTAATTCACTGAAGTGATTTGAACTATTTGTGTTACATTGATGTATAGGTCTACATTTTTGATTTGATTTTCATCGGTACGGTTTTGATTTGATTTTCATCTTTACTTTCAGCGGAATGCTGAGTATTAACTTAACTTCATTCGGATATTTGATTAAGCCAAGTCAAGTTTCATTTATTTGCAGTTTAAAGTTTAAATCTTTAGTTTTAATTAGATACACAGTTTTAGAGTTATAGAACCCTATTCTTTACATCTATAAAACCTTTAGTAAATATATGACGAGATTTTAAACAAAGCAATAGAGAATATTATATTCAAGGGAAAACACTACAGAGAAAAAACTATTATGTTATACTTAAAAACTGAAATTGCACAAAAACCCAAGTATACGAAAACCGCATAAGTTAAAGATTAAGTATAAGTTCATTATCTGAATAAGAACATCTTTCAAAAAACTTTTCTTGTAGCTTGTAAAGAACAAATTTAATTGGATTTATATTTGCTTTATCGTGGAGCCTAGCAGTTGAATAAATCCATGGCAAATTAAGCATTAATTTAAGGATTTTGTATTGGCTTACTTGTAGCTTTTTTATGTGTGTCTCCGCACAGTCAAACCATACTGGAGCACCATACGTTAGAACCGTTTGAAATACAGTTTTAAAAATTAAGATTTTATTATATATGCTTATCATATCTTCTATTGATAAACGGATATAGTATTTCAACTAAAAGATTTATTTTGTGCACTGTGGTTGATATATGTTTTTCAAAAGTAAGTTTCTTATCGAATGTGACACCAAGGTATTTTCAATGTTCAGACCATTGGATGTCAATGGAATTTATTTTAAGTGTGGCTTGGGGAAGGAAACTTTGTTTTCTGCGTCGAGTAAACCATATAGCTTGACATTTGTTAGCATTTACTTTTATTTTCCACCTGGTAAAGAAATTTAAGAGAGTGTCAAGTGAACACTGTAAACTGTTTACGGCTTCCTGAGGAAGAACACTTGAGGTAAAGAGAGCAGTATCATCTGCAAACATGGCCAGTTCTGTATTGTTTTCAAAATGAGGTAGGTCTGACATAAAAATATTGAAAAGGATGGGTCCAAGCACAGAACTTTGTGGAACTCCGTAACAAACATCATGCATGGAAGATTTCGCAGTTCCAGTGTGAACAAAAAATTTTCTTTTTTTCAGGAAGTTCCAAACGAATTAGTTTGTAAACAAGTCCGTCGTGCCACACTGTATCAAAGGCTTTTTCAATGTCTAATAAAACTAAGCCAGTCGATTGTCTTGCATTGAGACTGTTTTTAACATACTGCTTTATTCTAAGTACTTGATGATTAGTGGAGTGACCTGCTCTAAAACCGATTTGCTCAACAGGGTAAATATTAGCTTCCTCGACATGGATTAATAAGCGATCCTTTATGACTTTTTCGAACATTTTACTTAATGTGCTTAGTAAGCTAATAGGTCTATAGCTACTTGGGTTATCTCTTGGCTTGAAAGGTTTACCAATTGGAACCACTTTGGCTATTTTCCATTTTTCGGGAAAATAACAGAGTCTAATACACACGTTGAACAGAAAAGTTAAATAAGTTATAGCTTTTGTAGTTAAAGCTTTTAACAGTCGGTTACTGATACCATCGAGGCCAGGAGATTTTGTTATTTTCAATTCTTTGATTAAATCTTTCACTAAACGGTTGTTGTTTATTAAGATGCCTGTTTGGTTAATAGAAGGACTCCACGTTTCAAGCTTTTCCTTAACTAGGCTTTCAGTTTGAATGTCACTTAAGTGTGCAGAAACTGTATGATTTTGACTGAAGGTTTCAGCTAAAATATTTGCTTTTTCCTCCTGAGTAACAAATACATTATTTTACTTTATTTATTATTATTATTGCACTTTAAGGGGAGGAATATTTGAGCCTTTTTTTTTTAATAATTTTTGTTACTTTCCAAAACGGTTTGGATCCTTTGTCAAAACCAGATAACAGGTTGTTCCATTTTTGATTTCGAAACATGAGGATTTCATTTTTGATTTGAAAGTTTAGCATTTTAAGGTTGGTTTTAAATGTGTCCAACCTATACCGAATCCATTTTCTCCTCTCTGAATTTCGCAGACGAATAAGGTGCAAGATGTTATCCGGCAGCGGAGTGAGATTTGAGTTTTGAAAGCCATATTGGTTCTTTGGAATAGATAGCTCAGCCGCACGCTTGATTGTTTTTTCAAATGTATCGGTAATCACGTCTATCTGTTCGAATGACTGTACCGTGTCTAATGATAAATTACCTTCATACAAATTTTGAGATATGTAGGTTCGATACCTCCCACAATTTGCAGCTAAAATGTTAAAATGGGTATGTGAATTATTTCTAGAAAGATTAGTCTGTAGGTCAGTACAAACGGGCAGGTGATTTGAACTCAGAGCGTTAATAGTTACAGGTTGAGAGAAGTGTACAGCATTATTCGTTAGAAATATATCAAGAGTCGAAGGATTACTCGAGGAAGTACTTGGAATTATTGTTGGTTCAAGAGGATATAATAATGAGAGCGATCTATTCACGGCGACAATATCGTGAAGTATATTACCCCAACAGTTAGCTCTCAGACATCCCCATAGTTGATGTCTTGAATTTAAGTCACCTCCTATCAAATAACTTGAGTTTGTCCTAATCAATTTCAATACGTTTCCAACTGGAAAATAAAAAGAAAATAGTTATTTTAGATGAGTCTTGCAAATCAATCTCGACACCTATAGCCTCAGCTACCTCAAAACGAACAGCTGGAATGACTGCATGTCTAATAGCCTTGTTAATCACTACTGCAACTCCTCCTCCTTTTGAGTGTTGTCAATCTAGCCTATAGCATACATAATTAGGATAAGAAAAATTGTTTTCGTTTTTTAGTCAATAGAGCAATATCAATTTTGTTGTAAATCATAAAATCGAAAAATTCAATTTGTTTATTTTGAATGCTGGTAGCATTCCAAGTAATAACTTTTGGGTTTGTGTTCAACATACTGAATAAACGTACTTCACTGCAAGACTGGTAATCACATTAAATTGCTCAGCCTTAGTACGACATGAGCTTAACTTAGACATAACATCATTTAGAAGACATGAAATTTCATCTAGAGAGAATAAAGAGCTATTTTTATTTTGATCAAATAAGTTTAAATGATTTGCTTTCGGCTTCTCTGAGCGAGTGTTGACTATGTGGGGTAAACTTTCACTCGGCGACGCCGACGACGCAGCTTGTTGGTGGTGAGTTCGGCTCCTGTTAGATATTTGGGGCATTTGGGGAAATTCTTCCATGGTAAATTTTACGTGATTGGTCTTCGCTCTCGGTTGATTTATTAAAACCGGTTTCGAGAGATTATTATTATTGTTGCTTTTATTAAAATGCATTCTAGAAGAGATTTTTTGTCGGATTTCAATGTATTGTTTTCGACTAACGCAGGACGGGTCGGTAGACTTGTGTGCACCATTGCAGTTTGCACATTTAGTTGCTGTTGGTAATTCAGTACACTCAGAAGTTTTGTGAGGACCTGAACAAGAAGAACAGAAGCTCCTTACATGACAATGCATGGCGCTGTGACCTTACATTTGACAGTTATAGCACTGTGTTATTTTATTAGGCTGGTGTTTTTTATAATCCCACCTCACAAGAGTTTTAAGCACAATTTTATAGGTTGAGCGAAGATCCTTCATTTTAATTGAGCCACGTTCAATGATAATTATGTATTTGTAGAGTACAAAATTATAATTAGCTTTAATTGTGATGGGTTTGACTTCGAGACATTTAATTCCGAGTGAATCTAGTTCGTTTTTTAATGTTGTGTGGTCATAGAGGTCTAAACCCGAGAGGACCACCTTAAATGGCCTACTAGCTTTTTTTCATGGGAGTAAAATTCACATGATTCACTTTTTAGTGCTTCAGCAATGAAATTATAGGATTCAATGCTTGAACACATTACGTTTTGTCCCAATGAAATGTTTTTCAGAGTGTAATCAGATATTTTTAGTTTATCGATGAGATTTCTCAGAACTTCACTTTTTGTTTTTAAGACAATGATCGGGGGAACGGATACTTTTGGTTTTACTATTTCACCTTGTTCATTACTTTCACTTTCCATGCGGTCATCGCATAATGTTTGGAGTGGTTGATAATAATTTTGATTATTAATGGAATGATCCATTTTAGAATATTTAAGTGTTTTAGACGGAACTTGACTTTCGTGGAGGATGAGATTATCTGTTACACGTGCCTCCAATAAAAGCATAATTTTAAAGGTTTGTGCACTCTGCACCGAACCAACCTAATTTCATATTACCTGCCCACATTGCATTTTCCCACATTGCATTGTTTTCACAAGAATCAGTTAAAGAATCAGTTAACACATTTTGTCACATTTCATTTTCTCGGAATTGCTAAATATTTCAGAATGCAACTTTGCAGTCTGATTATTCTTCCACAGAATGTAATTGTGCAATCGTGCACATTTCATGTACGATTGCTAGGTATAATGTTTTATGAAATGGTTTATTGTAATCAGTCTTAAGATAGATTCAGAATAATAAAGAATAATAAAGAAAAATATAAAGAATATTTTTTTTTATTTCAAAACGAGTTTTCCACTTCGTAACTGGCGCAGTCGGTAGGATGTATAACGATATATTGACGTTTAAAGATAAACGCAATAGTACGTTTTAACGTTTTGATCGCGAACTCAAAAACAAAAAAAAAGAGTTACTTCGTTATTTAAAGATAAATATACGGTAACAAATACAATTGTGCGTCTCCGCGTTTGAACCGCGAACAAAAATAAAACAAGTGAAACTATTTAAAAGAGAAAACCATCTCAAGTCTCTCATACTCCAAATCATACCCATTATTTGTGTCTTCATCGATCATTAGTGTTTTAATATTTTCAACATAATTTAAAAGAAAGGAACTGTCGTCCTTATTTCAACAAACTTTTAATCAACAAGTGAAACCATTTAAAAGAGAAAACCATCTCAAGTCTCTCATACTCCAAATCATACCCATTATTTGTGTCTTCATCGATCATTAGAGTTTTCATATTTTCAACATAATTAAAAAAAAAGGAACTGTCGTCCTTATTTCAACAAACTTTTAATCAACAAGTGAAACTATTTAAAAGAGAAAACCATCTCAACGAGTTTTAATCAACAACAACAACAAACAACTAAGGGAGGAACTCTCGTCCTTATTTCAACAAGCTTTTAATCAACAAGTGAAACAATTTGAAGGAGAAAATCATATCAACAAGTCTTAATCAACAACAACAGCAAACAACTAAGTGGTGACTACATATATATATATTAGAGTGGTCCTTATTTCACTTTTTTGCGAAAATTGAGTGCGACGCCCCCTAAATCGATTCTAAAAAATTTAAAAAAAATTCCTTAATTTTTTCATATTTTTATCTCAAACCCTTCCTGGCCCTATTTTCCTGTCATTTTTGCACTAATTAACGGAAAGACTTCGAATTAGGCTCAAATGAAGCGTCTCTGAACACTCTACAGCCACGTGTATGTTTGATAAAATTAAGATCATTTGCTTATACTCTATTGTTAATAAACAAAAAGGCTGATTTCTTATTTCGCTCAATCTGCCAAAAGTAAGCAACATTTTGACATGGATTATTTTTTCAAAGATATCTACGGCAACTTAAATGATATAACATTAAATTAGATTTTTTTTATTTATTATTTCATTTGTTATTAACATGTTATCAACAAAAACTCGATTCACAATTTTTTTATAACAGCAGCCGTCTTTGAACGGATGATCGAAAAAACAAAAACTTTTTAATGAAATAGGGTCAGGAAGGGCTAGGAATAAAAATTTGAAAAAATTAGGGAATTTTTTTTCCCTGATTTAGAACCAACCTGGGGGGCGTCCCAAATTTTTTTTTCCTAAGGACCACTCTAATATATATATACATATTTTATTCATTTTTTTTTCTTTTTGCCCTTGCCGTATTGATAAATATATTAAAATTTTTCTTTATTTATGTACATTTATTAAGTTTAAAACAACGAACAAGCCTTTGTGTATAATGCTAATATGAATGAAAGTGGTTCAAGTATAGAAGACATTTCAAGACAGTTAGAACAGGCTCAGCAAAAAAGCGATCAGATCACTGAAATATTAGGAAATTTTTTTCAAGAAAACAATATGCAAGAAAACAATATGCTGACTTTAAACATTAACCCCTTTAAGTATATTACGAAACTTCCAGACTTCAGTGGAGATTTTCGAGACTTACAAAATTTTATTGATTTAGTGGATAAAGTTCACCCAATTTTGACTAGATACGACGAATTAGCCCAGAGTATATTTTCGGATTGTTTAAAATCCAAACTCAAAGGGAAAGCTAGGGAAGTCATTGAAATCAATGTACACATAACTTCATGGCCCGAGATAAGAGCGACTCTTATTAACAATTTCGGAGACAGGTTAACTCTCGAGGAACTCTTCGATGAAATGAGAGCAGTTAAATTCAGAACGAACAGCATAGATTTCTTTAACGACATAAAAACAGTTTTAAGACGCCTCAATGTGAAAACGAAGCAAATTTTCGAAAGTTCGGAAAATACTTCGAGTCTAATTAACTCCAACATACAAAACAACAATTTATCAGCTCTGGTTATTTTTAGAAATAAGATACCTGAGCCCATGCGCTCACTACTATGTATGTTGTAGGAACCCGACAGACCTAGGAGGAGCAATGAATATCCTATACGAATGTGGATACGCCCATTATAATCCATTTACTGAATCCACATATCCGCAATTACATGCTGACATTAAGTCACACAATAATCGACCAATAAATTCAAATGTATTTCGGCAACGTAAGCCATTTGACAACCCGAACGGTAGAACTTCATTCGATCAATATCGATCAAACAATACAAACACATCATGGCAATCAAGGCCACCTAACAACAATCGATATATCAAACCTCCGTTTGATCACTATAGATCAGACAACCCCAGTACATCATGGCAATCTAGACCATCTAATAATAATCAGTACATCAAACCCCCATTCGATCATTTTAGACCAACGAACACAAATAATAATAACAACAACTATAATAACCATAATAATTCAAACCATAATGGTAATCAAAATCCTTTTAAGAGTAACAATAATTATGAACCTATGGAAATAAGATTAACACAGAAAAGAAATAAAAGAAACGGTAATAACAACTACTATAGAAATAATAACAATGTTTCAAACAATGACACCGAAAACTATTGTACAGAAGCTGGAAATTTTCTCTCAGAAGCCTCGGATGCGAATTACCTTATATAATAGTAGCGTCAAAGGGGAGACCTTTGAAATTTATAATCGACACGGGCGCTACCCACTCAATTATTAATCCAAACATATGTCATCCTAAATGGAAAAAATGAAAAAGTACAGATTCCTTTATTCAGTGAACTAGGTGATAATAACGAAAGGATAGAATTGTTTATTTGTCAGTTTCACAACGAGTTCGACGGTTTGATAGGAAACAATATTCTTTATCCCTTAAAAGCACACATAGATTATGAAAATAATTTGTTAAAAACTGGAGATAAAATAATAACACTCCATTTTAACAGAAATAGTTGTTCTGAAGTTAAATTAATTGATGTAGATATACCCGTGCAACATAAACAAGGATTAGGATATATAAAAGAAACGATATTAGGAAACACTTTGAAAGTAGAGGAAGGAATCTACAACATAGACAATTATGTCATGTTTGCAAAAGCAGAAGTAGTTGGAAACAACACAGATTTGATCCCCTTTGAAGATAAAGTGGATATCGAAAAAGTAGATTTCAACAACTTCAATATAATAGAAGAACATCCCGAAAACTTATCGTTATTAGACCAAATAAGAACTAATCATCTTAATAGTGAAGAAAAAAGTGAGTTAATAAAATTGATCAAACAATACAGTGATATTTTGTACAATGAAAACACCAAACTTTCATTTACAAGTGAAATAAAACATATAATAAGAACCACGGACAATGTTCCTATTCAGAGCAAGAGTTATAGGTATCCATTTATCCATAAAGAAGAAATTAATAAACAGATAAAAGAAATGTTAGACAATAATATCATTCGTCACAGCAACTCACCCTATTCGGCGCCCATATGGATTGTCCCTAAGAAGGTTGACGCCAGTGGGAAACCAAAATGGAGGTTGGTGATTGACTACAGAAAGCTCAATCAAGTGACAATCGATGACAAATACCCGATCCCGAACATTGACGACATACTAGACAAACTTGGCAGATGCCAACATTTTACTACACTCGATCTTGCAAAGGGATCTCATCAGATTGAAATTCACGAAGATGATATACATAAAACCACTTTTAGTATTGAGAATGGACATTATGAGTTCTTACGAATGCCATTCGGACTAAAAACAGCACCAGCCACATTTCAGAGGCTTATGAACAATGTTTTAGGAGATTATATCAATAAAATCTGTCTCGTTTATGTCGATGACATAATCGTCTTTTCGACCTCGCTTCAGGAACACGTAGTATCTCTGACAAAGATCTTTAAACGACTAAGAGAAGCTAACTTAAAAATACAACTAGACAAATCGGAATTTCTTAAGAAAGAAACCGAATTTCTTGGACACGTTGTTACTCCCGAGGGTATTAAACCAAACCCAAATAAAATCGAATGCATAAAAAGTTACCCTATACCAAAAACAACTAAAGAAATAAAACAATTTTTAGGTCTAACTGGCTATTATCGAAAGTTTATCAAAGACTATTCAAGGATAGCAAAGCCAATGACACTGTATCTTAAGAAGGATACCAAGATAAACATTTCTGACTATGAATATAATAAAGCTTTCGAAACTCTTAAAACTTTAATAACAAACGATCCAATTTTAATATATCCAGACTTCACGAAAACATTTACCTTAACTACAGACGCAAGCAACTTTGCTATAGGCGCAGTGCTTTCTCAGAACAACCATCCAGTATCATTCGGAAGTCGTACTCTAAACGAGCATGAGATCAACTATAGCACTATTGAAAAAGAGCTTCTCGCCATAGTCTGGGCGACTAAATATTATAGACCTTACCTATTTGGTAGAAGTTTTGTTATAGAAACGGACCATAAGCCACTGACATGGCTATTTTCTATTAAAGAACCAAACTCGAAACTCGTTAGATAGAGGCTAAAACTATCCGAATTCGACTTTGAAATAAAATATAAAAAAGGTACTCTTAATAGCAATGCTGATGCACTCTCCCGGATACCTAACACAGAAGTTAACTATGTACAAAACACTCCCATACCTAAAAGTAATTCGAGTATTAACGTTTTTAAAAACCAAATTGTAGTTATAAAAATTCAGTCAGGTTCACAAAGAGTAAAACATTTAAAAATATTCGATAGAAACCGAACTACACTTTACACAAAAAACTTAGATAGCAAACAGCTATTATTCTACTAAAAAATCATTTCACACAAAAGGGCTTAAATGCAATCCTTATTGAAAACGAAGAATTTTACAATATAATAGAAAAAGTATTTCTGGAACATTTTTCAAATAACTCTAAATTTAAAATAATCCGATGTTCGAAACTCTTGGAAGACATAGTAGACGAAAGTAAATTAGCAGATATTATAGAAAAAGAACATTTAAAAAATAATCATAGAGGAATTGAAGAAGTATACAAAGAAATAATGGTAAACTATTTCAATCCAAAATTAAAACAGAGTATAACACAATTCATTAATAATTGCGATATATGTAACACAGAAAAATATGTCAGGAAGCCCCCAAAGCCACTATTAAAAATTACAGAAACTCCTTCTGTTCGGGAATAACGCAACTTCCGAAGTCGAAACGAGAGGGGGAGAATGGAGAAAAGTGTCTTCCAAGATGAACCAAATGTAAAGAAAAGTGTCTTCCCAAGTTGAACCAAATGTAAAGGGCACAATGCCGAACAACACTGCCAATTTTGTTATAGTTACTTTTATTATTAACACAAGTTACTTATTTCTATACTTTAAATACACAAGTTACTGATTCTTATACTTTACTGGATATAATGAACAAACATAGCCAAGCTATGACCAAGATTATTGCAAAGAGTTTATACCACGTATACCAAGTAGACGACCACGTCGCGATGAAGATTCGAGTAAGACTATAGACGACCACGTCGGTTGAGGATAGAAGTTGAACTATATGAAGTAACCACCAGCCACTAACCACCATCCTTCAGTCCACTGCGTCCAAACTGCTGACTTACCAAAACTCCCACACGTTTAGGGAGTCCAGTAACTGATACCAGTGCCAACGGCACAACAGAAAGAATGTGCCGACCCCTGCAACTAATGCTACGATCCGTGGGAGAGACATCATACTGCAAACGAAAAGTAGTGGCAGGTCATAGATGCGACAGTATTTATACATCATAAATACTGCCATCGTATGACATCATCGACAGCGGTGTGTATCGGGTATCCGCACCAAGTAGTAGATACCCTCAGACGAACGATCGGATCTGGGCCAAGTCGTTGGCAGATACATTTCTCTGTACTTGAGTGGGTGTTGCTATGGTTGATAGCTGGGTCATCAAATGTGGATATTTGAGGCGACCGATTATCCATGATATGAGGCTGGCGGTGGTGACTGTTAGCTTTGATTGAAAAGTGGAATGCATCGTCAGCATTCCGTTGGAGAATTAATTCGGTCATCGGGTGACTGACCGAACATCCTGCCCGGTTGAACCGGATGGTTCAAATAACTGGTCGGCCCGGGGTATCCGGTGGTCATATGAGCCGGACCTTCCTTTCTGCGTAGTGTCGCGCACAAATTGATGCGCACGAATTCGTGGTGGTCAAACAATCCACCCATCGTTTTTGATATTTCGCTATCCAGAGGGTGTTCCAACGGGAACTATGGTGTCAGCTTCTGTATCAACGAGCCGGCAAAGCTTCTGCACCGGTCGTCGACATTCTCCAAATGCTGTTTGTAAGGTGGCATTCCGGGCCAGCCCATCGCTGCCCGGATGCACGGCTGTGACTCGATAGACTCGCCAGTGAGTGGGAGGTAGGTTGTCATGTCGTACCAGAACGATGTCCCCGATTTGGAGATTCGGCTCCCGTTTTTCCCATTTATTGCGTGTCTGAAGGGTTACCAAGTATTCGTCAGACCAACGCTTCCAGAACTCCTGATGTATCTGCCGGAGCCACTGGTACTGCTTGAGTCTGTTCAGGGAAACATCCGGGATATGGGGTTGAGGAATTGCCAGTAGTGGGGTGCCAATGAGAAAGTCCCCAGGTGTAAGGGCCAACTTCTCGTCCAAGTCGTCATGTAGTGGTACCAAGGGCCTGGAGTTGAGGCAGGCCTCAATCTGTGTCGCCAAGGTATGGAACTGGTGGTACCAACGTGATTGCGTACCCACCAGACGAGTTAAGTGATGTTTCGCTGATTTGACGGCAGCCTCCCAGAGGCCGCCTTGATGAGGAGCACCCGGTGTAATGAAGTGCCACCGAGTGCCAGCATGAGCCAAGTGCTGCTGGTTCTGTTCGCTCTGAAACGTCTTCAAGTCTTCTTGTAGGTACCGGTTGGCACCCACGAATGCGGTTCCATTGTCGCTGTATAAGTCTCGGCAGCGACCACGTCTGCTGATGAACCGAGTAAACGCATCTAAGAATGCCTGTGCGGAGAGGTCCTCGACGGCTTCCAAATGGACAGCCTTTGTGGCCATGCAGATAAAGATAGCCAGGTAGCCTTTCACTGTAGTGCGAGATCTCTTCGTCCCAATTCGAAGCGTAAAAGGGCCACAGTAGTCCACCCCGGAGGCCAGGAAGGGGCGGGTGACATTGACTCGATGGCTAGGCAGTGGAGCCATCTGTTGCTTGATCAACTTCCCTCGATGGCGTCGGCAGATGACGCATTTGTGTAGGGCTGTCCGGACCAGTTGTCGGCCATTCAAGATCCAATACTGCTGTCTGAGCGTTTGCAGCATCAATTGGACTCCACCATGCATCGTCGTCTTGTGGGTGTGCATGATGAGGAGCCAAACCAGGGCTCCGACCTTCGGAAGCACGATCGGGAACCGTTGCTCATGTGGGAGTGCGGCATGAGTGAGTCGTCCTCCAACTCGGAGCACTCCACTGGGATCCAGGTAAGGGTTGAGTGAGAGTAGGGGGCTAGTGCTCGCCAAGGTAGCCCGCTTACGAACTGCTTGAAGCTCGTCAGGAAACGCCATTGCTTGCTCTAGTATAATGAGCCGTTCCATTGCGTGTTGTAGCTCGTCTGCGTCTACAACGGTCTGCTTACGGGATTTCTGGTTCCGCCATCGGAACATATAAGCTACTGTGTGGAGTAGCCGCTGGAGGGAACTGAATCGGTCAACTAGGGGAATGACGACCCCGTCTTGACGCCTCGTTGTAAGTTCCGGACGCCTGATGGTAGCGCCTGCAAACACCATGGTCTTCAATTCGTCTGAGACAAGAGCCAAGTCTCGGTCTTTGAGCTGCCCGGTTGGGCTGAGTGGGAGGTGGCCAGTGGTCAACCAAGTCGGACCTTGCCACCACAATGGATGTTGAATGAGTTCGGCAGCCTTGATTCCCCGACTAGCGCAGTCGGCAGGATTCTGAGCTGTGCGAACGTGGTTCCAATGTTCTGGAGGGGTGATCTCCAAGATCTGTCGCACCCTATTGGCAACATAGGGTTTCAGGGTAGACGGCTCCTTCCGCAACCAGCAAAGCACAATGCTGGAGTCTGACCACATGTAGTATGGAGACGTCCGAAGTCCAAGTGAACGACAGGCATTGTCGTATGTATGTGCCAAGAGATGCGCGGCACATAATTCGAGTCTAGGCACGGTAGCGCCCTTGATTGGAGCTACCTTGGTGCGGGCAGTCAAGAGTGAGACCCACACCCGGTTGTCAGCGTCAGTGGTCACCAAGTAGATCACTGCTGCGTATGCGCGAGTACTGGCATCGCAGAACCCATGGACAGTGGTGACATGCTGGCTGCGCATGCCCAACCACCGTGGTATACGCACTCGGTTGAGTGTCTGGAGATCGTTTCGATAGGTAGTCCACGTTGCCTGGAGGTCATCAGGCAGTGGGGTATCCCAAGTGATACCCGCCGTCCAAAGCGTCTGAATGAACATCTTCCCCACAATAACTACTGGGGCCAAGAGACCGGTCGGGTCGAACAGCTGAGCGACTTCACTGAGAACTCGCCGTTTGGTTGGCTGCGAGGCAGCAGGCTCCAAGTCCACCAAGAAGAAGAGCTCGTCAACTGTGGGGTCCCACCGCAAGCCAAGTACTGTGGCGGTCGGGCATTCTATAACGAGCTCTGTGGAAAGAGAAGAAGGAGAAACATTGTTAGTTAGGAAATTTGTTACCTCTGCGCGATTAGAGTTCCATTTGCGCAGTGTAAAATGCCCACTCTTGAGCACCCGGTCCACGTCTTTCGCCAAGGCCACGGTTTCTTTGACACTGTTACAGCTGGTGAGAAGGTCGTCCACGTAAACGGCCTTCTCGATAGTCTCCTTTGCCGCTTGCGCGCGGGCTGGATTCCGGATGATGTTGTAGTTGTCCTCTGCACATTGTACCATAGAGCGAACGGATGTGTAGGGACTTGATGCCATGCCATAGGTGATCGTTGTGAGTTGGTAGACCGCCAGGTCTGCTGTAGGGGATTCACGCCAAAGAATCCGCTGACAGTCCCGATGCTCCGGGGCAACCAGAATTTGCCGGAACATCTTCTCGACGTCGGCTGTCAATGCTACCATGTAACGACGGAATCGCAGGATCACATTGATGAGTGAGTCTTGGATTGTTGGACCGACCAACTGGGTGTCGTTAAGAGAGACACCACTGGTCGTCTTGGCTGAGGCGTTGAACACCACGCGGAATTTGGCTGTCACGGCGTGGTGTGGGATGTAGTAGCAGTTGGGGTGGTCGCCATGTTGACCCACCCGTTCCATGTGTCCAAGACTCTCGTACTCCCTCATGAAGTCGATGTACTTCTCTCGTATCTCAGGGTTGCTCTGCAGTCGGCGTTCGAGACCGTAGAACTGGCGTAGTGCTGCACGGTAGGAGTCCCCGAGGGCAGGGGCGTCGTGCCGAAATGGGATTTGTACCATGTACCTCCCGTCAGATGTGCGGGAATGCGTCTCTTTGAAATGACGACTGCATTCATCCTCTCTGGAGTTGTCCGTTGTCACCTCTTCCAAGTGCCAGAATTTCTGTACTAAGTCTTCCAACGTGCTGGTGGAAGAGTCTGCATGAGTTGGTTGGCAATGTAGCGTGTTGACCACTTGAGCGGGTCCTTTGAGCGATGCCGGTCCAAAAACCACCCATCCCAGTCGGGTGCGTTGTCCATGTGGTTCGTGAGGTTTCCCATGTATCACCTCACCTTGTACTAAGGAACCCCAGACATCTGCTCCCAGCAACATGTCAATCGATCCGGGGGTCCCGTAGTGACGATCGGCCAGTGCAAGGCCAGCTAGGTGTGTCCATTGTGACACGTCCACGTGTGTTTCCGGAATGGTTGTGGTGATAGTCGGAATGACCAACACCTTGAGGGTGACCTGGAAGTCAGTTCGGGTCGACCGAAGTGACAACGTCACTTGGTCTCGGGCCATGATGTTTCTAGAAGCGCCTATGCCATGTACGGCGACTTCTAGGGCTGCTGGCTGTAGGTGAAGCCTGTCAATTAAGTTAGTGGTTGCAAAACTTACCTGCGATCCAGGATCGCACAGAGCTCGGGCCAAGCGACGCTCTCTTGTTGGACCGTACGCATAGACAAGCGCCGTTGCCAGGAGTACGGTCGAGTTCGGATTGGTGAGTCAATCCGTGAGGTCTTCGGCTTCGTCTTCGAAAATCTCTGGAGGACCATGTCGCTTGTTTTGGTGCGGGTACGGATACGGACCTGCGCCAGGATCGGATAATTTCATCTGTCCCGGACTCGTCTTATCGGCATTCCGGCGGTTAGTCCCAGTTGACTCGGCACTGCGGCAGAGGAGGGTGTGGTGTCGCGCGTTGCAATGGCGACAGGAGCGTGTTGATGGGCATTGCGGTGCCCTGTGCCCAGTGCTGAGACAGTTGAAGCAGGCATTCCATTCCCTCGTCTTCGTCAGGCGGTTGTTGATTCCCATTGAACCAAAGCGTGAACACTGCGTGATAGAATGCGATTCTTGACAACAAATGCACCGTCCTGCGGTATTGGTAACCGCATGTGTCCGGACTGCCCGGGTGCGCTGCTGACTTGAGGCAGGTAGGACAGCCTCTCTTCTAGAGTGTGACTCCTGGCGTGTGGCGGGAGCCGACAGGCTACTGGCCCGCTCCTCCAAGTACTGGAGCAGGTCTTATATCTTTGGTAAGTCGCGGGATGGGTGATGTAACCGCCAAGCCTTTTTTGTGGCGGCCGGCAGTTTCAGTAGCACAGCTGCCGACGTTATCACGTCCCAGTGCTCCACGAGCACCTTCAAGACCCGGAGGGCACGGTAGGTTCCTCGGACGTGTCTACGATTCGCAGGAGAGCGGCCTCGGTCTCCTCTGGCTCCGCCTTCAATAGTAGTATGCGCAAAGCGTGTGTTTCAGATAATTTTGCCGGGTTGTTGAAGCGGCGCTTGAGCTCCTCCCATAGTTGCTCGTACCCGCCTTCATACGTGCCACCAACCAACCCGACATCCTTGTCGTTGATGGCACTCCGGAGTTTTTGCAGCTTGTAGGGCTCCGGGAGATCCGCCAAGTGGATCAAGCTCTCGAATGTGTCCCGGAACGCCATCCAGGACTCCAATTTCCCATCGAATGTGGGAATCTTGACCGGGTCAAGTTTCATGTCGATTTTCCTGCGCGTGCCATGTTGCGCATCTCTCAGCACCGCCACGCTATGCTCGCTCCCGTGGTGGCTGTCGCGTCGTTCGCGCGTTGCGTGGAGTCGTTGCAGGTGCCGCTCTATCTCGATCTGAGCGGCCTGCTCCTGTGTCTCCACCATGGCGTACAAGGCATCGTGGACCTTGATACCATCACTCGTCGCCTCGCCCGACACGAGTTCCATGTGCACTTGTACGAAACTCGCGTATGAATCCGTGAGCTTCTGGCGATAGCTCAGGAGCGTCGCCAGATCCCAGTCCTCCGCCTCCTCAGTCAGGACCGCTGAGCTGAGCCTCTTGATGGCGGTACATAGAGACGATCGTCGGTTTAAAGCCATGCTTGATTATCGTCTCACACTTTTTATAACCACTGAATAATAAGATTACACGCCACGCGCACGAGAATTAGCAGTGTTAATACGCCCAAAGTGAAGGTGGTAACTTCCACCAAACACATTAACCTTTACACACGCACTTTTCACAATTTACGCAAAGGTTGTTTGTTTCTAACTCACTTTCACTCGGTTCCTCACAGGAGGCACCAAAATGTTCGGGAATATCGCAACTTCCGAAGTCGAAACGAGAGGGGGAGAATGGAGAAAAGTGTCTTCCAAGATGAACCAAATGTAAAGAAAAGTGTCTTCCCAAGTTGAACCAAATGTAAAGGGCACAATGCCGAACAACACTGCCAATTTTGTTATAGTTACTTTTATTATTAACACAAGTTACTTATTTCTATACTTTAAATACACAAGTTACTGATTCTTATACTTTACTGGATATAATGAACAAACATAGCCAAGCTATGACCAAGATTATTGCAAAGAGTTTATACCACGTATACCAAGTAGACGACCACGTCGCGATGAAGATTCGAGTAAGACTATAGACGACCACGTCGGTTGAGGATAGAAGTTGAACTATATGAAGTAACCACCAGCCACTAACCACCATCCTTCAGTCCACTGCGTCCAAACTGCTGACTTACCAAAACTCCCACACGTTTAGGGAGTCCAGTAACTGATACCAGTGCCAACGGCACAACAGAAAGAATGTGCCGACCCCTGCAACTAATGCTACGATCCGTGGGAGAGACATCATACTGCAAACGAAAAGTAGTGGCAGGTCATAGATGCGACAGTATTTATACATCATAAATACTGCCATCGTATGACATCATCGACAGCGGTGTGTATCGGGTATCCGCACCAAGTAGTAGATACCCTCAGACGAACGATCGGATCTGGGCCAAGTCGTTGGCAGATACATTTCTCTGTACTTGAGTGGGTGTTGCTATGGTTGATAGCTGGGTCATCAAATGTGGATATTTGAGGCGACCGATTATCCATGATATGAGGCTGGCGGTGGTGACTGTTAGCTTTGATTGAAAAGTGGAATGCATCGTCAGCATTCCGTTGGAGAATTAATTCGGTCATCGGGTGACTGACCGAACACCTTCAAAGCCACATGAAATTATTCATGTTGACGTATTTTATAGCTTGGAAAAATCATTGTTTTTAACAATCATAGATAAATTTTCGAAACATGCTTGTGCAATCAAAATAACTAGTAGGACTTGGAGCGAGTTCAAGAGAGACCTCTCTTACTATTTTAGCCAATTCGGAAACGTAAGGACAATTATAGTAGACAATGAATTAGGATTTAAAGCAATTCCAATGAAAGAATATCTAGAAAATTGTAACGTAGAAATCCACTACACATCCAATAGTAATCACACATCCAACTCTGACGTAGAAAGACTACACAACACAATAAACGAACATATCCGACTTTTAAAACATAACGAAAGTACTAAGGACGATACAGTAGAGGAAAAACTTTTAAAGATTATAACGTATTACAATAACACAATTCATTCTACAACAAATCGAAAACCGATTGAATTTGTTAATGGATGTATTCATCAAAACAAATACAAAGACATTCATGACACTATTATTAGAAAAAAACAAAAAGTTATTGACAAATTAAACCAGAACCGAAAAGACGAAGAACTAGAAGACGGACCAAACTTTATCAAAGAAGTTATAGGTGGGAAAAACCACTCTAAATACAGAAAACTGAATACTCAGAAAATAGACGATGACCACCTCATTGACATACGAAATTAACACAAATATTACAGAACTCACATTAAACCAAAGAAAAAATATCAAACATTAATCAACAATTAAAAGTGAAACATAACTCAATTTATTTCCAGGATATAATGACGATGATGACGATGTTCACGTTCAGTGTACTGCTAACATTTCTAACGATTACCAAAACTCAGGACATTCAAATTGCTGACCTTAACAACAATAATGGATACGTAACAATAAACTTAGGACAGACAAAAATATTTAAAAATTATATTAAGATCCTTCATATAATTAACGTAACAGAATTCGAAATTACTAAACAACATATTCAAAGTAACATCCAAAAATTAGAAGACAAGACAGAGTTGTTAGGACCTATGTTTATGACCATCAAACAAAATCTTCTACTATTAGAAGCAAAGATACAAAACATAAAACCACATTACAAAACTAAGAGAGCACTCATGAACATTTTAGGTACAGGGTTAAAATACATAGCAGGCACCATGGATCAAGAAGATGAGACCCAAATTAAAGAAAAACTTGAACAATTAAGTTCAGAAAATAGGAATCTTATAAATGAAAGTAATAAACAAGTTGTCATAAATAACCTAATAACAGATCAAATTGCCAACATTACTAACCACATTAGGAAACAACAACGATCCATAGAAACATATCTGAACACATATAACCAAGAACTCGTAGGAAAGGTACAAACAATCGAAACCGAACTCGAAGTCATGCAGTTTTTATATCAGATAAACAATGACATTTTACTTCTCAGAAACCACATCGACGACATAGAACAAGTCTTATTTTCAAGTAAATTAGGAATTTTAACGAAAAATATTCTGAGTCAAGAGGAATTAACTTTAGTTCCAGATTTGGAAAACTTAAGCGAAATTAAATTAACGGTTACAATCTACAAAGACCAGATCATTATCATACTACTGTTACCACAAATGTCTGATCATAGATTTTCACAAATACGCATAGAACCACTTTCAGATAAAGAAAAAATGACAGTGATGTTTAAGTTTAAAGACGTCCTGATGGATGAAGATAACAATATTTTTGAATTTCCTGTTAAAGAAAACATCAAAAGAAATCTCGTTGAAATATCTGATGAACATTGTATTCAACAAATATTGCAATCTAAAGAAGCAATTTGTAATAAAATAAAATCTAACATGTCAGAAATAAAGGAAATAACAACAGGCATTATTTTGTTAAAGAATATTAAAGAAAGCCACATTATACAGAATTGTAATAAACAAGATATAAGATTAAAAGGAAACTATTTGGTTAAATTTAAAAATTGTAAGCTTAGTATGCAAAATAAAACATATCACAACTTTGTAAAAACTATTCATGATAAATTCGTATTGCCAAGTTTCATTACTAAAGTTAGTGACAATAAAACTATACCATATTTGAATCTTGATGAATTATACCTAAAACACATTGAAAATAGAGAAATAATAAAAGAAATTTCAAAAAATAATAAAACTTTCAACGTTTCATCATTAAGTACAAACATTTTTGTAATAATATTTGCATCTATTGTAATAACAATTCTTATGAAAAAATGCAAAGTAAATCGACTGTAGAAATTTCGTCGGAGCCTCAATCTAACGGGGGGGGGGGGGGGGGGGTGTTACACGTGCCTCCAATAAAAGCATAATTTAAAAGGTTCGTTGCACTCTGCACCGAACCAACCTAATTTCATATTACCTGCCCACATTGCATTTTCCCACATTGCATTGTTTTCACAAGAATCAGTTAAAGAATCAGTTAACACATTTTGTCACATTTCATTTTCACGGAATTGCTAAATATTTCAGAATGCAACTTTGCAGTCTGATTATTCTTCCACAGAATGTAATTGTGCAATCGTGCACATTTCATGTACGATTGCTAGGTATAATGTTTTATGAAATGGTTTATTGTAATCAGTCTTAAGATAGATTCAGAATAATAAAGAATAATAAATAAAAATATAAAGAATATTTTTTTTTATTTTCAAACGAGTTTTCCACTTCGTAACTATTATCATCCTCCATTAAACTTCGTAATCGCTTTAAGTTGTTAATTTTTACTTGTCACTTAATAACGCGTGCAGCTCTATCGACAAATGCCAATGCACTGAATATTTGATTAAAATTTTGTCGCGATAATGCATCTGGTAGAACGTTTCTGGTTTCTTGGTTTGTATACCATTTTTTGAGCGCATTCTTCGATAAGTGCATGCCAACGGTTTAGTTCTATGATTAGGTTGCGGGGTGAAACCGCGAATGTAAGGTGTTGATGATCTGTATGGATCTCAAGATTTGTAACACCATATAAGTAGTAACGTACATTCATTGAAGAAAAAACTATGGCGTATAGCTCCTTTTCATTAGCAGCATACTGTTATGTTATGTTACGGCAGGTTCGCATGTTATGTTATGTTATGTTATGTTATGTTATGTTATGTTATGTTATGTTTGTGTATATTACTTCCCTACTTTTGAGTTCTACTGAGCTCCCCAGTCGATTAAGTGTCCGAGCACTGTTATGTTCACGATTACTTATTTCTACGCTCTCCAGCCGAATGAAGTAAAACAGAACGTTTGATGTTCATTAAAAAATCTGTCACTTACTTACTTTGAACTCAAATGAACTTTAGTTCTCAGATTCTAAATTTCGTAGACTTAACCTCTAGTTCAATCCACTCAAGTACAATATGTTTGTTCAGTACAATTCCTACGTTCAGTAGTAGTTCATGTTTCTGCAGAAACAAATTTACTGTACAATTCTTTCTTCCTCTTGTTTGTCTTTCTTCGAATCACTATGTGCATGTTCATTCACAACTATTATGTCATTTTGTGTATCAGCATGCACAAGTGGATTCGAACTATCGGATATGAATTATTGGATGTTTACACCACACTCTTACCCTTGGAAAAAAAAAAATTATTAATTTTGAATGAAAAAATAATTTTCAAATGAAATTTAATTTGTTTAGGTACATTACTTCACATGTTTCTTGCTTTTATCAAATTGTTGTGTACTTCTTTGTTATTGTTTTCAATACTTAGACAACTTCTTTAAAACAACATTGAGGTGTATAATGTTTCAGTTGTAAACAAAGACATGCCACACATTGATCTTGCAGTTGGTATTTTTCGCAATGTGTTAAATGTAAATGTAAATGTGACTGAGGCTAATATCGATCAATGCTTTGTCAAAAAAAAAAAAAAAAAAAAATTTAAAAAAGTAACTCACTTGCGAAGGGCGGTTGAAAAAGTACCAAACCAATATTCTGCATGTCAAGTTTGTTTCTCAACACTTGAAAGAGAAAATAATGAAAGTGAAAAGAGAAAAAAAAGAACAACTAACAACTAAAATGTGTGGAGCAAATGGTAAACCAGAGAATGTATACATAAACGATTGTTTAACTCAACAGAGGCGACAACTTCTGAATACTGCGCTAGCACTAAAAACTACAAAAGGAGTCAAATATGTTAGGACTAGGAATGGAAATATTTTTATGAGGAAGATTGAGGGGGACAATTCAGTAAAAATTAATTATATTTCTGATCTTTAGAAGGTATCTTATTGGAGCTCAGAGACTAAGTCGCACGAAGCTTAGAGCAAGCTCATTTGTACGTACTAATCTACGCTCATAAATGCAAGTGTTAGGTTAGGTTAGGTGGAAGTGGCTGTCAGTCAATGAGTACATTGCCTAACACACTTAGGCCGCTAGGGCCCATTGTGATACCACAGAGATCAGCAAGTTAATCACCTACTGATCTCAGAAACCCGATGTAAGATTAACGAGTTAATCGCTTATTAATCTTCCATTACGGTACTAGCCGGTTAATCACCTGCTAGTCGAACCATGTGGAACTTTTAATGTATTTTGAAAGACTTTCAGGGTCTATGTACGCTAGGTCGCTAGTATCATCGAAGAAGAATTCACCGAGATGAGCCTTCCTCCTATGAAGCAGTGCAGGGCATGAGCAAAGAAGGTGTTGAACGGTCTCTTCCTCCTCCTCGTCCATGCAGCTTCTGCAGAAATCATTGGAAAACACACCAAGTCTTTTGGCGTGTCTCCCTATTAGACAGTGTCCTGTAAGAACACCTATGGTAGAACCTAGACACAGACGGTTCAGGGACAACAAACTCTTTGATCGTTTTGAGTCCACACACGGCCAAACTTTTTTGGTTGCTAGGCATGTGTTACTCTCAGTCCATCTAGTGTTTGTTATCCTTGAAGCGTCCTGTCTAAGCAGGAGTTTACATGTAGCGATAGGTACACCTATGTTGTTCCATTCTGAGCGTAGGGAAGTGGTCGTGCCCTTTTTGGCTAGTTCGTCTGCCATACAGTTGCCTGGTATGTCCCTGTGCCCTGGCACCCATGAAAGGTGAATGTTAAACTGATTTGACATCTCCCTCAGAGACATCTGACAATTTTGGACCGTGATGGATTTTGTAGAGACAGAGGCAAGAGATTTAAGGGCAGCTTGGCTGTCTGAGAAGATCCGAATATCCGTGGAGGATATGACGTTTTCTTTGAGCCAAGACAGCACCTCCTTAATCGCCAGAATTTCCGCTTGGAACACACTACAATGATCGGGTAGGCGGAAGAAAAGACTGAGATTCAGCTTTTCTGAGTAGATTCCACTTCCCACACCTTCGCTGGTTTTTGAACCATCGGTGTAGAAGTGTATTGCTTCATTTTCCAAAAGAGCGCCATTTTCCCAAGCTTCTCTTGAAGGTATGGTTACTTGGAAACTATTGTCAAACACCAACTTGGGGGTGGTGTAGTCGGATCGATTCGGTAAGAATCTAAAGTTATCTAGAATGGTAGTGTGGCCGATTTGATTATTTGTCCACTGTGATGTAGCTCTGAGTCGAGTAGCTGAGCTAGCTGCGACTTGTTTGCTGAAGATATCTAGGGGTGTGAGATCTAGTAGTACATTTAGGGCGTCCGATGGGGTTGTCCTCAGTGCCCCACTAATACACAGACTAGCCGTTCTTTGAACTTTGGCCAGCTTGTTGTAGTTGATCATCTTGTCTAGTGCTGTCCACCAGACTATCACCCCGTATGTGAGTATCGGTCTAATTACCGATGTAAACAGCCAATGGGTGATTTGGGGGGAGAAACCCCATTTCCCGCCAATGGCTTTTTTTACAGGAGAAGAGTGCAACGTTGGCTTTATTTACTCTTTCCTCAATATTGGTTTTCCAGGTCAGTTTTTTGTCAAAAATGAGACCTAGATATTTAGCCTGATTTGACAGTGTGAGAGTTACCCCTTTAATAGTTGGGGGTTTGAAATCCGGAATTTTGTATTTCCTCGTAAAGAGAACTAATTCCGTTTTGTGTGGATTGATGTTCAGACCACAATCTGCAGCCCAATTGTTAAGCTTGTTAAGTGCTGTTTGTAGCAGCTCAGCTAGGATTTGTAGGTGCTTGCCTGAAACGGCAATTGCTACATCATCGGCATAGGCTATAGCTTTGAAACCTTCGTCCTCTAGGTCGATTAACAATTTGTTAACGACCAGGTTCCACAGTAGGGGAGATAAAACTCCTCCCTGCGGGGTTCCTCTATTGGCCATTCTGCTTGTTTTGTAGTTCCCCATTTCGGAACTAATGATTCTGCTGCTGAGCATTGTTGTTATCATGTTTTTGATGTGTTCCTCTATGAGCAGCCCATCAAGAGCATTAGTGATTGCTGAATTTTTAACATTATTAAATGCACCCTCTATGTCTAGGAATGCGACGAGAGAGTATTCTTTATAGTGCAGGGATTTTTCAATGGTGCAAACCAGAGAGTGGAGTGCAGTTTCCACTGATTTACCTTTTGTATAGGCATGTTGCGCCGTTGAGATCAGACTAGGTTTAATTTCTTGTCTTAAGTGTATGTCAATCATTCTTTCCAGTGTTTTAAGGAGGAAGGATGATAGACTAATAGGTCTTAAATCTTTTGGATTTACATGGGAGCTTTTGCCGGCTTTAGGTATAAAGACGACCCTAGCTTCTCTCCAGGCTTTGGGAATATATGCATAGCTGATACATCCTTTCATGATCATCTCTAAGTTATAGATGATAATGTCTGAAACCTGTTGCAGCTCCGCAGGGATGATTCCGTCAGGCCCTGGTGATTTATAAGGGTCAAAGCTGTTTATTGCCCATAACAGTATATCTTTAGAGATAAAACCTTTACCTGATTGGTTTGCGATTCGAGGCAAGTGCTCCTCGTCTGTTATTGTCAACGAGCTACCAGGGAAATGAGTATCCAGTAGCAAGTTTAATGTTTCTTCATATGAGTTGGTCCAGTTGCCGTTTTCATCTTTTATAGAACTTGGCATGTTTGGACTCGTTGATAGGATTTTCCTAAGTCTAGATGCCTCTGAGGAGTCTTCAATCTTATTGCAGAATTCTCTCCAAGAGGATCTTTTACTTATTCGTAACCTCTTTTTGTAAATCCTAAGGGATTCCTTATATAGATCCCAATCTATGGGATTTCTGGAAGATTTGGCTCGATTGAAAAGCTTCGCACAACTTTTCTTGAGCGGTTCTAGCTCCTTGGTCCACCAGTGTGGTTTCTTCTTCCCTCTTACTATGGTAAGAGGACAGGAGTTACACAAGGCATGGTTAAGAGCACTAGTTAGATCGTCGACTTTACTGTCAAGATCCTTGGGGTTTGAAGGGAAGCTATTGTCATTGTAGTTGTAACAATGTTTGAAGATTTCCCTGAATTTTACCCAGTCAGTTTTCCTATAATTACGGAAGCCTATGGGTTTTGGTGTGTCATCTGTTAGACTAAATTGGATGTATCTGTGATCAGAGAAGGAGTGATCCTTAGATACAGCCCAATTTTTAATCTTGTTATAGATTGATTGAGCTACAAAGGTAACATCTAAAACCTCTTGTCTGTTTTTTGTGACAAAGGTTGGTTCGTTACCGATATTGCATATAAGAAGGTTAGTACTTAGTATAAAATTAAAAAGAGACTCACCCCTTTCATTTACGTCCGTACTCCCCCATACTACGTGATGTGCGTTGACGTCACTTCCTATTATGAGCTCCGCTTTGAGCTTTGTTGCGCTTTTTATTACGCGCTCGAGCGTCTCTCCTGGTAGCGGCCCCAGTTGGTCATGGCCTAGATAGGCGGACGTGAGCCAGTAAGTCCCACTGTTGGTCTGCAGTTTTACTGTTGTGGTGTCGCAATTGCTGTAATTAGGTAGTAAAAATACGTTAAGTGTTTTCTTTGCCAGTATGCAGGATCTTGGTTCACCTTTGTCCGTCACATACAGCAGAGAATAATCTTTCGTCCTGAGTCCTTTTACCACGGATTTATTGATCCATGGTTCCTGGATCAGGACTATATCCTCGCCGGACTTGCTTAGTCGGAGAAGGAGTCCGGCTGAGGCTTTGATGGAGTGTTGGAGATTAATCTGGAGTATTTGCAGCATTGCTACAATCATCCAGCTTAATCTCCAACACTGTAGCATTAAGGTCCTCCATATCTGAGGCGGAGTCTAGCAACTCATCCTCAGAAAGGAGAACCCCAAGCATTTCATCGTCGGAGTCTAAGACTCCACCTTTGTTGTTATCGTCCTTATCGGGCGATTTGTTGTCTATTGCGTCTTGTTCAGACACTATTGTTGTAGTCTTTTCGACCGGTTTCGAGCAAGACAGCTGTTCCAAAGAGTCAGAGCAACTTACCGCGTCTGTCTCCATGATGGAAGATTCGACGCTCGCAGTGGACTCCTTGGCTTCGGATTCAGCCGCTTGCTTTGGAAGCTTTGCAGCGTCCTCATCTTTTTTGTATATTTTCAGCACTAGGTTGTCAAACCCGTACTGAATAACACCCCCGCGTGCCGCCAGGGGTTCTAATGACTCCTTATTCAAGATAACAAGAGCCGACCGATAACGACCCACCGACTCTTTTTCAATCACCGGAACCGTCCAATCGTGAGTGGGCAGATCCGGGTTGCTGTATTTAATCAGCTGGAGAACCATCTCCCGCGATTCATGTAGGGCCGGTACCAAGGCACGAGCTCTCGGTCTGCTTGGGATATCCTCCCTTGCCACAACCTCTAGCTTAGCACCTGGCCAGATCTCACCTAAACCGCTGACAGCTAGTTTATATAGGTGAAGCGATCTCTGGTCTTGGCAGGCGATCAGCTTGACGCGGTTTTGATGCCAGCCAGCGTCGCTAATTCTTGGGAGGGGTCCCGGATTCGCCTCGATAACAGGTATAAACCTGAAAGCGAGGTGAGCCTTGACGTCCGCCCACCTGTCGGAAGAGATGTTTCCATCCATATTGCTCCCGTCGATGACCGCGACAACAATCTGTCCCTTTACCACGTCACCAAAGGATTGCCCCGGCACCAGTGTCGATGGAACGCTAACCCCGACTCTTGGCTTTTTTGGTTGAGGTTTTTCAACCTCAAACGACCTGTTTCGCTTCGACGTTGAGTCTTGGCTGGTCTCTTCTGCAATTTTACTTGCCCACTTCAATCTTTCAACCTCACCCTGGGTTCTCTCCACTGCGGGTTTACAACCCACCGTTTCAATTACCCTTCTGGCTTGGCGACGTATCTGAGCGGGCGTTTTTTTGATCTGAGTCCCCCCCTTGGCCGAGCTGGAGTTGTTAATCACCTCTCCTGCTCCACCAGTTGGAGGATTCATTGCACTCGACGAGGGTACGTACCGACCCGCAGAGGTAGGGTGGCTATTCGCCTCTCCAACCCTGCCAGTCTGAACGGCCCTCCCCGTGTCCTTTATTTTAAGGGCATTCAAGGTGGAGACGGAGTCGTTGATCACCCCTCCATTTCCCCTTTTTGTTAATTTCACCTCGTCCTGTTTTGATGATGGCACCAAAGCAGGCGAATTGCTTTCAAAGCTAATATTGGGGACTTCATCCCCACTATTAGCAGTGGCGGTCCGTTTGCCCTCCGATTCACTGGCTAGAACTAGCTTTGCAGCATGTTCTTGACCAGTTTCCAGCGGGCTGTGCTGCTCGCCAGAGTCGGGATTCTTGGTTCCCACTGCACAGACCTGAACTGGCTTTGCAGCTGGTTCAGAGCCTGTGTGCGAACCTACTACCCACTACCCACTGGTGGAAGGTTTGGCCGTTGGCTCACATTCCTGCTTCGACTTTTCAGCCAAATCGGAGAATGTGTACAACTTTCGTTGCCTCCCCCCAGTTTTCTTTTTCGTCTTTTTGTTCGTTTTTTTGTCTGTTTGTTTGTTTGTTTGTTTGTTTGTTTTTAAAAATTCCATAGAAGGTCCCACGAGTAACTCCGGAAGGAAAAGGTCAGCCCCGGCAGAGCCGTGTACCGGGGTAAGGCTAGTCTATTCTGGACCCTGCCAAGCATCCAGAAGAGCTCGTTATTGATTGGTTTATCCCCCAACCTTTAATTCTTCGGCACGGATTATAAAAGCTCACACCACCACTGAAACTAGGAACCTCGTATCTATGGTGAGATTGGATTTCTAAGGATTGTGCTATTGAGAAGTCACAACCACCCAGCGATCCAACCTAACCTTGGCTGTCACCGTCTGACATCGTACAGACACTGATAAGTATATGTAGTGAACATTGCCCGCCCGGCACCCACTTGGAGGGTTCGATCGAGGATTTTTGCCGAGCAATGCAAGTGTTAGAGGTTAGAAAACAACAACACCAGCACAAATAGAACGTATAGAAAATACATATATAAAAAAAAAAATAATAAAAATAATGACATACATTATAGAACACCTAACATGAAATACAATAATAATTAAACAAAACTACTAAAAAATAAAACAAAGTATAAACTACAAATATTTTGAAGGACAATAAACTAAGAAACATTGAACAAAAATCATGTAAGAATTAAATAATCTACTCATGCGCGATAGCGGCCCATTCATGCCGTAATTGGTTCTATGATGGGCACAATGAATCAACTCCAAATTACGCAAGTGGTGAGATCCTCCGCGGTAGTTAAAATATATGGACGAGAGCAAGTAAGAAGCATCTATAAAGCCAGTCAAAAACTGATGGAAAAATACTACATAGGTCGTTGTTGATACGTCTTTGACTAAGGGTTTGCAATTGCAAAAGTTGAATTCGATGTTCATAAGGAGGTAGATTGAATGGATCTTCCCAAGGAAGACCCTTCAAAGCAAAACGTATAAATTTGTGTTGTACTGCCTCGATACGATATTTATGAAATTCATATAGGGGAGACCAAACTTGTGAGGCGTTCTCGAGATGAGGGCGAACATAACAGTTATACAAAGATAATGTTACATAAGGATCATCAAATTCTTTTGACCACCTTTTTATGAAACTTAGCATAGAATTTGCTTTCCTTACTATTGAGCTTATATGCTTACTAAATTCATGGTTAATATTGAAGTAAACACCTAGGTCACGAAAACTTGAGACATTACATAATGAATGACCAGACATTAAGTATATAGCTTTGCTCGGTTCACATTTTTTCGAGAATGTCATTGTTTGGCACTTCGAGGGGTTAAGACTAAGACCATTATTTTCACACCATGTGCCAAAGCAATCGATATCTTTTTGAAGAAGTACGCGATCAGTAGTACTTCAGATTTAAAAATCTTCATATCATCTACGAAAATCAGAATTTCAGTATACGAAATGCATGAAACAACGTCATTGATTGCGAATGAAAAGCAAAGGCCCAAGGTGACTTGAGATACACCCGACAGAGCGTTGAAGGGACTCGAAAAGTTGTTACGATATTTTATTTGGTATGTTCTATTTTCGAGATAAGAGCAAATCCATGCAATAAATATTTTTGGAAATCCGAAAGCTTTGAGCTTATATAATATAACATCATTAGAGAGTTGATCAAATGCTTTGGAAAAATCAGTGTAAATACAGTCGAGCTCATACCCATTTTCAAGGGCATTGGAATATATGTGAAAAATAGAAAGAAGGTTTGTTACAGTTTATCTTTTTTGCATAAAGCCATGCTGCTGTCTGCAAATAATATTTTTTGTAAAAAATGAGAGGCTGCCACAAACAACCTGTTCAAAGATTTTGGGGATGCAAGATAGCTTGGATATAGGCCTGTAGTTCTTTAGTTCTATCTTATCACCCTTTTTAAAAACCGGAGTGATAAAGGACTTTTTCCAAAGACTAGGAAAAACACCTGTTTTGATTGAAAGCTGAGAGAGATATTGAAGTGGGAACATTATTACGGAACGGCATTTCTTTAACAGAATTGGCGGGATTCCATCCGGACCGGACGAAAAGTCATCTTGCAGAAGTGATAAATATTTTAAAATGTTGTCACTATGAACAGGGATATTATTAAAATTTACTTGAGCGCAGTTAAGTAAATACGTAAAGTAGTTTTCATCTTTAACTATGGGGGTATCACAGAAAGAGCTTCGAAAATGATTAGCAAAGGCATTACAAATATCGTTAGTATTCTCTAGCGGAGTATAACCAGAAATAAATTCACAGTCAGATTTTCACCCATCAGATTTTTTCTTTGAATTTACAAATCGCCAAAAACTTTTTGGGTCATCCCTCAAAGAGAAAGACATCTGTCTTAGGTAGTTGAAGTACAGAGTTTTGGAGAGCGTGTTAAAGTTTTCAAAAAAACTAATATAAACACTATAGTCAGTTGTAGAATGAGTTTAAATGTAGGCTTTCCAGGCTTTATTTCTCTTATTTCGCAGAATCTTTAGTTCTTTGTTATACCAAGGCTGATTAAAGCAGGAATTCTTAAGGATTTTTCGGGGAATAATTTTGTTCATACAATTTTCCAAGATCAAGTAAAAGCATTTGACTGCAACGTCGATATTGTCAGAAGCTGATACCTTTTCTATACCGGCTCTGGTGAGTTCTTCGGAAAGCAAATCGAAATTCGCTCTCCGAAATTCAAAAGGGTATGAACAGTCAAATGAGTAACTACGAACATATAAAACAGAACTTAAATCCAGAAAAATATCTAAACGTGGGTGAAGATCATCTAAGTTAGTAATGCCATACTTAGATTTAAGAACAACAGTACTAACTGCATCAGATGAAAAAAATAAATCGAGCATGCTATTCATAAAGTTTTTAATACAGCTTATTTGCTGTAAGTCTGAGGAAATGAGGAATTAACTTCTGGCAAATTAAAATCGCCCAATAATAAAATAAAGCTTTTAAGACAAGACAATTCCATTACATAATCTAAAACTAGGTATGAATATTGTTAATCCTGTTCTCTCTTCAGCTCAAAATATTTGTGAAATACCGGTTTTTCGTAGTTTTGTTGATAATTGTTTTTGTATATGTTACAGTCAAAGTGATTAAATAGCTATTATACATAATGACTGGTCATTATATATAATGGCCAAATTCACTAGACAAAGTAATAAATTAATCACTTTGTCTGGACAGTATTCATAATAACTTGTCAAAGTTAGTCAAAGTAATAAATACGGTCTAGCCGACTTGTTACCCCTCCCTCTCTTCATCCCGCTACCGCGTTCCGTATGCAACAGCTTTCCGCATGGCCCGCTTCGCGGGGCTCATTATTTTAACCCTTTTTTCCGCAGGGTTAAGCTGCTCATGCTAAATATGAAAATAGCAATTAATTTCTGTATGCAACAGCTTTCCGCATTTATTTTATAATTTAATTTTTTAAATAATCTTTGTGATTAGTTAAGGCAAATTGAAATATAATTTTATAATTTTAAACGCATACCTACGTGTTTTATTACATTATCCAAGTCATCGAAGATATTATATATAATAGCTAGTTAATGTGATTAATTTTGTGTCCATTATCACTTTAACCAAACTGAGTAGATATTATGCATAATGGCTAGCCATTATACATAATATCCAGATTTATTACTTTGGCTGTAACATATACACCAAAACAACCGTAGTCTCAAAAATTTTTTTTATAATTTCTTAGCTTACATTGAGTCACTAAAAAAATTGCCATCTATAATTGTTTTAACAGAGATTTGGGTTTATGAGCACGAAATGAGTCTTTATAATTTACCGGGTGGTGCGTTGTTTAGTTGTTGCAATGAATCTTATTCGTCAGGTGGTGTAAAGTCGCTGTGTTCCGACTACCAATTCGCCAAGCATTCACTGCTGTAGGCTCAGACCTCTTCGCACTAACTGCAAAGTTGAGGTATTTTAGTGGAAACGACTTTGAACTTCTATGGAATGGTTGTCGGCTCAATGCCTTATATTAACTAAAACCAGGGAGTATGTTCGATCGAATCCACGATCACTAATGATAATTTATTCTCAGATTCATACCCTATTTATACTCGTATGTACAACGTTGTTATGCTCCAATTCTGGTTATCGAACAATCAACCACACTTCGATATCCGATTAAAACGCTTCATCATCACATTCTTTTGGGGGAGTGCCAATGACCTATATCATAAACAAATGCTCATACCCAAAGACTATTGCTGTGACATAAGCAGCGCGCATGCAGTCAAAGCAATATGATCCCTTATTACTTCTATCGGCTGGCAGTGGCCTGCCGTTGGGAATCATATTGTTCTGAGTACAATGCACTCTATGGATACACAAGCAAGTCAAGTGTTATGCATTTCTATGCAATGCAACTGAATGTGAGAGGATCGGATATCGAGGCACAGCCGAGGGTTGACAACCTGTTAATAGTAATAATAGAGCAATTAATTAAGAGGTCGTTGGCTGTGACTCCTTCACACCACCCTTCCTGGGGAAAAAGAAGAAATCAAGACAAAAGTGTTGATTTCTACTTTTCCACTACTCTTTTACAAATACGGGAGTATGAAATCAAAAATTTTTTTTTCTTTTATCATATTGGATTGAACATTGTGGCTATTTCTGGATGTTTACTTTTAGTTAATATTTTGGTATTATTTGTGATATTTACATTAGTTATTATATTTTGATTAGTTTATTTTTCATTACAAATTAGTCAGTGTTTGGTATCATTTGGGATATTTACATTTTCATTGCATGTTATTCAGTATTTGGTACATATATTCGTTTGTTTCTATTTTATTTAATACGCCATTTCATTTGGGATATTTACATTTTCATTGCATGTTATTCAGTATTTGGTACATAAATTCGTTTGTTTCTATTTTATTCAATACGCCTTACAATATATTCCTAGTTTTAATTTAATGTATTTCTATTTTTTTTTTTTTATTAGATTACTATATTTAGATTAATGGGTACTATACTTAGTTTAGAATTTATGTTAGATCAACGGGTACCATATCTAGATCAACGGCCATTGATTTTACTATAATTAGTGATATTTTCTTGTAGGTGATATTAGTTCTATTCTTAGATTTACTTTCCAATTATGTTTATATTAGAACATTCGGTTTGACAACATGTATATTGTATATGTTTCTCTTTTTTTTTTTTTTAAATTTACAATGCTAGTATATATATTCTTAAACTGGTTTTAACTTATTTATCAATTTACATTTGTTTCACAACTTCACATACATTCAATCAATTTCTTATTTTTACACTTTTTTTTTACAATTTCACAAATTACACAATAACATCCATTAAATCAATTTCTTATTTCTACATTTTCTTTTACAATCTCACAAATAACACAATAATATTTATACATAAAATGGTTTTTATCTGTTTTTGTTAACAATCAATTTTTCATCTTCAAATCTTCTTTCTGAACTTCGCAAATTGCATAAGTTTACAAATTATAGTAATAACATATATATATATAAAATGGTTTCAATCTGTTCTTGTGAACAAGTACTTTCTTTTTTTCACATTAATTTCGCAATTTATTTCTTCCTGTGAGAAGACTTCATATGGTCCTATATATATTGGATCTAACTTCTTTCTGCTTTCGTTTCTTTACAAGACTAAACTACCTACGTTGTAATCATGAGCTTTTGCTTTTCTATCAGAATCGTACCTATCTTTCCTAGAAATTTTCTTTTGTATTAAAGTATCCCTAGCATCCTTATGAGCAATTTGTTGTCTGTGTTTTAAGTCTATCACATAGTCTTCGTAGTTGTATACTGGTTCCACTTTCTTTGTAAGATTTGAAGGCAAATTACATTGTCTTCCAAATACTAATTCAAATGGGGTGAATCCTGTTTCTGAATGTACTGAAGTGTTGTAACAGAAAACATAGTATGGCAACCAGTTGTTCCGATCTGTATGTTTTTCTTCTACATAACTCCTAAGGTATGCTCCTAAAACTTTATGACAATTTTCTAGTGCTCCAATGCTTTCATGGTGATAAGCGGTGGATTGCAATTGTTCGATCTTTAATAACTTACATAGATCTTTGAAAATTCTATTTATAAATTCTGTACCTTGGTCAGATGCTATGGTAGCAGGGACTCCAAACTTTAGAATAAAGCCTTCTACAAGTCCTTTAGCAACCGTATTAGCTTCTTTATTTGGTAAAGCAATGGCTTCTGTGAACTTCGTAAGTTCGTCTTGCAGTGTTAGTATATATTTTGACATATTTTCCGTCTCGTCAAGAGGTCCAACTAAATCAAGATATATTTTGTCAAAGCATGTTTCTGCTGTTGTAGTAATAGTCATCGGTTGATTTTTTGGTTGTATGTGTTTGTTTTGCTGACACATTGGGCAGTGCTTAACGTATGTCGTCACATCGTTTTGCATTCTTGTCCAAAAATATTTTTTCTTAATATTCCGCAACATGCGATTTATTCCGGCATGTCCACTTGTCGGTTACATGTGGTAATCATTGAGTATAAGTTTTTGTTTTCCAGGGTCCGTTACTTTTATTTTATCTTCAATTATGTGCACTTTTATTTTATTTTCTTTAAGTATTTCTTCTATCTTTTTCTTTAATATATATAATTTCTCTTTACGACGGCCGTCTGAGAGTTTACCTAACTCTTCTTTAGTTATATAAATATCTTTAATTGATAGAGGTCCGCAGATTGTACGCACGTCCCTCAACAACATTTTGTCAAATGATGCTGATCGAGCAATAGTGCTATTTTTGGATTCCTCTTCATTATTTAATAATGGTTCACCTTCATTCTGCACGTCTCTCAACAACATTTTGTCAAATGATGCCGATCGAGCAATAGTGCTTTTTCTGGGTTCCCTTTTATTATTTAAAAATGGTTCTTTGATATTTTGCACGTCCCTCAACAACATTTTGTCAAATGATGCTGATCGGCCAATAGTACTTATCTTTGACCTATTTAATATCAAAAATTATTCTCTGGAATGTATCCTACAATGAGGTTCGGACTTATAACTCTGGTACCTTTTAATAAACTGTAATCTTTGTCTTCATCTTTGAAGCTATTTAATATTTTCACCTCGACTATTTTAGCCCCTTTTCTGGCGGTTTCAGAAGTTCACTTATGATTCTTTCTTCCTCTAATTTACTTGTTGTGGGATTCTCTTTCTCTAAATTTGATTTTTTAGCTTGTGCTCTCGTTGTGACACACACAAATAAATTCTGTAAGTCCTCTGACTTTAGTTGTATTCTACTTAGTGCATCCGCAGTGCAGTTGTCTTTGCCTGGTGAATACTCCACAGTAAAGTATATTCCTCTAATATTAGCCTAAATTTCGTTAATCTACTTGAAGGTTCTTTTAGTGAGAACAGATATACTAGTGGTCTATGGTCCGTTAGTATTTTGAAACGTCTTCCGAAAAGATAAGGTCTGAAATGTTTTACTGCCCATACTATTGCGAGCAGTTCTTTTTCTATGGTACTGTAATTCTTTTCGGCTTTATTTAATGATTTACTTGCGTATGCGATGGGTTTATCATCAAAATTTGATATAACAGCACCTAAGGCAAATCCAGAGGCTTCTGTTCGGAGTATAAATTCTTTTTCAAATTTGGAAACTGTAAAATATTTGGGCTTATTAGGAATTCTTTTAGTAAATTAAACGAGGTATTGCAATCTTCGGAAAATTTAAATTCTACGTTTTTTCTTAATAAACGGTTTAAAGGTATTACTAGTGTTGCAAAATTTGGTATGAACTTTCTATAGTAGTTAGCAAATGCTGCAAATCTCCTTACTTCGTCTGAATTTTGTGGGATTGGATTATTTTTCATTACTATGGAGTTTGATGAATCTGGTATAATACCTTTGTCTGATATTATATGACCTAGATATAAAACTTCTTTTCTAAGGAAAGCACATTTACTTGGATGTAGTTTGAGATTTACTTCTTTTAATCTTTCGAATACTTCAATTGGATTTTTTTTGTGGTGTTCTAAATTTTTACTTTTTTTCTTTTTTTAATACAATAAGATCGTCAAGATGCACAAAGCATTTTGAATACGTTAGACCCGATATTGATAGAAACCTTGAAAACGTACTGTGTGACAATATAGATTATATATATGTAATAGGTAATGGAAATTGTTCATCTTTGATAATTTTGCAATGTTTCTTGTGTTTTTCTTTTTGCTAACATAAAAAAATATACTATTTTCTAAAGTAACTAATTTTAAATGTAGTTGTAGTAGTACTGTAGTACATAATTTAATCAATTTGGAGACAAATCCGCTTTTTTCTGTGGAACTCTTGCGATGGAAGCAATGTAGTATTCGGTAAAAATTTAGAACGTTGTTTGTGCTGCTTGTTTTGATCGCCCTCATGATGTTGTTTGGTTTTTGTAATTTGTGTTTATATGTAGTCATCTTTGTTGGTGTGTTTTTGTGTTTATGTACATGCCTTCGGTACTCTTGTATGTACAAAGGACACGGGCCAATAGTTTTGTCGTTGTTTTTTGTTCTGAGTTCTTGTTAAATTTATTTAGCGGAATTGTTTTATAATGTATTTTTTAACGTAAATATGAGCCATCCGCCTGTTCTAAGTGGACTTCAATTGTGCTATCCTGTTCCATTTTCAGTGAATATGGTGTATCGTATTCTTGGATTATGCGTCCATTGTATTGAAACTTAACGGCATCCATGGGAAGACGTCTGCGCTTGCAATAAGCGATCATCAGCTTTTTTAGTATGGTGTACTTCTTCATTAAGAAGCCAACCATATTACCATGTCCCCTTGCCTTTAGGTATATGACTTTGAGTTCGTTAGACATTTTTACTATGGCGCGAAAAAACAATTTTTATGACTTTGGAAAAAAAATTTTACTTGAACGGAAAACTTTGACTTTGTCAAACAATCTCTCAGAACACACTCCTGGCACTCTTTTGAACAACTCCTGGCAGGATCGCCATGTAAAGTCGCTGTGTTCCGACTACCAATTCGCCAAGCATTCACTGCTGTAGGCTCAGACCTCTTCGCACTAACTGCAAAGTTGAGGTATGGTAGTGGAAACGACTTTGAACTTCTCTGGAATGGTTGTCGGCTCAATGCCTTATATTAACTTAAACCAGGGAGTATGTTCGATCGAGTCCCCGATCACTAATGATAATTTATTCTCAGATTCATACCCTATTTATACAACGTTGTTATGCTCCAATTCTGGTTATCGAACAATCGACCACACTTCGATATCCGATTAAAACGCTTCATCATCACATTCTTTTGGGTGAGCGCCAATGACCTATATCATAAACAAATGCTCATACCCAAAGACTATTGCTGTGACATAAGCAGCGCGCAAATTATGTTTCTTTACGTATTTCTTTTTACTCTGTTCACTTAATGAAACTTTTGTTGCAAATAAAAATTACCCGAAATGTTTTTAAGTTACTTTATTTCTTGAACTTGCTTGTTGGAGACTTGAGATACAACTGAACTTGAAATTATGATCGTTGGCCAACTCCAACTATCATTTCTTTAGTTTTTTGCTTACATCAGTGGTCATTTGTTTACATCTCTTGTGGACCGAGAGATTCTTTTTGTAGTCAACTAAACTGTTGACTTCACAATTTCATATTGATTATAACAACGGAAGTATTATTTGATATTGGTTTCAGTATGCAGTATTTATAAACATAAATATAGGGGATGCTCCATCGTTTGTGCATATTGATTTTGGTTCTTTGTTTGTGCTTAGATATCTCAGTTGTTTTGTTTATTTATTTTGTGTTCTGCTTTTTAATTCACTTAACTAAATAGATGATCTCAACTCAATCTGATTACAGTTCATATGATTTATTTTCATAAACAAAAATTAACTTAAAAAGGAAATGAGCTTAAGCGAGTTAAATGGATAAAATATAAACTTTATCGGTACAGATAGAAAATGACATAAATATGTCAATGCAATAAATGTCATGTATGTAACTTACAATGAATATATTATATGTAATTTGAATATCATATGTGTAACTTCTCCCCTCTTTACTTAAAATTTCTCCTGAAATTTTTATTTAATATTATTATTATTTTTTTTTTATTATTAATATTAATTTAAAAAATACCTGATCTTTTATTTTTTGAATGATCTGGCTCTATTAATTCAAAACTGTTATTTTGATCTTTATCTTCAACATTTTCATTTTTAGTTTCAATATTAATTTTCAATTCTCTTTGGTTTTTCTATGATCTCAATAGTATGATAAAGCAAAATATAAAAAAAAATATAAGGCTTATAAATATGGTTAAGCTATACGATATATTTCGGTGTACTTTTAATTCTTTTATTTCTTGTAAGTTTTTGGTGTTTTTTAGATCAATTTCTTCAAATGTAATTTTCTCTGTAATATTATGTACTACATCAATTTTTGAATTTACGAACCTTTCCGTAAAAATTTTATCATTATTTGAAAAATATTTATTCAAAATCTTTATCTTGCATTCATTAAATTGTATTAACCAATTTCTATTTAGATTTAATTCCCTTTCATCACAATTTTGTCCTATAGATAAATTAAAAGCATTTTTTATTACAATTGTCTCATCGTCAATATATAAAATTTCAGTTTCTTGGTTTTTTATTAATTTGCAGTTGTTTTTTAATATGCAACTTTTTGAATATTGTAATTCAGTTAGAGTTTTTGAGCTTTCAAATACATATGTTTTTTTTTGATACTGTATAATTTTTTCTTGATTTGAAACAATTTCCATTAAATATTCATTAGTTATTGGTAGTATTATTTTAACTTGAACTATAGTGAATTCGGTAGTTATTTTAATAACAAACATCAACGTGTTTTCTTTATACAAAACTGTTGCAATTCTTATAAATTTTAATTTTTCCAAATCTATATTATATGTGATCATTTCTTCTCTTATTAGTATATTTGGGTGTAATATTCCATGTCTAGCTGAAAGTATGTTATCTTGTATGTGGCTAATTTTTTCATGTTAGTGCATTTATTTCAAACATTATTTCACTGTGTATTGTTTTCATAATTAGTTTTCGATAGTTAAAGTCGGTTACGTTAAGTCTGTATTTAATTAAATTCCTGTCTTTTTCAATACTCTTCTTTAGTAACTCAAATTTTTTTGAAAGTAATCGTTAATCTTTACTTGCTGGTTCAGATTTGTAATTGTGTTGTGTAAATTATGATCGATTGTATTTAAATAATTTTCGATATCTTTTCTGTCCTCATCGTCCATTGTACCAAATAATATTTTTTGTACTGAGCCTATTACATTAACTGAACCTCTTTTTTGTTTTTCTGATTTTTTTTTTTATATGGAATAAGTGTTTTGATTTTTGATCTTAAAATTTCAATTTCGTTATATATTGTGTCTTTGTTTTCTGTGTCTAAATGTTCTGTATTATAACTGATGTTATCTATGATGTATAAAATTTCTTGTGGGTCTATGATATGTACAACTAAGTCCGATTTAATTACTAATTTATCTTTATTGATATTTATTTCTGTATATCCATTCTTTTCCTTAATTGGTTGAATATTCATTAATCCTGCTGTTGTTATTGCTGTTGTTTGAAATGTTAGCATCATCGTTATTATGAATACCTGTGATGATTTCTTTTAATATTTTTATAGTCTATTCCTTTTAATATGGCTTTTTTATATTTAGGTTCTTCCTTATGTCTAACTGCTTTGTAGTTTCTTATAAATCCTTTGGTTCTGGTTTCTACGTAGTTTTCCCTGTTTTCATTTTGTTTATTTAGCATTTTTTCTTTTGTTTGTATTATTCTCTTCCTTACAATTTGAAAATCTATTTCTCTATTTTGGACTTTTGTTGGTGTTGTCCCTATTGTGGAATGAAACCTATTATTGTAATTTTCTACGGCATTTTGAATTATTCTTCTTGGTGTGAGACTACTATTATCATTTTTTATTATTTTGAATTTTTCGGCTATTGAGTTATGGAATCTTTCAATATCCGAATTTCCGGTATGACTGTTGGGTTTGGTTAAAAGCAATTCTATTTTTCTCTTTGATAAAAATTCTGCTAGTAGTATGCTTTTAAATTCATTGTATGCAATAATTTTTTGTGGTGCTGTCGACCTTGTAAAATGCTCTTCTAATGTTTCAATTATAGTCCTTGTATTTCTGTCAGTTAAAAAATATATGTAGCCAAATTTTGAAAATTTATCAATTATTGTTAAAAAACTATTTTTCTTTATTACATACGTGTCTATGTGTAAAATTTCGATAATTCTTTCTGGTGTTTCTGTTAGTTTGAATTTTTTTTTTATTGGTCTTCTGTCATATTTGATCTGTTGGCATTTTTCACAGTTATTTATTACCTTCAGAATGTATTCGAATAGTTTTGGAAAATAAATTTTATGTTTTAATGAGTTGTATGTCTCCAAAATTCCTGAATGTAAACTTTCTTTGGTATGATATAGTGACAATTGTTTTAATAAAATTCTTCCTCAGTTTTTATATCCTGAGCTCTAAATGAACATTTAATAAATTTGACTAATTTATTGTTTGAGTAATATTTTATTATTTCTTTTTGTAATGTATTGTATTTCGTGTCTGAAATTTCTGAAAATATACCTATTTTGCCTTTTTTAATATACTTTTTTAGTATAGTTTCTATATTTCCCAATTCATCTTCTCTTATGTATATTATTAACTTGTTATGTAGTTTTTCATAATCTCGAATTTTATCATTCGTAAGTATAATTTGAGTTTTATATTTATTTACGACCTTTTCCTTGATTGGTATATGGTCGTTTAAATTTTCTTCGGCTGAATGCATTGTAATCATAAATCTATCGCCGTTATCATTATTATAAAGACTTTCGATATCAATTTGATTATTTTTCAGTGAACTTGCACTGCTGCATTTTTCTTCCTCATTTTCTTGTTGTATTTTTGACAAAAAATCTGCAACTTTGTTTTCTTTACCTTTTATATATTCGATTTCATAATCATATTCTCCTAACTTAAGGATCTTATCCCTTATATTTTGTTACTAAATATTTTATTGGTTGGTGATCACATAGTATTTTGAATTTATTCCCGTATAGATATGGTCTGAAATCGGATACTGCCCATATTACTGCGAGAAATTCCTTATCAGTTGCCGAATAATTTCTCTCATTTTTATTTAACGTTCTAGAGGCATAACATACAGGATGTCCTTCCTGTGCTAAAACCGCTCCTAATGCATGATTGGATGCATCAGTAGTTAATATGAAAGATTTATCAAAATCGGGGTGTCTTAAAATTGGATGATCACTAATTAACTCTTTTAATTTTTCAAAGGCATTTATGTAATTGGGGTCATTAATATTCATTCTAGCTCCTTTTTGTAAATATTTTGTTGTTGGTAATACTAATTTAGCGTAGTCTAAAATAAATTTTCGATAATATCCTGTAATACCTAGAAAACTTTGAATTTGCTTTACAGTTTTTGGTAATGACAATTTTCGTATTACACTTATTTTCTCTGGATTGGGTAATATTCCATCTTTCGTAATAATATGTCCTAAAAATTGCGTTTCTTTCTTCATAAAACTACATTTATCTATTTGTATTTTTAACTGATTTTTTTCCGATATTTTAAAAATATCTGTTAAATTTTTTAAATGCTCTTGCAGTGATGTACTGAATATTAGAATGTCGTCTAGATATACTATGCATGTTTTATTTATGTGATCTCTAAGAATTTCATTCATTAAACGCTGGAATGTGGCTGGGGCGTTTTTCAACCCAAAAGGCATTCTATTAAATTCGTATAATCCATTCAGAGTTATAAATGCTGTTTTTTCTTTGTCTTTTTCTTCTACTAAAATTTGATGATAACCTTTTGCTAGGTCTAAAGTAGAAAAATATCGTGCTCTTCCTAATTTATCAAAGGTAGATTCTATGTTTGGTAATGGAAACTTGTCACTTACTGTTAAATCGTTTAATTTTCTATAATCAATTACGAGTCTATATTTGATTTTTCCAGAATTATCCATTTTTTTAGGTATGACTATTAAGGGACTTGCATATCGTGAATGACTTTTCCTAATTATACCTTGTTGTTCCATTTCTGCTAATTGTTTTCTTACTTCCTGTTCATGTTTTGGTGGGTATCTATATAATTTTGCGTTGATTGGGCTTTCATTTGTAGTTCTAATGCTATGCTTTATAATTGGGGTACTAGTTAATATATCTCCTTCTTTAAAAAATAAATTTTCGTACTTTTTCAAAATTTTTTGTAATGCTACTTTTTCTTCTTTGTTAAGATGATTCATCTCTATTTTTCTTTCTAATTCATTTACTACCTCCAGTACACACATTGTGTCATATGGGTGCCCTTCAAATTGTATTTTTTGATTGTTAAGTATGACATAACCTTCCTCTAGATTTATTTGAGCTTTTAAAGCATTTAGAATGTCTGTTCCGATTATAAATTGGTATTTTTAATTTTGCAAAAACTGAGTAACTTTCCATCTAATTTTTATTTTTTCACTTACTTGAAATTCTTTTGGGGCGTTAGTATGAATTTCTTCTTTAAATGTATCACTTTTATTTACTGTGAAAAATTTAATTGGTTCAATTGGTATTCTTTCAAAATTTTTTAAATTATTGTTTACTAGACTTAATTTTAGTGCTCCAGTATCGAGTATTAGGGCAAAATATGGTTTTGAATCAATTGTAATTTTTATTATTGGATGATATGTTTTTTCCGAGGCTAATTTAAAAAATTTACGTCTGCTTGAGGTGTTGTTATGTTATCGACTTCCATAGGTTCTGTTTCATTTCTAAAGGTTTGATTCCTGTTCTCTCCTCGCCTATAAGTATTTGTTCTTCTATAATAATTTGAATTGTTTGTCTGATTGTTTTGTCTGTAATAATTTGAATTATTTGATTGATAATTCGGTTTGTTCCAATAACTATTTTGTCTATATTCGTTCGAATTGCTAGCCTGTATGTTTTGTTTATGCGAATTTCGCCTTTGATTATTATTTTGGTTGTTTTCCCTATAATTGTTAAAGTCTTGTCTGTACTTGTTTGGATTGTTTTGTTTTGTAGAATCAAAATGTCGATTTTTTTCAAAATTTTGTCTGTTCGAATTTTTTCTGTCATTGTTATTATAATTATGTGAATATTGTTCATAATTATACTGACCATAACTTTTTAAAGAAATTTTTAAATTTGTTTCATCTTGTCCCACAAATTCACTTATTATATTTCTTATTTCCATTAATGATGTTTTCCCCATTATTGCATGCATATGCTAGTGTTGTGCTTTGATTTCCCACACCTTCAGAGGAAGTCGTCGTGCGTTGAACTCAATGCAATTTGAGTTGACTCGTTGCACATCGATTGCCCAATGCCTTGCATCGGGTAAAACGTGTATGCATTTTAGTCATCAAATTGTGCTGAGTTTTCAAACGCATCGGCTATCCAATGTTGAACTTGGAGTTCGCGATCGATTCTATGACACGATAAGTCGAGTTGTAATTTAACCATTGAAGTGCGCGGTTGTCTGTCTTTTTAATTCCCAATTTCATACATAACATTTTGGCGCAGCCGGTTCGTGTACCAATACGTTTCCGTTTTAAAAAGTTTAATAATTAAATACAGTGTGTTTGCTCTATGTAAGTAGACAAACGAGTGTAAAAAAGAATGTTGTTCGTGTTTGCAGTTAAAGACATATTTTCTTGATAATAATCAAATGCAGAAAGTGCTTCAAGCGGAAAAACAAAAACACCGAAAAAATTGTGTTTGAGCAAATAAGTTTCACCAAAAACAACGCAAACAAAGACGAAAAAATTGTTCAAGGTAAGTATACCTTGATTTTGCTTTATTTTTTATATTGTTGTCTGTTTATTTTATAAAACGTTCTATGGTTGGTGTAATTTTTTTTGGTTGTTGAGTGTGTTTGCTGCAAAATAAGAAAATTCATTCATTCAACTGGGTTAAGTTATAGGTTTTGTTTGATTTTTGTTGTTTTTCTCGTCCCTTGCGATTGTGTTTCATTGTACATGGCCAAAAGTCAAATTGAGGCACAACTTAACGACCTGATCGAAGAATCTGAATTGTTGAAAAAAGATAAAAAGAATCAACAGCGGCAAGTAAAACAATTGAGCGAATTACTTCTTTCAGAGCTCAAACAAATTTTAAATCCTGAGGTTTATAGCCTGATCAGTTTTCAAATTAGTTCTCAGTGGGGCAAGTTGACGCGTCTAGAAACTTTAGACGCTGTTTTCATTGAATACACAAAAGCCGTCAACGATTTGAAAGAAAACCACACGAAAGAGCTAAATAATTTGGCAAAGTCGCTCGAAAAAAGCGAGCAGTATCGAAAAGCTGCTGAAAAGCGACTTAACCAAGTGACTGAAGAAGCTGATCAGGAAATATATCAACTGACAAGCGAATTAAATAAAAGTTTGTCAGCACAAAAGGAAAAAAGTGATTCGAAAAAACCTAGTTTCTCTAAGAACCTACTGCCGTTGTTCACATAACCTAATAAGACCAGTGAGAAAATACAAATTAGCAGGGCAGTTCAAACCGTAGCAGAAGAAGGCAATCCGAATTTAAAAAAAAATATGAACTACGAAGCGATCAGTACGATTGTTGCCCGTGTGGTTCCTCAATTTTCGGGTTTACGGACGCCCGAACTACCAACGAGAGTTTACGAGTTTTTGAATGCGTGTAAACTGGGTTTCAAGTGTCTCAAGGACACTTCGTAACAACTCTCCGAAGACCCTAAAGGAACTGGAGTTGGTTATTAAAGGTGCCTACTTGCCAATCACGACATTGGATAGCGTACTGATGGAAATGAAACAGACCCATCAACTTTCCACAGAAGACATACAGTCTTTTGCAAGGCGTCTTCTGTGCCTACAGACAAAGGCTAATGAAATAATCAACTCCAGGTATTCCTCCATGGAATCCGAGGGTTTAAAAAAAGAACTGATGAGCTCTGCTGTTGTGGCATTTAAGAGAGTTCTTTACGACCCCGGTTTACGCCAACACATGCTGACTACATCAGAGACCGACATTCAAAAACTTGCTGAAACGGCGCAAAAAACTTATCTTTTGATCGCGCCTACTGCTACCTTTCAAACGTATTTACCTAACGTCAATAATCATTTCCAGACAATGCATCAGACATCATCACATCACCCAGTACAGTATCCACCTCAACAGTTATTCGACCCATATATGTATCCTTTCCCGAATGCATCTCCATCGAATGCATCTCCATCTACACACTCAACTGCGTACATTGGCACTCCCTTGCCCGGTGTGTCACCTAGGACAAACGGCAGCCCCTTTTTTCAGACTGCCCATGTCAAGGAAAAACATTCCAGGACACAAGGGCAAGATTTTAAAGTAAAATGCGGATTCTGTAATAAGGCCAATCACACTTATGCAGAATGCCGGCAAAGAAAGAGCACACCTTATTGTGAAGCGTGTGCCTCCTATGGGCACAGCATAGATGTGTGCCCAAAGTCTCCTATTTTCACCATAAAACGCACGACGCAAAAGCCGCAAGTAAAGTGCAAGTGGTGTTCTAGACTGGGACATGTGGAGGACGAGTGTTTCTCGGAAAAAAATTATCTTCGAGAGCACTCGGGAAACGACCCGGGGGTCAGTCCAAGGAAGGTAGACTGTGCCCCAAAAAATGTATCCTCCTCAATAATAAAACAAAGAAGTAACTCTCCAGCTTCGTTGATATTGTCAGAAATATGCAATAATAAGTTGCCTGCGATATCAAAAGCTGAAGAGACTTCTACAAAAAATAAAAACAAAACACAGCGCTCAAATAACAAACAACATCCGAAAGTGAACGGCGACTCGAAGGTAAATGACCGAGAGTCAAATTTCTTCACCTTTCAGTCAGTTCGTAAAACCAAACACACAGCTAAAGCGTCAGTATCTGAAGCTAAAGTTAACCTAGGTCAGGCTGATCTCTGGCTACTCGTTGTGAATGTTTGCTTGGTTTTGAATGAGTGCTGCGTTAAAATTAGAACTTTGTTAACACAAGCAGTTGATAAGCTTAGGTTTTTTTTTGGCTTATTTTCTAATAGTTGGTTGATTTGGGGTATAGCAAGCAAGGAGGGACAGAAAGGCAACAAACATTTATTTGCATACAACAACATTCGTAAGCACGATGTCTTTGTTGAATTACCGATGTCAATGGCCAAGTCTGGAAAAGTTCTGGTACTTGTAGACACGAGAGCAGACTCGAGCTTGCTAAAACGAAGTTGTTTAGCAAATGCAGCCAATATAAATACCTGAGACACTAAGCAATTGGGTGGTGTTTTTGGTGGAGTAGGCACAACGGTAGGTACGGTTAAGACTCACTTACCTTTCCCAAAGAAAATTTTTACGAAATGGAACGTTATCGACGGTTTAGACCACATGCCCGCTGATGGTATACTAGGCCGTGATATTCTCTGGAATCACACAATTATCGATGCGGTATCCAAGAAAATTAAATTTTTGGAAAGTAATAGAGTTTTGATTGAATTACCTCTTAAGTGTTTACCTTCGAATTCAACTTTTTTGTCCCCATTAAATGAACAAAACAAGCAGTGCAAAATTGGAGCTCGTACACAAACAAATGTTAAGCTCGAAATTCCAAATTCTAAATCGAATGAATTACTAGTTCATTCACAAGAAATAGATTGCGGAATTTATTTGGGAAACACAATTGTGCAAGCGAAGAACAATTACGTCCATGTCCCTGTTATGAATAGTACAACAAGAGACTACTTCTTGGACAAAAACTTCGTCCCGAGCTACTCCAATTTTAAAAACTATAAATTTGTTGATAATAGTTCGGGAAACAAAATATTGGCAAATTTTACAAAAAAACGCGAAAATGAACGGATAAGTCTTTTGTTGAATTCTTTAAATATGGATGAAAACCTAACCAACGAAGAAAAGAAATCCGTAGAGCAGCTATGCATACAATACAATGATGTATTTTTATTAGAGGGCGATCCCCTCACTTACACACCCGTTCTGGCACATAGTATACGCATCAAGTCTGATCAAGCACCTATAAATACCAAGCAATACAGAACTCCAGAGGTGCATAAAAAAGAAATAGAGAGGCAAGTCCAGGATATGCTTGCTCAAGACATAATTTCTGAAAGTAAGTCTCCTTGGAATTCCCCATTGCTCATTGTACCCAAGAAGTCTGTCGAAGGTAAAAAAAGGTGGAGGGTTGTGGTAGACTTCAGAAAACTGAATGAAGTCACAATCAAAGACGCGTTTCCCTTACCAAGAATTGAAGAAATTCTTGGCCAATTGGGACACTGCCAGTTTTTCACTATTATGGACTTAGCAAGTGGTTACCATCAGGTATTGATCGATCCAGCCGATCGAGCGAAAACCGCGTTCAGCACTAGCACAGGGCATTGCGAGTTCAATAGAATGCCTTTTGGTCTAACCGGTGCTCCGGCAACATTTCAAAGGATCATGAATCACATTCTGACTGGGTTGCATGGTATTGATTGTTTCGTATATCTCGATGATATCGTGGTATATGGTAAAAACTTAGAGCAACACAATCAAAGACTTTCAAACATATTGGCCAAACTCAGACAACATAATCTTAAATTGAATACTCAAAAGTGCAATTTCTTACGCCGTGAGGTGACATATTTGAGACACATATGCTCAGAAGCCGGTGCATTGCCGGACCCAGCTAAAACTCAATGTGTCACAGATTTCCCTGTACCTTCAACTATTAAACAGGTGCAATCATTTCTGGACTCGCGAATTACTACAGGAAATTTATACCTCAATTCTCTAAAATTGCTGCTCCAATCAATAAGCTACTGAGAATGGACAGTGTTTTCGAATTGTCTCCAGACTGTGAGAGATCATTTCAGTCTCTTGTTTGGTGAAAAAACAAAAACAGACCATACAAAGGAGTCATCGTTCATTACCTTAACAGATCCTGCTGAAATTGAAACTGTTCTTCATGATTTTCATGAGTCTGCACTCGGTGGACATCAGGGAGTAAAGAAGACATATATGCGTATCCGAAATCAGTTTAGATGGAAACATATGCAAAAAGACATTAATCAATACATAAAAAATTGTGAAAAGTGCCAAAAGAATAAGTTCTCGAAACTTACCAAAATGCCCATGCAACTGACTGATACTCCTAGTCGACCTTTCGACAAGGTATATATGGACATGGTGGGTATTTTGCCACTAACTTATTCTGGCAATAGGTACATATTAACATTCCAAGATGACCTGACTAAGTACATGGCTTGCGTGGCGATCCCGGATGCAGAGGCATCTACAGTGGCCAGAGCTTTCTATTCTGAAATAATTACACGTTTTCTTATACCCAAAATGCTCGTTACGGATAATGGCTCTAACTTTACTTCCAGATTGTTTTCTGAAACATGTAAACTGTTGGGAGTTAAGAAAGTCCATATAACCGCCTACCACCCACAGGCCAACGGTTCGTTAGAACGGAGTCACAGACCCTTAGCGGAATATCTAAGGAGTTTCGTTGACAATGACGACCGAAATTGGGATCAATGGCTTAGTCAGGCCATGCATGTGCATAACAATACGCAGCATTCTTCCACTAAATTGACACCATTGAACAGTCTTTACGGTTTTGAGTACGAAATGCCTACCAACTTGAAAAAAAAAGCCCGCTCTTTTATATAATACCGAAGACTATCCGCAACAGCTGCGGTTTCAAATTCAGAAATCGCATGAAATAGCTAGAAAAAATTTGGACAATGCTAAGCTTATGTCTAAAAAGGTTTACGATCGGCATGTTAACTCCGCATCATTTGCTCCAGGGCAAAAGGTATTATTGAAAAACCTGGTTCATAAAAACAAGTTTTCTTCAATTTGGTTGGGACCATATGAGGTGTTGTCTGTCGGCGGAGAGGTGAATACCCACATAAGAGTAGGAAAACATACAAAAAGAGTTCATAACAACCAACTTAAATTATTCCACTCATAAGCACTAACCTTAACTTAAATGTTTTCAGGCTTCACGGATGCTAAGACCTTTTGAAAATATATATATATATATATCTTGATTGAATAAATAATCAAATACGTTTATATTTTCAGATACAACAAAGGCTTAACAAAAAAAAAAAAAAAAATTTTAAAATTAAATTTTTTATTTGGTAGTTTTTTTTATCTACACATAAACTCCCAACGGACTTATAACTAAGAACTAATATTATCAGATATTTGGCTTGTAAACGGAGTAATGTACACATTAATACTCTTTCAAATATTACAAAAATGTTAGTTTTAAGTAAAATAGACTACGGATTATGCATATATGGACAATGCCCGAAATCAACACTAAACATTATCAAACCTGTCTACCACCAAGCCGCTCGGAGAAGCATAAACGCATCTCCCACTTCACCTATCAAAACTATCCTTGTTGAAGCAGGACTACCAAGCATCGAGGAACGAAGAGATTCGGCAACATTAAAACTCTTTGCCAAACTCATGTTCTCTAGAAACTCCACCATAGATACCGATATCAATAGAGCAAAACACCACAAATTTGCAAAGAGAATCCCATCCGCAATCGCTACCGCAATTGACAAAGCAAAGATAATCAATCTTTCACTAACACGACACCCTCCATGGAATCTCAATCCCAATTCCTTGATACTGACCTTAGCCGAATATAGGAAAACTAATACAAGTAATACAACCTATCACCAACTATTCGCAAGCGTCTCATCGGAATTAAAATCTGAAGGGTGGAATTTTGCATTCACGAACGGAACAAAGATCTCAACAAATACATCGTATGCTGTAGCTCTCGAAAACGGTAGGATCGCCCCCATTGGCAGTCTCCCAAACAACGCTTCAATCTTTACAGCAGAAGTTTTTGCAATTCTGCCAGCTACGAAAACGGTAACTAATAAGCCAGGCAAACATATCATATGCTCCTATAGTATCTCCGTACTAAACGCGACAAAAAATCCAAACAACAATATTGAGCTTATATCAGAAATCCGACACCAACTTACAAAATCACCAAACAGCATTAAACTGATGTGGACTCCTGGTCTCGTTGGGATTGTCGGTAATGAGAATGCTGACCTTGCTGCAAACCTCGCCAACAACGCTCCTGTATTTCTATTTGATACATACACAAAACTGGATATTATAAAATATATACAGAAAGTAACAACATCAAATTTAAAGCATGACTGGAGTCTTTACAACACCATCACTACAAAAAAGCAAACCCCGAAAGACTTCAACCACGTTATCCCATAAATACTCCTAAGCAAAAAATTTCAAACTTCGTTCGCCTCAGACTTGGTCACACTGCTGCTTCACACGAACATCTTCTCACAAAAAACAGTCCACCAACTTTATTGTTATTTTAATGTCATCATCGTCATTATTGTAATGTCATCTTAGATTTAATACATATATTTGAAAATTGTTCTGTACTAACTCCTATATTTAAAAGCTTATCAAAAAACAAACCTATTTATAAGTAAAACCAATATTAACATCTAAGTTGTATATAATCAGAACCAATAGTTTATGTAGCTAGGTTCATCCAATTTTATATTACCATGTAATTTTAGTTACTTGTGAATAAATGTTAAAAAAATTAAATAGATAAAAAAAAATTGTTGTTTTATAAATTTCGGAAAAAGATTTAAATAGTGTAAAAATTTCATTATGTAACTTCGAATTAGATTAAATAGTAACTAAGAAATATAAAAATAAAAAATTTATAAATTTAGAATTGGTTTAAGGTAATATAGAAATTTGGAAATGTTTTGTAAGACTTCAAATTGAAAATATATACATAATATATATAAATATACAGCAGTTCGTTGGGAGGTATTCTAAATTACAATAAATCATATAAAGCAATTAGTGTATTCTAAATTATGAATATAAAATATTTAAATTTTAAAAAATTTTATCTAGATTTAAGTCATTATTTATTTTGTAATTATTAGACATAATTGCTATTTTTGTATTAAAAGTAAGTCGATTATCGATTGTCATTCGGCTGGTCGCGAACTTTTCCCAGGTAGGGAGGGATGTTGTGCTTTGATTTCCCACACCTTCAGAGGAAGTCGTCGTGCGTTGAACTCAATGCAATTTGAGTTGACTCGTTGCACATCGATTGCCCAATGCCTTTCATCGGGTAAAACGTGTATGCATTTTAGTCATCAAATTGTGCTGAGTTTTCAAACGCATCGGCTATCCAATGTTGAACTTGGACTTCGCGATCGATTCTATGACACGATAAGTCGAGTTGTAATTTAACCATTGAAGTGCGCGGTTATCTGTCTTTTTAATTCCCAATTTCATACATAACACTAGTGACCCTGATACTATTTCTTTAATTCTTTGAATCAACATACCCGCAAATATAGTTTTCATATTTTCTCCATTATTTTGAAAAGCAACAAATTCTGTAATATTTTCTACTAATTTCTTAACTTTATAATTTAAATCTTTTATACTACTCACTCTTAGTTTATTAATATCTCTCGTGAGCTGCATTTCATCTTTGCTTGGTTTAAAATGATGTTTTAACTTCTCTTTGCAATTATCCCAGTCTTCCGGTACGTCTGCATCTAGTATATTTTTTGGTACTCCATAAATTTTTGTGTTGTATATGATGTTGTAAACTTGAATTTGTTCCAGTGGGTGTTCTGATAAGACTTTGTCCACCGCTGCTATGAATGTTGGTAAATGTTTTGAATTACCTTCGAATGTTTTCAAATATTTGATTTCCTTTTCAATTCTTGCTCGGAAACTGATTTGCTGTTGCTTTGTTTGTCTTGTTAAAAGAGTTGTAAGTGCTATTACATACCGCTCCATTTGATTTGCCATTTTTTATTTTAGTTTATTATTTTTCTTTTGTAATTTTTTTATCACTGTACAGTTTTTTGTTAAATGAGTTGTACTCTTACAATGGCCACAGTATTTATTTTCTTTATATCCTTTTAGTTTTTAGACATATAATTATTCATTAATTCGTAATACACTATTACGCCTTCGTAGAATTGAATTTTCTTATTTTTCGTAGGTTGAACTCGACGACTGCGCCAATTATGTTACTTTACGTATTTCTTTTTACTCTGTTCACTTAATGAAACTTTTGTTGCAAATAAAAATTACCCGAAATGTTTTTAAGTAACTTTATTTCTTGGACTTGTTTGTTGGAGACTTGAGATACAACTGAACTTGAAATTATGATCGTTGGCCAACTCCAACTATCATTTCTTTAGTTTTTTGCTTACATCAGTGGTCATTTGTTTACATCTCTTGTGGACCAAGAGATTCTTTTTGTAGTCAACTAAACTGTTGACTTCACAATTTCATATTGATTATAACAACGGAAGTATTATTTGATATTGGTTTCAGTATGCAGTATTTATAAACATTGGAAGCTCCATAGGGGATGCTCCATCGTTTGTGCATATTGATTTTGGTTCTTTGCTTGTGCTTAGATATCTCAGTTGTTTATTTTAGTTTAGTTTAGTTTATTTTGCCAAAGTAAGACAACATTAATTATAAAAAAAAAAGATTACATTACATAGAAAATAAAGTAAAATACATTTGTTGCACTACGTATTATGTATATGGAAACATTTTTTTTTTCATTAATAAATCGGATTTGCTATGTTAGAGATTTGATAAACAAAAGAAAGTCAAGAAGAGTCTTCAAACATCTTCTATTTAGGATGTTTCTCCGGAAGTTTTCTCTATTCATATTTACATTGAACAAGTCAAAATATTTATTAAATGTTTTTGAACATCTATTGAAACATTCATGAGAAGCATAATTAGTCCTTGAGTTGCTCTCCTTTAAAAATTTGGTATGTCTTAAAATACGAACGTTAGGATTTACAGATATTTTGGAACACAAAAATGATGAGTTAATATTTCTATTTAAAAGATCGAACGCAAATAAAGCTTCGGACAACTCTCTACGATTTGCAAGACTGCACATATTAATAAGATTTAGTCGATGTGCGTAACGAGGTAGGACAAAACTGTCGGGACTCCATCCAAGACCTCTCAAGGCGAACAACAAAAATTGCTTTTGGATAGATTCAAGTTTCTTTATATCAACAGCATACAACGCAGACCATATTACACTACAGTACTCTAACAGTGACCGGACCAATGAACAATATATAGCTTTTTTGTTTATTTATTTTGTGTTCTGCTTTTTAATTCACTTAACTAAATAGATGATCTCAACTCAATCTGATTACAGTTCATATGATTTTATTTTCATAAACAAAAATTAACTTAAAATGGAAATGAGCTTGAGCGAGTTAAATGGATAAAATATAAACTTTATCGGTACAGATAGAAAATGACATAATGCAATGAATGTCATGTATGTAACTTACAATGAATATCTTATATGTAATTTGAATATCATATGTGTAACTCGCATGCAGTCAAAGCAATATGATCCCTTATTACTTCTATCGGCTGGCAGTGGCCTGCCGTTGGGAATCATATTGTTCTGAGTACAATGCACTCTATGGATACACAAGCAAGTCAAGTGTTATGCATTTCTATGCAATGCAACTGAATGTGAGAGGATCGGATATCGAGGCAAAGCCGAGGGTTGACAACCTGTTAATAGTCGTAGAGCAATTAATTAAGAGGTCGTTGGCTGTGACTCCTTCACAGTGGTGTTGCAGCTTACATTGAAGACAGTTTTGCACATGAATACCCACCCAAAAATCGATTTATGTATATAGCGCGGATGTCGTAAGGCTTTCATTTTGTTATCAAAAAGAGATCTATAAAATGTTGTGCTTTTATAGGTACACGAAATTAGCAAAAGTTTGTTCATAGATGAACTCAGTAAAATTCTTTTTGTAAGCAAAATTTGCAATTTAATTCTAACTGGGGATATACATATTGATATCCTAATTGTGTCCGACAAAGACTCTGAAAATTATTTATTTCTTCAGTCACCGACTAACCTTCAAGCCGGTCAGTTCGTTTGCGTTTGGTTTGTGTATACACATCTAATTCAAAGAGGTACGTTTAACCTATTCATATTAAACAACCTTCTTTCCTTTCGTTTTTTCTACAAAAAAGAAAAAAAAAATATATAAATAAACCATAAAAAACAATTTCAAGCAGTCAGTGAAGTTTTGCAACTATGGCCCCCGGGCCAGGTGTTGTTTCGGGTGGTCGGTTTGATGGTCTCGACATAGAGTCCCTCGCCGATGTCAACCCGCATAGCAAAAGAAGAAAAACCGCGAACATCACCCATTTAGACAAACAGAGTGCCACAATTTCAAACTCCGCTCCCTTTTCCGACCCCAAATTTATTGTCATTGCGCCAGCAGACAAAGAAAACCACTAAATAAAATCAGTGTGTTTCTACTAAAAAAAGCCATCGATGGTGTTCAAGATCAACAAACCATCACCATATAGTTATAATAAATAAGTTTCTGTTTGCCATACTATTAACCATTAAATTCATTAAACTTGCTAACCATACTCTACAATCCTCTTTACTTTCAAATTTCGTTAATTTAGCATTAATTTGTGAATTTAACTTGTAACACGATAACTTTGAACTCTATCAATAATTTTCATAATTTTCTTTTGTGCAGTCAGCATAAACACGCATTTGTAAATAATTAGGAATAAGCATTTTTTGTGTATAAATAATGTGTGACAAATAAAGACTTTTCAGATAGCTACGAGACAGAGACCAAGACTTTTAATTCGTTTCTTCCAGTGAGTCTGCTGGAAGCTGTTTTCAATTCTATTACAAGTGAACAAGGTGTTATAGTGTTTCACTGTAGCCACCTTACTCAGTCACAGTGAAAGAACTGTGGTCTGGCCGTCAATTCACTTGTAAAGATAAGGTTATCTAACTAGAATTCACTACGATAGAAGCATCGTAAACATTTGGTGACCCCGACGTAATCATTGCTTCCCTCACCAGCAGTAAGAAGCAATTTTCGCCAACATAAGCGTTGCCAGGGCTGAAACACTGGCAAACCCGCAAACACTGAAATCGGCTCAACTCGTTGAACTCGTACTAGACTTGATCTTTTGCTTCCCCTCATCAGCAGTAAGGAGCAATTGTCACTACCGAACGCGTTGCCAAGGCTATAACATTGGCATCTACATTGAACGTATCTTAAAGCTTTGCCAAGGCTATAACATTGGCATCAACAAAAAACATAACGATTTATATCATCTTTAAAATCTATATACATCATAAAAACACCGGATTTTTTGGAAACCATGGAAGAAATAGACGTATATAAAGTTGTGGCCAGGCAAAAGGCCATCACGGATGAGCTGCTACGTTTGCAGAGCAACATTTCTAAATATGGACCTGGACGGAAGACAGCAGAATACGCGAGGAAGCGGCTGGATTTGATTGAAGCTCTTTGGAGTGAGTTCGAAAAGAACCACAAAGACATCGAGGAGGTCGTAAAACACGATACACCATACATCCAGGGCGACACAGCTGGGAAGGTCAAGCAAATCTACCAATCGCTAACACAACACCTTCTTTCCGTGATGAAGGCTGGGACATCGGAAAGACAAGCTGAAAAAGAATCAGCAAAGGAAGACGTGATGAAGGCTGGGACATCGGAAAGACAATCTGAAAAGGAATCCGCAAGGGAAAATTGTGAAGCTACTTCTCATTCGCTAACCTCAACACCGAACCAGGACACAGACACAACAAAAGTGTTTCGAAGGCAAAGGGCAATCGTGCAGTCTTTGAAGCGATTGCTGGAAACCATAGAGGAGAGCTCAGAAGATTATTCAGGCACATGTTGCCGCCTAAAGATCGACCGAATAAAAAGCGTGTGGTCACAGATGGAGGAGGTTCATCAAAAAATTGCTGAACTCCTAGAAGACCCAGAGAATGCAGGTTATGACATCGAAGAGTACTTCGCATTTGAGGACAGAGTCCAGAAAAATCTCCTCATATTGTCAATCAAACTTGAAGGAGGCCATCCTGATTCCCGTCAATCTGACACATTGAGGCAAACGGCAAAATTACCTAAAATAACTTTGCCAAAGTTTGACGGAAACTACCTGACCTGGAGGCAATACTGCGACTTGTTTACCGAATTGGTCCACAATCAAAAAATAGCCGATTGTCAAAAGTTGTTTTACCTTAAAACAACTCTGGAAGGTGAAGCAGAAAAACTTATACGCCACTTCACCACCTCAGATGCCAACTACCACGCTGCTTGGAAGGTAGTCACTGAGCGGTACGAAAACCCTCGGTTACTAGTATCAGCGCTTATTAATAAATTAATGGCGCAGCCAACCAGCCACATGGAAACATCAAATCAAATAAAGGCATTGCACGACACTACAGTCGAATGCCTGCTGGGTCTGAAGAATCTAAATATCGACACAACAAACTGGGACCCACTACTAATGAACATTCTGATAAAAAAATTGGATCGGAATACTTTAACCCTTTGGGAGCAGTCCTTGAAACAGCCAAAGGAACTGCCTGATTTTGACCAGTTCATGACGTTTCTCGAGGCTCGTTTCCAATCATTAGAAGCATTGGGGGCAAAGACATACAGTAAACCATACTCTGACGATTCAAAACGCCCAAGAAAATTTGCTTTGTCTGCCATAAACGACGACAAATGCGTTATCTGCAACCTGGAAGGTCATCCACTGTTCAAGTGTCCCAAATTTAACTGCATGACAACAAGGGACAGAATAACACAAATCAAAGCCTTCAAACGATGTTTTAACTGCCTACGGTCTGGTCATCAAACCACAGATTGCAAATCTGGTCTTTGCACGAAATGCAACAAGTATCACCATACGTTACTTCACATATCAACCGAAGACAAAAAACAACAGGGTCCAACGGTAGCCAGTCGAAGCATTCTTTCGTCTGCAGTGAAGATGACAGCCAAACCCAATGAAAACGCCCCAATGCCACCAAACAATGCAACATTAGCAGCTTTCAACAGCACCCGGGAGGCGTACGTGTTTCTCAGCACCGTTAATGTCCAATTGATGACCCAAAATGGTTCGTCCATCAACTGTCGAGCGATTTTAGATTCCGGATCTCAAGTCAATCTTATAACTGAAAAGATGATACGGAAATTGGGACTACCTCTCACGTATCACCCCATGAGAGTCCAAGGAATCGGAGAAATTAAAAGAGAGTCACATCACCGAGCCAACATCAGCATCAAATCAAATGTGACCAACTTCAACACAAGACTAGAAGCAATTGTTCTACGTCAGATTGTGTCTCCTCAACCATCACAGACTTTAGACATCTCCAAATGGAAAATACCGGGAAACATACAACTAGCAGACCCCTTGTTCAATACGCCAAAGCACGTTGACCTACTTATTGGAGCAGAGTTCTTCCACCAACTTCTCTGCGTTGGGCAAATCAAACTAGGAGAGCAGCTCCCGCTTTTACAAAATACATTGCTGGGATGGGTAGTCACAGGCAAAATATGTGGGGAACCGTCTTCATCAACAAACATCTGCGGAGTTTATGCAGAAGAGAAATCTCTTGAAAAGGCAATTAGCAAATTTTGGGAAACCGAGGACGTATCTAGCTCCACATCAAACCGGACGCTGGCCGAAGAAAAATGCGAAGAACTTTTCAACCAAACGATTACCGGAGACAGTACAGGAAGATTTGTGGCCCATTTGCCATTTTCTGGTGGCCCTGAAAAGCTAGGGTGCTCTAGTGACATAGCATTGAGAAGATTTCATGCTTTGGAGCACAAATTGGAGCGAGATCACGAATTATACAAGCAATACATTGGCTTCATGGACGAGTACATCAAATTGGGGCATATGGTAGAGATCAACCTCGAAACCATTCAAACGCCAAACTACTTCCTGCCTCACTTTTGCGTCCTCAAACCAGAAAGCAGCAGCACAAAACTAAGAGTTATTTTTGATGCCTCGGCAAAGAGATCGTCCAATCTTTCGCTTAATGACATTCTGTGTGCCATTCCAACTATTCAAGATGAGTTGTTCACCATACTATTGCGTTTTAGATTGCCAAAATTCGTCATTAAGGCCGACATTCAAAAAATGTATCGGCAAATACGCGTAAGAGAAGAAGACCAACACTTCCAGTTAATATGGTGGCGACCCAAATCAACCCAAGCTCTAAAATGTTACAAGCTTTGCACTGTTACATACGGCACTACATCAGCTCCTTATCTCGCCACAAAATGCCTCCAGACTTTGGCTCAAGACTACTCTTCAAAGTATCCGTTAGGCTCACAGGTGCTGTTAATAGATTTCTACGTCGATGACGTGATGTCAGGATCAGACAGCTTACTCGAAGCAAAACACATTCAAGCCCAACTATCAGCATTGCTGCGGGAGGGAGGGTTTAAATTAAAAAAATGGTGCTCCAACAACCAACAATTACTCGCACACGTTCCACTAGAAGATCAAGAGATTCCTCTGTCCGATGACAACAATGAAGGCACGGTCAAAACTCTTGGATTGATATGGCGGCCTAAATCAGACGTCTTCAGCATAAAAACAAATTGCAGACCCCAGAGAAAATTCACCAAACGATCAGTAGCCTCAGATATAGCTCGTCTTTTTGATCCACTTGGGATTATAGCACCTGTAGTTATTGTGGCAAAATTGTTTCTTCAAGAACTGTGGGAGCTTAAGTACGACTGGGATGCAGCGCTACCAGAAGAGATGTACACCAGGTGGAAGAAGTTCTATCAGGGACTGCAAGAACTAGACAAGTTCAACATTTCCCGACACGTCTTCAGCGATACGATCCCTTCATCAGTTCAAATACACACATTTGCTGATGCTTCAGAAAAGGCTTATGGCGCAGCGGTATATGTCAGATCTATTAACAAAAATGGTACAATCATAGTACGATTACTATGCTCCAAATCTCGAGTCGCCCCAATGTCTAAAACAGCATCAGGGGCTAAGTCAATGACAAAACCTCGTTTGGAATTATGCGCAGCTCTACTAGCCGCTGAATTGTCAAACCGTGTGAAGCTTGATCTCAAATTGAAAGACGCAAACTGATTCTTGTGGACAGACTCTCAGATTGTAGTGAGTTGGATAAATTCCAATGCGGAATCATTCCAATCTTTTGTTGGACGTCGGATTGCAAGCATCCAAAGACTCACGGACCCTATTCAGTGGCGACATGTCAGCTCCAGCGACAATCCTTCAGATGTCCTATCAAGGGGGATCTCACCAGACAAACTTCAAGACCATCTCTTATGGAAATATGGTCCAAGATTTCTTCATGGCACTGAAGCCATATGGCCACTCCCATATAAGAAGGTTGTAGCCTTAATCACTAGTAATCAATCAACAAACATATTTGAAGGAATGAAACACTCTAATTCATTTCTTAAGATGCAAAGAATAACAGCCTACTGCCTGCGATTCATTCAGTCAACAAGAAACCTCAAGGGAAGATGCACTAGCCAAACCATCAAACAAGATAAAGGGAAGCCCATAAAAGGTATCTGCCCGTTATCCACTATAGAGCTAGATAACGCACTACATTGTATTTTGAAAGAAATGCAGGAGCAAGAATTTATAAGAGACATCCGTGCACTCAAAGCTCATCAAGAGCTTCACAAGGCGAGCCCGTTGATAGGTCTTGCGGTATTCTTAGATGACAAAGGAATATTACGAGTCGGAGGCAGACTAGAAAAATCGGAGCTGCCATATGACACCAAGCATCCAATACTCTTACCCCACAAGCATCCATTTGTCAAAATGATGATGTCAGATCTAGATATTGAGAATAATCATATTGGACCTCAAGGACTTCTTGCCATCACCAGACAAAAATTTTGGCCAATCAAAGGAAAGAATGTTGCGCTTTCTATCACACAAAACTGTATATCATGCATCAAGGTCAAACCCACTATGTATTCTCAAACTATGGGAAATTTACCAGCTCATAGAGTGCAACCAGCACGTCCCTTCATCAATGCCGGTGTAGACTTTTGTGGTCCATTATGGGTTCATTACCGAACGAGAGGAAGTAGGCCACAAAAGTGCTCTTTATCAATATTCTGCTGCTTTGCTACGAAGGCAGTTCATTTTGAAGTCGTAAGCGAATTAACCACATAAGCATTCATTGGAGCACTGAAAAGGTTCATGAGCCGACGAGGCCAAGTCAGAAACTTGTACTGCGATAACGCCACGAACTTCGTAGGTGCAAGAAACCAACTAGATGAGCTGAAAACAAGCATATATTCAAAACATGCCCAACATCAAATAACCACCAACTGCAGCTCTAAAGGCATTGACTTTCATTTTATTCCACCACGTGCTCCTCACTTCGGAGGACTATGGGAAGCAGCGGTCAAGTCTGCAAAACACCTACTACTATGTAAAGTTTCGAAGGCGTCACTCACCTACGAGGAGCTCGGAACCGTTACTGCAGAAGTCGAGGCCATTCTAAACTCCAGACCACTAACCGCAATGTCAGATAATCCAAATGAACTGGCTGTACTAACGCCGCGCAGGGTCACTTTTTAATAGGCGAGCCCCTAAAAGCAGCTGTTGATCAACATGCAGAACCACAAAGTAGGACACTAGTCACTAGGTGGAAGCTTGTGTCAACCATCAAGAAGGAGTTCTGGAAACGATGGTCCCAAGAATACCTGAACGAACTCCAACAACGAACAAAGTGGAAAACACAGTCGAAAAACGTTCAACCAGGCACAGTCGTGATTATCAAGGAAGACAACACTCCAGTAATGAAATGGCCACTAGGAAGAATCGAAAAGGTGATTCACGGAAACGACGGACATGTCCGGGTTGCAGAAGTTCGAACAAAATCTGGAGTACTATGTCGTCCCATACACAAGCTAGCTCCACTAGTAGAAGGCAGCCAAAGCTCACTGGGCTTTCAACCTGATGCATCTCTAACAAGTCGAAAACGCAAACTAGATGAACAAGAAGACATCGACGAGTCCAGTTCATCATCTAAACCAACAAAACAATCAACGCCCAAATCATCCCGGTCAGGATTGCTTACTCTTTTAATAATAGCTCTGCTATTACCAATTATAGCTGCCAGTGATGTAGAAGTCATCAAGTTTAATAGCTCGGCACCTGGCATACATTTCCAAAAACAAGGAACGATAAGCTTGATTCACAGCAAATGGAATCTAGTGTTATACTATAATCTTGCTTCATATCGAAAAGAAATTCAAGCACTCGAAAACAGCACTATCGTACTAAAACATCTATGCGATCAGTTGTCGTTTCAAGGATCATGCGCTCAAGTTGTTCAACAAATAGAACTGATCGAACACGAGGTAACGGAAGATAATATATTTCTTTCAACTAAACAAGGGAGGTTTAAAAGAGGAGCTATAGATGTCGTAGGAAACATAGCAAATTCGCTTTTTGGAGTTCTCGACTCTAGATACTCAGAAGAAGTAACTCGTCATTTCGAAGAGTTGCATTCAAATGAAGACTAATTACTGAAACTTGCGAAAAATCAGACTTCAATTTTAGACTCAACAGTGAACATAATGAAACAAAATCAAGAAGCCATGTCCAAAAAACACAGCATGCTTGAAACCCTATTTAAGCAGATAATACATCGAATCAACAATTTGACCGAGGAAGTGTACCAGACTAAGATTAAGTAGCTTTTTTCGTCATGGTCTATTAACGCCACATTGCTTATAATGAACATACAGCGCACCCAAAATTCAATAACTGATGTTTTGGCAGATACTCACCAAGGACGAATAAATCATCTACTCCTCCACAACAACTCAACGGTGAAATCACCATAATTAGAAACCATTTACCATCAGGACTTCGACTTCCAGTTGAGGCCGAAAACATATTGACTCTATACAAGCTTATGTCAATTACCGGACAAATAGCCTCGGACTACCTAATTTTTAAAATTGAACTACCATTGGTCGAGTTGGAAGAATTCACGATGTTTAACAAGGTTCCGATCCCAGCAGTTGTCAACAAAACCTTCATAGCAATACAATCATCAATAAGTGTCCTGGCAGTGAGTCCTCACCACGACGAATACTACCCTGTAACCGAAGGTGACCTCACTTCATGTATCATAATGAACGGGGTTCATTATCTGTGCCCCCAATCTCATCCAGTATACAGATGTGGAACAAACCTCAGCATCTGCGAAATAAATTTACTCAACAACGCTTCGGACCTGTCGGGATGTGAGCTCAATCTTATTCAAACCAATTCTGTTTGAAAAAAACTGCCTGAGGTAAATCAATGGATTTTCGCCGTCAAAGAAGAAACAACGCTGAATACCGTTTGTGATCGCCAAACTATCTTCATTAAGATACAGGGAAGTGGCCTTTTAAAAATGCAACCGTCTTGCGTGGCCAAACATCAACATCTAACTCTTCAAGGGCTACAAATTCACTCAAACAATATACGAGTGTCGCATACCAGACAAAGCGGTGATATAACTTCTGAAAACATCAGCCGCCTTACAGCTCTCAAGTATTATTCATCAAACATGAGTTCATTCCACACAGATCTGCTAGAACTTCAAAAGCAGATTAAGTCACAACAGCTAGAACTCCCAAATCACATATATCAACATAACATCCCGCACACCATCATGAGCTCTCTTGGTTTTCTCAGTGCAATGACCGTCCTCATATACCTAGCATGCCGGTGTTGCATTTCTCGATTCAAACAAAGAATGCCATCACCACCAATACCAGCACCTAGAAATGAACCATCATCCAGCTACAGTTTCCAGGTCTAATAGCTTCTGATGAATCCACAGCATATCATCAGCGTGGGGCAGGATGTTCAAGATCAACAAACCATCACCATATAGTTATAATAAATAAGTTTCTGTTTGCCATACTATTAACCATTAAATTCATTAAACTTGCTAACCATACTGTACAATCCTCTTTACTTTCAAATTTCGTTAATTTAGCATTAATTTGTGAATTTAACTTGTAATACGATAACTTTGAACTCTATCAATAATTTTCATAATTTTCTTTTGTGCAGTCAGCATAAACACGCATTTGTAAATAATTAGAAATAAGCATTTTTTGTGTATAAATAATGTGTGACAAATAAAGACTTTTCAGATAGCTACGAGACAGAGACCAAGACTTTTAATCCGTTTCTTCCAGTGAGTCTGCTGGAAGCTGTTTTCAATTCTATTACAAGTGAACAAGGTGTTATAGTGTTTCATTGTAGCCACCTTACTCAGTCACAGTACAAGAACTGTGGTCTGGCCGTCAATTCAATTGTAAAGAAAAGGTTATCTAACTAGAATTCACTACGATAGAAGCATCGTAAACAGATGGTATTAGCACTGGCTACGAGTATACGAGTATAACCCAGTTGCGAGATGGTAATTTGTTAATCTTGTGCAAATCCAAAAAAGTAGGTGGCCTATCTCTTTCTAGCTAAGAAAACACTTTCCAATATCTGCCCAATAACAGTGTCACTTCACTCTAACCTTAATGAATCTAAAGGAACCGTATATGCTCCCTGTTTAATTGACGTCAATGAACAAGAAATTATTCGTGAGATGAAAACTCAGGGCGTCACAGACGTTTACAAATTTAAGGAAACTAGAGATAATGTCAGCCGATGCACTGGTCTGGTATTGTTTACCTTTGATCTCTTCCGTCCCCCCACTATTCTGAACATTGGTTAGTACAACGTCAAAGTAGAGGAATATTTCCCCAATCCAATGCGCTGTCGCAAATGCCAAATACTTGAGCACACAACGAAACGGTGTAACAATGAACCGGCATGTGAGGTTTGTAATGAAACCCCACACCCCGACCCCCAACGAAATGGAATCGTATACTCTGTGCAAACTGTAATCAAGATCACCCATCGTCAGCAAAAACTTGTCCTCGGTACTTGCAGTCCAAAGAGATATTGAAAATTAAAACAATAAACAAATGCAGCATATCAGAGGCTAAGCAAATATACAACGAACAAAACCCCCCGTCCACTTTACCCGACCGACAGCTTTGCCAATGTCGCCAGTAATGCTAACCTACGTAAACCGGTTTCTCCTACAATCAACAACAAAAGCCCACTCAATCCACTTGAAGTGGCTGATGAAACCAATCTACAAAAACAACAGTGAACATAATGAAACAAAATCAAGAAGCCATGTCCAAAAAACACAGCATGCTTGAAACCCTATTTAAGCAGATAATACATCGAATCAACAATTTGACCGAGGAAGTGTACCAGACTAAGATTAAGTAGCTTTTTTCGTCATGGTCTATTAACGCCACATTGCTTATAATGAACATACAGCGCACCCAAAATTCAATAACTGATGTTTTGGCAGATACTCACCAAGGACGAATAAATCATCTACTCCTCCACAACAACTCAACGGTGAAATCACCATAATTAGAAACCATTTACCATCAGGACTTCGACTTCCAGTTGAGGCCGAAAACATATTGACTCTATACAAGCTTATGTCAATTACCGGACAAATAGCCTCGGACTACCTAATTTTTAAAATTGAACTACCATTGGTCGAGTTGGAAGAATTCACGATGTTTAACAAGGTTCCGATCCCAGCAGTTGTCAACAAAACCTTCATAGCAATACAATCATCAATAAGTGTCCTGGCAGTGAGTCCTCACCACGACGAATACTACCCTGTAACCGAAGGTGACCTCACTTCATGTATCATAATGAACGGGGTTCATTATCTGTGCCCCCAATCTCATCCAGTATACAGATGTGGAACAAACCTCAGCATCTGCGAAATAAATTTACTCAACAACGCTTCGGACCTGTCGGGATGTGAGCTCAATCTTATTCAAACCAATTCTGTTTGAAAAAAACTGCCTGAGGTAAATCAATGGATTTTCGCCGTCAAAGAAGAAACAACGCTGAATACCGTTTGTGATCGCCAAACTATCTTCATTAAGATACAGGGAAGTGGCCTTTTAAAAATGCAACCGTCTTGCGTGGCCAAACATCAACATCTAACTCTTCAAGGGCTACAAATTCACTCAAACAATATACGAGTGTCGCATACCAGACAAAGCGGTGATATAACTTCTGAAAACATCAGCCGCCTTACAGCTCTCAAGTATTATTCATCAAACATGAGTTCATTCCACACAGATCTGCTAGAACTTCAAAAGCAGATTAAGTCACAACAGCTAGAACTCCCAAATCACATATATCAACATAACATCCCGCACACCATCATGAGCTCTCTTGGTTTTCTCAGTGCAATGACCGTCCTCATATACCTAGCATGCCGGTGTTGCATTTCTCGATTCAAACAAAGAATGCCATCACCACCAATACCAGCACCTAGAAATGAACCATCATCCAGCTACAGTTTCCAGGTCTAATAGCTTCTGATGAATCCACAGCATATCATCAGCGTGGGGCAGGATGTTCAAGATCAACAAACCATCACCATATAGTTATAATAAATAAGTTTCTGTTTGCCATACTAATAACCATTAAATTCATTAAACTTGCTAACCATACTGTACAATCCTCTTTACTTTCAAATTTCGTTAATTTAGCATTAATTTGTGAATTTAACTTGTAATACGATAACTTTGAACTCTATCAATAATTTTCATAATTTTCTTTTGTGCAGTCAGCATAAACACGCATTTGTAAATAATTAGAAATAAGCATTTTTTGTGTATAAATAATGTGTGACAAATAAAGACTTTTCAGATAGCTACGAGACAGAGACCAAGACTTTTAATCCGTTTCTTCCAGTGAGTCTGCTGGAAGCTGTTTTCAATTCTATTACAAGTGAACAAGGTGTTATAGTGTTTCATTGTAGCCACCTTACTCAGTCACAGTACAAGAACTGTGGTCTGGCCGTCAATTCAATTGTAAAGAAAAGGTTATCTAACTAGAATTCACTACGATAGAAGCATCGTAAACAGATGGTATTAGCACTGGCTACGAGTATACGAGTATAACCCAGTTGCGAGATGGTAATTTGTTAATCTTGTGCAAATCCAAAAAAGTAGGTGGCCTATCTCTTTCTAGCTAAGAAAACACTTTCCAATATCTGCCCAATAACAGTGTCACTTCACTCTAACCTTAATGAATCTAAAGGAACCGTATATGCTCCCTGTTTAATTGACGTCAATGAACAAGAAATTATTCGTGAGATGAAAACTCAGGGCGTCACAGACGTTTACAAATTTAAGGAAACTAGAGATAATGTCAGCCGATGCACTGGTCTGGTATTGTTTACCTTTGATCTCTTCCGTCCCCCCACTATTCTGAACATTGGTTAGTACAACGTCAAAGTAGAGGAATATTTCCCCAATCCAATGCGCTGTCGCAAATGCCAAATACTTGAGCACACAACGAAACGGTGTAACAATGAACCGGCATGTGAGGTTTGTAATGAAACCCCACACCCCGACCCCCCAGCGAAATGGAATCGTATACTCTGTGCAAACTGTAATCAAGATCACCCATCGTCAGCAAAAACTTGTCCTCGGTACTTGCAGTCCAAAGAGATATTGAAAATTAAAACAATAAACAAATGCAGCATATCAGAGGCTAAGCAAATATACAACGAACAAAACCCCCCGTCCACTTTACCCGACCGACAGCTTTGCCAATGTCGCCAGTAATGCTAACCTACGTAAACCGGTTTCTCCTACAATCAACAACAAAAGCCCACTCAATCCACTTGAAGTGGCTGATGAAACCAATCTACAAAAACCGGTTTCTGATAAAAAAATCTCTGCTCCTTCTAACAATAACCTCTCACCATCAACTTCAGCAGTAGCCTCATCAGGTAAAATCTCTAATTCCACCATAGCGTCTAGTTCTTCTCACCACAACCAAAATCAAAACTCTCTCACAAAAACAACTAACCATACCCAATGCTCAAATTTATCATCTTCTCAAACTCTCTCAAACACAAATCAATTAAGCTCTAACCCCTGTGCACATAAATCAAACATTATAGTCCAAGATCCCAGAGCGATAAGACCTAACTTATTTTCACACGAATAAAACATTAAGTTTTCAGTAGCGTAACGTGTGCCTTGAATACCTACGCGCTTGTTGAACTTGAACAAGTGACACCTGGGCAGGTACCAGGTGAGAAAGGTAACTAAAAATGAGAGTTATCTTACTTATTTTCACATGGCTGATTTTTATATATATCATGTAGAATATTATTTTAAAGTAATATTATAAGTGTCAGACACTTTTGCTTGACCAGAGCTTTTGTCAGACACTTTAAAGCTACCCAAAAAATTATTGAACTTTACTTATTTTCACATGACTGATTTTTGAATATGTTATTGACGTATTTGTTTAAAAGTTATATTCAATCAGTCAGACAAATCAGAGTGACCAAACATCCCGTAAGACAAAAATTATTCAGCCAGAAGTATGAGGGCGAGATCACTATGTAGTCTATTGATTATGCCATTTCTTAAGGAACTCGAAATTGAATAGACTTTTTTTTGCATGAATCGATTAATGGGTTAATTTTAGAGAAAAAACAGAAAGTGCTATTAAATTAGAGGGTGCAATTCGGAGATATGGGTTCTAAACCATCTTCATTCGTTTTTTCAATATATCTCGAGAACGAAGCAAAATTTTGATGCAATTCCAAGGACGTTTTTTGTAGAAATCAATTTTTGCTTACATCAGTGGTCATTTGTTTACATCTCTTGTGGACCAAGAGATTCTTTTTGTAGTCAACTAAACTGTTGACTTCACAATTTCATATTGATTATAACAACGGAAGTATTATTTGATATTGGTTTCAGTATGCAGTATTAATAAACATTGGAAGCTCCATAGGGGATGCTCCATCTGTTTGTGCATATTGATTTTGGTTCTTTGTTTGTGCTTAGATATCTCAGTTGTTTATTTTAGTTTAGTTTAGTTTATTTTGCCAAAGTAAGACAACATTAATTATAAAAAAAAAAGATTACATTATAGAAAATAAAGTAAAATACATTTGTTGTACTACGTATTATATGGAAACATTATTTTTTTTTTCATTAATAAATCGGATTTGCTATGTTAGAGATTTGATAAACAAAAGAAAGTCAAGAAGAGTCTTCAAACATCATTCTATTTAGGATGTTTCTCCGGAAGTTTTCTCTATTCATACTTACATTGAACAAGTCAAAATATTTATTAAATGTTTTTGAACATCTATTGAAACATTCATGAGAAGCATAATTAGTCCTTGAGTTGCTCTCCTTTAAAAATTTGGTATGTTTTAAAATACGAATGTTAGGATTTACAGATATTTTGGAACACAAAAATGATGAGTTAATATTTCTATTTAAAAGATCGAACGCAAATAAAGCTTCGGACAACTCTCTACGATTTGCAAGACTGCACATATTAATAAGATTTAGTCGATGTACGTAACGAGGTAGGACAAAACTGTCGGGATTCCATCCAAGACCTCTCAAGGCGAACAACAAAAATTGCTTTTGGATAGATTCAAGTTTCTTTATATCAACAGCATACAACGGAGACCATATTACACTACAGTACTCTAACAGTGACCGGACCAATGAACGATATATAGCTTTTTTGTTTATTTATTTTGTGTTCTGCTTTTTAATTCACTTAACTAAATAGATGATCTCAACTCAATCTGATTACAGTTCATATGATTTTATTTTCATAAAAAAAAAATTACTTAAAAAGGAAATGAGCTTGAGCGAGTTAAGTTGGTGTTGCAGCTTACATTGAAGACAGTTTTGCACATGAATACCCAAAAATCGATTTATGTATATAGCGCGGATGTCGTAAGGCTTTCATTTTGTTATCAAAAAGAGATCTATAAAATGTTGTGCTTTTATAGGTACACGAAATTAGCAAAAGTTTGTTCATAGATGAACTCAGTAAAACTCTTTGTGTAAGCAAAACTTGCAATTTAATTCTAACTGGGGATATACATATTGATATCCTAATTGTGTCCGACAAAGACTCTGAAAATTATTTATTTCTTCAGTCACCGACTAACCTTCAAGCCGGTCAGTTCGTTTGCGTTTGGTTTGTGTATACACATCTAATTCAAAGAGGTACGTTTAACCTTTTCATATTAAACAACCTTCTTTCCTTTCGTTTTTTCTACAAAAAAGAAAAAATAAAAAAATAAATAAACAATAAAAAACAATTTCAAGCAGTCAGTGAAGTTTTGCAATTATGGCCCCCGGGCCAGGTGTTGTTTCGGGTGGTCGGTTTGATGGTCTCGACATAGAGTCCCTCGCCGATGTCAACCCGCATAGCAAAAGAAGAAAAACCGCGAAAATCACCCATTTAGACAAACAAAGTGCCACAATTTCAAACTCCGCTCCATTTTCCGACCCCAAATTAATTGTCATTGCGCCAGCAGACAAAGAAAACCACTAAATAAAATCAGTGTGTTTCTACTAAAAAAAGCCATCGATGGTATTAGCACTGGCTACGAGTATACGAGTATAACCCAGTTGCGAGATGGTAATTTGTTAATCTTGTGCAAATCCAAAAAAGTAGGTAGCCTATCTCTTTCTAGCTAAGAAAACACTTTCCAATATCTGCCCAATAACAGTGTCACTTCACTCTAACCTTAATAAATCTAAAGGAACCGTATATGCTCCCTGTTTAATTGACGTCAATGAACAAGAAATAATTCGTGAGATGAAAACTCAGGGCGTCACAGACGTTTACAAATTTAAGAAAACTAGAGATAATGTCAGCCGATGCACTGGTCTGGTATTGTTTACCTTTGATCTCTTCCGTCCCCCCACTATTCTGAACATTGGTTAGTACAACGTCAAAGTAGAGGAATATTTCCCCAATCCAATGCGCTGTCGCAAATGCCAAATACTTGAGCACACAACGAAACGGTGTAACAATGAACCGACATGTGATGTTTGTAATGAAACCGCTTACCCCGACCCTCCAGCGAAATGCAATCGTATACTCTGTGCAAACTGTAATCAAGATCACCCATCGTCAGCAAAAACTTGTCCTCGGTACTTGCAGTCCAAAGAGATATTGAAAATTAAAACAATAAACAAATGCAGCATGTCAGAGGCTAAGCAAATATACAACGAACAAAACCCCCCGTCCACTTTACCCGACCGACAGCTTTGCCAATGTCGCCAGTAATGCTAACCTACGTAAACCGGTTTCTCCTACAATCAACAACAAAAGCCCACTCAATCCACTTGAAGTGGCTGATGAAACCAATCTACAAAAACCGGTTTCTGATAAAAAAATCTCTGCTCCTTCTAACAATAACCTCTCACCATCAACTTCAGCAGTAGCCTCATCAGGTAAAATCTCTAATTCCACCATAGCGTCTAGTTCTTCTCACCACAACCAAAATTAAAACTCTCTCACAAAAACAACTAACCATACCCAATGCTCAAATTTATCATCTTCTCAAACTCTCTCAAACACAAATCAATTAAGCTCTAACCCCTGTGCACATAAATCAAACATTATAGTCCAAGATCCCAGAGCGATAAGACCTAACTTATTTTCACACGAATAAAACATTAAGTTTTCAGTAGCGTAACGTGTGCCTTGAATACCTACGCGCTTGTTGAACTTAAACAAGTGACACCTGTGCCCCTGTTCTGTAACTATCGCCTCGATAAAAGCAGGCGATAAACGGTGAAAAATGGAACGAAATCTTACTAAATTCATAGAATTTCGTTCCATTTTCCACCGTTTATCGCCAAGGCGATAGTTACAGAACAGGGGCACTGGGCAGGTACCAGGTGAGAAAGGTAACTAAAAATGAGAGTTATCTTACTTATTTTCACATGGCTGATTTTTATATATATCATGTAGAATATTATTTTAAAGTAATATTATAAGTGTCAGACACTTTTGCTTGACCAGAGCTTTTGTCAGACACTTTAAAGCTACCCAAAAAATTATTGAACTTTACTTATTTTCACATGACTGATTTTTGAATAAGTTATTGACGTATTTGTTTAAAAGTTATATTCAATCAGTCAGACAAATCAGAGTGACCAAACATCCCGTAAGACAAAAATTATTCAGCCAGAAGCATGAGGGCGAGATCACTATGTAGTCTATTGATTATGCCATTTCTTAAGGAACTCGAAATTGAATAGACTTTTTTTGCATGAATCGATTAATGGGTTAATTTTAGAGAAAAAACAGAAAGTGCTATTAAATTAGAGGGTGCGATTCGGAGATATGGGTTCTAAACCATCTTCATTCGTTTTTTCAATATATCTCGAGAACGAAGCAAAATTTTGATGCAATTCCAAGGACGTTTTTTGTAGAAATCATTTCAGTTTTTCATCATTTTCATACTGACAGCATTTATTTTTATTTTGTTGAAAAAAAAACAACGTTTTTTAGTCAATGAAATGGTATTTGTTATACAAAAAAGTGATTTATAGACTTATTTTTGGATTTTTTTTACTAAACAATATAAGTGTATAATGCTGGTAGTACATATTATATTTCTTCAATAACATTTTGAAGGTCTATATCGACATCAACATCTAAACATCATCAAAAATGTGCTCTTCTGCAATATCGGCTACTTGCAAACTATCCCAATGAACTCCCATACATTCTTTACAAAATATTGAGCAAGCCATTTGTAGTTTTCTGCAACCAAAGCTTCCATGGCAACCTATAGTGCAACCAACCACAACCCATTTTTTTAAGCAATATCTCTGGTGCTGGAGGTGCAATTGGGCGAATCGGAATCAATGCACAACCTCAGTTCAGAGAATTTACATAAGTGGTTTCAGTGCCACTGTTGGATTTGGAAAAAAGAGAAGCGAGTCCAAATGCTGTATTTTAAAATACGGTAAGTTCAAGATACTGTATTATGCTGTATGATACTGCATGCTCATAATGCTGTATGGTTAATTTGGTTAATTATTTCAAAATACTGTATTTCAAAACACTGTATGTACAAAATACTGTATGATCAAAACACTGTAGGTCAAAATTCTGTATTACAAAATTCTTCATCTCAAAATGCTGTATTAGCAAAGCACTGTATATCAAGAATCTGTTTGTAAAAATACTATATTTTTGCATAATTCTGTTCTTTAACTTCCATTAAACATAAAGCAGAACTCGATTAATGTGTTTTTCTTTTATTGAAAATCTTAACAAATGTGCAACCAGAATACATTAATAAGTCAAAGATAAGTAAAGTCAGTATGAAAATGATGAAAAACAACGATAAATGTCTATGTTCAAGTGACAATATTTCGGTGAATTTCAAACATAGAAAGTTTTCTGATAAAGCATTTTAAAGAAAATTTTATTTACTTTCTTTTATATTGGGCATTGCCTATACCTATCTGCAGCCAGAAAGAAATGCCATTAAAAAAACTGACAAAACTCAAAAATTGGAAAAAATTGACTGTTTTTTGTCGGGAATTTTATTATTTTGGATAAAAAATATTTTTGTATAATTTTTCAAAAGATACATTTCGATGGGAAAATTTGATTTCTACAAAAAACGTCCTTGGAATTGCATCAAAATTTTGCTTCGTTCTCGAGATATATTGAAAAAACGAATGAAGATGGTTTAGAACCCATATCTCCGAATCGCACCCTCTAATTTAATAGCACTTTCTGTTTTTCTCTAAAATTAACCTATTAATCGATTCATGCAAAACAAGTCTATTCAATTTCGAGTTCCTTAAGAAATGGCATAATCAATAGACTACATAATGATTTCGCCCTCATACTTCTGGCTGAATAATTTTTGTCTTACGGGATGTTTGGTCACTCTGATTTGTCTGACTGATTGAATATAACTTTTAAACAAATACGTCAATAACTTATTCAAAAATCAGTCATGTGAAAATAAGTAAAGTTCAATAATTTTTTGGGTAGCTTTAAAGTGTCTGACAAAAGCTCTGGTCAAGCAAAAGTGTCTGACACTTATAATATTACTTTAAAATAATATTCTACATGATATATATAAAAATCAGCCATGTGAAAATAAGTAAGATAACTCTCATTTTTAGTTACCTTTCTCACCTGGTACCTGCCCAGGTGTCACTTGTTCAAGTTCAACAAGCGCGTAGGTATTCAAGGCACACGTTACGCTACTGAAAACTTAAGGTTTTGTTGTGTTGTATGAGAAACGCATTAAGAGTTTCATAAAAAACTCAAACAACACAATAAACCATAACCCACCTCAAAATGATTCAAATAAAATATACGAATCAAGGTCATCAAGCGGTTCGTTTGTAAATAAACAAACGAGCACGCTTGATAGACCATTAATAATTCACAAATGCCCGGTCATCGGTTTGTCGCCAAACCGAAACGGAAGGGCGAAAAGAATAATAAAAACCTAGTTGCTGGTTCATATGACCACCATATGAACCAACAACAGGCCAAAGACCTAATGCTGACGAGTTGAATTGCACTCATGAAAGTCGGGCAGTGACGAAATTCGTTTTTGCAAAGAACAAATTCTTGCAAAACAATTAAAGTAAATTCTTGGCTTAGCAGAAAATGAATTGATGTCGATAACATCGATAACAATTCATGGACAATTAATTTGGTATAAATAGTAAATGAAAATGAAGTCAATTACAATCAGTGTCAGTCAGTAACAGTAAGATACAGTCAATAACAGGCAGTAACAGTCAGTAACAATCAGTTGTACATTTTATCAATCAACCATAATAAAGAAGTAAGTTCTTTTTGTAAACAAATAACCCCATCTTTAATTTCTCAGGTGCATTCAGAGATACCAAATGGTATCTCTGCTAAGTAGGCCTCGTCGCCTCCCATTTTAATTGGCCCCAGTGTGCCTTTATCCGCTGGCTTTCCCCTTCCCTTTTCCCCTATAATTTTGAATAATCTTGGATCCATGTGTATGGATCCAAATGTACATTGGTGTTCGAGTGCCCCTGACCAGAACTAGGGTTCTCGCCTTACACGGGCCAAGTAGGTTAATTTCATGTTGTTGAATTTCAATAACATAACAATTCGCAGCCGGTAGGATAGTACGACCAGTTTGGAGAATAAACCTGGTTAAATGAAACACCCTCCATGTTTCAGCGTACTATGCTACGAACCTAGTTACCTTTACCAAAGGTTCCGTTAGTACGATTCCGTTTTTTCTTTTTCTATTTTTAAAAAAAAAAAAAAATTTTTCAATTGATAACTTCCATTTAAAAAAAAAAAAAATAATAAAAATGTGTGTTTACAATTTTTAGTTCGGAAGGGTTTTCTTTCCCTACGATTGATTCACTCTTGCCAGTTTCCTGTTGCGCGTTTCGTTTGTTTGGAAAACTTTCTTTTTCTTATCTCTTCTTTTTTTTTGTTTCTTCTTTTCCTAACTACTGTTTATGGATCCTAAACCCTCTGAGGTAGAGGTACTGCTCGAGGAAATCCAGCAGTTAAATAAGGAAAAGAAAGAGCAAGGTCAAGAGATTAAAAACTTCAATAATACCCTACTAGCAGAGTGGAAGGCTCTTGTGGGAAAAGAAGTTTTTAATCTAAAATACAATCAAATAAGCTTGCAGTGGGGACAACTCACGAGGCTGGAAACAACGGATGCTATACTCTTTGAGTATATAGAATCCGTCAAGTCCCTCGAATCGAAACTTGAAAACGACATCCGAGACCTCAAGCTTGAGTTGAACAATCACCTAAGAGCTCGAAAAAAATTAGAGAAAAGCCAACAGGAAGCTGAAAATACGAACAGCCAGGCTGAAGAAATAATTTCAGACCTGTCTAAACGTATAACAATCCTCGAGGCTAGGGAAGAGGAAGTCAAACGGAAACAGGCTGTTTTAAGAAATAAGGAGACAGAGTTCCAAAGTGGGATAGAAAAACTAAGAAGGCGTGAGGAAATTTTCGAATATCAGATTCAATCTTTGAATGACGAAGTTGTCGGTTTACGAAAAAATAAAACCATTCGTAAAACTATAGTCACTCAAACCTCAGTACAAGCCGACACACCCACATTGGAAACACCTCCATTGGAAATTAGCAAACTTTCAGACGCGAAAAGGGAAATCAAAATGTCGTTAGGATTTGAGAAGCTCCTTAAATTGTCGCACGGAATACCTGAATTTTCAGGAGGAACCGATGCTAGGGTAGCCCAAAAGTTACAAACATTCCTGACATGCATTCGCCCGATAATTAATCACATACCTGCTGAGGACGAGAAACTTTTCCTCCAAATTCTCGATACCAAGTTGCGAGAAGATGCGCTCGATCTCATCCAAACTACTAAGCCAGTAGATTTCAAAGACTTCGAGAATATACTCAACCGGGCTTACTTACCCATTGAGGATTACAACGATCTTGTTAATTGCTTAATAACTAGTCGCCAAAGCCAATTTGAGACTTTGAATACTTTCATAAGCAGGCTAAGACATGCCCTATCCCAATGCCGCGAAGCGGCAGAGATTAAATACGGTGATAACTCTGAGATTGTGAAAACCCAGCTCTCAGACTTTGCAAAATCGGCTCTCGCATCAGGAGTTGCAAACAAACAGCTGGGACAATACCTATTCACCCAGGGAACTCAAAATTTCGAAGAACTGGTCCGAACGGCCCTCAGCATGGAGAAGCATGTTCAAAGAGTAGAAACGATACCATTTTCGCAAATGGCTTGTAACTCGACCTTTTCAACAAACGAAAAAAGTAATCCCCCGTCTTACCAAAAACGTGAATCGGTACACCCAGAAAATAGAACTAAATTAAACATCACTTGTAATTTCTGTAAAAACAGGGGACACACATATAGTGATTGCCTTAAAAGACAGAATACTCCGGTCTGTCAATTATGTAAACTGTACGGACATGAAGCAACGACCTGCGGAACAAATACAAATCCCCGATTCAGTAGGAATGAAGCACCTAGGAGAGATAATCTCAACGAATCTAGAACTTTCCCAAATCAAAGGGGTAGTAACCAAAACGGGTATTATAAAAATAACTACCCCCGACAATATAATGGAGTGAGTTCGGAATCAAATCGAATCAACCCATTTAGAACCAATAACCAACAATTTCCAAATAATACAACAGTTCATACTAATAATAATGAACGCAAAGTATACAATATGGGGGCACTATGCGAATGGTGTGGAAGGAACACCCATTCGATCGACCAATGTACATTTAGGAATAAGTGGCAATCAAACCATTTGGGAAACTCCCGTTAGTCGGGCGAAAAGTCCCACCCTCGACTTTAAACGTTGAAACGAAAAAATCATGGCAACCCAAAAAGAAAATTTCCCTACCCTCAATCGAAATCGAGATTGAGTTAGGAGAAAACAAACTGACCCGACTACTAATAGATACGGGCTCAGAAGTCAGTCTCCTCAAAAGAAGGATGATAGACAGTAAGATTTTTGTTAATACCAATAAAAAACTTACCATCAACACACCTTGTGGTATCGGTTATACTCTAGGAGAATGCACTGGTACTATACAAATTCCCTCGCTCCCCTCTTGTCAATTTCAAGTCGTAGAGAATGACCTAGCCATCCCTGGTGATGGAATTCTAGGGTATAATTTCTTAGGAAGATACTGTAACGTAGAAGGTCCTAATAGATTATTAACATTCCCATCAATTCTTGGACAAAATTCGAAGGAATATTGTGTACCACTGAGATACTCAAACATGACCGAAAAATATGAATTACCCATTTCACACAATGGTAGCTGTTTCACGGGGAATCACTAGCATGTGAACAACTCGAATGAAATTAAACAGATAATTCATAACAACCACGACCAAAAGGTGAAGCCAAAACCAACCAAACTAAATTTTGCAAGCAATTCACCGGAAGAGAAATGTATTTTGCGGCGCTGTAACGCGACCGGCCTAGACATCGACTCTGAAGGCTTATCTTCAAAAAATTTAAATGTTTGGAAGTCAACTTCCGTTTTGCAATCTCAAAGTTCACCTCGCAAAGTGAAAACGAGAGAAGAAAAACAAAAAGGAAGAATGACTGAAAATGTGCAAAACGTACCTTCGCAATGGCAGAAAAAACACATTCTCAGGCAAAAAGACGTGCCGGCTTATGATGGAAGAAACTTTCAAAACGAAGTAAATAGAATAATGACTATCGATATCTCCGATATCAACAACCCAAAAAATAAAAATAAAACTCGGTATACAACCGAAAGCAAAACAAATAATATGACACTGCACACTGCAGACCCACAAATTAACTCCGAAAGTGAATCACAGCAGCAAGACCTGCAATATATACAAACAAAAGAAAAATTGAACTTGCAAATGTTCAACCCAATTAAAGCATATTTACTCTACTTCATAACTCTTATAACGATAATGCTCTCGGACATATTAAAAGAGATAGTTTGTAGAATACTAAATACAATTAATCAAAAAAGATTAGATTTAAATAATGTTGAAATAAATACAATAGGAGAAGCATACAAACTAGTTAGGTCAAATTTAGATAATACAATTAAGATAGTGAAACACCCAATAAAAAATAAGGACAGCTTACAAGTCAAGAACTCGGAGGTAAACCCGATTCCCAATGGAGAAATTATTACAGATTCATTTAGAAATACATGGAAAATAGGACCACTAATAGGTCTAGGAAGTTTTGGTCAAGTATGCTCAGCATGTAAAGCCTCAAACTCACAAAAGAAAACATCTGACTATAAGTACGTCGCAAAGATTGAACCACACGATAGTGGGACACTCTTTGTGGAGATGCATTTCTATATGAATAATACTCATTCAGAGGACATTACACAGTTTAAAAAACTTCACGATATAAAATCTTTCGGAATACCCCATCTAGTAGGTACCGGATCACACGACTATGATAATGTTTTACACCGCTTTTTGGTCATGCCACGGTACGGAGATAATATCTGGAAACTTTTCTTTGAAAACGGAAGAAAAATTCCAGAACATACCATCTACCGTTTAGCGTAACAGATATTAGATGTGTACGAATACATTCACGGCAGAACCTATGCCCATACAGATTTAAAAGGAACAAACATCTTATTAGGTTGTGAAAAAGACAATACCACTCAAGCGTATCTGGTAGATTTCGGCTTAGCAAGCCACTACACCCAAGAAAATTTCAAACCAAATCCTAAGAAAATGCACCATGGTACAATTGAGTACACCTCTAGAGATGCTCACCTAGGTGTAATCACCATGCGAGGAGATTTTGAGATCCTCGGATATAACCTTATCGAGTGGTCAGGAGTGATGTTGCCTTGGGAGCAAGAAAATCTTCTTAAAATTCCTTTAAGGGTCCAAAAGTCAAAAAAAACCTTTATGGGTAATGTTACTATAAGTTTGAAAAAACTATACCACAATCAAACACCAAATGCAATTCTGGAGTTCACAAAATATGTCGCTTCTTTGAAATACAATGAGACACCAGACTATAATAAATTTCGACAAATATTCCAATCAGGACTAAAAACTCTTAAAGCTATTAACTCAGGTGATCTAGAGTTCAAATTAGGCCCAACACAAAAATTTGTATCTTTACCAAGATGGGAGTCTGACCAAGAAAACAAAGACGAAAACAGTAGGATAGTTGAAAAGAATAATTCTGAAATAAATTTAGTAATAAAAAACCAACCAATAAGCAATAAAACAATTCTACTCAATCTAAAGGAAGGGTTGAAAATTCCCTCTAGATCGAGAATGACTGTAGAACTACCGTACAGAAGTGAAGAAGCCATGATCTGTCTATCCAAACAAATCGAGGACGGAGTGTTCTTGGGTAGCTGTTTGATAGGAGACAATAAAAGACACGTTGTAGTACCCATAATAAATACACATCAACATGAAATCAAGATAACACATATCGAGCTGGAAATGGCCCCCCTAAAAGATTTCGATGTAGTAGATATTAATACCAACCAAAAAGATTTTGATACTGACGAGGTAGTATGTTATCATACAACAACTCAAAATAATATCGTAAACAATAGAATACAAGAATTAACAACCAAATTGAACAAAGATGATAGCCTAAACGAAGAAGAAAAAGAATCTATAGTAGACCTTTGTTCAAAATACAATGACATATTTTTCCTACCGGGTGACAGACTCACTCACACTACAACCATGCTACATAAAATCCCAATTAGCCAAGACCAAGCCCCTATAAACACCAAAATGTATAGGCTCCCTGAGAAACAACGGGGAATAATAAATGAACAACTTGCTGAAATGTTAGAAAACGATATAGTCCAACCCAGCAAAAGTCCTTGGAACTCACCACTTTTAGTGGTACCCAAAAAGGCAGGACCCGACGGAGAAGTACGTTGGAGGGTAGTAGTCGACTTCCGTAAGGTGAACGAATGCACGATAGGAGATGCTTTCCCGCTACCTCGTATCGAAGACATACTTGACCAACTTGGTCACGCTAGATATTTCACAACACTGGATCTTGCCAGTGGTTACCATCAAGTTCTTGTCCATCCAGAAGATAGGGAAAAAACAGCTTTTAGTACGGCCTATGGCCACTACGAATTTAAGCGAATGCCTTTTGGACTCAAAGGAGCTCCAGCGACATTCCAAAGACTTATGAACTATATCCTTACTGGTCTACAAGGACTAGAATGCTTTGTCTATTTAGATGATATAGTCGTCTATGGAAAAAATCTGGTAGACCAAACAGAAAATTGGAGTTAATTTTCGAGAGAATGCGAGAACATAACTTAAAATTGAACGTAGAGAAATGTCAATTTCTCAGACGAGAAGTAGTATATTTAGGACACAAATGTTCCGCAGAAGGAGCACTTCCCGATCCAGGAAAAACTAGCTGTGTGCAAAACTTCCCTGTACCTCGCACGATAAAGCAAACACAATCATTCCTTGGTTTGGCCAATTACTACCGGAAATTTATTCCAAACTTTTCGAAAATAGTCCGACCACTGACAAATCTTACTCGAAAGGACGTTAAATTCACTTGGACAGACAGATGCCAAGAAGCATTCCAAACAATAAAGAACTTGCTAGTAACACCCCCGTTATTAATCTATCCCGATTTTAAAAAACCATTCATTCTCACAACTGACGCTAGCAATGAAGCGATAGGGGCAATTCTCTCGCAAGGAGAAGTAGGGAAAGACAAACCTATTGCATATGCTAGTCGTGCATTAAACAAAGCAGAAAGAAACTACTCCACTATAGAAAAAGAAATGTTAGCTGTTGTTTGGGCGACTAAGAATTTTAGATGTTACTTGTTAGGAAGAAAATTTATAGTGTACACAGATCACGAACCATTGACAGGTAATTTTAGAGTAAGAGACCCCACGTCAAGGTTAATAAGGTTCCACCACAAACTATCCGAGTATGACTGTTGTTTAAAATATAAAGCAGGTAAAACTAACGTCAATGCAGATGCACTGAGTAGAATACCACTAATGGTATCTGATGAGGACAAGAACCAAGAACGTGAGAAAACTTGTTTAGCCGTAACAAGAGCTCAGAGAGCTTTACAATTACTAGATAAAGAAGACACTAATATTAAACGACACGACTCTGACGAATCTTGTAGTAACGCGAAAATTACCCAACAAAGCACATCGACAATAAATGAAATCGAAGACTTCAAATATAACAGACAGAAGATCGATAAGCCCGAAGAAATATTGAATGTACTCAGAGATTATCACGACTCTCCGTTTGGCGGACACCAAGGTGTCATAAACACATATAAAAGAATCCGAAAGAATTACGTTTGGCCAAAAATGTTCCAGGACATATCTAAATACATAAGGAAATGCCCAAAATGCCAAAAAATGAAATCAAGTCCAGAAACAAAAATGCCAATGATAATTACTGACACAAGTCAAATTCCTTTTGACAAAGTTTATTTAGACATAGTAGGACCACTGCAAGAATCATACTCAGGAAACAAGTACATTTTGACGTTTCAAGACAACCTGACTAAATACGTAGATTTCTACGCAATACCTAATCAGGAAGCCGTAACAATAGCCCAGATATTTTTTGAACAAATCATAACAAGATACAGAATACCCAACAAACTAGTTACAGACCAAGGGACAAATTTCTTAAGCAAGTTATTTAAACAAGTATGCAAATTACTTAAAATTGAAAAACTACAAACTACCGCCTATCACCCTCAATCGAATGGTGCATTGGAAAGGACACATAGACCACTAGTAGAATATTTAAGAACGATCTGCGATGAAAACCCAAGATCTTGGGATCAATTTCTTAGAACCGCCGCGCTTGTTTATAACAACAGCATTCATGAGAGGACTAAGTTTACCCCTATGGACTGTCTTTTTGGTTTCACCTCCGACATCCCTTCAAACCTTAAAAAAGAACCCGAACCAATATACGACCACGAAAATTACTATTATACTTTACGGTATAAATTACAGAAAATACATTCTTTAGCTAGGAAAAATTTGATTACTAGTAAAAAGAATTCAAAAAATTATTACGACAAGAAAATAAGAACTATAACTTTTCACGTAGGAGACAAAGTACTTTTGAAAAACGAGAATAGACAACACAAATTATCTGAAATATGGACAGGACCATATCCTGTTGTACAAATTACGAGCCCCACAGATAGTGTATTATTAATTAAGAAAAAACAGGTAACCATTCATAATAATCGTCTAAAACATTATTACGAATAACAGCTACACTTTTTCATACTATGAATTTTTTTTGCTAAGCAACGCTACCCTAAAACCAAAAATATATAACTACAATGCCTACGAATGCATATTACTAACCCCACGAAAGTCTGTATTCATGTTTCCATTCCATTTATAAAGTGAAAATGGCAAGGCAAGGTAAAAGAAACTGAACCTACCTTAAAATCGAAAGCTGTCGATTTGAAAAAAAAAAAATATATATATATATAACAATAATAAATATCAAGGTCACTACCTAAAACCACTTCTTGAATTTCACATTCATTCAATAACACATGCTTAAATTCATCAAAGAAAGAGCGCATTGAAATTAACATAATAAAAATCAACGGCACACGCCAAATGCGCAACAGTAAACAGTTTCAATAAACGATCAAATTACATTCACGACCACTAAACCTCTTGAACGAAAACCGAAAATACGAAACAAAACTTTTGTATAAATCAGCAATTGCTGTCTGTTTTTTTGGAATAGTAATAACCATTAACCCAATGACTTTTTTTTGGAGTAATGAATCACTACGGAATTTAATGTAGAAATAAAATAGAATCTGCAAACATTTTTTACTGGTCTGAAATACAAATTGAACCCATTCTACCTACTATCGGGATGGGACAGAGGAACCATTACATGTATGGTGGCCAGCTACTTGACGAAGAAAATAAAATTGTCAGCCAAAGAGGACGATGTGAAGAAATTCACAGAAACGCTGAAGGAAGAGAATTTCGATACAAAATTTTGAAAAAATAATAAAAAAAAAAAAACATATAGATATTAAAACAAAAAAAAAAAAAATAATAATAATAATAATAATAATACTTAAAGCGCTATCAAAAAAAAAAAAAAAAAAAAAAAATATATATATATAAAAAAAAAAAAAAAAATTATATAATACACAAACAAAAATTAAGGATAAGAATTAAAAGCGCCACATATAAAAAAAAAAAAAAAAAAAAAAAAAAAAAAAAAAAAAAAATTAAAAGATGGGAGATAGTGAGCCCCAAAACAATTTTACACACTCAACCGATATACAACATAAAGTACACACAACATTTCATACACAAACAAACCCTTACACCCCGTCAATGCTTTAAACATAAAATACAAGTATAATAATAATACAATAAAAGCTCATTTAAAAGTTATTAAGATTACTAAAATTATATTGAGACACCCATTTAAAAAACTTAAAAACCATGTTTAAATAAAAAAAAAAAAAAAATATTTTGAAACCATGTTTTATGATAAAATAAACTTAATCTTGAGTTACTATAAATATATATTAAGAGATTCTATTAAGAAACTTAGTAAGAAATAAAAAAGCAAAGTATACAATAGACTAATTTAAATAAAAATTATAACATTTAAGCTACAACTACACTAAAATTAAATATGTTATTATTGTACCATATTTAAAAAACTTAAAAACCATTTTTAAATAAAAAAAAAAAAAAAACAAAAAAAAAATTTTATATTTTAAAACCATGTTCTATGATAAAATAAACTTAATCTTGAGTTACTATAAATATATATTAAGAGATTCTATTAAGAAACTTAGTAAGAAATAAAAAAGCAAAGTATACAATAGACTAATTTAAATAAAAATTATAACTTTGAAATGATGTTTGGGCTTTGATGATCAGCTTTATTTTTGATGCAATTAATAAAAATATTTAAAATTCATCTTTTTTCCCTACGTTTCGCCAGTTTTTTTCCAGCTTCTTCAGGGGTTTATATTTATTTTCTTGAAAAAAAAAAACATAAATACATAGAGTGATTAGAATGAAGAATACATACATATAAATTGACATTAATTGGTGTAATTATTGGATTTTACTATTTCACTTACTTTTTAGATTTAAAATTTTTGTTTACATTTTTGACTTGAAATAATTAAAATAATTTAACATGAAATGAACAACACTTTAATAAATTAACACATATTGGACAACAAAACTTAGGTCTATTATCACAGATCATTTAATTGTTACTAATGGCAACACTATATATCGAGCTGATGTTGTCTAAGTCTTCTTTATGGTTCATTGTTGTTGTTAGTTTTTGTTGAATACGAAGACTTTCTAGTGTGTAGCGGGTGTTTGTGCGGTTTTCCTTGTCCAAAATAGTAACGTTGTCAAAGTCTGCGGTATGCTCTTGTTCTTGCATGTGTTGTGAGAGAGCTGTAGCGTTTCTTTTATTTCTTATGTCAGCTTCATGTTCTGACAATCTCACTGCAAGTTTGCGTTTTGTTGTTCCTATGTATACCATATTGCACTCATTGTTGTCATTCCCTTTGCATGGTATTTGGTATACTACATTATGTTGATCTGTTATTTGTGTGGGTGGTTTTGTTTTTGTAAATACTGAGCTTAGAGTACGGTTGGCTTTATGTGCGAATTTAGTTTTTTCTCTGTCAATTGGTATTGTTTTGTTGAGAGTTTTATTGTCGGTTAGATGTGGGTATATGTTAAAGAGTAAAATCTAGGGTTGCCATCTTTTACTTTTTGTGTTGTATGTTGTCTATTTATGTTTTGTATTTGGTTAAGTTTATTATTAATTAGATCGTTAATTATTGTGTTAGGATAGTTATTAGTTTGTAGGATTGTTTTTATTTTGGTTATATTTTCGTTGTGGTATATGTTGTCACTGATGTCTAAAACTTTATTTATGAAATTTGTTGCAGTATTGATCTTGTATTTCATCGGTTGAGAAGACCAATAATTGATCATTCTTCCTGATGAAATCGGTTTACTATACCAGTCAAAGGAGATGCTATTTTGGTTTTTTATTAGTTTTAATTCAAGAAACGGTAGTTGGTTGTTGTTTTCAATTTCTATGGTGAATTTCAGTTTTGTGTGATATTTGTTGAGGGTTTCTAATATTGTTTTTGAGTCATTCTTATTTATGATAGCGACCATATCGTCGACATATTTGGCTATAAATTTTATTTTTGTGTTTGATTTTTTCAGTTTATCTATTGTTTCATCTAGTAGGTCGTCAAGTACAATATCTGCAATTGTTGGGGATAAGGGGTTTCCCATTGGCATGCCGAATGTTTGACTGTATAGTATATTGTCATACTTGAAATAATTATTGTCTGTTAAGCAGAATTGAAGAATTTTGAGGAACAGATTTTTAGGTATATTTGTATGTGTTTTCAGATTGTCCCAATTTTTCATTATTATTTTTATAGCTGTGTACGTCGGTATATTTGTGAATAGTGAAACTACGTCAAACGATACCATAATATCTTCCTCCTCCAATACTACGTCTTTTATTTTGTCTTTTAAAATAAATGAGTTTCTTACATTGTATTCTTCAGATATCAGGGTTTTGAGGATCTGACCAATATGTTTGGATAAATTATAACAAGGTACATTAGTTGATGCTGCTATTGGTCGTAGTGGTATGTCTTCTTTGTGAATTTTTGGGAGTCCATACAGAATAGGAGTTGATGCTGCTATTGGTCGTAGTGGTATGTCTTCTTTGTGAATTTTTGGGAGTCCATACAGAATAGGAGTCCTATTCTGTATGGACTCCCAAAAATTCACAAAGAAGACATACCACTACGACCAATAGCAGCATCAACTAATGTACCTTGTTATAATTTATCCAAACATATTGGTCAGATCCTCAAAACCCTGATATCTGAAGAATACAATGTAAGAAACTCATTTATTTTAAAAGACAAAATAAAAGACGTAGTATTGGAGGAGGAAGATATTATGGTATCGTTTGACGTAGTTTCACTATTCACAAATATACCGACGTACACAGCTATAAAAATAATAATGAAAAATTGGGACAATCTGAAAACACATACAAATATACCTAAAAATCTGTTCCTCAAAATTCTTCAATTCTGCTTAACAGACAATAATTATTTCAAGTATGACAATATACTATACAGTCAAACATTCGGCATGCCAATGGGAAACCCCTTATCCCCAACAATTGCAGATATTGTACTTGACGACCTACTAGATGAAACAATAGATAAACTGAAAAAATCAAACACAAAAATAAAATTTATAGCCAAATATGTCGACGATATGGTCGCTATCATAAATAAGAATGACTCAAAAACAATATTAGAAACCCTCAACAAATATCACACAAAACTGAAATTCACCATAGAAATTGAAAACAACAACCAACTACCGTTTCTTGAATTAAAACTAATAAAAAACCAAAATAGCATCTCCTTTGACTGGTATAGTAAACCGATTTCATCAGGAAGAATGATCAATTATTGGTCTTCTCAACCGATGAAATACAAGATCAATACTGCAACAAATTTCATAAATAAAGTTTTAGACATCAGTGACAACATATACCACAACGAAAATATAACCAAAATAAAAACAATCCTACAAACTAATAACTATCCTAACACAATAATTAACGATCTAATTAATAATAAACTTAACCAAATACAAAACATAAATAGACAACATACAACACAAAAAGTAAAAGATGGCAACCCTAGATTTTACTCTTTAACATATACCCACATCTAACCGACAATAAAACTCTCAACAAAACAATACCAATTGACAGAGAAAAAACTAAATTCGCACATAAAGCCAACCGTACTCTAAGCTCAGTATTTACAAAAACAAAACCACCCACACAAATAACAGATCAACATAATGTAGTATACCAAATACCATGCAAAGGGAATGACAACAATGAGTGCAATATGGTTAGGAACAACAAAACGCAAACTTGCAGTGAGATTGTCAGAACATGAAGCTGACATAAGAAATAAAAGAAACGCTACAGCTCTCTCACAACACATGCAAGAACAAGAGCATACCGCAGACTTTGACAACGTTACTATTTTGGACAAGGAAAACCGCACAAACACCCGCTACACACTAGAAAGTCTTCGTATTCAACAAAAACTAACAACAACAATGAACCATAAAGAAGACTTAGACAACATCAGCTCGATATATAGTGTTGCCATTAGTAACAATTAAATGATCTGTGATAATAGACCTAAGTTTTGTTGTCCAATATGTGTTAATTTATTAAAGTGTTGTTCATTTCATGTTAAATTATTTTAATTATTTCAAGTCAAAAATGTAAACAAAAATTTTAAATCTAAAAAGTAAGTGAAATAGTAAAATCCAATAATTACACCAATTAATGTCAATTTATATGTATGTATTCTTCATTCTAATCACTCTATGTATTTATGTTTTTTTTTTCAAGAAAATAAATATAAACCCCTGAAGAAGCTGGAAAAAAACTGGCGAAACGTAGGGAAAAAAGATGAATTTTAAATATTTTTATTAATTGCATCAAAAATAAAGCTGATCATCAAAGCCCAAACATCATTTCAAAGACAACTTATATATGATCAAACAATTAAACAAAATAAAAATTATAACATTTAAGCTACAACTACACTAAAATTAAATATGTTATTATTGTACCATATTTAAAAACTTAAAAACCATTTTTAAATAAAAAAAAAAAAAAAACAAAAAAAAAAATTTTATATTTTAAAACCATGTTCTATGATAAAATAAACTTAATCTTGAGTTACTATAAATATATATTAAGAGATTCTATTAAGAAACTTAGTAAGAAATAAAAAAGCAAAGTATACAATAGACTAATTTAAATAAAAATTATAATATTTAAGCTACAAATACACTAAAATTAAATAAAAAGAAATCAAAGAATAAAGAATATAATAGACTTCTACTACTATAAGAAGAAAATTGTTTAAAAACTTATAATATTTGAGCTAAAAATACACAAAACAAATACTTTTATATATACAATATTTATAAAATAAATGGAAATTTATGTAAAAGATATTTTTCCCATTGAGGAAACGAATTTTATTAATACCTACCAAATTTATGTAAAATAAAAGTTATACATTTAAAAAATATTTTTAATTTTAATGAAAATAGTTAAGAACTGAAAAAAAAAAAATATATATATATAAAATAAGACTAAATAATGATATGTCCAAAATTTTATAAATTTAACTATACGTTAAAAGCGAAGGAAAACACAATGGAACCGACGGCGTCCAGGTACCATTACACCTGAAGAAAACAACATCTAGAAACCACTACAGGTCGACCCCCCTGGAAACAACTACATTGACCAGAGGATTAAAATTAAGAATTATTTTTCACTAATTTATAAGATTACCTTAAGAGTTTTGAAAAATTTTTGTCTGGAATGCTGAGTCAAGAATACCTTCTGTAGATATTTTGGCATATGATAATATTAACAAACATTTTTGTATAAATTCGTCGGACTCTCATGTGGGCGGTAAACTCGATTGGCAATTTTTGTCTCTTCTAAACAAAAATCGCGGTTTTGAAGGGGGGAGGTGTTGTGTTGTATGAGAAACGCATTAAGAGTTTCATAAAAAACTCAAACAACACAATAAACCATAACCCACCTCAAAATGATTCAAATAAAATATACGAATCAAGGTCATCAAGCGGTTCGTTTGTAAATAAACAAACGAGCACGCTTGATAGACCATTAATAATTCACAAATGCCCGGTCATCGGTTTGTCGCCAAACCGAAACGGAAGGGCAAAAAGAATAATAAAAACCTAGTTGCTGGTTCATATGACCACCATATGAACCAACAACAGGCCAAAGACCTAATGCTGACGAGTTGAATTGCACTCATGAAAGTCGGGCAGTGACGAAATTCGTTTTTGCAAAGAACAAATTCTTGCAAAACAATTAAAGTAAATTCTTGGCTTAGCAGAAAATGAATTGATGTCGATAACATCGATAACAATTCATGGACAATTAATTTGGTATAAATAGTAAATGAAAATGAAGTCAATTACAATCAGTGTCAGTCAGTAACAGTAAGATACAGTCAATAACAGGCAGTAACAGTCAGTAACAATCAGTTGTACATTTTATCAATCAACCATAATAAAGAAGTAAGTTCTTTTTGTAAACAAATAACCCCATCTTTAATTTCTCAGGTGCATTCAGAGATACCAAATGGTATCTCTGCTAAGTAGGCCTCGTCGCCTCCCATTTTAATTGGCCCCAGTGTGCCTTTATCCGCTGGCTTTCCCCTTCCCTTTTCCCCTATAATTTTGAATAATCTTGGATCCATGTGTATGGATCCAAATGTACATTGGTGGTCGGGTGCCCCTGACCAGAACTAGGGTTCTCGCCTTACACGGGCCAAGTAGGTTAATTTCATGTTGTTGAATTTCAATAACATAACAGTTTTATTCGTGTGAAAATAAGTTAGGTCTTATCGCTCTGGGATCTTACTCTATTGCACCCATTGAAATCATGTCTAGCCAACAAATACATTCTCAAAACATAATTAATTTAAACAACGATACTACTCATAATAAAACTACTTTCATTCCACAATCCAAAGCTTCAAATTCGCCCTACGATTCAGTACCCATCGTACCAATTGAAATAGACGATGATGGAATATAATCAAAATAATATTTTCCCCAACAATGACTCTGCAGCCCGAAGTTTGAATCGCCTAGGCTCCCCGACGAGCCTGGGGGCTATAACCTCCGGACTGCAGAGTCCGAGCCTGAACCGCCCTTTTCTTAACACCCAAGATTTTTCGCAATATAGCCATGATTATATCGCACAAAAGTCTAGCACAAGTTCAAAACCATTATTTAAATTCCTTCAATGGAACCTTAACGGTTACTTCAACAACTACCATGAACTCCAACTCTTAATAAACGACCAAAATCCTTTACTAATTTCTCTCCAAGAAACCCACATAAGAAATAATTTCCAGCGACAAACACCAAAGACTTATTCGTCTTTGTTTCAAAACCTACCCTCGAATACCTCTTCGACCCAAGGTGTAGGGCTTCTAATACACAAAACAATACCCCATAAATTCATAAGCATAAGCTCTAGACTTCCGGCCGTAGCCGCTGAAATAGATCTCAAGTTCAAAATAACAATCATCTCAGTGTATATCCATCCAGATTTTAAATTCAATGCATGCGACTTGGAAGATGTAATTTCAAATATCCAAACTCCGATTATTCACAGGGTATTTCAACTCATGGAACCCACTCTGGGGGTCACCTTCCCTCAATAGTCGTGGCAAAATAGTGGAAGACTTCTTTAACAACACCAACCTAGTTCTTCTAAACAACGGGGAACCTACCCACTTCTCCACTCATGGCACCCCAACTTAGCCCAACGCCTCCTGGTCAAGGCTTCCCGATTTGCACGGCAGTGACCACTTCCCAATAGTGACGACACTGTCTTTTGAATATACGCAACATAGAACGAAAATTCCACCTAAATTCCAAACAGATAGAGCTAACTGGGCCTTATATCAGTCAGAAGTTTTAAACTTTCTTACTGAAAGGAATCCATCGAAAAACATCAATAAAGAAACTGCGATCATCCAAAAATCCATTCGTTTCGCAGCCAACGTTTCTATTCCCCAAACACATCACAAACCAAACAGCCAAAAAAAAGTAACCTGGTGGAATAAGGAAGTCGCAAACTTAAGAGCAGTCAAACAATACGCTTGGAAAACTTTAAAAAAACATACTTCCGACCAAAATCTTATAGCTTATCGCAAAGCCAATGCAGTTTTTAGGAAAGCCGCAAAAAGTGCCAAATCAGCATGCTTTGAAAAGTTTACTGAAAACATTAATCCCAGTTCCAGCTCTAAAAAGCTTTGGGCGGATGTTAAGCTTCTTACAGGTAAATAATTATAGTAGTTCGTCAGTGAAAACTATAAGATCTACATCTGGCAATCTTATTTGTCCATACGAAATTGCGGAACTTTTTAGCCAAACTTGGTCCCTATATTCAGAAGACAAAAATTTTTCGTCACAGTTTATATCCCGAAAACAAGATTCACTCAACTACTAGGCTTCTTCTTATGAAACTGATCAAACAGCAAAACAAATTGAGCTACCTATCAATTTAATGGAACTTGAAAGCTGTCTTCAATATGCTAAAGGAAAAACTCCAGGTTTTGACAGGATCTCTTACACCATGCTAAAAAACTCGCCTATATGCTTAAATAACAGGTTTTTACAACTATACAATGAAATCTTCAATACCGGCACAATTCCACAAGTATGGAAAACAACCACTATTATACCAATACCAAAAGGGAACAAGAGCACCACTGAAATTAGTAGCTATCGCCCAATATCATTACTGCCATGCGCTAGCAAAATCCTTGAAAAAATTATTTCAAAGAGATTATTCTGGTTCTTAAAAAAAAGAACATTTGCTGAGTAAAAATCAAGTGGCTTTTAAACAAAAGCACTCTACTATGGATGCTCTTCTGCACATAGACTTTTACGTAGCCTCCGATTTATCCTGTAAAAATCATATTTCAGTTCTATCAATAGACTTTGAAAAAGCCTTTGATAGAATTGGAATTCATATTATCATTAAGAAACTTACGTTGTTGAAAATCGGTCCAAAAATCTTAAGTTTTATTAAATCTTTCTTAAGCAATAGAAAGTTTCGAATAAAAATAGGGCATGCCTATTCATCAGTGAAATATCTTCAAAACGGTATCCCACAAGGATCCCCTCTTTCGGTTGTGCTTTTTATGATAGCATTTAATGACCTTACTGAAATTATTAGTAAATATAAAAATTTAGACCATTTTTTGTATGCAGATGATTTAACATTGTTCACTATGTGCAATAACCTCGAAACAACTGCTTCCATTTTTACAAACGTTCTTGAACATATTTCAACTTGGTGTTCTCACTCAGACTCAAAAATTTCACTAGAAAAAAGTAAGATTCTACACATTTGTAAAAAGTCGAGCTGTTCCAAAAACATTACATTGAGCACAAATTACAATTCCATAATTAATGTAGATAGTCTCTGTTTGCTCGGTATAATATTCGATTGTAAATTTAATTTAAAAGAACACTGTCTTTACTTAAAGAAAAGCTTAGCTACCAGACTTAACATTATTAAGTATTTATCATCTAGAAATAGTCTTGTTCACATTAACTCCTTACTAAGTTTGGTCAGGACTACCCTCCTTGCAAAAATCGACTACGGAATCAGTATTTACGGAAAGTGCTCTAGATCGGTATTGAAAATAATTGAACCATCCTATCACAATGCCATACGTTTAAGCCTTAAAGCGTTCAGAACAACACCTATTAAGAACATGTTGGCCGAAGCCGGACTGCCCTCAATAGAGCAAAGAGTTCAACACAACACATCTCTACTCATCCAAAAACTAAGCACTACCGAAAATCGTCTCGTCTCAGCCGACGTCAAACAATCCTTAGCTCGGAAGAAACTCCCTAAAACTCCATCCACACTTTATAATGCAATACAATTTTCCCAAAGAATGGACATTCCAATCTTAAATAATGTCAACCGACCTGGCGCCAACCCACCTTGGACTTTATCAAGCGATAGTGTAAACACCAAACTTAAGGAGCTTCCTAAAACATCAACTCCAAACGAGCAGTATATTCAGAGTTTCTTGGAAATAATGCATATAGAAAAAAAAAAAGTTTAACTTCATCTTCACTGATGGATCCAAAAACGACCTTGGAACAGCATTTTCTGTTTCCACCCAAGACGGAACAATTATTTCAAAAGGACTTCTAAGACAATCAGCATCAGTTTTTTCAGCCGAAGCTATGGCTGTTTTAAAAGCAATAGAAGTCTCTGGTCAAAAAAAAACAATAATCTGCTCTGATAGCTTGTCCTTATTAGAAGCAATTCGCAAAGTTGGAAACCGATCACTCATCGTAGAAATCATTTGCAACCGATTAATTGGTAGTGGGATAAACAAAAAACTTATGTGGATTCTAGGACACGCTGGCATAAAAGGAAACGAAGCAGCTGATTTAGCTGCCAAATCGGCAATTACAGAACCTTTATGTGCGTTTTATATTCCAAACACCCGGGATACAAAGAATGAAATTCATGAATATTGAACAGAGAAAACCCACAACGATTGGAGCCAATACACTCACCATTACTCCCACATCAATCCAAATGGGAAAAAACCCAACTACCCAACACCATGCTCAGGGGAAAAAATAAAAAATTTTATCCGTCTTCGACTGGGACACACTTATATCACACACGGCCATATTTTATCAAAAACCGCCCCTGCAAACTGTCACCTATGCAACACCAACGAAACAATCACAGTAAAACACCTTGTGTATGATTGCCCAAAGGTCAAAGAGACGGCAAAATTGCTAATTCCCAACGCTTCATTGCCCTACTTGCTAAAAAACCCATCAGAAGACAACATCAATCAAACTGACAAACTTATCCGCAAACTAAAATTAGACAACATTTTATAAATTGTTTACTTTTTTCTTTTACACATATCATAAGAGTATCCAAACATTACTATTCAATATATTTACAAATAGATATTTTTTCTTTTTCCATTGTTCATTGTTATCAATACTCTCTTTAAGTTCGAGCTGATAGTCCTGGTAGCTAATGCTCGTTAAATATTATTAGCATTGTAATTTATTACGTGTCAATAAAGATATAAATAAATAAATAAATATTTATTTCTTTTGGCTTCGAATGTCTATAAATGATTATAAATGGTATTATAAATGAGCCAACCCGCGTAATAGAATCAACAAGTACTTGTATTGATCACATTCTTACCCGTTTTAAGGTCAGTAATAAATTTATATTTTTTGGTAGTGTTCTCGACCTAAATATCACTGATCATAAATCGATCATTTTATTCTATGACTCAGAAAACAATTTGGGTCATACTACAGATACACAAACAAAGAAGCATTATACCACCGATTACACAGCATTGCTGAATATTTAGAAACATGAATTTTGGGATCAGGTTTATGTGGAAAAAGACCCATCCACTTCGTTTGTTTTTTTTTTGTCAGCTCAATATTGCAAAAAAATATAGAGTCATGCACTTCTGTATTGGTAAAAAAATCTAACAAAAATAAATTTCTTAAGCCTTGGATGAATGTGAACTTCTTAAGGCAGATTAAATAAAAGAGCAAAATTAGTGTTAAGGCTAGGTGGACATTTTTAGCGAACTCAGAACTCATGTAAAAGTGTTTGCTTGTATTAGTAGATCATTTTATTCTCTTAAAAGCAGTCCCTCTTGCCATCGTCGCGTGCGATTTCAAATTCTTCCTATTTTCTCTCTCTCTTTGGTCTCGGCAACAGCCAGAAACTAGAAAAGAATTACGCACTTGCATAAGCAGTACAAAGGGGTGAACATTATACGAGCATGCAAGTAGGCATATAAAAAACAGATATCATAAGGCACACTGACGAAGATATTTGTATGTACACAATATGTCCGAATGAACATTTTTTACGATTTCTTGTTTTTGGATCAATGTTGCCACTTTACTGCAATTGCAGTAGATCTACTGCATTTTTTTCCTGAAATGATTCTACTGCCTTAAAAAATTTCTACTGCGCTTTTGGTAAAAGCCGTCTCCCAGAATGAGAAGTTTAAAATAAAACATAATAGTGAAAAGGTACACTAAGTTACGTATTTGTATGAATTAAAACGCTTCATTTAATATTTGGTTTCGATATCGGAGCGCAAGTTTTCACAAAATTGATAAGTGTAGTTTTCTTAGTTCGTTAGCATGGGACAGACTCGAATAAAATGCTTTATATCTTCACGATCTTTTAAATTGCACAAGCTGCAGATTATGGGCACATTGGGGCGGTGGGGTATGTAATTTAATGGTCTCTAGCTTTAAGAAATTGTTGAGATTTTGTCTGCATCCGCATTATCTTCTAAGTAATTTATCATGCTAAAGTCATCCCCAGTTTTGAGTAATATATTCTGTATATTGATGATTGCGCTTGTTCAATAAAGGCTTTATGCATTTTTTAAATTGTAAAGCACTTCTTTGTATTGTTTAAGACTAACTCCCGTAAGATTAAGAGGACACAGGACATCCACCTCTATTTCCTTCCATTTTTCAAAGCATGCTGTTTTTTTGAAACATGCTCGTCGCATTGCTACTATTTTAGGTAAGCGATGTTCTTCCATGCTAAACATTTTGAGGACGTAATAAAAATGGAGCTTCAGCAGTCCTGTTTCGATGTGCAACATATAAGTGGGCTGGGTCAAGGGAAGGTGCAATATTGTTTTCAGAAAAATCGAAGCAGCTGCTCCACATTCTCATTTTGAAGGTACATATACCCAAACTTGGGCTGCGTACAATATAACCGACATCGCTGAAGCTTCAAAGATTTGGTATTTCGCTCGGAGTCCTATATTTTTATCCTTCATACATGCTGACCAGGTTTTGTTTATGCCAATTTTCGCAGTTTTTAATTTTTCTGCAATGTGAAGTTTCACATTATTTTGTGGAGTTATTATAACACCAAGTTATTATTATTTGGGCATTACTTTGGTTTGTTGTAGGTTTCTACAATTTGCAAAACTCATCGCTTATTTATCATCATCTGAGAATTTATAGGAGTATCGGGATATCAGTTAACAGAATTAAGTCATCAGCGTACATCAAAACTTTGATTTAAGTTCCGCTTATTTCGATCCCTCCAATAAGATAGAAGACTGTATCATTTATGTAGATGGAGAAAAGGAGATTACTTAATACGCATCCATGCCTCAATAATGATGTGGTATTGTGGTTGCGAAACTTTCTGATATTTTGACGCCATTCCAGACCTTTGCTGTACAGTTATGGTATATTTTCTTCAATGTTTTCAGGATTTTAAAAGGAAGTCCCAATGCAGCCACTTTATAAAACATTGATTTTAGTTGTGTATTTATAAATGAATTTCTTTGAAAAAAAAATAAAATCTACTGCATAAAAATGTAATCTACTGCACTTTTTTTGTAAATCTACTTCGGAAATTTTTTCAAACAGTGGCAACGCTGTTTTGGATGGGTTGAGAATAGAAATATTGTGTCAAGTCACGAAAAAAAAAAGAAAACCGGTTACCTACTTTTTTTGTCAGTTTGCTTGCTGAGATAAAAGCGGCGTCCACACTGTCCAATTTGTTTGTCAAATTTGTTGGATGAAAAGTTGGACGGAAAAAACCCATAGCGTCCACACTGATCAAACTTGTTGTCCAACTTCATTCTGGTCTGAATTTCAACCATGAAGGACATAGCAGTAGCAGCGCAATATAGGGATGAAATTTTAGAAAAGCAAGAAAAACAAAAGACAGTGTGTAGGAACTAAAGAGGAAACTACCTGAAAACATCATAAATGTGCACAACGAAGAAAAAATATTCTTTCCGTACGATGTGCGCTACCTGAAAACATTTGGAGATAATCGACTTTAATTTAAATTATAAGCTGTAGAAAAAATATTCTTTCCGTGCAAGTGATGTGCACTAGGTACCTGAACCTTTTCTTGCTTGGTGCACTACCTAAAACCCTCAAGTGCGCATCAAGGAAAAAATATTTTTCCTTGTGACGCCCATTACCTGGAAGTATCGTAAATTCCTATTTCAATGTGCCTACCAACAAAAAGAAATTTTTCCGTGCGAGGTCCACTACCTGAAAATATCATAAAATCCATTTTTAATCTACCCAACATTTTTTCCTTGCGAGGTGCACTACCTGACACCATCATAAATTCCTCATGAATGTAGGTACCTACCGAACAAAGAAAAATGTTCTTTCCGTGCGATGTGCACTACTTGAAAACATTTTTGAAATGAAATTTCTTCCAAGTTTGACGACTTGCGTCCACACTCATCCAATTTGTTGTCCAACTTGCAAAAATATCAAAAAATTTTGAAAACCATCCAACAAATTTGACAAGCCTGTTGATGAGCGGCCACACTATCCCATTTGTTTGACAAACTCGAAGTTTGACAAACAAATTGGACAGTGTGGACGCCGCTAAATACAGATAATAACAAATAATGAAGATGTTGTAGGGTCGATATTTTTTATCTTGTGTTTTTGCGGATGTGGAAAACATGATAGGTATTTGTCTGATTTAAATGTCGGTCAGTTTCTTGGCTTAGTTTGATCAGCAAAATTAATGAAAAAGGGGATAACTTGGGAACTTAGATAATAGGTAGGTACTGATTTTTTTTTTTTCATTTATTTATTTACATTTTTTATTTTTTTATTTTTTTCTAACCAATAACTTGTATCCATTTTAATTTCAATTTGCAAGAAGATATATTTTAAGAAAATAAAGAAATGGATGTTTTTTAAAAACTGCAATCGAAGGACAGAAAATTCCCTAAGAAAATTCAAAATTTTTCTAGTTAAATTTGATTTAAAAAATTTTCCGTTACAATTATTATTATTTTTTATTATTCATTTGAAATTTGAACAAAAACTGTAATCTTGTGGGCCATAACCATAATTGAGATTTAAAGAAGCAATCTTATGAAACGGCCTGTTTTTTGTGGGAGTTCTTAGGATTTTTTTCAATCACCATTAAATAGATAGAACTTTAAATTTACTATAATTTACTAACATATATATCGACTGATAAGTATAAATTTTAAGTTGAAAATATAAGGTAGAATATGAGTAATAGTTCTCTGTATACCCCGCTTCAAAAAATGAACTTGCAATTCCTCCACGATTTCAACTGGCTTGTCGAAAACAAAAAAAAGCTATCGTCGTTTTATACTGCACTCCCAAATGCATGGCATGAACTATTATGAAGTGAATATATATACAAAATTGGACTTTTGGTAAATATTTGGAAAAAATAGTTACGAATTTGCGTTGGTTTTTTTTGCAAAAAAAGTCGTAAATTTGGGAATATTTGGTTGACAGCAGTGTGTAGTGTGTAGTATGATAGTATAGAGGAAAGTCTGAAAAACATAGTTCTGAGAAAAAAAGTATTAGGTCCGCTTATAACTGTGAAAGTATAAAACTTTTTTAACTGCTGTACCTATTTTTAAAACGACTTCGAATTTTCAAAAATCACATTACTATCGTATTCTAGACATTTTAAGAAAGCAATTTATGAAAAAACAAAACAAATCACGTGGGATGGTCCTCTTAAAAAATATATACAGTCACTCACACTCAAAGTGGGACACCTACGAAATAAAATCTTCAATAAACTTCTTTACGAAAAAAATGCAGAGTTGGTCACTTTTTGAAATAATTGTTATTTTTATTGCTTAAAATTGACCTCAAATTATTATAAAATAAAAAAAAAATATCAAAAAACAACCCCGATTTGTTAAAAAAAAAAGCTGAAAATAATCTGCCTAGTATTTTTTTTTAATGCAGGTCACACTCAAACACCTGCTGTTTTCTAAGAAAACTAACTGTAATTGCCACGTTATCGAATTATTAAGTTGCAGTATTTGAAGAGCTTTCAATGTGATAGCATTACAAAAAAAAAATTGAAATGTCAAGGCAAACAACCTTTGAAGAAAGGCAAATTGTGATTTTCAATTACCAAAAAAGAAAATCCGTTCGCAAAATAAGTGAAGTTGTTAAAAAAGTAAATCTACGGTGTTTAGTGTAATAAAACGGTTTCGGGAAGGTCTAATAGAAAATAAACCAAAAAGTTTTGAAAGCACAAAAAAAATTTGCGATAGAGATGTGCGGTTTCTTTTAAGAAAAATAAGAAGTGATTCCTTGCTGTCCGCCATTGGCCTTTAAAAAAATGTTAAAGGACACTAAAAATGTTGACTTAAGGGCAGAAAGAGTTCGCTGGTTTGTTAGGAGAAACGAATTGAGTGGCTGAGTTGCGCGCAAAAAGCCGTTAATATCAGAAAAGAATAGTCGTTTAAGAATGCAATTCGCCAAAGAAAATGTGACATCAGAATCAAAAAGATTAAGTTGAGATTATATCAAATACCAAAACAAAATTAAGGTTCTTTTGGCTTCTCGTTCCTCAGAAATCGTTTGCAAATATGACTTTATTAAAATTGAGTTTTAGCGGTTTGGAGAAAAAAATATTGATTTTGGGCTCGGAGGTTAGTTCGGGAGCTTTATTACCTTCAAAAAAATGTATATATATATGTACTTGAAAACACCCACGCCGTGCCCCATGCTTTATAAGCTAAAAAAAGGCAGTTTCACCAATTTCTCATCATAACACCTGTTTCAAAACACTAAAAACTATTACCAATGATTTTATAAGATGCGCCTGATATCTATCTACTATTTCTTTTTTATTTCATGAAAAAATATTAATAAACGGCAAAGTTATTACCAAAAGAGTATGCTGAAAACCGAAAAATTAGATTAAATTTTTTTCATATAAGGAGAAAAATTTTGAAAAAAAACGCTTAAGGCTAGGTGTTGTTAGTTTGGAGAACGTAAGTGAACAAAAACAACGTGTCTGTTTAACGTTTAAGATCAGAGTGAGAGTGTTCGTCATTCTTTCGCACTCCGTATTTATATAACCCACGATCGTCACTATTCGTTCCAGGTCAACCACGCAATCTGGGCCACACAGACTGCAACCACCAGGTGCCAACCATATGTGTGTGCTATTTCTCACAATTGCTTGGTCTGCAATGTGACACTACACAGTATGTTCCTCGTCGCTTTCTTTGATAACGTATTTCGGTTCGCATGACATGCATTGTTATTGTTGTGACATAACACATAACCAATGCCATGACACACTTATCGAAATCGGAACTATGTTAAAGAAGCGACGGGGCAATTCCTAAGAATTGGGTTTTTGGTGTAAGTTGAGTAACTACGTGTGGGGCACAACAGTCCTCCCCCCTTAAATTACGAAAGGCGTACGAGGCAACGAGTGAGATCTTTCGGCATATAGGTACGGGTGTGCAGTATGAATTCAGACAATCTAAAAGTTTATTTGTTCAAAAGTAATAATTATTTTTCGTTTTAAATGCTTAATGAGTAGGTATCTATACAATACATGCTTATGGGTAAAATTTTTTTTTCTTTTTACATTTTCTTATTTTCGTTTTCTTTTTGTTCTTTTATTGGCAATGAAAAAAATATTGCTGTTGTTTACATTTAAAGGTTTTTTTTTTTATACATGGGTTGTTTCATCAACGCCAGGTGTTACAATTACTTCGAGGTCGTTTACATTTTCTGTTGGCTTATTATTTATTGTACATTTTATTTTGATACATTTTTTAAATATTACATAGAAAGCTAGAGCTACACAAAGAAAGAAAATAATAGAAATAGAAATGTGAGCATGTTCATGTGTAACATGGAATAACGAATTGTTTTTCTTTAATAGGTCTTTAACATTTATACTATTACTATCTAAATCCAGTTTTTCTATATGAGTGGTATGGGGGGACATTTGGGATAAATTGGTTGGGATTGTTATGTCTTCCAGTATGGTTGAATCTTGTAAAAAGTAGGAAATAGGAGTTTTATTATATATTGTGTTTGATGCTTGGAGGTAGACCTCCTTTGTAATTGCTTTGCAAAATGGGAATGGGTTTAAGAGTGTGTTTATACATGACGGTGTGTATTCTAATTTCTTTGGTTGAAGTGTTTTATTAGATTATTGTGTACGACCTTCTCTTTTCTGCCTATTTTTATTTTGGAGTTTTCTTTAGATAAAATCTCAGTTATTTCGTATGGTCCTTCAAAAATGGGGGTTAGTTTTTTGTTTGATCGATTCTTGATTTCTAATAATACCTTATCGCCGACGTTATAACTTGTTTGTTTGGAATTTTGGTCGTAGTAGGTTTTAGATTTTTCCTTTGCTTTTATTTGGTTGCTGCGAATTAGTTCATATCCGATTTGCATTTTTGACTTTATTTCGGAGACATAGTCGTCATAATTGTATGTTGGCTGTACCTTTCTGTTCAAAATGGAGGGAATGGGCGCTTCAAACCCGAATAGGACTTCAAATGGACTGTGATTAGTACTTGAATGTGGGGTAGTGTTATAGCAAAATATTGCATACTCGAGGTAGTTGTCCCAGTTTGACTGGTCTTTGCTAGCATAATTTCTTAGGTAGTCACCTAACGTTCGATGTGACCTTTCGAGAGCACCGTTTGACTGAGGGTGGTACGGACTTGTTTGAATCTTTACTATTTTTAAAATCTTACAGATATTTTTGAATAACTCACTAGTGAAATTAGTGCCTTGGTCAGTGAGAATTGTTTGAGGGATACCATAAGTACAAATAATTTTCTTTACTAATGTTTCAGCTACTGTTTGAGCCTCTTGATTTGGTATTGCTACTGCTTGAACGAATTTGGTTAGATCATCCTGGAAAGTAAGTATATATTTGTTCTCGCTTTCCGTAATAGGGAGTGGTCCTACTATATCAATGGCTACTCTTTCGAACGGAGTTTTCGCTGTCGTAGTGATGACCATTGGTAGTTTGTTACGTGAATACAATTTATTCTTTTGACACAATTCACATGACTCGATGTATTTCTTTATGTCCGCATACATAGTTTTCCATTTGTATGTTTTTCGAATACGCTTCAGAGTTCGTTTTATACCTTGATGACCACCCAAAGGCGTGTCATGAAATTCGTATATAATTTGTTTAATTTTTTCTGGATCGGAAATTTCAATGGTGTTTTGACTTTCTTTCCGTTCTTCAATAGGCGGGACTTTGCTATGACTACGAGTTATTACTTTGACTTCGGCTATGTTTAAACGAGATAATGCGTCTGCGTTTGTGTTAAGGTGACCTGCTTTATGTGAAACCGTGAAATCGTACTCTTCAAGTTTAATACGCCAGCGCATTATTCTTGAAGAAGGATCCTTAAGGTTAAACATCCAAACAAGTGGTTTGTGGTCGGTAATAATTTCAAAATGTCTTCCGTACACGTATGGTCGGAAGTGGGTTACTGCCCAGACAACTGCTAGAGCTTCTTTTTCTATAGTAGAATAGTTTTTTTCTGACTTATTTAGTATTCTACTTGCGAATGCTATAGGTAAATCGTTTTCATCATTGTCTTTTTGTGACATTACCGCACCTATTGCCTCGTTGCTGGCATCAGTTGTTATGTAAAATGTTTTTTCGAAGCTAGGATATTGTAGTATGGGGGGTTCAATTATTGCTTGTTTTAACTGCTTAAAAGATTCATCGCAAAATGCATCCCATTTAAAAGGTACATCCTTGCGCAATAGTTTGTTGAGTGGATTTGCTATTCTAGAAAAATTTTTAATGAACTTTCTGTAGTAGCCTGCTAAGCCTAAAAATGATTTGATGTCTTTTTGGTTTTTTGGGATTTCTATATTTTGTATTGCCGATATTTTTTCGGGGTCAGGTTTGACTTCTGATTCTGAAATAACGTGTCCTAAATACATGACTTCTTTTTCTAAAAACTTACACTTTTCTAACTGTATTTTGAGGTTGTATTTATCTAAAGCTTGAAATACTTCAATTAATTTTTTGTTGTGATCATCTAGATTCTTTCCATATATCATTATATCATCTAGGTATACTAGACACTTTATACCTTGTAGTCCTGTGAGTACCTTATTCATCAACCGTTGGAATGTAGGAGGAGCATTGCGTAGCCCAAATGGCATTCTGTTGAACTCAAAATGACCGTTAGGTGTACTAAATGCTGTCTTCTCCTTGTCTTCCTTGTTTACTTCGATTTGATGAAACCCACTCGCTAGATCGAGTGTTGTAAAGTATTTTGAATCGCCCAGTTGTCCAAGGATGTCTTCGATATTTGGAATTGGATACGCATCCGCGATAGTCACTTCGTTGAGTTTCCTATAATCAACTACTACTCTCCATTTTTGTTTTCCTTTCTTTGGTACAACTAGTAGAGGTGCGTTCCATGGACTAGAACTCGGCCTAATTATTTCGTCTTGCAACATTTTGTCTACTTGATTTTTTATTTCTTGTGTGTGAATTTGTGCTAAACGATATGGTCGAATGTTGACTGGAGGTATATTTGGGGTTGTCTTTATTTGATGTGTGATTCCGGACGTACTCGACAGAGTATCACCGTCCAGGAAAAATAAATGGTTAAAATTTCGGCAAATCTCTATAATTGATTTCTTTTCTTCTCTATTAAGATGATCCAGTTGGAGTTGATTTTGAATTATACTCAATCTGTCGTTGATAACATTTTGAGTGTCAAATGAATTTAGGTTGTAAATGTTGTAGTCGTTGGTATTTTCGAATTCTAAATTTAGATCTTCTAAAACTACATCTTTATCATTGGCGTTTAATACCGATATATATATGTAACCGTTAGTTGGTTCAATCAAAGCTGAGGAAGTATAAACTTGAGGAAGGATCTCTTGAGAAAAATATATTTGATTTGAGGGTTCGTAAATGGGTCCATACTTAATAATTTTTTCGGATCTAGCAGGTATTGTTATAGGCTTTCTTTTATTTATAAAGTCTGTGGTGTATTTCTTATCTTTATAGTGGTATGTGAGGGTATTGTCTTTGTAATTTAGAATGGCATTAAAATTTCGGAATAGGTCTTCACCCAAAATTCCGTCTTGTGTTATAGGGAAGTTGGCAGGGACTACGTGAAGTAGGTGTTTGATTTTTACGCCTGGTGTTATTTCAATATTTAAAAGAATTGTACCCAGTGTCGACGTTGGAGTACTACCAATGCCTTTTAACTCAGTCACAGTATTTGTATGGATCCAAAGGTCTTCTTTTAATCTATTTATTTTAATTAAACTCAGGCTTGCGCCTGTATCTAGAAGCATAATGCTATGATTAGTGATAGTGTCTTTAGAAATTATTTTAATTTCACTCTTGAAACTGGAAGCATTACTTAAACAGCCTATATGAGCATTGCTTTTTGGTTTTTCATTTTGGTATTGTATACTTTTAGGATTTTGAGAATGTGTTTTTTGAAAATTATTCATATCGGAGCTCAACTGCCCGTTTAGGAAGTCTTGTAAGTTATTTATTTGTCTGTCGCTTCTATTTTGTCGGTGATTTTGATTTAGTAAACTATTTGTGTTGATTGTATGAGTGAAATCTTTGTTATATTTGGGATTTCTAGATGCGTTATCACGCTTTTTATTAAAATTTGGTAACTCGACGTCTTTGTTTCTAAATGGATTTGAATTTGAATGTGGTTTTGGAGTTGAGCTTTCCTTAGTTGTGTTTGTATGAGAATTGTTTTTGATTTGACTCAGTGGATTTAGTGGAGTTGAATTTATATTTGAACCTTTTTTGTTCTGATACAGTGGATTCAGTGAAAAAGTTTCTTTATTTCGAGACAGTGGATTCAGTGGAATAGTTTTTCTGTTTTGAGACAGCGGATTCAGTGAAATAGTTTCTTTGTTTCGAGACAGTGGATTAGTGGAATAGTTTTCTTGTTTTGATACAGTGGATTTAGTGAATTTGAATATATGTTTGAACATTTTTGTTCTGATTCAGTGGATTTTGTAGATTTAGTAAATTATTTGAATATATATTTGAACAATTTTTGTTCTGATTCAGTGGATTTTGCAGATTTAGTAAATTATTATCGTCTTCACACCTTAATGCATGTGCTTTACCTGACTCCGGGTGTTGGACGGGCCAGGTCTTTGGTAGTTTCCCGAATTTTGTATTGCCCCATTTTGTGGTGCATTGTCATGTCTGCTGTTATTATATTGTCTTTTCCTACACTGGTCTATCGTATGACCCAGGTTTTTACAATAACTACATGCGGTTGCATTTCGTACGTTATTGACCCATGTGCTAGAATTTGAATATTGTCTGTGACCCCTATTAAAGTTTGAAAGTCTGTTAGTGTTATTATCTCTTGGCTGAAGACGACACTCTGTTGTATTGTGTGTCTTCGTTCGGCAGTGATGACAGTATTTGTTTTCAGCATTAGCAGTGGTAAGAAGTTTTTCTTCTTCCATTGCAATATCTAGAGCTTCGTCTAAATCACTACACCTGGCGCTTTTCACCAAAGTTTTTAACTGGGGTATCAGACCGTTGCAAAAACTATTTAGAATAGCTTTGCTATTTAAATTCCTAATAGCCAAGTTTGCCGCGTTGTCTTCGGTGCTAGCGTTCGCGTTATTTAGTTCATCGAAAAGGGCATTAGCCCTTTCCGCGTATGTACTAACAGATTCCTTAAAACCTTGCTTAAATTGGAAAATTTCTGTCTGTATCACTTGCACAGACCTAGTTTTCCTAAAGTTTTTGATCAAAGCCTCTTTTAACTCTTTCCAGGCATCGTAATCATTATATTTGAGTATAACGTTATATGCCCGGTTAGTTAATTTGGACTTAACAATGTCAACAAGGTCGGCTTTTTCGGGATCGGTAGATGTTTTTTTTGCTTGAAGGTCTATTAATTGAATAAACCTGTCTAAGTTTCTTGAATTTCCATCAAACTCAGGTATGAGTTTGATGGCTTGTGAAGCATTGAATGTCGACATAGTGGGTTCTGGGAGAGAAAGACTTGAAACTGTGTTGCTACACTTTTCACTTGAAACCGGTGATGCGAGCAGTTTATCCAATGGAAGTTTGGATTCTGAAATATCGCTATCTGAGGATCTGCGCGAGCGAGGGACTTTTCTACTTCTGAGTGAAATGTGCAGATTTAGACGAGGGTCGGACATAAGAGTTAAAATTAAATCTCGGATTAGGAATAATGGTAGGATTTGGTATTTTTTTTGTATATATATAAAAAAACTGGTTACACTTGTTTTAATCACTTACTAGAGAGAAAGAACTTAGTGTGACGAAAATTATAAAAATATACACATACGTACACTACCATATGAATACAAAAAAAAAAAAAATTGCTTACATAATCATCATTTTTCTTTGGTTGGTTTTCTTTTTTTTCCTTCGGTGTTGTATGTGCTGTTGTAGTAGTAGTTGTTGTTGGTCTTGTTGATTGCCTCGGCTTGGCAATTTCTTCCTTCCTTCTTTGTTCTCGACCACAGGAATTGGCTTACCTCTGTGGGATATTGTTCACTTTTTTTTTTTTTTTTTTTATGTTCACCCTTTTTTTTTTTTACACTTTCACTTGATTGGGTTACTGTTCGTACGTATTTATGATTAGGTGTGACTCGTTCATTGATTAAAATTCGTTTTATTAGAAAAATTGACTTGGAACTATTCTCTGATTAATTTTTTTTTTTGACACTTTTTACACTCTTTGAACACTTGACTTGGAACTTTTTTTTCGGAAATGAAGGCAGATGCTTTATCCTTCAAATCCCACCGCTGCCACCAATGTTAGTTTGGAGAACGTAAGTGAACAAAAACAACGTGTCTGTTTAACGTTTAAGATCAGAGTGAGAGTGTTCGTCATTCTTTCGCACTCCGTACTTATATAACCCACGATCGTCACTATTCGTTCCAGGTCAACCACGCAATCTGGGCCACACAGACTGCAACCACCAGGTGCCAACCATATGTGTGTGCTATTTCTCACAATTGCTTGGTCTGCAATGTGACACTACACAGTATGTTCCTCGTCGCTTTCTTTGATAACGTATTTCGGTTCGCATGACATGCATTGTTATTGTTGTGACATAACACATAACCAATGCCATGACACACTAATCGAAATCGGAACTATGTTAAAGAAGCGACGGGGCAATTCCTAAGAATTGGGTTTTTGGTGTAAGTTGAGTAACTACGTGTGGGGCACAACAGTGTCCCTTGCATTTTTCGTTAAAATTTGAAAGGTGCAATGACTTATCGCTTCATAACTTTTGAAATTTTCTAGATAATTTAATGAAACAAAATGTATTGTAAAGATGAAAAACACACAAACATTTGTGTATCATTCAAATGCTGAAAGTTATTTCGTAACGGTTGTTATAGGGACTGGAAGCCATTTTTTTTATTGAAAATTTCGATTTGTTCACTATTTTGGTCGGGGCATCCGTATTTATGAACTTTTTATTTTTTTCTTTTTCGTTTTATATTTAGAAAATATATATGCAACTAACCTCCGAGCGTTTTTTTTCAAATTTTGTCTCCTTATATGAAAAAAATCTTCCTCAATTTGTTGTAATTTTTCGGTTTTCAGCATACTCTTTTGGTAATAACTTTTCCGTTTATAAATATTTTTTCATGAAATAAAAAAGAAATAGTAGATAGATATCAGGCGCATCTTATTAAATCATTGGTAATAGTTTTGAGTGTTTTGAAACAGGTGTTATGATGAGAAGTTGGTGAAACTGCCTTTTTTTAGCTTATAAAGCATGGGGCACGGCGTGGGTGTTTTCAAGTACATACATATATACATTTTTTTGAAGGTAATAAAGCTCCTGAACTAACCTCCGAGCCCAAAATCAATATTTTTTTCTCCAAACCGCTAAAATTCAATTTCAATAAAGTCATATTTGCAAACGATTTATGAGGAACGAGAAGCCAAAAGAACCTCAATTTTTTTTTGATATTTTTCTTTGATATAATTTCAATCAGTTTCAATTAAAAAATATACTCTTGTGGTCACAGAATTTGAAATATTAATTCTAGAAAAACTGTCTACTTTGGGTTTTTACTAGAAAATCTTGCTTAAAAACATATACATACGCATTTTAGTTCGAAGCAAATCCGCCACCAAGTTTAGCGCCGTTTTCTCTTTTTGACTGTTCTCTGTTCTCTATGATTTGAAAAAGGAGTATCGCTCAGATGATCTTATGCGTTATGCATGCATACATATCATCTATATTCTATACCTATGACCTTATTTTGTGATCTTTGGTGCTATTCTTTTCTCATTACAAACTGTGTGCCTGTTGTTTTTTTTTTGCTGGTAGCAGTAGCTTGCATTGTAGATTAGATTTAGATTTAGATTAGATTTGGGGGACGGGTAGAGCTTGCTCAGCTCCGGGCACTGCGGTGTCTGAATGATACCTATTGTGCCAGCCCATGTGAGGTTTCAGAGCAGTTCTCCTGCTCCTGAATTGAACCAGAAGTTAGCAATCTTCTGTGGGTGAATGAGTTTGAGTTTATCTAAGGGGATAATCTCATAGTCAAGTATTTGCTTTCTAAGGCGGAAAAGTGCTGGACATTCTGTAATAATGTGCAGAGATGTTTCTTCATTTTCGAGGCATAGTCTACAGATGGGATCCGCTACCAGCCTCATTTGGTGAAGATGTTTGTTTAAGGAACAGTGACCGGTTAGTAGTCCAGTGCAAATTTTTAGGGTTTTCCTATTGAGGTTCAGTAGGAATTTTGATGTTTTTTCGGTATATTCTGGCAAAAAGTATTTTGAACAAATTTGGCCAGATGAGTTACTCCAAGCTTTATTTGATTCCTCCAGTAGGATGTTCTTGGCAGTATGTTTGAAGGTGCTTTTATTTACACCGCAGAAGGGTTCAGGACCGACGAATGGTTTAGATGCGCCGTCTTTAGCTAAGATGTCTGCCTTCTCGTTACCATCATAGCCTCTGTGTGCTGGGATCCAGTGGAGGATTACAGTGTTTTTCCTTGCTAGTTCAGAGAGCGACATGACTGTCTCTTGGACTAGTTTGGATCTTATGACAGGTGAGCTTAACGCCTTTAGTGCAGCTTGGCTGTCTGAAAAAATGAATATTGTTTTATTTTTCGTGTTCGATGAACATATTATTCTCGAACATTCGTTGATGGCAAAGACTTCGGCTTGGAAAATGGACGAGTGACTGCCCATACTTACTGAGAAGTTCGTTCTGGGACAGTCGCTAAAAATGCCGGAACCTGTACCAGTTTCCATTTTTGAGCCGTCCGTATACCAGACCATATCTTGCCTTGAAGGATGAGGTTTTGTGTTCTCCCAGTCTTCCCTTGGGGGGATGACAATGGAGAAGTTGAGTTTGAAGTTGTACATGGGAATAGTAGCATCCAAGCACATACTAAAGGTATTAAGTTTTTCTAAACTTTCCATTATCGACAGATGTCCTTTCGGGTATGGATGTGATTTTATGTGTCCTTGATGGAAAAGACGGTGTGTCGCCAGTCTTGCTTCCATTTTTATGAAAAGGTGAATTGGAGGTAGTCCTACAATAACGTTTAGAGCGTATGTTGGTGTTGTACGCATGCATCCAGTAATGCATGTTGTTGCCAATCTTTGAATCTTTTCAAGTTTTTGGACTGCCGTTACTTCTTCTATTTTTGTCCACCATACAACAGCTGCGTACGTAATTGTTGGTCTGACTACCAGCGTATATAGGTCGTATACCATTTTAGGTTTTAGACCCCAGTTTTTCCCGCATATGCTTCTACAAGTCCATAGAGACTTGGTTGCTCTGCTGGAAATGCGTTCTAGTTGAGGGTTCCATGACATTTTGCTGTCTAGGATTATCCCAAGGTATTTTGATTCCTTGGAGAATGGTATTGTTTCCCCATAGAGACTGGGGGGTATTAGAAGATTTAGTTTTCTTCTTTTTGTAAATGGGACAATAACTGTCTTACGTGGGTTGACAGAGAGACCTTCATCTGAGCACCAGCTTTGTACTGTGTTCAGAGCTGTCTGAAGTCTTCTTGATATTAGTGTTTCTGATGAACCTTGTATGACAATTGCTAGATCATCTGCAAAGCCCACTGCATAGATGCCTTGGGTTGCAAGTAATCTTAGTAGGCTGTCTACAACTATTGACCAGATGAGTGGTGAGAGAACTCCACCTTGTGGGCAGCCTCTTGTTGTTAGTGCTGAGATTTCCACTTCTTCGATATTGCTGTGGATAATTCTGCTGTTTAGCATTGACATTATCCATTTGCGAATAACTTGTGGAACGTTGTGGTGCCTTAGAGCACGGTCTGTAGACACAAAGGAAGTGTTGTTGAAGGCTCCTTCTATGTCAAGAAATGCCACTACGCAAATTTCCTTTTTATCGATAGAGAGTTCGATCCTTGTAACTAGGTCATTCAACGCGGTTTCCGTTGATTTCCCTGGTTGATATGCGTATTGTGATGTGGATAGTGGGTGGGTAGCTAATTGCTTATCCCGGATGTGTCTATCAATGACCTTCTCCATACATTTAAGGATGAATGACATTAGACTGATTGGCCGAAAGGATATAGGGCTTGGATCCAGATTCCTTCCTGCTTTTGGCAAGTAGATAACTGTTACTCTTCTCCAGCTTTCTGGTATGTGACCAAAAGCAAGGCTGCAAGTGAACAGTTTTGATAAAATGGGAGCAATTATGGCAGCCCCGTTCTGCAGTAGGGCCGGAAAGATGCCGTCTTCCCCAGGGGCCTTGAATGGTTTCAATGAAGAGATAGCCCATTTGATGACATTGGTGTTGCAGATTTGTCTGGCCGTTGTCCAGTCTTCCCTAGATGGAAACATATGCTGTTCCCTTTGGGGAGATAGGTTTATTGCTGGTTCTATAATGATAGATTGCGGAAAGTGGGTGTCTATTAGGAGTTGCAGAGTTTCAGTTTTATTCTTAGTCTGAGAGCCGTTTTCCTTGGTAAGGGTACCTAGGTTTGCCGGCTTGTCGGACGCGAGAACTTTGTGGAGTCTGCAACTAGAGGAGACGTCAGAGATGCTTTCTACAAATTGTTTAAAAGAGGCCTTTTTGGCTTTTTTAATTTCATTATTGTATTTGGTGAGAGCAGTAGAGTAAGTTTGCCAGTCATCATTGCGTTTTGCTTTGTTGAAAAGTTTCCTTACTTTCGATCTCAATTGCTTGAGGTTGTTGTTCCACCAAGGGGTTTGCCTTTTAGTTGATCTTGTTTTCAGAGGGCAGTTGTCCTCAAAGAGTTTTTTGCGTAGTCCGCAAAGAAATCTAATTTAGCTTTGCTATTAATGTTTGGGATTTTGTCTTTTAGAGAGTTTTCCAGATCTGTTTTATACGAGACCCAATCTGTTTTTCTCTTTGGACGATATGTTAGACAAGATATTATGTTTGTGTCTAGTTTAAAGCGTATGTGTCTATGATCAGAGCAGGATGGTTCGGAGGACACCCTCCAGTCATAGACAAGGTTTTTAGAGAGAGATGAAGACAATGTAATGTCTAGAACCTCTCTTCTAGTTCTGGTGACAAAGGTGGGTTCATTGCCAATATTACATATATTTAAATTTTCTTTAATAATATAATCAATAAGGGACTCACCTCTTTTGTTTATATCCTTACTTCCCCACAGGGTGTGGTGAGCATTTGCGTCGCATCCCAGAATAACTTCCAATTTGTTTTTCTGTGCGTGCTCATAAAGTTTTACTACCTGTGGAGGTGGGCAAGGTGTAATGTCTCCAGGGAAATATGCTGAGGCAACAATGATCTCCTTGGAGTGACCGATCCTCACTATTGCTGCTGTCAGATCAGCAGATACAAAAGCTGTTAGTGGGAAGAAGGGCAGGTTATTATTAAAAATAATACAAGTTCTAGGTCTACTGGCTGAGGTTGAATATAATATTTTACCTGTAGGTGTAGTTAGACCAAGGATTTTACCACTCGTGCTGATCCATGGTTCCTGCACGAGGGCAATGTCTAGCTTCGTTTTACTCAGCGAGTGAGTTAAGACCGCCGAAGCAGCCTTGGCGTGTTGGAGGTTGATTTGGACAACCTCCATGCTAATTTTTTTGGATAGGAGCTCTAGAGTAGGAGCTCCCTTTGTTCTCACCCCTTTTCCCGGCTTGGGGAGACCTCCGAAAACTTCTCGCCATCGTCGATGCCGGTCGTAGGGCTCTACGAATTTGAGACGTGTCTTGGTGGTGGGTGGATTTTGACGCGCCGGGATTGCTTAGTTTACTGGGATGGAGGAATGATTTTGCCTGTCCAGGAGTTTGCCTTGCGGTCTCCTGAACAGGTTTTGTAGGATTGGGAGTAAGAGAGGGGTTGGAGGTGGAGGATTGGGTGCGGGGCGGAGGTGGTATTACCGACTTAACATCGTTTTTAGCCTCAGAGGCGGATTCCGGCCTCAGGCTAGGATTCTTTTTGATTCGGAATTGAACCCTATTGAAATTAAAGAACGGTTGGCAGTTCAGATCTTCCAGTAGGGATACCGATCTTTCATCCATTGAAATTGTCAGGGCAAGACCCTGAGAGTTAGCTACTTTCCGAAGGACTTTCCAGTCATTGGTTGGTAGCACTTGGTTCTGAATGCGTAGCCGTTTCAGAGCATCTTCTGGTGTGTTGTTTGGACCAGGGAAGTATGCAGTTGCCACACATGGTTTCGGAAGGTCTTCACCCTCCACCATTCGCAGCTTGGCATTTTCAAATGACGAAATTAGCTTGACTGTTTTTGCCAACCAGTCTCTACTAGTCGCATCTGCACATTTCATTGTGAGCCATCCTGGTTTGTGCGAGCAGCCCAGAAATCTTATCTGTGGACCCTCCTCAGTGATCTTATGCAGCTCAGTAAGGATGGCATTTTCCACTGCTGTGATTTGCACACTTTCCAGATGGCTATTTGGGTAATCCTCGGCGATTATCCCAACCACAATCATTCCTGCAACCTCATTGAACAAAAGAGCATTGGTTTTCGCTTTTTTGCTCGGTTCAGGAACTTCGTGTCCGGACCTTCTTCTTTTGTTGGAAGGGTCTGAAGTGTCTTTCGATGGACTTGAGAGTACTGTCTCTAACGCTGCGTCGTATGGCAGTTTTTCCGCTAGCAGTCTTCTCAAGTGCTTTTTTTGAGACGTGGTTAGGCGTCTCCGCTTGATGTTGAGCTTGTCAAGCTCTAGGGTCTTTTCTGTGTCATCTCCGAGAGCTTCACAGCTCCCGTATGATTCCACTGTCAGGACAGAGCTTTGATATCCGACGGATTCTATGTCGCTGTCGGATGTTACCATTGCAGATCGGTCTATCCGTCCCGCAAGGCTTGGTAGTTCAGCCAGTGGCTGAGAGACAGAGAGGCAGTTGCTTGCTTCTCCATCACAGGGTTTGGTATTCAAATTATCTATTTTGGATCCCACGAGTAGCTAGGGAAATAATGGGGTACGTCCACACAGAGCCCCGCATGCATGGATATGACTGAAATGAAACTGGAATTCGCCGCAAAACCAGAGTACACCGTTAGTGACTGAGCTATTTAAGATGGGCCCTCAGCCTAGTAGATCATCGGCACGGTACGGTTGACACCTTGATGCCGGCCCATGGGAAAGGAAAGGATTGGGGTTGGGTAGAAGGGGATAGAGGAGAGGGTGAGTGGAGGGATAGTGGGCAAAGGGTAGAGGGTAGAGGGTAGAGGGGGTTGGATCGTCTCTTAGTTTCGCTGTTTCTCCCTTTCGACCTTTCCGGCATGGGTGACCCTGCTGGAATCAACTCTAGTCGTAAACCCAAGTTGAGACCGCCGGTATAGCTCGTTAGTTCTCAGATTCAACTACTTAAGCCCTCCCACCACGGCAAGGTGAACGATCGTCGAGAGAGCTTGCATTGTAAAAAAAAGTTTGAAATGAGGAAGGATTGAATGAATCGGACATAGGCAAACGCACAAAGGGAAAGGGGTGAGAAAATAGCACCACTGCACTAATAGAATGGAATTTCTTGGTCAAGTGTACGCAACTTGATGAGAGCTAAAAATTTTGTATTTGACTAGGTAGGTAGGTAGTTATTTTGTATTTGAGAACTTCTATTGTTTTGTTAATGACATAACGCGGTTGGCATGAAAATGTATGTAGGCATAGGTCAGTAACTTACATAGTCATATAGGATTCAACTTATTTGGAATAAGATATGCGTTTGGGTAAGGGGTATGCGAAATAATTTTTTTAACTTTGTTTCAAAGTTGTTGGTTGTACTATTCTTTCGTTATTGGTTTGTACCTACTTGTACCTATATTTTATTTATTTTATTTTTGTTTCATATTGTGCATGTGGGATGGCAAGCAGAGGGTGGATAAGTGTGGGTAGGTAGCAGGTACTTATATCTATGAAACTACATATCCGGATGTTTATGGGCATTTAATTGCAGTTCAGCGTCTTCTTTATCTTCTCTGTCCCTATGTCCCTATGTATGCTTAGATTTTTAAAACAACGCAACGGATTTTGATGCTGTTTTTTTTTAATGAATAGAGTGATTCAAGAGGAAGGTTTATATGTATAATAAATGCATATTATAGAAGAGAAAAGCAAAGAAAGAAAAGCCAAAAGAGTACGTTCAGCAAGAAATGAAGAATCACCAACGGAACGTGAGGCTCGGCTCAGTCAGGCTTTAGCCTGACATTGATAACATAAGTTCAAAGACAATATCTTGGTTTAAAGAAAGAGCGATTCTGTCACCAACTAACGAACAAGTAGATAAGGTAAATAACTTGATTCTTTCAAAGATTGATGCGCCAACGAAAATATACTACTCGATCGATACTGTTCTCGATTTGGAAGAAGCTGTTCATTTTCCTACAGAATTTCTAAACTCTTTGAACCCATCAGGACTCCCTCCACACAAAATGGTGTTAAGTAGGCTGTCTTGTTATTTTATTAAAATAAATAAATAAATAGGGTGGCGCAACAGAGCGAGGAGCAATTGGGCCTAGCGCATTTCTCACAACCATGCCTTGTGAGAAAATGGAGGGAACCTACAATTTTCCGCCGGTTTCGAACGGCTAATCGAGAAAGCGCTTTTCATGGCAATGAATACTAACGGAGGAATTGCCAATTCCTCGCGAAAGGCGATACCCGTGGAAAAAACATTTTTGCCTCTGTTGGGATTCGAACTCGAACCTCTGGATTAACAGGGGGACATGATATCCATCACACCACGGGTACCACCTGTTATTTTATTAAGAAACCTGAATTCACCTAAGCTTTACAATGGCACGTGTTTACTGGTAAAATCACTGAAAACTTTCATAGGGTATTTTCTGTTTCTGTAGGGTATTTAGTATCAGCATTGTACCCGTGCGAAGCCGGGGCGGGTCGCTACTCAACTATAAATAGGTTTGTTCGTTGAAGCTCTAGGGTCACCCTTGGGTCGCCATAAAGCGTTTTTTGAGAAACCCGAAGTCGCACTGAATGTCAAATTGAATGTTTTTTGAGCCCTAGGGTTGACCTAGGTTTTCCATAAACTCGCCCTAGCTTTTTGCTGTGGCGAGTTGTCAAATGGCATGTATTTTTTTTTTAATGACGGATGTGTGGTGATTTGTGGTTTAGCGTTTTTTTGAAGACTGGAAAACCCAGGTTTTTTGACAACTCATAGGGCTGTCAAAAAAACCTAGGTCAACCTTGGGGAAAGTTCAATTAAAAGATCTAACGATGGAAATAAATAAGTATAAACCTAGAAATTTTCAGGCATTCTTATACTTAGTCTTCTTAGTTTTCGTTTCTTGACAGTTTTGTGTTAACAACGCTTTAACGCCCGAGCAACGCCGGGTGGGTCAGCTAGTTTCTGATAAAGAAGGATTCGAGAATTCTTTCAATTGAATTTAAAATAAATTATACATTGAGAGTTACAGTGTAATTTTCTGTAAATTGTGTTGTTCTGATTTTTAGATACATTTTGAATTTCAATTGGTATATTATAACAAAGTATTCGTGTCTAATTTTGTTTATTCGTGCTGTTGACAAAATTTCAGCCCATTCATTCAACATAACAAAACTTGTAAAAATGTCTCAAAAATCGTTTTTCAAGAAAAAGTAGTAGTAAGGTAGATTATTCCTAGAGAGATGGAATTCCTTTTTTTTGAAAAAAAAAAAAACAAGTAGGTACCTAAGGAGGTGGTGTTGATACGGCCAAGTACATGAAGTTTTAAATTCTGTAGTGATGAGAAAGACTTTTTTATTGTTATCTATGCATATATATATTTTTCAAGAGGACTATCCCACGTGATTTGTTTTATTTTTTCATAAATTGCTTTCTTAAAATGTCTAGAATACGATAGCAATGTAATTTTTGAAAATTCTAAGTCGTTTTAAAAATACAGCAGTTAAAAAAGTTTTATACTTTCACAGTTATAAGCGGACCTAAAACTTTTTTTCTCAGAACTGTGTTTTTCACACTTTCCTCTATAATATCATACTACACACTACACTCTACACACTGCTATCAACCAAATATTCCCAAATTTACGACTTTTTTTTTTAGCAAAAACCAAAAAAAACTAACGCAAATTCGTAACTATTTTTTCCAAATATTTACCAAAAGTCCAATTTTGTATATATTCACTTCATAATAGTTCATGCCATGCATTTTGGATTGCAGATGAAAAAGACGATAACTTTTTTTTTTGTTTTCGACAAGCCAGTTGGAATCGTGGAGGAATTGCGAGTTCATTTTTTGAAGCGGGGTATACAGAGAACTATAACTCATATTCTACCTTATATTTTCAGCTTAAAATTAATATTTATCAGTCGATATATATGTTAGTAAATTATAGTAAATATAAAGTTCTATCTATTTACTGGTCATTGAAAAAAATCCTAAGAACTCCCACAAAAAACAGGCCGTTTCAAAGGATGACTTCTTTAAATCTCAATTTGCTTGGTCATGGCCCACAAGATTACTGTTTTTGTTCAAATTTCAAGAGAAAAAAAATAATAATAATTTTAACGGAAAATTTCTTAAATCAAATTTAACTTGAAAAATTTTGAATTTTCTTAGGGAATTTTTAGTCCTTCGATTGCAGTTTTCAGAAAACATCCATTCCTTTATTTTCTTTAAATATATCTTCTTGCAAATGAAATTAAAATGGATACAAGTTATTGGTAAAAAAAAAAATAAAAAAAAAATAATAAAAAAAAATAAATAAAAAAAAAAACTAGTAGGTACCTATTATCTAAGTTCCCAAGTTATGCGCTTTTTCATTAATTTTGCTGATCAAACTAAGCCAAGAAACTGACCTACAAAAATGCAAGATAAGAAATATCGACCCTACAACATCTTCATAATTTGTAATTATCTGTATTTATCTCAGCAAGCAAACTGACAAAAAATGTAACCGGTTTTCTTTTTTTCCTGACTTGACACAATATTTCTATTCTCAACCCATCCAAAAACAAGAAATCGTAAAAAAATGTTCATTCGGAGTTCGGACATATTGTGTACATACAAATATCTTCGTCAGTGTGCCTTATGATATCTGTTTTTTATATGCCTTCTTGCATGCTCGTATAATAGTCTCACCCCTTTGTACTGCTTATGCAATTGCGTAATTCTTTTCTAGTTTCTGGCTGTTGCCGAGACCAAAGAGAGAGAGAAAATAGGGAGAATTTGAAATCACACGCGACGATGGCAAGAGGGACTACTTTTAAGAGAATAAAATGATCTACTAATACAAGCAAACACTTTTACATGAGTTCTGAGTTCGCTAAAAATGTCCACCTAGCCTTAAGCTAAAAAAACATCAAAGTAATGTAAAGTTAAAAAAGTACCTACTACCTTACACTTTGTAAAGCTGTTAACACAAATATTGAATTAACTTGAGAAAGGTATTATTCCAACTTATTTGAAAAATCGAAGGGCAATAGAAAGAAACAATTGTAGAAAACGATGTTCCCTTAAGGCTAGGTGTCCCTTGCATTTTTCGTTAAAATTTAAAAAGTGCGTTGACTTATCACTTCATAACTTTTTCTTGATAATTTGATGAAACAAAATGTATTGTAAAGATGAAAAACACACAAACATTTGTGTATCATTTAAATGCTGAAAGTTATTCCGTAACGGTTTTTATAGGGACTGGAAGCCATTTTTTTATTGAAAATTTCGATTTGTTCACTATTTTGGTCGGGGCATCCGTATTTATGAACTTTTTATTTTTTTCTTTTTCGTTTTATAATTAGAAAATATATATGCAACTAACCTCCGAGCGTTTTTTTCAAATTTTGTCTCCTTATATGAAAAAAATCTTCCTCAATTTGTTGTAATTTTTCGGTTTTCAGCATACTCTTTTGGTAATAACTTTTCCGTTTATAAATATTTTTTCATGAAATGAAAAAGAAATAGTAGATAGATATCAGGCGCATCTTATTAAATCATTGGTAATAGTTTTGAGTGTTTTGAAACAGGTGTTATGATGAAAAGTTGGTGAAACTACCTTTTTTTAGCTTATAAAGCATGGGGCACGGCGTGGGTGTTTGCAAGTACATATATGTATACATTTTTTTGAAGGTAATAAAGCTCCTGAACTAACCTCCGAGCCCAAAATCAATATTTTTTTCTCCAAACCGCTAAAATTCAATTTTAATAAAGTCATATTTGCAAACGATTTCTGAGGAACGAGAAGCCAAAAGAACCTCAATTTTGTTTTGGTATTTTTCTTTGATATAATCTCAATCAGTTTCAATTAAAAAATATACTCTTGTGGTCACAGAATTTGAAATATTAATTCTAGAAAAACTGTCTACTTTGGGTTTTTTTATAGAAAATCTTGCTTAAAAACATATACATACGCACATTTAGTTCGAAAAAAATCCGCCACCAAGTTTAGCGCCGTTTTCTCTTTTTGTCTGTTCTCTGTGATTTGGAAACGGAGTATCGCTCAGATGATCTTATGCGCTATGCATCCCCTCATACATATTATCTATATTCTATCTATACCTATGACTTTATTTTGTGATCTTTTGTGCTATTCATTTCTTATTACAAACTGTGTGCCTGTTGGTTTTTTTGCTGGTAGCAGTAGCTTGCATTGTAAAAAAAAGTGTGAAATGAGGAAGGATTGAATGAAACGGACATAGGCATACGCACAAAGGGAAAGGGGTTAGAAAATAGCACCACTAGTAGAATGGAATTCCTTGGTCAAGTGTACGCAACTTGATGAGAGTGTGTTTCATTTTTTTCTTCAGCTAAAAATTTTGTATTTGACTAGGTAGATATTTTGTATTTGAGAACTTAGGTATATTGTTTTGTTGATGACATGACGCGGCTGGCGTGAAAATGTTTGTAGCTATAGGTCAGTAACTTACATAGGCATATAGGATTCAACTTTTTTGGAATAAGAAATGTGTTTGGGTAAGGTGTACCTATGCGAAATAATTTTTTTTTAACTTTGTTTCAAAGTTATTGGTTGTACCTACTATTCTTTCGTTGGTGGTTTATTATATCTTACTAGGTGTGCCAGCGACTTGGTTCGCAAGAATTGGCATAACTTTTTTATTTATCAACCGATTGACACGAAATAAAAACTAATGTTTAGTGAAGCTTACCACAATATATTATTGAAAACCCCATCTAGATAGGATAAGCCGTTTCTGAGATCAGCGTGCAGAAACAAACAAACTGTTACGTTTTTACTATAGGTAAATGTATAGATAGATATAGGAGATATTGATTTATTTTATTTTTGTTTCATATTATGCATGGGGGAAGACAAGCTGAGGGTGGATAGTGTGGGTGGCGCAGGTTTATGGGCAAAATTCAGTGTCTTCTTTATTTCTTATAAAGAAGGAACTTTTTTGCAATTAAAATAACATAGATACCTATACAGTGATAGTTACAGAGTAATTTTCTATAAATAGTGTTGTGCTGATCGTTAGATACCTACGTCCTACAATTTGAATTTGAATTGGTATATCATAAAAAAGTGTTCGTGTCTACTTTTGTTTATTCGTCCTGGTAACAAAATCTTTAAAGGAATTAAAAGCGAAGCAAAATATAGAAGGCAAAGTGATCTACCGTTCACAGAAAAAATTAGATTCCTGCAAAAAGACATTGAAAACGTTCCGTTTCATGTATTTGGACGTCACAAAAATTGCGCCCGATATTTTTGGGCCGGTTATGATATTGAAGGCACAGATAAAATTGAAAACATGGTAAAAAATGGTATTTTTGAAAGCGTAAGTTCGATATTTCAACGAATGGTTCGAAATTCCGAGAGTTTGATTCATGGGTATGACTCCAGCATATGCGAACAATTAAAGAGTGTTGTATGTCAATATGTCGGTGGAAAAAGAACTAATTTTTCTCTTCAAAAATCGTGATGATGTGCTGCAGCCGTCGTCGAATTCAACACCAAACGAGCATTCACCGAGTACACAAAAGTGCACAGCAAAGTTGTAAGTACTCCAAAAACAAACTTTTGCTGAGAAAAAAAGAAAAAAAAATTGTAATGAATAAAAAGAATCTTTTTTTAATCGAGCAGACCACAAAAAAGAAGAAGAAATGCTTCCGCTGATTCGAATTACGGAAATGTAGACGCACCATCGGAACTGCCAGATAAAACTGATAAAGAAATGGAATTGGAGAAACAGAAAAGGAAAAAATCACTCCAAAAAAAATTTGATCACAGAAGAAAAATCGAATCAGAAATAAGAGATCGATCAATTAGTGGGAAATGGAAAGAAATAAGGCGTGAAATGGTTACTGCTTCTAGTTTTGGTAAAATATTCAAAGCTAAAAGTACGTCCAGCTACCACAATATCATAAAAACAAACTTGTATAGCTCATTTTCTTCTTCTAATGAGCTATGGGGTCTTCAAAACAAGAAAAATGTTATCCAAGAACTAGAAGAAATCGGAAGCCTCAAAGTAATTAAATGTGGTCTTTTTATAGATAAAGAATACCATTTTTGTCGCAACTCCAGACGGATTGATCGGTAGAAATGTAATATGTGAAGTGAAATGTAAATCTGTAAGTCTGTAAAAAAAATGACATTAGACGAAGCTGTTAGCCAAAAGAAATTGCCTTATCTTGAAAAACAAGGGAGCGCAAGGAGGCTTAAGAAAACCCATGACTATTTATATCAAGTTCAAGGACAACTTCCCATAACTAATAGGCAAATTTGCTTTTTTGATGTTTGGACTTCCTGCGATTTTATATTCTTCAGAGTTGAGAAAGATGACGAGTTCTGGCAAACAAAAATGAAAGAAAAGTTAATCTCGTTCTATCAAATCATCAGCTTCTGGAATTGTGTTAGAATTCCAAGAAAAATGAGAGTCTGGAATACTTAAAAAAATGATATGATGATCCTTTTTAATTGGAATAAAGTCTGCAGTTATTACTTTTTTAAAAGAATTTATTGCAACAACGACGGATAAGCTGAGACTTTCATGCATTTGGTTGAACGCATCGCTGGAAGAAGTGTAAAGCAACTTTGTTAGAGAAGTAAACAAACTCTCAAATTAGTTATTTTTTTTTTTTGTTTGAAGATGCGGTGAAGATGCTCAGTATGCTCTTTTACTAGAGATACGGTTAAAGAAAAGAATCTAAAAAGTAATTGATTATTATCAATATTACCTAAATATTTTTTTTTTTTTTTTTGTATTTGCTCTCTGAATATAAGTAAAGTACTTAGTATCCAATCCAATCCAAAAAAAATGTTTTTTAGAGGATGTATTTGAAAATATCTTCACTTTTTAAAAGGTTATTCCCACATTTTCTATGGAAGTCTTTCCTAACCGAAAAACAGCACAAAAACAATTTATATTTTTTCCTCTGGGAAAAATGAGTGTTATCTAAGTTCAAAGTTATCCCCTTTTCATTAATTTTGCTGATCAAACTAAGCTAAGAAACTGACCTACACAAATATCAAATTTTCCACATACGCAAAAACACAAGATAAGAAATATCGACCCTACAACATCTTCATTATTTGTAATTATCTGTATTTATCTCAGCAAGCAAACTAACAAAAAAAGTAACCGGTTTTCTTTTTTTCCTTACTTGACACAATATTTCTATTCTCAATCCATCCAAAAACAAGAAATCGTAAAAAAATGTTCATTCGGACATATTGTGTACATACAAATATCTTCGTCAGTGTGCCTTATGATATCTATTTTTATATATGCCTACTTGCATGCTCGTATAGTGGGCAACCCTTATGCAAGTGCGTAATTCTTTTCTAGTTTCTGACGAGACCAAAGAGAGAGAGAGCACGCATGATAAAATTTAATTGATAGTGCAGTTGTAAGTTTAAATTTTTTTTATAATAAATTAACAAAACGCTAGAGTCGCTCCAAAGAGCTAGCGCTCATGTTAGTTTATTGAGTGACAATTTATTGTATTAAAAATATATGCATTCATATGTCTGTATATTTACTTATACGAAATGAATTAATTTTATCATGATAACGATTTTAAAAAAAGCTAGTCGAGAGAAATACTGTAGTAACATTTTTTGATGAACGGCGAACGTTACGGTTACGTTGCCGTAGACCCCCCCTCCCCCCTTGTCATATCTTGTCACACTCAGCGAGACCCCTCCCTCCCCCCTGTATGCGAACGTATTTTATGGACGGCCCCCTATATACAACCAAATAGCTTTGCTTTCAATCCCATCTCTGCTTTTGTGGCCTACAAAACTATATTATCTTTGAAAAACAAAAACTCTTGCACTTCAGATAAAATATCGAGTAACTTACTTAAAAAAATTGCGTTTTATGTTTCAGATGTTTTGAGTTACATATTTAATTTAAGTGTTGAACAGGTTGCGGGGTAGACCAGGGTCGATAATTTTTAAAATGGTAAAAAGTGAAAAAAAAATTATAGTAGGATGAAACCCATTGGAAGAGGTAGAGAATAAAAAAAAAAAAAAAAAAGGAAAAATAAATTACGGGCGATCTGAGATCGGGAAGGGGGAGAGTTTTTAAGGGTAAAAAACGGTTAATCTCGATTGCCGGTAAAACTGCAAGTCTTAGGAAAAAAAGTGAAATGACAAAGTTGTAAATAATAAAAAGATCTACAACTTTCGAATTTACACTTTTTTATACAGGGTGATTCGCATAAGGTGTGACAAAAAGATAGGGTGTGTAGGTTGGACCTAGACAAGCAAAAAATCGTATGGGAGGGGGGGTCCATTTTCCCCCGTTTAGGCGGGAGGGGCAATTTAAGAAAAAAATCACTAAAAATGGAAAAAAAAATATTTAAAAATAAAGGTAATACCTACAGAGTCGTGCTATAGCATTTTGGAAAGCCAAAAACTTATACATTAATTTAAATTTAAAAATAAGTTGTTCAAATAAACAGTTTTTGAAATATTAATTTTCAAAGTCAAAATTTTGAAAAAAAAACATAATTTTTTTTTAAAACCACTTTTTTTTCCAAATTTTACGTATTTAAGTAGTATTTTTCTGGCTTTTTTTCAATGCTCTTATTTATTTTTGATCAAACACAAAAAACCGGATGTCAAAATAACCTGTAGTTTTTGAGAAAACCAAAAATTACAAAAACGACTTTTTTCAATTTTTTTTTTTTTTTAAGTTTTTTTTTCGTTATTGGATTTTTAAGTGAACTTACGAAATAAAGGATGAATTTTCTCTTTACTTTTTTTATTGAGAATTCACTTAAAAATCCAATAACGAAAAAAAACTTTAAAAAAAAAAAAATTGAAAAAAGTCGTTTTTGTATTTTTTGGTTTTCTCAAAAACTACAGGTTATTTTGACATCCGGTTTTTTGTGTTTGATCAAAAATAAATAAGAGCATTGAAAATAAGGCAGAAAAATACTACTTAATTACGTAAAATTTGGAAAAAAAGTGGTTTAAAAAAAAAAAATTATGTTTTTTTTTCAAAATTTTGACTTTGAAAATTAATATTTCAAAAACTGTTTATTTGAACAACTTATTTTTAAATTTAAATTTATGTATAAGTTTTTGGCTTTTCAAAATGCTATAGCACGACTCTGTAGGTATTACTGTTATTTTTAAATAATTTTTTTTCCATTTTTAGTGATTTTTTTCTTAAATTGCCCCTCCCGCCTAAACGGGGGAAAATGGACCCCCTCCCCCTCCCATACGATTTTTTGCTTGTCTAGGTCCAACCTACACACCCTATCTTTTTGTCACACCTTATGCGAATCACCTTGTATAACCTCAAAATTTATGTGAAAAATTCGAATAACCGAGTTTTTGGTTTTTTATTTTTATCTTTTGCAAAAAATCTTACGTGTTTCTAGTAATTAAAGTGTAAATTTTAAATTTTTTAAAAATAAAAAATATCGGATTTGGGTTTCTTTTTTTATTTGCATTTTCTGAAAACATTTACCATAGTAATGTAAATTTTTTTTAACCATCTGAAAGTAGAGACTGCAACGAACAAAAAACACACCAACTTTTTTAAAAAAGTAGATATTTTTACGTGAGAATTTGAAAATTAGGGTGCTTTTCGATATTAAGTCAATATAAGGTGAAAAAACAAACATTTTAAATCAAAAAAATTGCTGTATGTTCGGGACACACAAAGGTAAGTTTTCACCAAATTTCGTGAAAAAATAAGTTTTTTTTGCAAAAGATAAAAATAAAAAACCAAAAACTCGGTTATTCAAATTTTTCACATAAATTTTGAGGTTATATTAAAAAAGTGTAAATTCGAAAGTTGTAGATCTTTTTATTATTTACGACTTTGCCATTTAACTTTTTTTCCTAAGACTTGCAGTTTTACCGGAAATCGAGATTAACCGTTTTTACAGAAAATGCAAATAATGAAAAAACCCCAAATCCGAAAATTTTTTTTTATTTTAAAAACTTTTGAAATTTACACTTTAATTGCTAGAAAAACGTAAGATTTCATGTTATACTGATAAACAGAAAAATTGCTAATCGAAATATACTACTATCTTACGTTTTTCTAGTAGTTAAACTGTAAGTTTTAAATTTTCTTAAAATAAAAAAAAAAAATTCGGATTTGGGTTTTTTTTCATTATTTTCATTTTCTGAGAATTTGAATCGTGAATTTGTTCTTTTCGTTTCTTCATCTTTCTTTCTTCCTTTTTTTTCTTTTTCTCTTTATTTCATCGGGAGGTTCGTTTCAAATCAACTACAAAATTCCACACAAGAAAGCATTTAGTAAAAACATAGTGAAAACATATTGTCGACACAATCGACTTAAATAAACAACAAATTTTTTTGGTTTGCAGATCTTGATTCAATTTCGGAACGCGACGTGGCATGTCCAGCAAAACGACCGAGATGTGATGAATTTTTATTTGGTGGTCTACGTTCCATAGTTGACGATGGTCAAGTTTTCAGCAAACATCACCGAAACGAAATTTTAAGTTCTGCTATTGATAAAATTAATTTTAAGGATACTAGTACACTGACATCTTCTTTGAATTATGGTGGAGCTCGAAAACGTTTCGACGAGTTCAATTGTGACATGGATATCCCATCGTTCATCTCTCTGAGCCGATCTTCTTCTTTAATCCAATTTGAGAGCCTAGAGAAACAATTGCTAAACGAACAAAATTCGTCCCTCGGGAACTCTTCACCTTCGTTGTTAAGTTTCGAGGGTGGTTGCATTGAAAGTGGTACTGGAAGTGATTGCAATTTGAATAGAGGCTCAACGGGATGTTTGAAAAGGTACGAAAATTCGGGCAGCCGACTTCACCAAACCTTCCTTGACCTAGAAAAGACAGAGTTCAAAACAAATCTCAATTTCACATCTACAACATCTAATAAAAGTGGTTTAGAGTTTTCTAGCGACAATAGTGTAGTTTTCCCAAAACTCCTATATGAAACAACAAACACTCACATAAGAGGATTTCATAGAAACGGCAAAAGCTCTGCCGAGAACCTCAGTGAAGACAGTGGTTACTGTGAGTACATGTACTCTGTATTGAGATCTAAATCTAAAAGTTTTCCAAACTTCGAAAAATTCTGTGAGGAAGATGAATTTTACGATCCCTTAGCGGATGCTGTGTCTAGTCCCAATGAGTTTCGGGAAGCAAATTCCAAAGTTCAATCAACGACACTGTTAGTGGATCTCAAAATAGATTTACCGAAATTGGAAAGCAACGAGAAAGTGAAAAACAATGAAGACAACGAGGAGAATAAACAACTAGGTGACGATTGTTGGTATACTAAAGATAAAAATAGCTGCTGTTCACCATTCTCCTTTTCTCCCACTTTTGCCGATGAATCTTCTTCAGCTACATTGGCTGCGATCACATCAACATCCACGCCATCGTCTTGCGCATCTGCTTCATCTTTCACATGGCAGCCGCCAGAAATTTCAGTTATATCTTTGCCAGTAGTGGCAACAAGTACAGAACGGTCAATGGCAAAAGTACCACTACACCGAACGCCGAACAGATCATACAGTCTGCCAAACATTCGTGGCGAAGAAACAACATCGCCAGCTGTTGATTTTCATCAGCACCAAACCCGTGACAACCTATTTCAGTTTTTTTCCAGCAGCACAGAATTTTTTGCAAGTGTTCCAAACTGTCTTGATCAAATTGAAGATCACCCTAAAAATAGTGATACGAACGTAAGCTACATTCAGCAACATCTTCATCGTAAATCTGTACATCTTCGCTACCCATTGTTAAATTCAACGTTAAGTGGCTCAACTTCATCAGATCTTAATGAAAATAAATCGACAAAATCACCCTCTCGGTCGAATGTTGTTCGCACTGATAACTGTAACCCTTCGCGTTGCTCTAATGGGCGATTGGATTCGTTGTTCTTTCCCGCCCGTTCACTTCAATCAATCAGCTCTAGTTCAGGTATCGGTTTTATGAATGCAAGCTATAATAATCTTACTCTGCTTGATTATTCGGGTCGTAAGCGTTCAAAAAAAAAAGGTTCATCTTTAGTTATCGAAGAGTGCAATTCAAAGAGAAATTTTAGTAGTGAAATGAGTGATCTGTTTAGTAATCATGGAAAAGATAATAAAATTCAAAGAGAACATTCCGCATTGGAGGAAGCTTATCATATCCAGTTAACTTCACGCAAACCTGCAAAGGGAGACATTTCTACTTTAAAACCCAATAAGAGTTTCGATCAAAATCCAACTTCGTTGAAAACCAGCTATGCACAGAGTTTGGAGAAGTGCAATTTTGATCCAAAAGAGCTTTCGAACACAGATTTGAAAATTTGTCTTAAACGACGATCCGATGTAGTAAATCAGAAGAAACGATTAGGAATGGTATCATCGACGCCTAATTTACATATATTTAGCAATGACGAAATTGATGATATGTTCGTTTCGTCAAATCGCAGCTCCATGCAGCAGCTATCAACCTTTGAGAAGCGTATGGGTATTCTTTTACCGGCCGGCTCACGGGCTTCGTTTGGCAGTAAAGGAGTCAGCTTCTATCCAGTTGTCTCTAAATATACATGGCAAGAACAAAGTTCGGAAGAATGTAATTATAATGAGACCATCGTCAGCCCTTGCGCGGATACGAACGACTCAGCAGAGACTGTAACCAAATGTGAAGAGTGTGAAAAGAAAAACATCAAAACAATAGTTAATGACGAGGAAAATAAATTATCAAAAGAAACGCGCAATAAAGAGAATGTAATCGAAAAGGGGATGCCGATCACAATTGATGCGATTGTTGCCAATACCCCTACACCATCATTTGCACATAGCAGTCCCAAAACGTCTGTGGTCAATCGAGGAAGTGGGTGCTCACTTCCTGAAACCAATATTCATGCATCGCAAGCAGTTTTAAGTGTACCAAACATAATAATTGAGAATAAACTCGATTACCCCAGATCGACCCCGTCAACACACTTTTTAGTGCATAATTCTAAATCAAGTGACGGAGTTGCGAAATATTCCGCTCCTAGGGGCGAATCTTATTCGCAGTTTAACAAAAATGAACTAATCAAATTCAAATCTAAAACTGACGAGAAGTATCCTCAGCATAAGGGTTTCTTATGGCGTTTTGCAAATGGTTTTCGTTTTGCTTTACGTTGTAATAAGAAGAAACAACTTCAAACTGAAGCTAAAAGCCAACTATCGCCAATAGCACCATCGTACAAAAAACCGTCTCAGAACCAGAATTCACCAGACTTTATTTACATACCACTGAAAGGACGGATACCAGAAAATAACAACAGTGCTGGAACACCACGCAAAGGAGTAAAATCGTCACTGTCGCTTTCCACTTCTAATGGTAACCACTTGTTGACTGCAAAACACCACACTGCACCGTTCCAAAAGCCTTCCTTTGTGGTATGTGAGAAGTGCGCAAGCCAACATGCGCTTCAATACGCTAGTTCACAATCAATCGATAAGAAATGCCCTGACAATGAACAAAGTTATTACGATTTTAAACGTCAGCTCGGCGGTATTAAGGATGGTTTCGGTTTTACTATGGAGAACGATATAGCCATGAATAAAAGAATTCACTTTATTAATAAGCCACAAAAACAACCTTTAAATCACTTTAAAATGGGTTTGATTGAAACAAATCTTGATACACATGAGACTAAAATTTCGGGAAAAACTCAAAGTCTTATGGAACTTGGACCTAAAATGAAATTCAATATTTCTTCCCAAATAAATACTTCGTCCTCGGGTTGCTACGATATTGATAAGAACAGTGAAGATTCAAATGATGGTTCGCGAAGTGGCGTCGAAGATATTGTGGTCAACGGTAGTAAGGTGAAAAAGTCGGGAGTAAAAACCCAAGAACACGTAGCAGCAGCGACAAGGCCGCATAAAAGTATGGAGTTTTTATTGGATAAAGAAAATCAGAAAAATGTTCTGGTGAGTTTTAATTTCTTTTTATAAGATCAAAATATTTTTAAGTGTACCCTAAATTAACGCACAGAATGAAAATGAAAACAATTTTAAATTTCAAGATAGCGATTATATTATTTTCGGCTGCTTTGATGTTTTGATGTTGCTCATACCCAAACAGGGCCTCACAGCTAAGCCCATTTACTTTTCTGGTTACACAGATAGCGGAACGTATAATTTTAATCTTTTTGAAAAAAGAGTATTGTTTCGTAATTGTTTTAACAACAGAAGGAAATCTTTCTTAGATTTTGAGAGAGTAAAACAAAATGAGACGTCCTTTTTCCCTTCTTGTTATTTAATTATTTATGTTTTTATTTATTTGTGTACTTGCATTGTAAGATACAATATCTTATAAACTAATACAAGTTTCAAGGTAGATTAAAATTATTCCAGGCTAACATAATAAACAATTTTATTGATTGAAAGCGGTTAAAAGCTAATTTTTAGCTTACATTTAATCAAAAGCATTCCAATTTAACATTTCAGTCCAATTTAATTTTTTTTAATAACGTATCTGTCTCTTAAATTACACTGGTCGACAGTAAAATTTGCCGCCAAAAGCAAAACATTTTTTAAAGTTTTTTGGCTCGCTGAATTCAGATCTGACCTTAGAATTGCTTTGTCACATCCAGTTTTCGCGTAAGTTTTTGCTATTTTGAGCCTATGTTTTAACATAAAAAAATGTTAACCCAAAAACAAACCTGCTTTGGTTTTCCGATAATTTGCTAACTGCTGAATCCAAATCTGGTCTCAAAATGGCTTTATTACATCAAATAACTGAGATATCTAGCTTCAAAAGTTGTAATACGCGGAAGGCCATAGGCTATATTTTTTATCCCTATATTCCCACGGGAACAGGAACGTATACGAGAACGTTGTAGTTTCAACACCGATTTCAAAATTTTTTCCACCGTTAAAATGCTACACTATCCCTGAGTAACATAAACTTTTGTTCATCCACATATTCTTACGGGAACGGGAGTCCTCAATAATATAATAAATGTGAAAGTAGCTCTATTTATCCTTCGTTCTATGTTACCATCTCCCGCCCAAACTAATAAACCGATTTAAATGAAATTTTGAACAAAGATTGTTCAGAACCTGAGGAAGGACATAGGATATATTATTTTGTCCTATATTCCCACGGGAGCAGGAACGTATACGAGAACTTTGACACTATAGCACCGATTTCAAAAATTTCTTCCACCGTTGGAATGCTCCATAATCCCCGAGCAACATAAACTTTTATTCATCCCCATATTCCACGGGAACGGGAGTCTTTACTAATATTTTAAGTCCCAAGTTAAATCTGTCTGTCTATTTCTCTTTGTTACCATTAACCGCTCAAACTATTGAAACTATTTATATGAATTTTGGTACAGAGACAGTCTAGAACATGAGGATGGACATATATATATTATGCAATATGTTTTATCCCTGTATTCCCATGGGAACGGTATTTGTCATTATAAATAAGGCTCAGACGCTTTAAGTTTCAGGTGTTCGTTAAGAAAAAAATTCCATGGCAACTTTATGTGGCAGAATCACGTGTATCAATCCCACAAAACCTTTTTATTTCGCAAAAGGTGAAAAAGATAAGAGCGTTGTTTGCAAACATATACTTAAATAAAGTAATATAACAATAGTTTACTAAAACGCATGAATGTGTCTTATTTGCAAAATAAGTAGCCTAAAAAATTAAGAATGCTGCCGAAAGTCACTATTCCACGCGGACGATAAGATAAGATAAGATGTACAGCCTATGTCCTTCTTCAGGTTCTAGACTATCTCTGTACAAAATTTCATTTAAATCAGTTCTGTAGTTTGAGCAGGAGACGGTAACATAGAAATCCGGACAGACAGTTTATTACAATAACTTACTTAGTTTAAAGCTCAGCAGAATAAAGAAATAATAAAGGATGGTTGTGGGTTGGAATTGGGAGTTGAGTCTGATTTCTTCGGTGCTCGTGGTTGAAAAGGGCGGAAATAATCTCCTTACGAAGTGAAGTTGGAGGCTGTGGCATATTGCCGTTAAGTAAGCAGCATCATCAATAATACTTATATATTATTGAAAATAATACTCATAAACTCTTCCTCACCCGAAATGTAATCAAAATACATTTTTGAGAATTGAATATTGTGAAATTAAAAATTATGAAAATTGTTATGATAAAGAACTATATAAAGCTAATAGTTAACAGTTCACAGCAATCCTTATGTTTTTTAAAGTTCAAGCTTCTGTAAGAATATCAGATATATTGTCTTTCGTTGGTATACTTTATATCTACTTCATTTCTTAAAACTATGTCTCTAATGTAATGAAATTTTATATCTACGGGGTTTTTAGGGCAAAGATAGCACCTTGGTTATCACAATATGTCTCCGTTGCTCCTTCGACGATCTCCACAAAACCCAGTTCACGTAGTAAGTTACGATGGAATGCGACTTCTTTAGCTGCTTGGCATAGAGCAATGTATGCTGCTTCCATGGAGCTAAGTGCCACGATTTGTTGTTTTTTCGATTCCCATGCAATTGGGGCACCAGACAAAAATAAAACCAATCCACTAAAGGATTTCCGATACACCAAGTTGGATCTCAATCAGCATCTGTGAAACAAACAAGATTTGGATTTAATTTTTTATAAGTCAACATACCATAAAACATATTTTTTAGTTTTTAAATAACGAAGAATATGTTTCGCAGCGGTAAAATGTTCCTGGTGTGGATGGCTGTGAAATTGAGCTAACTTTGACAAAGTTTGAGCAATATCTGGCCTGGATATAATGGCTTAATATGTAACACCTCCAATTAAGTCCTGATAATGTTTTACGCTGACACCAGAACAGTCCCTTTCTGCGCAATTCGTTAGCACTGTTCCACTAGGAAAAGGTGTAGTGAAATTGAAAACAGCTGATATCTGTCATCTAATCTGAAGCTCAATTTATTTGATTTCAATAGTTTCTTAAGTTTCCTGATCAGAAAATTAAAGTGCTGTTCTTATTGCCTCGGTTTTGGAAATCAAAAAGAAAAGATATGCGACAGAGAAAATAAAAAGACGTAGATTGAGAGACATCATTTCTAATCCATTAAAAATTGCAGATGCAACGTGATATGTGGCAAGTGAAGGTATTTTCATATTTTTATTGATAAACTTGTTTCAAATGATTCTTTTTATTGTTACTGACTTTTTCCATCCAGTTGTATCTTTCTGTCTTTCCCACAAAGAACCTGAGACGACACGATCTATTTTCTTGAATCCTTGGTATTTTTATTCTTTCCCTTGCTCAAAACAAATTCTAGTAAAATAAACAAATTTTGTGTGGTTGCAACGGAGTTTTTTACTTACATTTTTAAACACGTCTATTTTCTTCTACCATTCCACACAGATAAATTAGGGTGATTTCAAATCACTTGGAAACCGGCGAAATCGAATTGTGGAACACAACGATTTCGTTTCACTTTGATTTCGAAAAATATGAAATCGATATCGATAAAAGTGAAATGCAGAACATCCAATCTTAATTTCGATCGATTTCGATTTCATTTCATGTGAAAGTGAAATGTGGAACCTAGCTGTAAATAGCTTTTTATAGGTCCACGATCTTCCGTGTCGACCTGTTTAGTTAACTTCGCTATAATCGCTTTCTTTGATGACTCCAACGTGCATGCGAGTAGTCATCTACATACAAAGCCATGATATTCACTTCGTTTTCTCCCATCATTGCATAAACACAACTATCAGCTTTACATCGTGTGAAGCCCATATTGGTCAATATGAAATTAATTTTTGTATTCCAATTTTTACCGGATTGTTTAAGTCCATATAACGATTTTCAAGCCTACATACTTTTTTGGGGTTACTTTTGTCCGGGAACAGGAACGTATAAGAGAACGTTGTAGTTTCAACACCGATTTCAAAATTTTTTCCACCGTTAGAATGCTACACTATCCCTGAGTAACATAAACTTTTGTTCATCCACATATTCTTACGGGAACGGGAGTCCTCAATAATATAATAAATGTGAAAGTAGCTCTATTTATCCTTCGTTCTATGTTACCATCTCCCGCCCAAACTAATAAACCGATTTAAATGAAATTTTGAACAAAGATTGTTCAGAGCCTGAGGAAGGACATAGGATATATTATTTTGTCCTATATTCCCACGGGAGCAGGAACGTATACGAGAACTTTGACACTATAGCACCGATTTCAAAAATTTCTTCCACCGTTGGAATGCTCCATAATCCCCGAGCAACATAAACTTTTATTCATCCCCATATTCCACGGGAACGGGAGTCTTTACTAATATTTTAAGTCCCAAGTTAAATCTGTCTGTCTATTTCTCTTTGTTACCATTAACCGCTCAAACTATTGAAACTATTTATATGAATTTTGGTACAGAGACAGTCTAGAACATGAGGATGGACATATATATATTATGCAATATGTTTTATCCCTGTAAACGCAAACGATTCTGGCTGCCGCATGAAAACTTCTTCTTTTAGCTCCCCATTTAAGTATGCTGTAACTACATCAATATGGTTAACAAGTAGAGAGTATTGGGCAGCTAAGGCAAGTATCATACGAATGGTTGAATAACTTGCTTCAGGTGCATACGTTTCAAAAAATCTTCACCTTCTTTTTGCAGGAATCCCTGTGCTACTAACTTAGCCTTGCACTTCCTAATCGAACCATCTAGATTTGACTTTTTTGAAAACACCCACTTCGTGCCAATCATATTTTTTCCTGGAGGACAGTCAACTATCTCCTAAGTTTCACATCTTATAGTAACGCTTGGTATTCGTTTTCCATAGCTTTTCGCCACTCTTTACCATTAATAGATACCAACGCTTCTGTCACTGTTACCGGGTTTCACACTACTCCAAAGAGAGTCTCCATTACTGAGGAGTAAGAACCGGTTTTCCCACTTCTTAAAGTTCTGACCTGTCTCCATTCTTCCTCTTCTCCTTTAACACGGAATGTAAACTCTTTTTCTGCAGATGGTATTTCATTGCTGTTGGCATATGGGTATTTCTCCACTAAATGGAAAATCGCTGTCCCAATCAAATTTTATGTAATAAATTTAAATTTTTCTCAGCTTTTTGTATCAATAATGACATAGTATTATGCATTCTTGGCACGCCACAGCTTATTTATTAATTTAATAATGTTATATTTGAATAAATAAACCTCAAACACCCCAAAAAACAGTCCCCTGGTACGTCCCATTTCCAGAATTACAAGTCTTGTTACCAATATTAATTTTTTTGCCTTTGATAACTAAATAAAAAATATCCAAATTCATAAAAATAACATTAAGTATCTTTATGCTTCACAATTATATTTTTTACAATAAAATTTATTCAAAATATCTATGTGCGAATGCTGTCCTCAAATTTTTGAAACAGTCCCCTGTTAAAATTTGAAAACCACGCTGAAGTCAAATTATGTTTTGGCGCGAGATATTTAGATCGTGAAACGAAACGCAATCGGTGTGAAGCTCGTTCGGTTGTGGAGCTAAGCGAGCAGCCGCCATTCTTTTTAGTGTGACGACTGCATCTGCTAGTGATCCACGCGTCTCGGCCGTTAGGGAAACAGTCCCCTGGTAAAACTTTTTTATACTGTTTTAGCAGTTTTAATAACGACAACTTGTTTAAAATAATTAATTATCAAGTATGGAGCCACATCTGTTTCGATAATCTGATATGTTTAAATAGTTTTGTTTTATTAAATATTTATGAAAAAATTACAGTCCCCTGTCCAACAGTCCCCTGTCATTTCATAGCATGGTTGTGATAAATGATTAGTTGTAGTAATTTTTCTTTGTTTATATTTTAGTTTCTTATTATTATAAAGACTGAGTGTCATACAATTAGTTTTCAAAAACCGGTGAATTGAGAAGTTGATTTTGTTAAGACTAACACAAATGTTATGAGCTCTAAGAAAATCTACTTTAATAAGTAAAACTTGTTTTAAAACTGTTGATTTATTTCAAAAAATTTCGTATTTTAAACACGATGAAAAAAAAAATTTGATTACTTTAATAAACCAAAATACTCGTTTTTGTCCTTAAAACATTCCCCTGAATATTTACAACAGTCCCCTGTCAGGGTTTTGCATAAAATCGTCCATAACTAAAAAACAAAGAGGAAAATGCGTGGGCTTTTTGAAGATATATATTTAGTATGCAATTGCCCTTCATTTAACTAACAAATATTCTCAATATTTCATAAAATTTGCTTAGGACACCTTTGTATGGACGAATTTCCAAATAGCAGAGAAACACCCATATTCATCTTCAGGTGTATCTGGTGCTGCTTCATCTTCAGGTGTATCTGGTACTGCTTCATCTTCTCTTTGGCTTTTTTGTATCTAGGTCTTCAGTGTACAGAAAAAACTTGTCATTCGATTCAGGCTTAGTCGATTCTATTTTCTGTCTTAGAAAAATTGAACGTCCCTAGCTATTACAATAATTGATCTCGTCTTTCTATTATATAACCTGTATCCTTTGGTTGTATCGGCATATCCAACAAATGTAAGCTAAATTCATTTGGGTTGAAACTTTGACCTCTTACGTCCTTTCTCTAGCGCTACTACCTCACATCCAAATGTCCTGAAATGTGAAACTGATGGTTTCTTACCCTTTCAACGCTCATACGGTGTGATTTGAACTAAAACTTTGGTTGGTGACCTATTTCTTATGTATGCGGCTGTGTTTTTTGCCTCGGACCACAAACTTTGAGGGAGCTTTGATGACTCCAGAAGACAACGCGCCATTTCCACTAGAGTACGGTTGGCTCTCTCAGCAATACCGTTCTGCTGAGGAGTTTAGGTGACGGTGGTTTGATGAAGAATACCATTTTTAGCCAAGAAACTTTGAAATTCGGAACTAAGATACTCTTTGCCATTATCGCTTCTGAGGCATTTAAGTTTACACCCTGTTTGATTTTCGGTTTTGCTCTTTTTGGTCTACCGTTTCCCATTTTAGCTTCTCCACGGCTTCGGTTGGACACTTCACTATAATTGGATTCCATAAATCGAACGTTATCAATAGGCTTTTCATCTGTATGACCCACGTAGCATAATTCTCCGCAGATAACTTTTTCTATTTGAGCTATCGCGCTCATTTTTATCGACCGACGACAAAATTAAAAACATTTAATTATAAAAAAAAAAATAGAAACGTGCTTGAAGCTGGGCCCATAATCTTTGTAAGAAAGATTATACCGAATACCGTTCGGTATTCGGTTTGACTTCATGTATTTGAGTTAGTAAAGGAAAGCAAGAAGAAAGAATTTAAAATCAAATACATAGGATAAGTTTTACATTGCAAGTATATATAACAGCATGAGGACTGCCACTTTACATTATTATTGAAAATAATACTTATAATAGGTCCAGGCCAAATCTCCAAATCTGACTCAGATATCTTTAATTTAAATAAGATATTTAAAAAACATAAAAAAAATAAACACTGCAACTCACTTCATCTGGTGTTATCCAGGAGGCTAAAACTAACCGCATTTCATGGCTTTGAATACTTCGATATTGAATCAAGTTATTCAAGCAAACTCTACAATTTGCACAGTTCTTAGCATTATTAGCATTTTCACACTTTTTAATTCAAAACACTTTTTTCTTAAATCTAGAGCGCTGCTACAATTTTTCTCAATTTTTCTCTCGTTAATGGAGTGCAACACCTGAAGACCGCGAAATTGTGAATTACTTGTTTTTGTGTCGCTACATAATTTACTCACAAGCCAACAATCAGTTATCAATGAATTAGGCCTAACGGTCGCGGACTTGTATGTTTAAGCTTGGTACCTAGCAACCAGTTTTTTAGATTTGTTTTTGGATGGTATTTTGATATAGATCTAAACGAAGATTAGTCATTTTTTTTCTCATTTGCAGCATTAAAATGTATTTTGTTTTTATGTTTAGTAAAAAACAAAGTAGGAACTGCGAAAAATTAAACGAAAAAATGCATTTGCTGTGGAACATATTTTTTGTCTAATTTTTTTTAGGAATTGTGTATAATGTACGTGATATGCTTTATGTATGATAGCGTAATTATACATCAAATTAAAGCTTACCAATTAAGGATTAAAGTGGTGCAAAAAAAATTATGGGTCATCACTGATTTTTTCGAGATATTGGCTGGCTAACGTCAACGAAAATGTTTCTTTTCAAACAACTTTTAGGTCTGTTTTTTCGAAATATAAGCCATTTTGAAAACTGTATTTTGAATGAAATGAAAGATATTTTTATGATCTTTCATATGATACCAAAATCATTGTCCTACGTGCTACGCTTTTCGAGATATACGTAATTATTTGCAGAAATGTCAGATTTTTCCCATTTCCGGCGCTCAACTTTAAGTCTAATTATCTCAAAATCACCAAGACCGAATTCAAAAATATTTGGCAGGCTGATTGGGCTGAACGTAAGCTTTCATTTGGTACTAGTCTCATAGGTGTACGCCCTGGGCCCAAGTATGCACCACCTCCTTTGAAAACGATGCACTTTTGTTGTCTAAGCAAAAAAGTGACAACCATTTTTCAACCGTTCATCGAAAAAGGCTGTAGAATTGATTGTTACAAATCTTCTCTCCGTATTTATAATGAGTGTGTAGAACGAAAGCCAAGTAACACTATTAGTATTAGGAGAATAGAAAAAAACTTAATGCCAGCATTCGTTCAAAGCACAGAATATTATTTAAGCCGAATCCACTAGGACAACGAAAGAAGTTCGATGTTGCAACTATATACTTAGAAAAAATTTATGCTAAGGACTAGTAAGCTGCGTTACATGGAAGACATCAAAGATTAGGAACCAATAAAATCTTTAGTATAACAAAATTTTAGACCAGAGTTCATCCGAGAGAACTATTTCATCATATTTCAAAACTGAAGATAAAGTCCGTCAGTTACCAAAATAAAATAATTTGTAAAAACACAGCAGATGAAGTAAAAATATACGAGTTTTATAGAGATATAGGTCAATTACACATTTGTTGGTTAATTCAATGAAAAGAATTACACTGAATGCCATCAAAAATTTGAATATAATTTATATTTATGGTTAAATCAAAGACGTTTTTTAAAAAAAAAATTATTTTAGTAGATCGACAAGAGGATGTGGTTGTTTAACGTCATCGAAGAAATTGAACTCTTATTCTAACTCAGAGTCTAATCTGAGTTCACAATTTCGGTATTTTTTTAAGTGTTGGTTTCTTTAATTGAAATCCAACTTATTGTTTCTATTTTTATTACTCTGTTTGTTATTCTTTGCTGAAGGCATGATCGTCGATGGGTGCTTCTTTAATGGTAATTAAATATGGATTTTATTACTTGTCGTAAAGCGACTTTGGGGGATTTTACAATTGAGTTTTTTATTAGGGTGGAGGCGCACAAGTGTTCTCTGATATAACTTATACATAGAATTGTGGATGAATTAGGTTTGGTGGTTTTAAAAAATTATTATATAAAAAGTTAGTTCAGGGTATTTGAAAATAAATAGATACACAGATCGCTTTGAATGTTATTAATTTACATATTTTCATTGGGTCGTAGAGTCATAAATTTTATAAAACATTTTTATAGCATGGATAAGTCGTCTATACCAGTTTCACGATTATATAGATCAATTAGTAAGAAGCTAATTTAAAGTTTAACTTTCTGCTAAACCGGTTGGCACGTCCTAAGATGAACGAACAGAGTAAATTAAGTAAAGTGGCTTAGGTAGTCAAGAACCCAGGGAAAGACATAGGTTATATATTTTATCCCAATATTCCCACGGGAACAGGAGCGCAGACGGGAACCTAGAAACTACAGCACAGATTTCAAATATTCTTCCACAGTTAGAATGCTACACTATCCCTGAGTAACTTTAACTTTAACTCATCCCCATATTCCTACGAGAACGTTCACCATATTTCTACGGTAACGGGAGTCTTTACTAATATCATAAGTCGGAAATTAAATCTGTCTGTCTATTTCTCTTTGTTACCATTAGCTACCCAAACTATTGAACCTATTTATATGAATTTTGGTACAAAGACAGTCTAGAACCTGAGGATGGACATATATGTTATGCAATATGTTTTATCCCTGTATTCCCATGGGAACGGGAACTTGGAAAATACAGCACCCATTTCAAAAAATGTCCACTGTTAGATTACTAAACTATTCCCGAGTAATATAAACTTTGAGTAATCCTCCGAAAACGGCCCTCATATTCCCACGGAATGGAAGACTTTAGTACCTCATAAAATAGGTACCGAATAGTCTTTCAAAAATTAATCAAAAGAAACATGAAAAACCACCGAATTAAATTAGATTGGACAGAGGCAGCATTCGAGAGTTGTAGAAAAGACCTGTCTTAAGCCAGGCTCCTCGTTCATCCCGCTTTGGATGCATCAATATACATGAGAAAAGACCGACGCCTCAGATGTTGCTAGCTGCTGCAGGCACATCATCAAACTCAAAAAGGAATAGCAAAACCTTTGGGATACTTTTGTAAACTGACACCAAAGAAATGTTTTTTTTTCAGACATCTCTTTGAAGGAAGATAATTCTGCATATAATATATATCATAATATATATACATATTAGGCTTGTCAAATAAACTATTATATAATGATTTTCTCCAATTTATAAACAGTTATAATATATTCATGCTTTATAAAACCTTTGTTAAAAAAGAATTTTGAGCGTTTTGAACAACTCTTTGTAAATTATTAACTTTTTTGGATTCCAGCAGTAAGAACTTTTACGCAAAGCAGGGTTGGTGGGGGATGCTTGTATGGAATTCAAAAGAAGCTCAGGAAGAATTGGGACTGTAAGTTTGTTCAAATTTTGAACCGTGATCTGATAGAAATTGCATCCAAAGGAGGCAAAATAATTCTGATACCAGCATACATCAACTGCAATAAATGGATGGGGGATTTTACGAATCTCCATAGCTTCTTGTTAGAAAATGATAAGGAAAATGTAATACTTATAGGCGATTTCAACGGAAGAGTTGGAGACACACAAGCTCTAAACATTGAAAAGGATATTATACCTTAGTGAACCACAGAGAAGAGAAACTCAATGGACAACAAAATCGATGGGAACGGTGAAAAACTAATTGAAATATGTGAAACCATGGGACTGACGTTACTTAACGGACGCTCCAAAAGTGATAAGGAAGGGCATCTTTCCTTTATTAGGGGCACTGTATGCTCAACCATAGACTACTGCTTTCTTAAAGGAAAATGTCTTCAAGGTGTTCATGATTTCGAAGTCAAGGAACTGCCGTATTCGGATTACCTACCAATATCCGTAATCATCAAACTAGACAATAATTTACGAAGCACCTCAACCGAGGCAAAAAGATGCTTGCTGCAGTAGAAGAACCAGAACTTAGAAAGATTCACTCAAAATCTAAAAAATGAACTCGACTTGGCAAACAGAAGCTGCGTCGAAACAATGAATGGAATAGATATTCTCACCACCTGCATAGGCAAAGCTGCTGAGCCACTCCAGTCACAGATAAAAAGAAAAGCTATACAACAATGGTACGATTGGGCATGTGAAACAGCCTGAAAAAAATCCTTCACATTACTGCGGCTCCTTAGAAAAGAAAACACAGATGAGGCCAAAAATAGGTGCAGAGAGGCGAACGAAATGTACAAAATTACCTGCCTGGAGAAATAAAAAGCATATTCGCTAGAACTTGTTTCAATGCTCAGAAGAACAAAGGACAGTAAATCATTTTGGAAAATTACTAAAACTTTCAATGGACCATCCTTTAGGCGAGGCATAAAGCAGAAGTACACATCCTAGCTGAATATTTCGAAAATCTACTGAATACATCATCTATCCAAAATGACATACAGCACGCAATGCCTCTGTTGGAAGACGAGTTTCTGATCGGCAGATAACACATGTAGACACTTTTTTTTTTTATAACTAACACGCACTTCAAGGGGTTATGACTACCATTCTAATGTTATAAAACACAGTGCGATCATTTAGGAAAATAGAAGAGGATTTGAAAAGAGACACCGATGCACGTTGCTTTTGAATTTTTGCGAATCGTAATGTAGGGGAAAGACGGGGTCAGGTAGAGCATTCCACATTTGACTAAAATATAAATCTCTTACTTGACTGTATGTCCGAAGTTTTTTTTTTTTTTTTTTTTTTATAATTAGCGTGCACATCAAGGGGTTATGACTACCCTTATAATGTTATAAAAACACAGTGCGAGCATTTAGGAAAATAGGAGAGGATTTGAAAGGAGACACCGATGCACGTTGCTTTTGAATCTTTGTAAATCGTAATGCGGGGGAAACACAGAGCCAGGTAAAGCATTCCACATTCGGGTGGTGCGACTAAAATAAGAATCTCTATACTTGACTGTACGCCCGAAGTTGGGCTCAAGGCAGAACTGATGAGCATTCCTAGCGAGGCGGGTGTTGCGGCTAAATTGTTTCAAGGGAGGAATGCAGCTGGCTATTTCACTAGAGCACTGTTTGTGAAAAAAACGATAAAAGAGAGAGAGACAGGTGACGTTTCGACGATGTCCAAGAGAATCAATCGATTCTACGATTGAACTATCACCTATCAATCTTAACGCTCTATTTTGTACCCTATCAAGTAGGCGCAAAGAAGTTTGAGAAGCACCTGACCAGATATGAGATTTATACTCCAGTTTTGGGCGGATGAATGCCTTATAAATTGTAGCCAGATCAGAAGGGGTGAAGAATTTCCTGCATCGTCTCAAGAAACCTAAGCATTTAGCAGCGTTTTTGGCGACTTCAAATATGTGGTCGTTCCAACGAAGATCATCGTTTACACACATACCAAGTACTGACAGCTTTTCGGTTTCTTCGATACAGGTACCATTCATGGATAATGGCAATGGGGGAATGTTAAGCTTCAACGACAAGAGACAGCATTGAGTTTTCGAAGCATTGAATTCTACTCGGTTCATTAGACCCCATGAAACAATGCTGTCAAGGTCAGAATTCAATGAGCTTATCATACGCAACCGTCCCAATTCCACATCCGAAGAGCAGGGACGTGAATTTGGAAACGAATATGAAAAGCTGAGGGTCGAGTCGTCAGCAAAACAATTAAGTGGATTAGAAGTTTCAGACAAGAGATCATTAATGAAAATGAGGAAGAGAGTCGGAGACAAAACGGAGCCCTGGGGCACACCAGCATTTATTAAGTGGGTATCAGACTTGAAGCCATCCAACACAACTTGTATTGAACGGTCGGAAAGGTAATTTCTAATCCAACGAAGAAGAGACTCATCGATACCAAAAGCACGCATTTTCGATAAAAGAGCCTGATGCCAAACTCTATCAAATGCTTTAGAAATATCAAGCGCAATAATCTTACTTTCTCCAAAACAATGTAAAGATTGGTTCCACTTTTCGGTGAGATATGCCATCAAATCACCAGTGGACCGTTTGCTACGAAAGCCGTACTGACGGTCATCAAGAAGCTTTCGTTCTTCAAGATATTTCATAAGTTGACGGTTTATCAACGTTTCCATGACCTTGGAAAGAAGGGACGTTAGTGCAATTGGACGGTAATTGGAAGGGGAGGAAGATTCGCCTTTTTAAGGGACGGGCTGGACAAATGCAGTTTTCCATCTGCTCGGAAAAATCCCAGCAGAATAGGAAAGATGGAAAAGTTTACGCAGTGGTTTTGCCAGCGTAGAAGAACACCTCTTCAGAATAACGGCGGGGATACCATCTGGACTAGCGGATTTATGTATATTGAGATCTTTGAGGACTCTCGCAACCGAGCGAGTTCGAAAAAATATCTGCTTCATCACAGAATCTACAGACTCGAGCTCAGGTGGAGCCAATATGCTATCAGGTAGTGTTGAGTTTGCAGCAAATTGAGCTGCAAGCAAATTGGCTTTATCGATGGAACTGACATACGGAGAGTCATTGAAAACGAGCGTAGGGACCGATGACGTGGTCGAGTTCTTAACGTTCTTAACAAAAGACCAAAAATTTTTGCTTCCTTTTGGACACAACAGTATTTTTTGCCTTACTTTTTGGTCATGCAAAAACTTGGTCTTCTGTATATGAGCGTTACAGATATTTCTGGCCCGTTTGAACAAATTTCGGTTTTCTACAGTAGGGTTATCTTTAAATTTTCGAAAACTACTTTCTCTAACCCTAATCGCCTCCTTACAGCTTGAATCAAACCACGAATTCTCTTTGGGGATGATACTTTTTGTTCTGTGAGGAACAAAATTTCTCATGCCGTTAAGAATTACGTTAGATATCATATCAGCTGATGCATCAACGTTTCCGTCGAGAAAGCACAATGACCAATTAAAATTACGAAAGAAATTATTCAGGCCGTCCCAGTTGGGCTCAAAGTAAACCTGATGAGCATTCCTAGCGAGGCGGGTGTTGCGGCTAAATTGTTTCAGGGGAGGAATTCAACTGGCTACTTCACTAGAGCACTGTTTATGAAAAAAGCGATAAAAGAGAGTGAGACAGGTAACATTTCGACGATGTTCAAGAGAATCAATTGATTTTACGATTGAACTGTCACCTATCAATTTTAACGCTTTATTTTGTACCCTATCAAGTAGGTGCAAAGATGTTTGAGAAGCACCTGACCAGATATGGGAGTTATACTCCAGTTTTGGGCGGATGAAGGCCTTATGTATTGTAGCCAGATCAGAAGGGGTGAAGAACTTCCTGCATCGTCTCAAGAACCTAAGCATTTAGCAGCGTTTTTGGCGACTTCAAATATGTGGTCGTTCCAACGAAGATCATCGTTTACACACATACCAAGTACTGACAACTTTTCGAATTCCTGGATGCAGTTACCATTCATGGAAAATGGCTGCCAAAGTCAGAATTCAATGAGCTTATCATATGCAACCGTTCCAGTTCCACATCCGAAGAGCAGGGACGTGAATTAGGAAACGAATATGAAAAGCTGAGGGTCGAGTCGTCAGCAAAACAGTTAAGCGGATTAAAAGTTTCAGACAAGAGATCATTTATGAAAATGAGGAAGAGAGTCGGAGACAAAAGTGAGCCCTGGGGCACAACAGCATTTATGAAGTGGGTATCAGACTTGAAACAATCCAATACAACTTGTATTGAATGGTCGGAAAGGTAGTTTCTAATCCAACGAAGAAGAGACGTGTCGATACCAAAAGCACGCATTTTCGATAAAAGAGCCTGATGCCAAACTCTATCAAATGCTTTAGAAATATCAAGTGCGAAAATCTGGTGCCGTGAAATAAGGCCAAGTGAAATAAGGCCAAATGGAGGGATTTGGCTTTATTTCGCTTGTTAAAAATGAAATAAAGCCAAATTTTAGCGTTTGGCATTATTGCACTTTGTTGAAGTGAAATAAGGCCAAACAGATTAACTCATTCGAAGGGAAATAAGGCCAAATGCTATTATTTGGCTTTATTTCGCTTTGCGATAGTGAAATAAGGCCAAATCAACTTGAAACTGGAGAAAAGTCTAATTGTATTTTTTTTGTATATAAATTGCTTTCCATTTTCATTACAGATCTGGTAGACAAAGTACAAAATTTTTCGTTTTTGGTAACGGGTCTTTCCGTTAGATAATGTGAGGTCATTGATGAGAAACAATTTTGCTTTCTTGTCATTCGCATACATAGTTTCGAAGGCAACGTGACAGCATGAAACATTTGGAAGATTTCATAAGGAAAACTAAATAGGCGAATGTATTTAAATTTCCTTACTGAAAAAATAATAATAGCAAAAAATTCGCGCGAATTTGTTGCTATTATTATTTTTTCAGTAAGGAAATACATTAAACTAAATAGGTGTATGTATAATGTTTAGTGTATTTAAATTTCTTTACTGAAAAAATAATAATAGTGAAAAATTCGCGCGAATTTGTTGCTACAATTTTTTTTTTTCAGTAAGGAAATTTGAATACATTAAACATTATACACTCGCCTATTTGGTTTAATGTATTTAAATTTCCTTACTGAAAAAATAATAATAGCAAAAAATTCGCGCGAATTTGTTGCTATTATTATTTTTTCAGTAAGGAAATTTAAATACATTAAACTAAATAGCCGAGTGTATAATGTTTAATGTATTTAAATTTCCTTACTATAACTATAAAAAAAATAACAACCCGATTCTGTGCCCCATTTTTTAGGCAAATTGTTGAAAACAACACAAAAATCTTCTGTTAGTTCTATACATTTTCTATACTGACTTGTAAATTTATGTACAAACTTTAACTGTTGCTTATACATACATACCTACATTTAAAATAAAAAGATCGTTATGTTCTCTTCATTTAAAAAATTCAAGAATGGTTTTTTGTTCATTTTGGGTAATCTAGGCAATCGAAGGCGAAATAATGCCAAATTGGCCTTATTTCACTTTGACAAAGTGAAATATGGCCAAACGTTACAATGCAATTGGACGGTATATGGAGGGGGAGGAAGATTCGCCTTTTTTAGGGACTGGCTGGACAAAAGCAGTTTTCCATCTGCTCGGGAAAATCCCAGCAGAAAAGGAAAGATGGAAAAGTTTACGCAGTGGTTTTCCCAGCGTAGAAGAACACCTCTTCAGAATAACGGCGGGGACTTTTGGTCATGTAAAAACTTAGCCTTTTGTATCTGAGCATTACAAATATTTCTAGCCGTTTGAACAAATTTCGATTTTCTACTGCCTTTAAATTTTTGAAAACTACTTTCTCTATCCCTAATCGCCTCTTTACAGCTTTAATCACACCACGAATTCTCTTTGGGGATGATACTTTTTATTCTGTGAGGAACAAAATTTTTTATGCCGTTGAGAATAACGTTAGATATCATATCAGCTGATGCGTCAACGTTTCCGTCGAGAAAGCACAATGACCCATTAAAATTTCGAAAGAAATTACTCAGGCCGTTTCAATTGGCTTTCTCGTATTGCCACACAGTTCTTTTAGGGACTATATCTTTTTTCACCGTGACGGAAATCAAAAAATCTACCAATATGAAATGGTCCGATTTGCCTAGAGGAGATCATAATCATACTACAACCCTGTATTTTTCGTAATAGGTTGAATTGCTATCTAAATTGGGGTTTCTATAGATAAAACAATAAATGAAAGATTTGCTTACGGACGGATAATTTTAGCCACACGAAATTGAAGTTCGTATTAGAACAAAGGCCGTATTGTGGAAGAAGTTGGTAAGCAATATCATTTCGAACATATACGGCGAGGCCATGGGAGGAAAAGAATAATGGCACTAAGTTATATCCAGGCAGGTTGAACTCTGAGGGATCAGAATCAACACCCACCTGTGTTTCACTCAGTGCCAAAACAGCTGGCCTGCATTTTGCAGTGTGAGCGTACACAGCAAAGAAACTCGATCGCAACCCCCTAATGTTGCTAAAATCGACCCGAAATTTACCCTCCTTTAAAATTGACAAAAACACATAAAACAAAATATCGACGGCAGACGCTCCAACAAATATAGATATCGATCGGAGAACACAAGCAAATTACTAGCGGTGTTGATCCCAGCCAGCACCTTGTTTATGTTTCACCAACGGAACCAACACCGTTGATGACTATTCGCCTAGCAAACTTACAGCCACAGCATTTGCACACACTGCATTTGATAGAAAAACTCAAATCATAAGAAATGTGTGCAAATGCCGTGACTGCAAGAGTGGTGCAGATTTTTTTTTCTTTCTCAGTTCAAATGGGTGGTAGGCATTGAAAACGAATTGCACTGCACAAGCACTGGTGTTGGTTTGCACTTATTTTTGTTTTAGTAAGCTTCAAAAGAAACATTATATTCCCGATCCTCAAGAAAGGTGACCCAAAAAAACCGAGCTATTACAGAGGCATATCCTTTCTCAACACAGTCACAAAAATCTTCACAGGTATTTTACTAGAAAGACTCACTGATTGGATACACGAAAAATATCATCTTAGCGAATATCAGGCTGGTTTTCGGAAGGGATATTCTACGGTTGACAACATCTTCGCCCTCACAAGCATCGCACAAGGATACCTAGACAATGGAAAAAAGATCTACGCTTTCTTCGTAGATTTCAAGGCTGCTTTCAAATCCATTGACAGAAAAGCCCTAATTAAGTTAATCAACAGGAGTGAAGCAGGGTTGGAGGATTGACTGAGTAGTCCGCTTCTATTTTCATTATTTCTCGAACACCTTGTAGATTTTCTACCGGGTGGAATATCTTTCGAGGGCATGAAAATAAAGCTTCTACTGTACGCTGATAATATTGTCTTTTTAGCAGAAAGTCCAAATGGGATGCAACTGATGATAAACCAACTGCAAATATACTGTAGCATGTGAAATTTACAACTCAACACTGCAAAGTCAAAGATTTTGTTTTTTCGAAATGATATGCTAGAAATGAATTGCAAACATTGATGAATTAAACAGAAACCAGCAAAAACTAATCGAGAAGATTGCAAACGTCACACGTGACAATTTTTTCGGAGGCAAAGTCTCGAGAGCCAAACGAGATCCACTTTTAAGTTGCTGAAAAACAACTCAGAGAACAAAAACTATTTCTGCGATACAAACAGCATTGAAGTAATCTCCACCATACTCAAGGATAGAGGTGAACTTTTACCCCTCAACTATATGCCCCACAGGACCGATCTAAGCCTATAGTGCTCCTTATGCAACCTAAGAACTCGCGAAGATATCCAGCACTTTATAGGAAGATGCCCTATTCTCAAGGAGATACGTGCATCCGCCTGGGGAAAAGGTACTCTCTCAGTGGAAGAAATTATACAGATACTTAATGGAGTCCCAAAGGCGTTTCCAGTTGTCTCCATTATGGAGACAACTGGAAACGCCTTTGTTTCCTGCACTTTGAGACTGCACTCAACATATTTTAAATGAAGCCTTCTAAATAAAAATAACTATTTAATTTTGATTGAAATTACAAATTACAAACTTTGAGCTTTTTGTGTAGTATATTTGTATTTGTATTTGTATTTATCGTTATATAAATACGAAGTATTTCATATGAGCGATGATGGAAAGATTCAAAAACGCGTCGCTCATTGCACTTGTAAAAATAATTTGTGAAATTAAGCAAAAGTAGCTTAACAATAAATAAAAAATCTAATAAATGTTGTTTTGTTTTTAAATAAAATCAAATAGTTTTATAGTTTTTCCATTTACAAATAAGTATATCACACAAATTGGAGACGAACAAAAATCCAAAAATGGTTTAAATTATGATTTACTCACACCTTTCTTATTTCTATTATGTTGTTATGTATTTATGTATTTACTTGAAACATATTGCAATTGTATATATTTAATTATTCATTCACTTTTTCCTTCCTTACTTCTCTTTTGCTTTCCAACGCTTATGTGCGGTAATGTTGTTTAAATTTTTCCTGAAAATCCCTGATATTTGAAGACCTCCTGACATACACTGTCGGACAAAATAAAGTGCAAACCGGAATTAAGATACTAACTCATTTTATTTTGTATTGTTTTCATGAACTTTGCTTCAAAAAGTCATTTGATTTAATTTATTTAAGTTCTTTTACAAACATATCAGTATTCATAAACAAAATATAACCAAAATTAAAAAAACAAGAAATATGTATTGCAATAAATCATGAAAAAAGAGAAGACAAAATAAAGTGCAAATTCAAAATATCAACAAAAAAACAAATATTTTCATAGGAAATCAGTAACTGGTGGCTCCCCCTTTATTTTTAATAACAGCTGCAAGTCGCTTTGGTATACGCTGCAAACCAGATTCCACCAAAATTTCAAATGGAATCCTCTCACATTCAAATTGGAGGCTTTCCCAAAAAGATCGTATATTTCGTCGACCATCTAACGGAATTCTTTTATCTAATATGGACCAAAATTGCTCTATCGGATTGAGATCTTGGGATTGAGGTGGCCATTCCAATAATTCCACGTTGTTTTGTGAATAAAAACTGCTTTGCCACTTTGCAAGTATGCTTCGGATCATTATCTTGCTGGAAAATGTATTTGTACAGCGATATTTTTGATGCCGAAAAAGCTAAGTTTTCTCCAATAATGTTGACGTAATGATAACCCGTCATTTTGGTACCAATTTTGACAATATTCCCAACGTCACCAAAGGGAAAACGTCCTTAAACCATAATAGACCCACCACTATGTTTGACAATTTTTTTAATGCATCTTTGGTCGAGTCTTTCCTTGGGCTTGCACCAAACTCTTTTCCTTGATTTGGAATTTGTTAACTCAAATTTAGACTCATAAAGCCTAATTATGCTTTCCCAAAACGATTACGGTTTTGTTAAATACTTTTTTGCGAAAGCAAGTCTTTTTTTTTTATAAATATTTGGCGTAGCAAAAGTTTTCTCTTTGCCAAATAGTTTCGTAGCCCACTTTCATTAAGTCACCTTTGGGCTGTTCTTTGTCTTACGTCTAATTGTAGGTCTTCTTTAATGTTTCTAGCTATGGATAATGGTTTTTTCTGGCCTCTATTGTGATTCTCCGGTCACCAGGTGGTGTTGTTTTCCTCTTCCTTCCACTTTGACTTCTAAAACTGGCAGCAGATCCCCGTTCAATGAAGTTCAAATAAACCTTCTTGATTCCAGAAATTGACACACCATATTTTTCTCCAAGTTTACAAAAGGTCAACCCACGTCACGGTCCGAGACTAAAAATTCTTTTAACTCAAGTGAGAGTTGTTCCATGTCAAAGCTTATGAATGAAAATAAAATTCAACTTGAAGCAAAATTTTTGCAAACGGGCATAAGATAACCTCATCTGTTGACAAATTTTGGCTTATGTTTTTATTTTTAATTATTATTAGCTATACTTTGCAACGGTATTAAAAAATTGCACTTTATTTTGTCCAAGCTCAATGTCATTTGGTTGAAAATTAATGCAGTTCATGTTTAATAGAGGTCAAAAATAACGGACTACTTTTAAAAGTTTGATGAAAGATGATAAAATATAACGTAGGAACATGAAATAGAGTGATAAATCTTTCTCATTGTTTATTCTCTGCATTTTTAAAACGAGTCAAGTGCATTTGCACTTTATTTTGTCTGACAGTGTAAAGCGGAAGGGAATTCCAAAGTGTTATAGCGTAAACAAAGAATTGTTTTTGAGTAACAGTGTAGCTCGAGATGGGTGTGACAAAACTTCTACTTCTTTCGGAGGAAGATGAATTCTAAAAGGAAGGCAGTTTCCAATTCGATACAAAGCACGAAGGGAACCGTATATCTTGGAAACTGTTTCAGCAATGTGATTTCCCAGTTGAGATTTTGGTTGAATTTTAACACTACTAACGTAGGGTTATGCTAATCCTTCTTTGAACAGTTTTGGTAAGCTTTGAGTGTCAATGCTTGAACGACTAATTAATATGGCTTGAGTTTTATTGGAGTTCAACATAAGCTTATTCTCCATCGACCAAGAGGCTATCAAGCAAAAATCCTCATTAATTCGTTCAGTGAAATTTTTTTGGAAATTTTCCAGGAAGACGGATATATATGGAATAAGTTAAAATGTTACTAAAAATGTATGTAGTTTCGGTAAGCACCCCATGAATAATCATTTTCAAGAACTTTGGCTGCATTCCATCTAATACAGTCGCGTTTGATTTTATTGCAGAAACTGCCCAAAAATCTTCGTATTCGGTAACTCTTTGAAAGCTAAAACTCCTAGATATTGTTGGTATGAGCGATTCCTCTACAGCACACGATCTGTGACCTTAATGGTTTCTGTCATGTAGGACATTCGAAATGGAGGCGAATTCTGTTTAAATCATCTGGATTCATTTGGCAGACATCTTCATCAAACCTATTTTTATTGCAAGTTCCCAATGCTTTGATATTTTTCCAAGTTTTTGTAATATTTATATTAGGACTAAACTTGAAATTATAAAACCGGATCTTTGAATTCCTAATTTCATTGAACAAAAACTCTTAGCCAATGCTAATTGTGAACTATGTACAACATAAAATAATGAAGAAATAATAAAATCACATTTACTACTTACTACTATATACAAATACATAACCACTCAATTTCGCGTTCAGCAAGTCATCAGAAAAGGCAGTTGGAATTCATATGAAAATTTAGCACGGAGGTGAGATACATCGATGGCAACAAAAATACGCAGACGCGGATACATTGACTCGGAAAGAACAGATTCAAATGAATACCATCGATACGGACACTTTTGCTGAAGAACAATCAAACGATCCTGACTTCCGAAATCTCATTAAGAATAACAAGTAGAGTGTAGACTGCAGAGGCAATGAATCCAAAAACTGTGGGCCTTGCTATGTATGCACCACAAAACACATTGAATCAGTAAATAAAAGAGATACTATCAATTTTAAAACAATTATTTATTACAAAATTAAACTGAGGCGAACACTATAAATTAATAGGTACGCGGCTTCGAAGAGTGGAGCTGGCCTAAGACTATCAACTTCTGTCGATGCACACCGCTAATCATCAACCACTTGTTTTTGTATCAACGACTTGAGAGCGTAAATCTTCTTCACTTCGACCGGTAATTTTTTGTTTTAGATTATAGAGAGCTTAACTCTTGCCCATCGTGAACGGTTACTTGTTTTTCACATTTTGGTTGTTGACGAGAACTAATCCACAACGGTATGTTGTTTACCAAATTGTATACATTTGTTGAAATTCTGCCGTCCTCGGTAGATCTAAAATTTTTGTTTCATTACGATATATTTATAATTTACATACCTATTATTTTTGTTTACATTTTGTATTAAATAAAGCGGAGTGCCAATAAATGGTGAACATTTATTAACTTATATGAACTATTATACTGTAGATACCTAGAAATAACAAAAAAAGTACAAAGACATCATTTTTTTTTTTTTTTTTAATCCATTTTTTATTTATTTTCACTTACAGCTACTTACATGCTAACAAAAATGTATAAAACTAGCTTATATAATATCTTGACATACTTACTGACCCTAATCAGGTACTCTAAATTAAACAATATTTTAATTCTAATGCCTTTCGGCCTAAGGATAACTTATTAATTTACAACTTATAGATATGGCTAAGACTAAGAAAAATTGAAAAATTTAGTTTTCTAGATCATGTTTTGTATTTTCTTAAAAATTACTTATATCTAATTAAAACTACTTAAAACTACTAAAAACTAGAACAGCCACAGCAGCTTTTTTGCTTTTTTTTTTGTAATATTTTTTTTTTTTTTTTTGGTTTTTATGTTTTGTCAATCTGTCCTGAAACAAACCTATCATGTCAAAATAGAGGAAAGCCTCCGGTGGGACAAATCCACTGAAACGTGTGCTCTCCAAATATTCTATGTTGGGGTAGTAAGCCCCAAGTATCAGGCCATTGTTCGAAGACATCGCCCTTGCAGTGTGACCCCGGGTCAGTTTTATCATGAAGTTGTCGATTCTGTTTATTTGAGCCCCGTTGTAAAGGACCCCGTTAGGATAATATCTTCTATACTCCAAAGTACAAAGACAATTTATTAATAATTGCAAATGTGTATTTATACTTAAATAATTTTACTCAATATTTTGTTTTATCATATTTTTTATATGAGAAATTTAAAAAAAATTAAATAAGTACAATAATATTATAAACGATCTTAAATTTAATGAAAAAAATTACTTCATACAATTATTAGTGACAAAAAACTAAATTTTATTTAGATAAATTATTGGAGAAAAATTGTAAGCAGTTTTTATTTTTACAAAAACATGTGGCATAAGCAAATAGTAATCATTAGCATATTGATGCATTTTACAATATTTTTTTATTAAATAAATAACATAACAGAAAAAAAAAAATAAATATACTTCATCAGAGGCAAACAAAAAAATTGAGATCTCTTAGATATTCGTACACAATTTTTACGAAATATGTTTCATCAGTGAAATTAAGAACAAAATTTACCTCAGGCTACTTTTATGAACTATTCGGTTTTCAATAAGGACTGTAGAGCCCAGATCCTTTTTCATCTTTTTTTCAACAAAAAGCTTGCTAAACTTGTTCCCAATTCGTTTATTTATCCGCACATAAACTTTTTCACCTGGCTCATATGATCTTATTTGACTGTTTTTATTATGGAACTTTAAATCTTTTTCTTGTGTTTGAAAAATTTTGTTTCGTATTTCGCTTTATAATTCTGATGAGATGGAATGTATGATGTCTATTGGTTTATATTTTGTAATTGAATGAATGGTTCTATTGTATTTTACTGTTGATAATAAAATAAGTTCTTTTGTGTCGGTGATACCTTGCTCTAACTTAATTCATCTGCCTTTTTCCGTGTGCTGTGGAACCTTTCAACTTGTCCATTAGATGAACTATAGGCGTGTTTTTTTCACAGCACTGTTATGTACATAACTACATTTTACACGCAAAGCAAAAACAACATCCCCGACAACCAATGTTATGGATAAAAGGATGGTTAAGATTTGGTCGGGGATAGAGTTTTGACGTTTAGTCGAGTCTCGAATGAGTTTTTCGACTTTTCATTTCTAAATGTTGGTGCTTCTAGAGACTTTCATGTATCTCGAACAAAAGCAAAATGGGTGTCAGAAGGTCTGTTCACAAATGTTGAACTGAATAAAATCCTCTGCCAACTCTTACACTCCGCAATCTTGTTGCTTATTTTTTTTTTTTAGAATTTCATTGATTTCAGGGGTTAGATTTGTATATTTATATAAAGATACGTAATAGCAACTAAAAAAGATCTGTTTTGTGATTGAAAGCACTTTTTGCATATTTTTTTTTCACATTTTTCTGTGAATGTTGACATTTTTTCAAAAGTAATTGTTAAGTAATCCATAAAATTGGTTTTATTATTTTATTATTAATAGTTTAATTCGTTTAAAACAAGTAACAAAATAATTTTTCCAACTCTGACATAAATCACAAGTTTCATATGAATTCAACCCCAGCGTGTAAACAGAGTCAAGAGAAATTCTTTGTTACCTTTGTGAACGGACCTATTTTTGACGTTTCTAAACTAACAAAAAACAGACAAAAAAAATTGTTTACCTGCATTAATTTCACTACGGAACATTTTTATTTTCCACTCTTTACAATTGCTTTTGTTTTTAACAAACAGTTTTTGCGTTTTTGTGCGAATTTGGCAAAAAAAAAATCATTTGTTGCCTTTTATTGGTTTGACAACTGATCGAGAACACCAACCCACAAATAAAAAAAAAACGAAGCGTTTTTTTTGGATATCATGTTATGTACATAACATCCTTGTGAAAAAAACACGCCTTATAGTAAATAGGAATTGTAAAATTATCCCTTAGTAACGTCTTTATGGTTTCTGAATTTAAAGATTTTTCGTTATCGCATACAACTGTTTTTGTACTAATGAAAAAATTGAGAATTTGAATCAACGAATTTTTAATATCAACTATGGAGCGTGATTTTATAGGAAAAACACTTGAAAATTTTGAAAATTTATCGATACATGTGAGAAAATGCAAATTATCTGTTGAATAGATGTCGATATGCAATATTTCACCAACACGATTTGGTATGGGAGTTTTCCCAATGTCAATCCTAGGGGGTGTCGTTGGTATTTTGCTTCTTTACATATTTTGCAATAAGTTATTATTTCTTTTAGTTTTTTTCGAATGTCAGGGAAGAAATAGTCTTGCAGTACTTGTTGTGTGTTCTCGCGCAGAGATCGATGAGTTCGATTATGTTCTACAGCGAGAACTTCCTGTTGGTCATTTGAATTATAGATATCTATCACAAATTTTTCCGTGTGAAAAAATTTGGTAGATGGAAAACCTGTAATTATGTAATTTTGAACTGACGCTAAAACATTTAGTTCGCAATGAATTCCATTTACGACGTTAGGATTGATAACTTCTTGTAGTATATTTAATAAATAATTTCTATCACAAAACGAAATTTCATGTCTGCATTTCTTTTGAAATATTATTTTCCTTCGTATTTTGTGTTATTGGCCTTCAATTATGATAATCTGTTTCCTAAAGCAGTTTATAGGATTATTTATCGTTCGAATAGTTTCAGTCGAAGATTCTTCACCCGCTCGTTGGTTGCATAGCCCTCCTCGGTTTCTGTCAATGTCCTGGAAATCATTGTAATTGGCCTTCCACTTTGTGACAAAACTGCCCCCAAAGCATTCGACGATGCGTCAGTGGTCAGGTCAAACGGCTTTGTGAAGTCAGGATAAAGCAGCAGAACATCCTCTGACGCCAAAATGTATTTGACTCGATTATAAGCTTCTTCATCAAGTTCGATTGAAATATTCTTTGATTGCCTAGCACTAACATTACCTTTTTCCCCAAGCAAAAACTTTGTTAAAGGCTTCGTAATTTCAGCATAATCCCGAACAAATCTCCGATAATATCCCGACAATCCTAAAAATGAACGTAAGCTCCGTAAAGTGTTTGGAGTTTCATGTTCAATAATGGACTTGACTTTATCTAGACAAGTCTTGATGCCTAGATCTGAAACTGTAAAGCCCAAAAATTCAACGTTCTGTCTAAAAAATCTTGACTTTTCGGGAGAAACACGCATATTGGCCTCAAAGAGCTTACTTAAAATCCTGTCAACATCTTGAAGGTGCTGTTGCTTAGATTTTGAGAATACAATTACATCGTCAATATAAACATGGCAGGACTTGCCAATTTCATCTCTCAGCACATCATCAATGGCCCGTTGGAAAATGCTTGGCGCGTTCTTAAGACCAAACGGAAGCCTGCAGAATTCATATTTTCCATTATTGACGGAAAATGCAGTTATCTTACCCGGATTTTAAATCCAATTCGGAAAAAAATGAAGACTGGCCTAAATTTGCAAGAATAAGAGACGTATCCAGAATCGGGTATTTATCACTAATGGTTTTTGTATTAAGCTTCCTAAAATCAACTATAAGGCGCATTTTTCGACTTCCATCCTCATTAAAGCGTATTTAGATGTGTTGTCTGATTCTGAACTAAATTATTCACTCGTTGAATTTTTGAAATCGGTTGCTGTGTTGAATCGTTATTTGTTCAAATTCATCTCTTTCATAATTGCAAGAAAGTCTTTCGTCGTCAAAATAATTATTTTCGTTGTAATGTTGCTCAAAAGGAACCGTATTTAGATGTGTTGTCTGATTCTGAACTAAATTATTCACTCGTTGAATTTTTGAAATCGGTTGCTGTGTTGAATCGTTATTTGTTGTAAAAGTTTTGTTACGGAAATATTTGTCTGAAGGCCCTGGTCTTTTTATTTGGGGTTTATTATATATATAATTATTATTTTTGAAGCCATTATTAACTGGTTTTTGAGATGAGATTACCTGATTCTGAGTTCGAGATCTATAGCGTGAAGTTGAAGGGTCTATTTCCATCGGCTGTACTCTAGGATTTTGATCTAACTCACGTTTAAATTGAGGGGGATTGAATGAATCATTTTTATAACTTTTTTTTGGATCGGAGCTTTGTATGGTCGTTCAGTGTAACTAGAAAAAGAGTTTGCGAACATGTAACGAGTTTGATTAGCCTCTAATTCACGTGCGATTGCTAATGCAGAGGGCATATTTTCAGGTCTCGAAGAGAATATAATATCACACAATTAAAACCAGGAAATAAATATTCTTAGAGCATCCTGCCTATTTTTTTTTTAAAAGAGGAGGCTTATATGCTAATCTGGAGAACTCAGACCTAATATCCGGTCCATTGTACTACCAGAGTAGCAGCCTTCCCTTTTTTTTGTGTTGCAGTAGTTGGAAATAAGTTGTTAGTAATTTCACATATATAACCTCAAGAGCGGCGTCCATATGAAACTGGGAGGCTGAAAGAAAAGTAGATGCCCTGAGCGGGATTCGAACCCACGCGTCCGGCCTATCAACTAAACACTCTACCACTGCACCACGGCCGCCCCCTGAATCCCGCCTATACTTTTCATTCAGAGACGCGATTAAATCGATTTTACATTCATGAGTCATCTTAATTTTATTGATGATTAAGGTTAGCTTCTTTTCGACTGCATCATAGAATTCAACTAAAGACGATGACCCCTGCTTCAAAGTTGACATTTCCTGTTCGATTATATAAATTGGCCTTTTATCAGCGTATGTAAAATCTAAGCGACTTATTATTGCATCAAAGTTAAGTACATTATCATACGATGTTAATACTGAATCAGCACGTCCTACAATTTTATTTCTTATCATAGCTACTGCCTGATAATACTTAAAACTCCCTTCATATCCCTGAAAAACCTTATGTGCGGCAAACGCAGCTTGTTATGTATATTTCTACTCGCTATAAAAATAACAAATAATATTTAAGAAAGTTTTTTTTTATATTTTATTTGAGAGAACAGCACTCCACTGTTAATATCGTTTTCAATTGTATTAATTTTAATCTTTTGTAATATACGTAAATGTATTCTTTGTTTAATCTGCTTTTCAATGCATATTTTTTAGTTGTTCAATATGTGCAGAAGTTTTGTTGAATCTGTTGTTTTAGATTTTGTTCACTTTATTTATTTAGAGGAAAATCACTCCACTTAATTGTTTATAATATGCTAAAGTTTTTTATCTGTTTTAATATTTTTCGTATAGATTCACTTGATAGGTCTTGGAGGTAGGTATTATAGATTTCAGGGTTTTTTAATATTCCCATTATTCGCTATATATATAGTTTTTTTTTCAACACACTGTTCTTGGTGGGATCTAATAATTAGGCAACCGTTTTTCTTAAATGCTTTTTTTTGGCATAGTACAATATTGTTTAACAAGAAAAAACGCGTTGCAATCGTTGGGCGCCAGTAAATAAAAGAAACACTATCAATTTTAAAATAATTATTTATTACAAAATTAAATTGAGGCGAACACTATAAGTTAATAGGTACGCGGCTTCGATAAGTGGAGCTGGCCGTAGACTATCAAGAAGTGACTTCTGTCGATGCACACCGCTAATCATCTACCACTTGTTTTTGTATCAACGACTTGAGAGCGTAAGTCTTCTTCACCTCGAACGGTAATTTTTTGTATTAGATTATAGAGAGCTTAACTCTTGCCCATCGTGAACGGTAACTTGTTTTTCACATTTTGGTTGTTGACGAGAACTAATCCACAACGGTTTGTTGTTTACCAAATTGTATACATTTGTTGAATCAAAATTTTTTTGTAAATCTCGCAACATAAGTACAGGGTGTTAACTTATCAGAATTGCGAACCACAAATCCGACTTTAAACTTTAAAACGAAGCCAAAACAGCATTAACAAATCATGGTGTCGTTTCCAAATATCAACCAAATTTTAAAAATGACAATGTGCTACAAACGGAAAAATATAGTTGAAAACGCTATGCTGCTCTGAAAACACTTAATAATTTGAGAAACAACAACCGCATGAATGGAAAGCAGGTCACACAGGTCATATCAGCCATATATTGCTCTCTTATCGCTGCAAGGAAATTAAAAGTTTTGCTTTTGTTTTCATACTTAACAAATTCCTTTTAACTGGCCCATATATAGAATAAACTTAAACAATTGTGGTGTATATTTCTCTTTATTCGTTGTTTTTATTTTTAATTGTATTTTCTGGAATTTATTTAAAGAAAAGTTTTAAATCTCTTAAAAATACAAAAGTCCCATCTTTCTCTTTGTTACCTGTGACTATCATATTTTCTCAATAAAGATCCCCATGAAGATGACAGTAACCCCTGTCACTTTTCATTAAATTAGGTGGCTTTGTTGATTTTGAATAATTTAAAAAAAAAACTAAGCAATTCTTTAGAAAATATCCCCATCCGTTTCAACGAAACTTTAGTTTCCTTTGATGTAGTTTCATTATATCCAAATGTTGTTGTTGATGAACCACTAGTCTTCTGAGAAAAGGCTTCAGAGAAAAGCACTTAGGCCGAATGAGTTTGGAACATCTACTAAATTATCAATTTTAAGCAAATTTATTCATGCCATCTACTGAAACCAAAATAAAAAATTAAGGAAATTTTCAAAAGCATAAACTCCGCAACTTCATTAACAAACTCAATAATCCCAAATTCTCATCAATAAAATTTTCATATGAAAATGAAATTGGACGAAAACTAAATTTTTTAGGAAAATTATGATTTTGCTATTTACAAAAGAATAAACGAATAGAAACATTACATCAGATTCGTGACATTCACTCACAACATAAGATATCAGCTTTTCACTCGATGATTTTTCAAAAAATCTAAAATACAGGGTGTTCCGTAATTCGTTTATTATACTTTGGGATGTGATTCTTGGTCATATTCTAAGAAAAAAATTGTTTTACAGTGAAGTCCGTTCTTCAACTTTGACATCACTTTTTAACAGTAAGAAAACGCTTACTTTGGTGTACCCTGACCTGTGTTAAATTCGATATCTCTGTCAATACAGAACAGATGATAGAAACCTAATTTAAGATTTAATTTTTTGTAAAAATAACAACCTTTAAGACTGTATTTAAGGTGACCTTCCATAGGCTTATGGCTGCCAGATTTTCAATTTTAAATGGAGTTCAAGTTTTCTTCCCCAAGCAAAGTTTTGACTTTGAGTTCATTTTTTTCAGAAAATGCCTGATAAACATAAAGTTTCTTTATTTTTTACAGATGAACCAAAGAATAATAAAAGAAAAATTCATAATAAGTGCACTCAAAAGCCCATACATTTTATGATACTTGTTGGGGAATTCGTTCTTCCGAGCGGGATTAGGGGGGAGAGCTGAAAGTGAGACAAAATGTTTCCAAAAAGGGCACTTTGCCGAACACTAAACCTTCAGTTTGAATATGTTTATTAAATATAAATTTACAACTTTATTTACAATGTTTTTAATCAAATCACTAAGTTTGTACCAAAGAGCCAAAAACCAAACTGAACACGTCGCGTTGAGAGTTGAGATTTAACAAGAGGCGACCACGTCGTTTGAGAATGAAAGTAGAACTATATCTTACTAGGTAGCCGACCACGTCGCGTCAGAGTTAAAGTTGAACTGTGTCGATGAGCCAGCCACCACTCTCGTTCATCCAGCCATTCGCCATGAAGAATGTGCAGCGTCACCATAACTCCCACACGTGAAGGGAGTCCAATAGCTGATATCAGTTTCGAGATTTGCCGATCCAACGGCACATGAAGTAGAATGTGCTGACTCCACCAATTATAGCACCGAATGCCACCGATCCTTATGGGCGACATTGTTTACTTCTTATTCTTTGTTGATACTTATTCCCATTGCCATAGATGCGACAGTATTTATACAGAATAAACACTGCCATCCGATGGCATATGAGAATCCAATGTGTATTTGATACCCACAGCCAAAAATTCTTAGGAAATTTTGTTGTAACAAAATTCTGAGGAAATACAAAATACATTTTTTTTTTACAAATTTGTGATAAAAACGTTTGTAATTTACAATATTGTGAGGTGGTGCAATAGGCCACTGGCCGCAGCATATAAACATTGGACACACAACCGCACATAGAAAAGTATCTGTCAATGCTCTGGTTCGATACTTGTGCTTGAGACGATTGACCCATATCGCCACTACTTGGCTGTGGGTATCAAATACACATTGGATTCTCATATGCCATCGGATGGCAGTGTTTATTCTGTATAAATACTGTCGCATCTATGGCAATGGGAATAAGTATCAACAAAGAATAAGAAGTAAACAATGTCGCCCATAAGGATCGGTGCTATAGTTGGTGGAGTCAGCACATTCTACTTCATGTGCCGTTGGATCGGCAAATCTCGAAACTGATATCAGCTATTGGACTCCCTTCACGTGTGGGAGTTATGGTGACGCTGCACATTCTTCATGGCGAATGGCTGGATGAACGAGAGTGGTGGCTTGCTCATCGACACAGTTCAACTTTAACTCTGACGCGACGTGGTCGGCTACCTAGTAAGATATAGTTCTACTTTCATTCTCAAACGACGTGGTCGCCTCTTGTTAAATCTCAACTCTCAACGCGACGTGTTCAGTTTGGTTTTTGGCTCTTTGGTACAAACTTAGTGATTTGATTAAAAACATTGTAAATAAAATTGTAAATTTATATTTAATAAACATATTCAAACTGAAGGTTTAGTGTTCGGCAAAGTGCCCTTTCTGGAAACCTTTTGTCCTACTTTCAGCTCTCCCCCCCTAATCCCGCTCGGAAGAACGAATTCCCGAACAAGTATCATAAAATGTATGGGCTTTTGAGTGCACTTATTATGAATTTTTCTTTTATTATTCTTTGGTTCATCTGTAAAAAATAAAGAAACTTTATGTTTATCAGGCATTTTCTGAAAAAAATGAACTCAAAGTCAAAACTTTGCTTGGGGAAGAAAACTTGAACTCCATTTAAAATTGAAAATCTGGCAGCCATAAGCCTATGGAAGGTCACCTTACAGTCTTAAAGGTTGTTATTTTTACAAAAAATTAAATCTTAAATTAGGTTTCTATCATCTGTTCTGTATTGACAGAGATATCGAATTTAACACAGGTCAGGGTACACCAAAGTTAGCGTTTTCTTACTGTTAAAAAGTGATGTCAAAGTTGAAGAACGGACTTCACTGTAAAACAATTTTTTTCTTAGAATATGACCAAGAATCACATCCCAAAGTATAATAAACGAATTACGGAACACCCTGTATTTTAGATTTTTTGAAAAATCATCGAGTGAAAAGCTGATATCTTATGTTGTGAGTGAATGTCACGAATCTGATGTAATGTTTCTATTCGTTTATTCTTTTGTAAATAGCAAAATCATAATTTTCCTAAAAAATTTAGTTTTCGTCCAATTTCATTTTCATATGAAAATTTTATTGATGAGAATTTGGGATTATTGAGTTTGTTAATGAAGTTGCGGAGTTTATGCTTTTGATTGTAGTTGTGCATTACAAAATATTAGTTTGTTAAAAAATATCATTTTCTGTTGCACGAAAATAAGTTTGTAGTTGTAGATTACAATCAAAAAAATGTTGAAAATCCTACTTCATTGTAAGTTTCTGTTGCACCATATGAAAGAGAATCACAAATTTGTTTCAGTTTGTGAAAGAATTCTGCAGGTGAAAGACTGTGTGTATATTTTTCTACAAATTTGTATTTCATAGTTATTTAAAATGTCTTTGCGAATAAGGCACAGCAGTAACTCTAAAGCGTATTTCTTCCTACGAAAAAAGTTTACTGTCCGCGTGAAAATTATAATATAGACAGACAGCCATTTAAATTTTAATGGAAGATTTCGACTAAGTTTTTCTAAAGCAGAAGAAATCATAAATATCATTAGACGTAAGAATACAAAAAAAATGGAAGAAACTACGCATTACCTACGCCTAGACGGTCAAAATTTTTTTGTTTTGATTACACTGGCCAACAAAAAGAATTTTTTTCCACGTGAGTCTTACCTAATATATTTTGATTATATAAGCAAATCTATATAGAAAATTGCGATTACAGAACGAAAATATTTGGTTTTTAAGAAGTTAAGGGGGGAGGGGGAGGGGGTTAGGGTTTCAAAGTAAGATAAAAGACTTTTTTTGCAAATTTTTTTCTTAAATATGGATTGAGTAATTTTATTCGGACCTTTTGTTCATTATTGAGCATACTTTCGACAATATAGGGTAATTTTTTCATGCAGAAATATTGAAGCATTAGCCGGTAACAGAGCTTCCTCCAGTACGTCTTGAGAAAAAAAAAAAACACAATTTGCAGTGTTCACCACAACTTTTTTCTATTGTTGACTGGTGTAAGTTTTGTGGGACTCACGATTGCCTTGCAAATAATATATATATACACTCACTATACTATACACTCACTACCAATCCAAAGTTTGTGCGGTGTACGCGCCAGTTACCCAACCCAATCGAGCTATAGGTCAATTTATTAAAGTCTGCAGTTTGTGAGAGATCTTAATTTTTACACAAAGCGTCCATATGAAACACATTTCCTTTACTTCCAACACTCTGTATCCTTTCTTTGAACCTTAAACACCGCAAAATAGTTTTTTTCTCAAGATGTTCTATGCTATGCTATGCTAAGCTTATGCTTCAATATTTCGACATGAAAAAATTACCCCATACTGTCGAAAGTATGTTCAATATTGTACAAATGGTCATTGTATAAGGAAACTATAGTAAAACCATGGTGGGGAAAGCGCTGGTATCGCCACCTGTCGTCCCCATTAAAGGATTTATCGGTTCAAAAATTTAGCTGTGGTTGTTCACTTAGTTATGTGGATGGTATTTTCGTGAATGCTTTATTGGTTGTGAATGGTATTTTCATCAACTATTAAATGTGTTTAAATGATTTTCAAACAATGTGATGATACGCCAAATGCAAAAAAAACAGACTTTTTATCATTTAGAATTAAAAAGCACATCACGCTTTTATAATGCTTACACATTTAAGAAGCAAAGCTGCCCTAGCTAAAAACAATAATATATGATGTATTGGCAGCATGTTGGCAGGGTTCTACGATTAACTTTTTTCGATTGAGAAGGTAGTGGGGACGACAGGGGGCGATACCAGCGCTTTCCCCGCTATGGTGCTACAATAGTTTCCTTATACAATGCAAAAGGTCCGAATAAAATTACTCAATCCATATTTAAGAAAAAAATTCACAAAAAAAGTTTTTTTTCTTACTTTGAAACCCTAACCCCCACCCAACCCTTAACTTCTTAAAAACCAAATATTTTCGTTCTGTAATCGCAATTTTTTATATAGATTTGCTTATATAATCAAAATATATTAGGTAAAACCCATGCGCAAAAATGCTGCTGACCGGTGTAATTCATACCTTTGTTCGCTTCAACGTTCAACAAAATTGTGAATTTAATTTGTAGATTACAAGCGCCGAGCATAAATGGTGCAACAGTAAATAGTAGGTAATCTGTACAATTTGTAATTCTCATCACAAATTTGTCAATTCACTTATTTGTAGTTCGTGCAACGCAAATTCAAGTTCAAAAATTGTGATTGTGGATTACAAATACAAATTTGTGATTGTAATTTGTAAACTGGTGCAATAGGGCCCAGGGTGAATGATCACGATCGGTCGTCGTGTGTTTTCATCTCAGGTGGCTGGCAAGTAGGTTTGTAGATATGTAGGCGGTGAGGGTGGCTGGTGTAGATGGTTGGCTTTTGGTTGCTGACGATTAAATGCTGCATCTCATGCGTCTTCGGTTGTTGACAGAACAATACTTGAAAAAATACAAAATGGGTAAAATCTAAAATGAAATGAAAAAATTTTTTAGCTTTGAGGTTTGTTTGAATAAAACAATAATGTGATCAAACGAGTGCCCAAAGTGATCTCCTTCATTTTGAATGCATGCCAAAGCCCGTTTTTGGATTTCATTGTGGATGTTTGCTTTAAATTTGGGGTATGAATGTTCAATTGGTAAATAAGTCTTATAAAAGAATAAGAAAACAATTTTGTTCATCAGTTTATTAAAATAAATCACGATTGCAGTTTGATCAGAGAGCTTTTTAAAATGCCTTCATTTACGAACGAAGAAAACGCAGGCATTTTTTTCTTATATGAGTTTTGCAATGGAACTTCAAGAAGAGCACAACGAAGATACCAGGAACTTCATCCTTACTGAAAATCTGGCAACCCTAAGCCTATAGGAGTCCAATTTAAATACAGTTTCAAAGATTACAAAACTACAAGTGAGACAAGAGTTATCGAGAGCAAACACCCACAATGAAATTCAAAAACGGGCTCTGGCATGCATTCAAAACGGAGGAGGGCACTTTGAGCCCTTGTTATAATTGTATTTGTATAAAATACATAAAAAAACTACTAAAAGTGCATATTGTTTTATTCAAACAAACCTCAAAGCTAAACATTTTTTAATTTTTTTTTTAATTTTACCCGTTTTGTATTTTTTCAAGTATTATAAAATGTATGGGTTTTTGAGTGCACTTATTACTGAGTTTTTTTTATTATTGTTTTGTCCATATGAAAAAGAAGGAAACTCTACGTTTTCGGGAAGAAGATTTGAACACCATTAAAATTGAAAATCTTGCAAACCTAAACCTATGGAAGCTCACCTTAAATACAGTCTTAAATTAATGTTGTTGTTTCTACATAAATATTAAGTCTGAAATTAGGTCTCTGTCGTCTGTTTTGTATTGACAGAGATATCGAATTTAAAACAGGCCAGGGTACACCAAAATTAGCCTCTTCTAAAATTGTCAAAAAGTGATGTCAAAGTTGAGAAACCGACTTCACTGTATAACAATTTTTTTCTTAAAATATGACCAACAATCACATCCCAAAGTGTAATATCTACACGAATTACGGAACACCCTGTATAGACAAAATTAATGGATATACTGTAGAGGAAATAAAAGATTTTACAACAGTTGCACGTAGACGAAAATAGGAACTAAGAAGGTATACAACTTTAGATTTAATAACGAATGAAAGAAATGGAGAAAAGAAGTATTCAAAATTTTATTTCTATCCTTATAACATCAAAGCAAATTAAAAAAAAAATTTTAATGTCTATCTGAGCGAGTTCCGCGAAATAAAAGTAAGAAATCCGATTGAAGGATCTAAACATCTAAAGAAAAAATTGAACAACTTCTCAAACCAGGCATTTATTCTATTGGATGCTACAATTGTAGAAAAGAATGCATATGACAGACAAAAAGACACATTCTTAAAAGATTTAAAACACATTTTACTCCAACATAAAAAGAGAGAGGCCAAGCAGAACATATGCTGCAAAATAGTCATAGTCAACTTATAAAATTTAAAATTATGTGAATAGAAGTGTAAATAACACTTTTGAGTCGATGCTTCTAAACCTTTTTATACAAGGTGTTTTGCAAAGGGCGGATTATTATTATTATTATTAAAAGCTTTATTTGTCAATTAAAAAAGTTGTTTGTACATACAAAGTTAATGGTTTTGTTTACATCATTTAAATTAATATAAATTTTTAAAAATCTTTACATATATTCAAAGTTAAATTAGGTAATGTTTTTCAAGTTTAATAGTAAGATAGATTTATGTCGATCTGGCGTAAGCCTCCTCCATTGCTGCCCATAGATTTCTGTTCTTTCCGTATTATACCAGTTGTTGTTGAATTGTTTGAGATCGTCTTCCCATCTCTTCTTTGGTCTACCTCTAGGTCTAATTTCATCTGTTGGGGTCCATCTTGTTAAAATGTTTGTCCATCTGTTGTCTTGGATTCTCGAAATGTAACCGGTCCAGCTCCATTTAAGTTGTTTTATTCTTTGAGTTTCGTCTATTACCTTAGTTCTTCTTCTTATTTCTTCGTTCTTAATTTTTTGAATAGTCCTTATATTAAGTAGTTTTCTTTCCATTTTGCATTGACGGATTCTTAATTTTTCAATAGAACTCGATGTTAGTCCCATTGTTTGTAAACCATATGTCATTACAGGAAGTATTGTTGAATCTATGATGTATTTTTGTGTGTCTTTTCCAATTTTTGCATCTAGAATCTGTTTAACGTTCCAAAATTCTTTCCAGCTATTAGATATTCTTCGATTTGTTTCCTTTTCTTCCTGGTTATCAAATGATTTCAGTTGTCCTAAATAAATGTAGTCATCAGTATACTCTATTTTATTATTTTGAAGCAAGATTTCCTTTCTTATATGATTTGTCATGGCTTTAGTTTTGCTCAGATTTAATAAGAGTCCGTGGATTTTACATTCATCTGCAATTTTGTTCGCCACTTTTTCTAAGTCCTCTGGTTTACCTTATAGAAGAACAATGTCATCTGCAATCTGCAAATATAAGATTGCTCAATTTCTCTCCCCATATATGTAAAAGTATCGTAGTGATGTTGTGGATCTTCAGCTTAGTTATCGAGTTCCACTTTGCTTACAAGTACTTTGCCTTTATTCTAAAACCTAATTTATGTTTGCTTTTGAAGTCAAGATTGTAATAAATATTTTTCATTACTTATTTTACTTTTCAAATAAACAAACGTTTAAATAGTTTAATAAATATTTTACACTAGCCGAAAATACCCGGCGTTGCCCGGGTTTCTTTTTGCGAAGGCTTCTTATCACAAAGCTGGAAGTATCCAAAGACGAAAAATCCAATTTTTATTTTTTTTTATCTTTACCTCTTATTAACTTCTGTTTTCTGTACAATTGTTTTATTGCAATAACATCAAAATGAATTTAAAGATTTCCAGGAAGCGTCTGAAGGAAACCCAATGGAAGAAACAATAAGCAACAAATAAGAGCACCTCAGCTTAGCAAATTAGCTCATTTGTCATTTAAAGCCAGTTTTTCAGTGCAGAGTTGTCCTGTGGTGATAGTTTTCGAGTTAGCCCAGACGATCATGAGTTATGTCAGAGTTAACTCCTCACCAGAGATAAGAAATTAATTAGATGGCAAACCTTTACTTCTCTTGCCCCGCAACAACCATTTGTTTACATTGTTGTTTTTGTAATCACATCCTCTGTCTGTGAATACGTGGAAGCTGTACTCAAAGTGGTAGTAGTGAGATTTGCTGTAAAGGTGAAGTGGAAGCTGTACTCAAAGTAGTAGAGGTGAAATCAGCTTGTAGGCAGTTCCAATGTGTGTGTGAAGTTTGCCATCTAATTAATTTCTTATCTCTGCTCCTCACCATAGGATAGAAAAATATGAAAGACAGAATGAAAAATTTTAACTCACCATGAGTTTCAGCAATTTGCCATTGACATTTTTCTGAATTACGTCAAATTAGCTCATTTGTCATTAAGAGCCAGTTTTTCAGTGCAGAGTTGTCCTGTGGTGAGAATTTTCGAGTTAACCCATACGATCATGAGTTATGTCAGAGTTAACTCCTCACTATAGGATAGAAAAATATGAAAGACAGAATGAAAAATTTTAACTCAACATGAGTCTCAGCAATTTGCCATTGACATTTTTCTGAATTACGTCAAATAAGCTCATTTGTCATTTAGAGCCAGTTTTTCAGTGCAGAGTTGTCCTGTGGTGAGAATTTTCAAGTTAACCCATACGATCATGAGTTATGTCAGATTTAACTCCTCACCATAGGATAGAAAAATATGAAAGACAGAATGAAAAATTTTAGCTCACCATGAGTCTCAACAATTTGCCATTGACATTTTTCTGAATTGCGTCAAATAAGCTCATTTGTCATTTAGAGCCAGTTTTTCAGTGCAGAGTTGTCCTGTGGTGAGAATTTTCGAGTTAACCCATACGATCATGAGTTATGTCAGAGTTAACTCCTCACCATAGGATAGAAAAATATGAAAGACAGAATGAAAAACTTTAACTCACCATTCAATGTTTGCTCACCATGAGTCTCAGCAATTTGCCATTGACATTTTTCTGAATTGCGTCAAATAAGCTCATTTGTCATTTAGAGCCAGTTTTTCAGTGCAGAGTTGTCCTGTGGTGAGAATTTTCGAGTTAACCCATACGATCATGAGTTATGTCAGATTTAACTCCTCACCATAGGATAGAAAAATATGAAAGACAGAATGAAAAATTTTAACTCACCATGAGTCTCAGCAATTTGCCATTGACATTTTTCTGAATTACGTCAAATAAGCTCATTTGTCATTTAGAGCCAGTTTTTCAGTGCAGAGTTGTCCTGTGGTGAGAATTTTCAAGTTAACCCATACGATCATGAGTTATGTCAGATTTAACCCCTCACCATAGGATAGAAAAATATGAAAGACAAAATGAAAAATTTTAACTCACCATGAGTCTCAGCAATTTGCCATTGACATTTTTCTGAATTCCGTCAAGTTAGCTCATTTGTCATTTAGAGCCAGTTTTTCAGTGCAGAGTTGTCCTGTGGTGAGAATTTTCGAGTTAACCCATACGATCATGAGTTATGTCAGAGTTGACTCCTCACCATAAGATAGAAAAATATGAAAGACACACTGAAAAATTATAACTCACCATGTGTCTCAGCAATTTGCCATTGACATTTTTCTGAACTACGTCAAATAAGCTCATCTGTCATTTAGAGCCAGTTTTTCAGTGCAGGGTTGTCCTGTGGTGAGAATTTTCGAGTTAACCCATACGATCATGAGTTATGTCAGAGTTGACTCCTCACCATAGGATAGAAAAATATGAAAGACAGAATGAAAAATTTTAACTCACCATGAGTCTCAGCAATTTGCCATTGAAATTTTTCTGAATTACGTCAAATTAGCTCATTTGTCATTTAGAGCCAGTTTTTCAGTGCAGAGTTGTCCTGTGGTGAGAATTTTCAAGTTAACCCATACGATCATGAGTTATGTCAGAGTTGACTCCTCACCATAGGATAGAAAAATATGAAAGACACACTGAAAAATTTTAACTCACCATGTGTCTCAGCAATTTGCCATTGACATTTTTCTGAACTACGTCAAATAAGCTCATTTGTCATTTAAAGCCAGTTTTTCAGTGCAGAGTTGTCCTGTGGTGGGAATTTTCGAGTTAACCCATACGATCATGAGTTATGTCAGAGTTGTCAGAGTTTACTCCTCACCATAGGATAGAAAAATATGAAAGACAGAATCAAAAATTTTAACTCACCATTCAATGCTTGCTCAACATGAGTCTCAGCAATTTGCCATTGACATTTTTCTGAATTACGTCAAATAAGCTCATTTGTCATTTAGAGCCAGTTTTTCAGTGCAGAGTTGTCCTGTGGTGAAAATTTTCGAGTTAACCCATACGATCATGAGTTATGTCAGAGTTTACTCTTCACCATAGGATAGAAAAATATGAAAGGAGTTGTCCTGTGGTGAGAATTTTCAAGTTAACCCATACGATCATGGGTTATGTCAGAGTTTACTCCTCACCATAGGATAGAAAAATATGAAAGGCAGAATGAAAAATTTTAGCTCATTTGTCATTTAGAGCCAGTTTTTCAGTGCAGAGTTGTCCAGTGGTGAGAATTTTCGAGTTAACCCATACGATCATGAGTTATGTCAGAGTTAACTCCTCACCATAGGATAGAAAAATATGAAAGACAGAATGAAAAATTTTAACTCACCATTCAATGTTTGCTCACCATGAGTCTCAGCAATTTGCCATTGACATTTTTTTGAATTGCGTCAAATAAGCTCATTAGTCATTTAGAGCCAGTTTTTCAGTGCAGAGTTGTCCTGTGGTGAGAATTTTCAAGTTAACCCATACGATCATGAGTTATGTCAGATTTAACTCCTCACCATAGGATAGAAAAATATGAAAGACAGAATGAAAAATTTTAACTCATCATTCAATGTTTGCTCACCATGAGTCTCAGCAATTTGCCATTGACATTTTTCTGAATTGCGTCAAATAAGCTCATTTGTCATTTAGAGCCAGTTTTTCAGTGCAGAGTTGTCCAGTGGTGAGAATTTTCGAGTTAACCCATACGATCATGAGTTATGTCAGAGTTAACTCCTCACCATAGGATAGAAAAATATGAAAGACAGAATGAAAAATTTTAACTCACCATTCAATGTTTGCTCACCATGAGTCTCAGCAATTTGCCATTGACATTTTTCTGAATTGCGTCAAATAAGCTCATTTGTCATTTAGAGCCAGTTTTTCAGTGCAGAGTTGTCCTGTGGTGAGAATTTTCAAGTTAACCCATACGATCATGAGTTATGTCAGATTTTACCCCTCACCATAGGATAGAAAAATATGAAAGACAAAATGAAAAATTTTAACTCACCATGAGTCTCAGCAATTTGCCATTGACATTTTTCTGAATTCCGTCAAGTTAGCTCATTTGTCATTTAGAGCCAGTTTTTCAGTGCAGAGTTGTCCTGTGGTGAGAATTTTCAAGTTAACCCATACGATCATGAGTTATGTCAGATTTAACCCCTCACCATAGGATAGAAAAATATGAAAGATAAAATGAAAAATTTTAACTCACCACGAGTCTCAGCAATTTGCCATTGACATTTTTCTGAATTCCGTCAAGTTAGCTCATTTGTCATTTAGAGCCAGTTTTTCAGTGCAGAGTTGTCCTGTGGTGAGAATTTTCGGGTTAACCCATACGATCATGAGTTATGTCAGATTTGACTCCTCACCATAAGATAGAAAAATATGAAAGACACAATGAAAAATTTTAACTCACCATGTGTCTCAGCAATTTGCCATTGACATTTTTCTGAATTATGTCAAATAAGCTCATTTGTCATTTAGAGCCAGTTTTTCAGTGCAGAGTTGTCCTGTGGTGAGAATTTTTGAGTTATCCCATACGATCATGAGTTATGTCAAAGTTGACTCCTCACCATAATGTAACGTGAACCCAACATTTTATACCAATTTCCTAATCGAAAAACGTTCAACCGAAAACACAACTGGCAACACTTTAATGGAATGGTATAAATGACAGGCGTTGCTTGTAAGCCAGTGTGTGTGAGTGTAGAGAGACAGACAGACAGAGAGTAGACAGCAAATGCGTAGACAATGTAGAAGTTACTGGAGAGTTCTAGATGGCGTGTCATTCGATATAAATAGCCCGCCCGAGGCAACCAGAAGTCAGTTTGGTTTATAGAGTGATAAAGTTAAGAGTAAATAGAAGTGATAGTCCAAAAGTCGAGTTGAGTTCGAATAAAGTGTATATCGAAAGTAGATACTGAATAAAGTGGTAGAATTAAATAAAAAGTGAAGTTTTATTTTGCGAACTAAGCGCACGTTACATTGGTGTCAGAAGTGTTAATAAAACTTATTTGACTAGTAAAGTGTAAAAAAAAAAAAAAGTAAAAAGAAAAATAATAATTATATACAGTGAAAATGGGTAAGTTGTTAGAAGAGCTCAACTGCATTGAGCTTAAAAGTGAGTTAGGTAAGCGAAATCTTTCTAGAGCGGGATCGAAAAATGAGCTCGTCCTGCGCTTGCGTAACTATTTGGAACAGCAAGGGGAAGACGTGAACACTTTTGTTTTTGAAACAGAAGTGGAAGAGGAGGAAGTAAGTGAAAGTGTAGATTTTTCTAGTATGATGAAACTTTTGTTAGAACAACGAAATGAGCAAAAGAAGGAACAGCAGAATGTTCTCGAACGACTCGAAGTACAACAAAAGAAGCTGGAAGAGCAACGAAATGAGCAAAAGAAGGAACAGCAGAATGTTCTCGAACAACTTGAAGCACAACGAAACGAGCAAAAGAAGGAACAACAGAATATTCTCGAAAGACTTGAGGCGCAACAGAATGTTTTGGAAGGTCAGAAAAACATTCTAGAAGGTAAATTGGGTAACATCGAGAAAAATGTATGTGCCCTAGACGAACGCGTTGAAGGTGTGGAGAAACAGCTTTCTGTTGTAGAGAATCGTTTCGAAATCGTAGAAACCCGATGTGATAAACAGTTCTCTGTTCTGACCAAGGAATTGGACCAGATCCGGAAAATCAAAATTCGAGAATCTGCTGGAGAGTTTGCAAGGAAAAAGGAGATGAAACCCCCAACATTTGATGGACAGTCTTCTTGGCCGGTTTACAAGAGACAATTTGAGGCAGCCGCGACAACAAATGGCTGGGATGACGAAGACAAGTACATTGCACTGACTCTTGCTCTTAGAGGACCAGCAGCTGAATTACTTCAAACTGTTCCAGCTGGTAAGAGCGGTGATTTCAGTTCTCTCGTGGCAGCTATAGATAAACGCTTTGGAGATAGCCACTTAAAAGAAGTCTTCCGAGTCCAACTCAATAACAGAGTCCAGAAAAGGGGTGAAAGTCTACAGCAGCTCCAAGCAGACGTCGAAAGACTGGTTCACCTGGCATACCCGGATGCTGGAGAAGAAATCATCAACCAGCTTGCTGTTGAGTCCTTCGTTCGTGCCATTTCCGATATACATCTTCAGAGGTCTGTGCGAACTGCTAGAACACGTACTCTTTCCGAAACTTTAGCATTCGCATTGACAATTGAAGCAGCAGAACAGGCTTCTCAGGGAGTACATCGACTTAGAGAGGCCATAGTCGAAGAATGCTCGTGCCAAAGAGCTGAAATACAAAAGAACCGGAGCGGACTAGCAAGATGTTGGAACTGCAACAAGACCGGGCACTTACAGCGTCAATGCCGACTACCACCAAACAAAGCCAGTTGTCAACATTGTGGAAGCAAGAGATCCAACCCAGAGCAAGGTAACAACAACACCAGCGTTGCCTATCAGCCCGTTTCCCATCAGGGAAACGAGTAAGAACCAACTTCGAGGGGCAGAGGCTGGTTTCTTGTATCGATGGCCCCAGAACCACCATCCAGGTCTCTCAGACCAAACGAGACAACAAAAGTCTGACTGTGGAGACTATTATTAACGGGAACAAACATGTGGCTACCATCGACACCGGTGCCACAGCCTCCATAGTACGTCGAGACCTGGTAAAGACGACGTGGCTTCATAACACCAATAGCTACCGTCTAAGAACCGCAACGGGAGAAGCAGCAAGAGTATATGGAGAAGTGTGTCTTAAGATCCGACTGGCCGACCTAGTGTTTACTCATCAATTCCTGGTGGCAGATATATGTGACGAGTGCATCATTGGAATCGACTTTATGAAACAGCACGGAGTTATTTTGGACATCGGTAATCAGGTTTTGAAGTACCAAAATAAGGAACTTCCAATGACTTATTCGAACGAAAGTACGTCGACACTGAGAACTGTCATCAGGGAAGATCTTATTCTGCCTCCTTCTTCTGAAGTGTTCGTTTGGACAAAACTGGAAGGTGAGTTTGGAAGCCTTCGATACCTCATGGTGGAACCAGACCCAGAGTGTTCCTCCCAAAGCGTCATCATTGGGAAAACCCTGGTAGCACCGAAGAACAAAATGGTCCCCGTACGATTACTAAACACCAGACCGTACGATGTAAGGTTAAAGAAAGGAGAAGTCGTTGGACGTTGCGAATCGGTTGCAGCAATTACGAAGATCACAGACGAAGCTCCGAGAAAACCTATAACTCCGGAGGAGCTCGAAACCATCAGAGCAAAAATACTGAATTCATCCAACCTTGATCACCAACAAACAAGGATGGCTGAAAGTCTCCTACAAGAGTACACTGATATCTTCGCATCGCAAAAGGGGCAATATGGTAGGACACAGTTGGTGCAGCATCGCATCAACACAGGAGATGCAAGACCGATTCGTCAACCTGCAAGACGTCTTCCACTGGCCAAACAAGGTGAGGTTGAGGAAATGATAACAGCAATGAAAAAGGAAGGTCTTATCGAAAATTCCAAAAGTCCTTGGGCGTCACCAGTGGTGCTAGTGAAAAAGAAAGACGGAAGCACTCGTTTTTGTGTGGACTACCGAAGGCTGAATGATGTAACTAAGAAGGACAGCTATCCCCTGCCCAGAATCAGTGATACCCTGGATGCCATGGAGGGAGCGCAGTGGTTCTCGACGTTGGACTTGAAGAGCGGATATTGGCAAGTTGACATCCACCCTGATGATCGGGAAAAGACGGCGTTTTCTACAGGTAATGGGCTCTGGCAGTTTAAAGTTATGCCGTTTGGGTTATGTAACGCTCCGGCAACATTCGAGCGTTTGATGGAGTGCGTTCTTCAAGGACTGACGTGGAAAGCTTGCCTAGTCTACTTGGACGATGTCATTGTTTACGGGAAAACATTTGACCAACATTGTAAGAACCTTAAAGCCGTGTTTCAGAGACTTCGAGAGGCTAACCTTAAACTGAATCCAGAAAAATGTGCACTTTTCAAAACCGAAGTCAAGTATTTGGGACACATCATCTCATCCCAAGGAGTAAAGACTGATCCTGAAAAAGTTGACTCCGTCAAAAATTGGCCAACACCACAGGACAAACATCAACTCCGAAGCTTTCTGGGACTTGCCACATATTACCGACGTTTCGTTAAGAACTTCGCTGGAGTTGCAAAGAGTTTGCATCAGCTCACCGAAAAGGGGAAGCAGTTTAAATGGTCAGGTGAGTGTGAGAAATCTTTCCAGGAACTCAAATACCGCCTCTGTAACGCTCCAGTGCTGGCACATCCAACACCTGGCAAAACATTCATCGTCGACGCAGATGCAAGCAACGTTGGAATCGGGGCGGTACTATCCCAAGTGCATGATGGCGAAGAGAAAGTGGTGGCATACTACAGCAAGGTCCTATCGAAACCCGAAAGGAACTACTGCGTGACCAGAAGGGAACTGCTAGCTCTTATCTTGGCAACAAAGCACTTCCATAAGTACATCTATGGACAGAAATTCCTTCTGCGGACAGACCACGGTGCTCTGAGCTGGCTGTTGAACTTCAAAAATCCAGAAGGTCAAGTCGCAAGATGGATAGAAAGATTGCAGACCTATGACTACCAGATCCAACACCGCAGAGGAAAGCTGCACTCAAACGCCGATGCATTATCACGAAGACCTTGCAAAGTGGATTGCAAGCATTGCAAGCGGCAAGAAGACAAAGAAATCATTACCGCTCAGCGACTAAGAGCTGACCCCATAAGCGGATGGAGCAATGAGGAAGTGAGGACTGCTCAACAGGAGGATCCAGATATCGAACCCATTCTCGCATGGAAAGAAAATGAAGAGAAACCGGAATGGGGAGACATTTCTGACAGGAGTCCAGTTCTCAAAGCCTATTGGGCACAGTGGGACTCACTATATGTGCAAGAAGGTGTCCTCAGGCGAAGATGGGAATCCGCTGACGGTAAGTCATATGTGATGCAGCTGATTGTACCGCAATCGAAAGTCAGTGAAGTTCTTCGGGAGATGCACGACGGACCTTCTGGAGGCCACCTGGGGGTAAACAAAACACTGGAGAAGGTGCGACATCGGTTCTACTGGTTACATGCTAGAGATGACGTGGAGAAGTGGTGCCGAACATGTGACAAGTGTGCTGCAACCAAAGGACCTGGTAGGAAGATTCAAGGTAAGATGCATCAGTACAACGTTGGATCGCCTTTTGAGAGGATTGCAGTAGATGTGGCTGGGCCTTTTCCAGAGACCAACGCTGGAAACAAATACATTCTGGTTGTAATGGACTATTTTAGCAAGTGGCCTGAGGCGTATGCCATCCCAAATCAAGAAGCCAAAACGGTGGTCGACCAGATTGTGTTTAACTGGGTTAGTAGGTTTGGCGTGCCTATGGAACTCCATTCCGACCAAGGGAGGAACTTTGAGTCAAACATCTTCCAAGGAGTGTGCGGACTACTTGGCATTAAGAAGACGAGAACCACACCACTTCATCCACAATCTGATGGGATGGTTGAAAGATTCAACCGGACCTTGAAAGAACACCTCACCAAGGTCGTAGGCGACTACCAAAGAGACTGGGATAGGCACGTACCGCTATTCCTGATGGCCTATAGAAGTGCAGTACATAGCTCGACAGGACAAACACCATCTGACATCCTGTTCGGGAAAACCATGCGGCTGCCCAGCGAACTTAAATTTGGATGCCCCACAGAGGAGCCACAGGACACAAACGAGTATGTGGACGACCTCAAGGAGAGACTCGCTGACATCCATAAAAGAACAAGGGAACGGATGAAAGCCTACAGCGACCGGATGAAGACACGGTACGACACAAAAGCGACAATGTCAGGATTCCAAGCAGGAGATCGTGTGTGGCTTTATAATCCTCATCGTCAAAAGGGATTGTCACCGAAACTTCAGCAAAACTGGGAAGGTCCTTATACTGTAGTCACGAGGATTAACGACGTGGTTTACCGCATCCAAAGAGGACTAAGAGGCAAGTTAAAAGTAGTTCATTGTGACAGGCTGCATCGATATAGTGGCGAGGCTGCAGATGGAATTATTCGGGACGAACAATCCTAAGGAGGGGGCAGTGTAACGTGAACCCAACATTTTATACCAATTTCCTAATCGAAAAACGTTCAACCGAAAACACAACTGGCAACACTTTAATGGAATGGTATAAATGACAGGCGTTGCTTGTAAGCCAGTGTGTGTGAGTGTAGAGAGACAGACAGACAGAGAGTAGACAGCAAATGCGTAGACAATGTAGAAGTTACTGGAGAGTTCTAGATGGCGTGTCATTCGATATAAATAGCCCGCCCGAGGCAACCAGAAGTCAGTTTGGTTTATAGAGTGATAAAGTTAAGAGTAAATAGAAGTGATAATCCAAAAGTCGAGTTGAGTTCGAATAAAGTGTATATCGAAAGTAGATACTGAATAAAGTGGTAGAATTAAATAAAAAGTGAAGTTTTATTTTGCGAACTAAGCGCACGTTACAATAAGATAGAAAAATATGAAAGACACACTGAAAAATTATAACTCACCATGTGTCTCAGCAATTTGCCATTGACATTTTTCTGAACTACGTCAAATAAGCTCATCTGTCATTTAGAGCCAGTTTTTCAGTGCAGAGTTGTCCTGTGGTAAGAATTTTCGAGTTAACCCATACGATCATGAGTTATGTCAGAGTTGACTCCTCACCATAGGATAGAAAAATATGAAAGACAGAATGAAAAATTTTAACTCACCATGAGTCTCAGCAATTTGCCATTGAAATTTTTCTGAATTACGTCAAATTAGGTCATTTGTCATTTAGAGCCAGTTTTTCAGTGCAGAGTTGTCCTGTGGTGAGAATTTTCAAGTTAACGCATACGATCATGAGTTATGTCAGAGTTGACTCCTCACCATAAGATAGAAAAATATGAAAGACACACTGAAAAATTTTAACTCACCATGTGTCTCAGCAATTTGCCATTGACATTTTTCTGAACTACGTCAAATAAGCTCATTTGTCATTTAAAGCCAGTTTTTCAGTGCAGAGTTGTCCTGTGGTGGGAATTTTCGAGTTAACCCATACGATCATGAGTTATGTCAGAGTTGTCAGAGTTTACTCCTCACCATAGGATAGAAAAATATGAAAGACAGAATCAAAAATTTTAACTCACCATTCAATGCTTGCTCACCATGAGTCTCAGCAATTTGCCATTGACATTTTTCTGAATTACGTCAAGTTAGCTCATTTGTCATTTAGAGCCAGTTTTTCAGTGCAGAGTTGTCCTGTGGTGAGAATTTTCAAGTTAACCCATACGATCATGAGTTATGTCAGAGTTAACTCCTCACCATAGGATAGAAAAATATGAAAGACAGAATGAAAAATTTTAACTCACCATTCAATGTTTGCTCACCATGAGTCTCAGCAATTTGCCATTGACATTTTTCTGAATTGCGTCAAATAAGCTCATTTGTCATTTAGAGCCAGTTTTTCAGTGCAGAGTTGTCCTGTGGTGAGAATTTTCAAGTTAACCCATACGATCATGAGTTATGTCAGATTTAACCCCTCACCATAGGATAGAAAAATATGAAAGACAAAATGAAAAATTTTAACTCACCATGAGTCTCAGCAATTTGCCATTGACATTTTTCTGAATTCCGTCAAGTTAGCTCATTTGTCATTTAGAGCCAGTTTTTCAGTGCAGAGTTGCCCTGTGGTGAGAATTTTCAAGTTAACCCATACGATCATGAGTTATGTCAGATTTAACCCCTCACCATAGGATAGAAAAATATGAAAGACAAAATGAAAAATTTTAACTCACCACGAGTCTCAGCAATTTGCCATTGACATTTTTCTGAATTCCGTCAAGTTAGCTCATTTGTCATTTAGAGCCAGTTTTTCAGTGCAGAGTTGTCCTGTGGTGAGAATTTTCGAGTTAACCCATACGATCATGAGTTATGTCAGAGTTAACTCCTCACCATAGGATAGAAAAATATGAAAGACAGAATGAAAAATTTTAACTCACCATTCAATGTTTGCTCACCATGAGTCTCAGCAATTTGCCATTGACATTTTTCTGAATTGCGTCAAATAAGCTCATTTGTCATTTAGAGCCAGTTTTTCAGTGCAGAGTTGTCCTGTGGTGAGAATTTTCAAGTTAACCCATACGATCATGAGTTATGTCAGATTTAACCCCTCACCATAGGATAGAAAAATATGAAAGACAAAATGAAAAATTTTAACTCACCATGAGTCTCAGCAATTTGCCATTGACATTTTTCTGAATTCCGTCAAGTTAGCTCATCTGTCATTTAGAGCCAGTTTTTCAGTGCAGAGTTGTCCTGTGGTAAGAATTTTCGAGTTAACCCATACGATCATGAGTTATGTCAGAGTTGACTCCTCACCATAGGATAGAAAAATATGAAAGACAGAATGAAAAATTTTAACTCACCATGAGTCTCAGCAATTTGCCATTGAAATTTTTCTGAATTACGTCAAATTAGGTCATTTGTCATTTAGAGCCAGTTCTTCAGTGCAGAGTTGTCCTGTGGTGAGAACTTTCAAGTAAACGCATACGATCATGAGTTATGTCAGAGTTGACTCCTCACCATAAGATAGAAAAATATGAAAGACACACTGAAAAATTTTAACTCACCATGTGTCTCAGCAATTTGCCATTGACATTTTTCTGAACTACGTCAAATAAGCTCATTTGTCATTTAAAGCCTGTTTTTCAGTGCAGAGTTGTCCTGTGGTGGGAATTTTCGAGTTAACCCATACGATCATGAGTTATGTCAGAGTTGTCAGAGTTTACTCCTCACCATAGGATAGAAAAATATGAAAGACAGAATCAAAAATTTTAACTCACCATTCAATGCTTGCTCACCATGAGTCTCAGCAATTTGCCATTGACATTTTTCTGAATTACGTCAAATAAGCTCATTTGTCATTTAGAGCCAGTTTTTCAGTGCAGAGTTGTCCTGTGGTGAAAATTTTCGAGTTAACCCATACGATCATGAGTTATGTCAGAGTTTACTCCTCACCATAGGATAGAAAAATATGAAAGGCAGAATGAAAAATTTTAGCTCACCATGAGTCTCAGCAATTTGCCATTGACATTTTTCTGAATTACGTCAAATTAGCTCATTTGTCATTTAGAGCCAGTTTTTCAGCACAGAGTTGTCCAGTGGTGAGAATTTTCGAGTTAACCCATACGATCATGAGTTATGTCAGAGTTAACCCCTCACCATAGGATAGAAAAATATGAAAGACAGAATGAAAAATTTTAACTCACCATTCAATGTTTGCTCACCATGAGTCTCAGCAATTTGCCATTGACATTTTTCTGAATTGCGTCAAATAAGCTCATTTGTCATTTAGAGCCAGTTTTTCAGTGCAGAGTTGTCCTGTGGTGAGAATTTTCAAGTTAACCCATACGATCATGAGTTTTGTCAGATTTAACTCCTCACCATAGGATAGAAAAATATGAAAGACAGAATGAAAAATTTTAGCTCACCATGAGTCTCAGCAATTTGCCATTGACATTTTTCTGAATTACGTCAAATAAGCTCATTTGTCATTTAGAGCCAGTTTTTCAGTGCAGAGTTGTCCTGTGGTGAGAATTTTCAAGTTAACCCATACGATCATGAGTTATGTCAGATTTAACCCCTCACCATAGGATAGAAAAATATGAAAGACAAAATGAAAAATTTTAACTCACCACGAGTCTCAGCAATTTGCCATTGACATTTTTCTGAATTCCGTCAAGTTAGCTCATTTGTCATTTAGAGCCAGTTTTTCAGTGCAGAGTTGTCCTGTGGTGAGAATTTTCGAGTTAACCCATACGATCATGAGTTATGTCAGAGTTAACTCCTCACCATAGGATAGAAAAATATGAAAGACAGAATGAAAAATTTTAACTCACCATTCAATGTTTGCTCACCATGAGTCTCAGCAATTTGCCATTGACATTTTTCTGAATTGCGTCAAATAAGCTCATTTGTCATTTAGAGCCAGTTTTTCAGTGCAGAGTTGTCCTGTGGTGAGAATTTTCAAGTTAACCCATACGATCATGAGTTATGTCAGATTTAACCCCTCACCATAGGATAGAAAAATATGAAAGACAAAATGAAAAATTTTAACTCACCATGAGTCTCAGCAATTTGCCATTGACATTTTTCTGAATTCCGTCAAGTTAGCTCATCTGTCATTTAGAGCCAGTTTTTCAGTGCAGAGTTGTTCTGTGGTAAGAATTTTCGAGTTAACCCATACGATCATGAGTTATGTCAGAGTTGACTCCTCACCATAGGATAGAAAAATATGAAAGACAGAATGAAAAATTTTAACTCACCATGAGTCTCAGCAATTTGCCATTGAAATTTTTCTGAATTACGTCAAATTAGGTCATTTGTCATTTAGAGCCAGTTTTTCAGTGCAGAGTTGTCCTGTGGTGAGAATTTTCAAGTTAACGCATACGATCATGAGTTATGTCAGAGTTGACTCCTCACCATAAGATAGAAAAATATGAAAGACACACTGAAAAATTTTAACTCACCATGTGTCTCAGCAATTTGCCATTGACATTTTTCTGAACTACGTCAAATAAGCTCATTTGTCATTTAAAGCCAGTTTTTCAGTGCAGAGTTGTCCTGTGGTGGGAATTTTCGAGTTAACCCATACGATCATGAGTTATGTCAGAGTTGTCAGAGTTTACTCCTCACCATAGGATAGAAAAATATGAAAGACAGAATCAAAAATTTTAACTCACCATTCAATGCTTGCTCACCATGAGTCTCAGCAATTTGCCATTGACATTTTTCTGAATTACGTCAAATAAGCTCATTTGTCATTTAGAGCCAGTTTTTCAGTGCAGAGTTGTCCTGTGGTGAAAATTTTCGAGTTAACCCATACGATCATGAGTTATGTCAGAGTTTACTCCTCACCATAGGATAGAAAAATATGAAAGGCAGAATGAAAAATTTTAGCTCACCATGAGTCTCAGCAATTTGCCATTGACATTTTTCTGAATTACGTCAAATTAGCTCATTTGTCATTTAGAGCCAGTTTTTCAGCACAGAGTTGTCCAGTGGTGAGAATTTTCGAGTTAACCCATACGATCATGAGTTATGTCAGAGTTAACCCCTCACCATAGGATAGAAAAATATGAAAGACAGAATGAAAAATTTTAACTCACCATTCAATGTTTGCTCACCATGAGTCTCAGCAATTTGCCATTGACATTTTTCTGAATTGCGTCAAATAAGCTCATTTGTCATTTAGAGCCAGTTTTTCAGTGCAGAGTTGTCCTGTGGTGAGAATTTTCAAGTTAACCCATACGATCATGAGTTTTGTCAGATTTAACTCCTCACCATAGGATAGAAAAATATGAAAGACAGAATGAAAAATTTTAGCTCACCATGAGTCTCAGCAATTTGCCATTGACATTTTTCTGAATTACGTCAAATAAGCTCATTTGTCATTTAGAGCCAGTTTTTCAGTGCAGAGTTGTCCTGTGGTGAGAATTTTCAAGTTAACCCATACGATCATGAGTTATGTCAGATTTAACCCCTCACCATAGGATAGAAAAATATGAAAGACAAAATGAAAAATTTTACCTCACCATGAGTCTCAGCAATTTGCCATTGACATTTTTCTGAACTACGTCAAATAAGCTCATCTGTCATTTAGAGCCAGTTTTTCAGTGCAGAGTTGTCCTGTGGTGAGAATTTTCGAGTTAACCCATACGATCATGAGTTATGTCAGAGTTGATTCCTCACCATAGGATAGAAAAATATGAAAGACAGAATGAAAAATTTTAACTCACCATGAGTCTCAGCAATTTGCCATTGAAATTTTTCTGAATTACGTCAAATTAGCTCATTTGTCATTTAGAGCCAGTTTTTCAGTGCAGAGTTGTCCTGTGGTGAGAATTTTCTAGTTAACCCATACGATCATGAGTTATGTCAGAGTTGACTCCTCACCATAAGATAGAAAAATATGAAAGACACAATGAAAAATTTTAACTCACCATGTGTCTCAGCAATTTGCCATTGACATTTTTCTGAATTATGTCAAATAAGCTCATTTGTCATTTAAAGCCAGTTTTTCAGTGCAGAGTTGTCCTGTGGTGAGAATTTTTGAGTTATCCCATACGATCATGAGTTATGTCAAAGTTGACTCCTCACCGTAAGATAGAAAAATATGAAAGACACACTGAAAAATTTTAACTCACCATGTGTCTCAGCAATTTGCTATTGACATTTTTCTGAACTACGTCAAATAAGCTCATCTGTCATTTAGAGCCAGTTTTTCAGTGCAGGGTTGTCTTGTGGTGAGAATTTTCGAGTTAACCCATACGATCATGAGTTATGTCAGAGTTGACTCCTCACCATAGGATAGAAAAATATGAAAGACAGAATGAAAAATTTTAACTCACCATGAGTCTCAGCAATTTGCCATTGAAATTTTTCTGAATTACGTCAAATTAGCTCATTTGTCATTTAGAGCCAGTTTTTCAGTGCAGAGTTGTCCTATGGTGAGAATTTTCAAGTTAACCCATACGATCATGAGTTATGTCAGAGTTGACTCCTCACCATAAGATAGAAAAATATGAAAGACACACTGAAAAATTTTAACTCACCATGTGTCTCAGCAATTTGCCATTGACATTTTTCTGAACTACGTCAAATAAGCTCATTTGTCATTTAAAGCCAGTTTTTCAGTGCAGAGTTGTCCTGTGGTGGGAATTTTCGAGTTAACCCATACGATCATGAGTTATGTCAGAGTTGTCAGAGTTTACTCCTCACCATAGGATAGAAAAATATGAAAGTCAGAATCAAAAATTTTAACTCACCATTCAATGCTTGCTCACCATGAGTCTCAGCAATTTGCCATTGACATTTTTCTGAATTACGTCAAGTTAGCTCATTTGTAATTTAGAGCCAGTTTTTCAGTGCAGAGTTGTCCTGTGGTGAGAATTTTCAAGTTAACCCATACGATCATGAGTTATGTCAGAGTTAACTCCTCACCATAGGATAGAAAAATATGAAAGACAGAATGAAAAATTTTAACTCACCATTCAATGTTTGCTCACCATAAGTCTCAGCAATTTGCCATTGACATTTTTCTGAATTGCGTCAAATAAGCTCATTTGTCATTTAGAGCCAGTTTTTCAGTGCAGAGTTGTCCTGTGGTGAGAATTTTCAAGTTAACCCATACGATCATGAGTTATGTCAGATTTAACCCCTCACCATAGGATAGAAAAATATGAAAGACAAAATGAAAAATTTTAACTCACCATGAGTCTCAGCAATTTGCCATTGACATTTTTCTGAATTCCGTCAAGTTAGCTCATTTGTCATTTAGAGCCAGTTTTTCAGTGCAGAGTTGCCCTGTGGTGAGAATTTTCAAGTTAACCCATACGATCATGAATTATGTCAGATTTAACCCCTCACCATAGGATAGAAAAATATGAAAGACAAAATGAAAAATTTTAACTCACCACGAGTCTCAGCAATTTGCCATTGACATTTTTCTGAATTCCGTCAAGTTAGCTCATTTGTCATTTAGAGCCAGTTTTTCAGTGCAGAGTTGTCCTGTGGTGAGAATTTTCGAGTTAACCCATACGATCATGAGTTATGTCAGAGTTGACTCCTCACCATAAGATAGAAAAATATGAAAGACACAATGAAAAATTTTAACTCACCATGTGTCTCAGCAATTTGCCATTGACATTTTTCTGAATTATGTCAAATAAGCTCATTTGTCATTTAAAGCCAGTTTTTCAGTGCAGAGTTGTCCTGTGGTGAGAATTTTTGAGTTATCCCATACGATCATGAGTTATGTCAAAGTTGACTCCTCACCAGAAGATAGAAAAATATGAAAGACACACTGAAAAATTATAACTCACCATGTGTCTCAGCAATTTGCCATTGACATTTTTCTGAACTACGTCAAATAAGCTCATCTGTCATTTAGAGCCAGTTTTTCAGTGCAGAGTTGTCCTGTGGTGAGAATTTTCGAGTTAACCCATACGATCATGAGTTATGTCAGAGTTGACTCCTCACCATAGGATAGAAAAATATGAAAGACAGAATGAAAAATTTTAACTCACCATGAGTCTCAGCAATTTGCCATTGAAATTTTTCTGAATTACGTCAAATTAGGTCATTTGTCATTTAGAGCCAGTTTTTCAGTGCAGAGTTGTCCTGTGGTGAGAATTTTCAAGTTAACGCATACGATCATGAGTTATGTCAGAGTTGACTCATCACCATAAGATAGAAAAATATGAAAGACACACTGAAAAATTTTAATTCACCATCAGTCGTATTTATAATCCCATTCCAAAGTATGTCTAACTTTGGACAGCTCTTAGAACAGTGTCCAACTCCAAATCGTATTTATAAACACTTTCATCGTTGTCTAAGGAACGTCTAACTTTAGACACCGAAATTGGTTGTCTAAACTATGGCTAAAGTGGCATTTGCTACAGCAAAAAACAATTTTGTCGAACATGTTATAAAACACAGTTGAGAGCTCTAAGATCGAAAAAAATAAGTAGTTTGAGGTGCAAAAATACTACTTTCAACAATTTAATTTATAAATTGTAAAAATTTCATCGTTTTATGAGACTTGGAAAAGCTGTAACTCAAAGTCAAATCAGCTGCTTTTTTGGTCTGGTTCAAGTGCTACGCCACACTCTTTCAGAGCCATTTTGTTGTTGCACTCGTATATCAAAACACAAAAAATGGTACTGCACGGATACATCATGAACGCCACGAAATTATCTAAGGGTTGTCCAACTCTTTAGACACCGTCTAGTTGGACAGTTGTCTAAGGGTGTTCTAAGCAAATTTTATAAATACGACTGCATGTGTCTCAGCAATTTGCCATTGACATTTTTCTGAACTACGTCAAATAAGCTCATTTGTCATTTAAAGCCAGTTTTTCAGTGCAGAGTTGTCCTGTGGTGGGAATTTTCGAGTTAACCCATACGATCATGAGTTATGTCAGAGTTGTCAGAGTTTACTCCTCACCATAGGATAGAAAAATATGAAAGACAGAATCAAAAATTTTAACTCACCATTCAATGCTTGCTCACCATGAGTCTCAGCAATTTGCCATTGACATTTTTCTGAATTACGTCAAATAAGCTCATTTGTCATTTAGAGCCAGTTTTTCAGTGCAGAGTTGTCCTGTGGTGAAAATTTTCGAGTTAACCCATACGATCATGAGTTATGTCAGAGTTTACTCCTCACCATAGGATAGAAAAATATGAAAGGAGTTGTCCTGTGGTGAGAATTTTCGAGTTAACCCATACGATCATGGGTTATGTCAGAGTTTACTCCTCACCATAGGATAGAAAAATATGAAAGGCAGAATGAAAAATTTTAGCTCACCATGAGTCTCACCAATTTGCCATTGACATTTTTCTGAATTACGTCAAATTAGCTCATTTGTCATTTAGAGCCAGTTTTTCAGTGCAGAGTTGTCCAGTGGTGAGAATTTTCGAGTTAACCCATACGATCATGAGTTATGTCAGAGTTAACCCCTCACCATAGGATAGAAAAATATGAAAGACAGAATGAAAAATTTTAACTCACCATTCAATGTTTGCTCACCATGAGTCTCAGCAATTTGCCATTGACATTTTTCTGAATTGCGTCAAATAAGCTCATTTGTCATTTAGAGCCAGTTTTTCAGTGCAGAGTTGTCCTGTGGTGAGAATTTTCAAGTTAACCCATACGATCATGAGTTATGTCAGATTTAACTCCTCACCATAGGATAGAAAAAGATGAAAGACAGAATGAAAAATTTTAGCTCACCATGAGTCTCAGCAATTTGCCATTGACATTTTTCTGAATTACGTCAAATAAGCTCATTTGTCATTTAGAGCCAGTTTTTCAGTGCAGAGTTGTCCTGTGGTGAGAATTTTCAAGTTAACCCATACGATCATGAGTTATGTCAGATTTAACCCCTCACCATAGGATAGAAAAATATGAAAGACAAAATGAAAAATTTTAACTCACCATGAGTCTCAGCAATTTGCCATTGACATTTTTCTGAACTACGTCAAATAAGCTCATCTGTCATTTAGAGCCAGTTTTTCAGTGCAGAGTTGTCCTGTGGTGAGAATTTTCGAGTTAACCCATACGATCATGAGTTATGTCAGAGTTGATTCCTCACCATAGGATAGAAAAATATGAAAGACAGAATGAAAAATTTTAACTCACCATGAGTCTCAGCAATTTGCCATTGAAATTTTTCTGAATTACGTCAAATTAGCTCATTTGTCATTTAGAGCCAGTTTTTCAGTGCAGAGTTGTCCTGTGGTGAGAATTTTCGAGTTAACCCATATGATCATGAGTTATGTCAGAGTTGACTCCTCACCATAAGATAGAAAAATATGAAAGACACAATGAAAAATTTTAACTCACCATGTGTCTCAACAATTTGCCATTGACATTTTTCTGAATTATGTCAAATAAGCTCATTTGTCATTTAAAGCCAGTTTTTCAGTGCAGAGTTGTCCTGTGGTGAGAATTTTTGAGTTATCCCATACGATCATGAGTTATGTCAAAGTTGACTCCTCACCATAAGATAGAAAAATATGAAAGACACACTGAAAAATTTTAACTCACCATGTGTCTCAGCAATTTGCCATTGACATTTTTCTGAACTACGTCAAATAAGCTCATCTGTCATTTAGAGCCAGTTTTTCAGTGCAGAGTTGTCCTGTGGTGAGAATTTTCGAGTTAACCCATACGATCATGAGTTATGTCAGAGTTGACTCCTCACCATAGGATAGAAAAATATGAAAGACAGAATGAAAAATTTTAACTCACCATGAGTCTCAGCAATTTGCCATTGAAATTTTTCTGAATTACGTCAAATTAGGTCATTTGTCATTTAGAGCCAGTTTTTCAGTGCAGAGTTGTCCAGTGGTGAGAATTTTCGAGTTAACCCATACTATCATGAGTTATGTCAGAGTTAACTCCTCACCATAGGATAGAAAAATATGAAAGACAGAATGAAAAATTTTAACTCACCATTCAATGTTTGCTCACCATGAGTCTCAGCAATTTGCCATTGACATTTTTCTGAATTGCGTCAAATAAGCTCATTTGTCATTTAGAGCCAGTTTTTCAGTGCAGAGTTGTCCTGTGGTGAGAATTTTCAAGTTAACCCATACGATCATGAGTTATGTCAGATATAACTCCTCACCATAGGATAGAAAAATATGAAAGACAGAATGAAAAATTTTAACTCACCATGAGTCTCAGCAATTTGCCATTGACATTTTTCTGAATTACGTCAAATAAGCTCATTTGTCATTTAGAGCCAGTTTTTCAGTGCATAGTTGTCCTGTGGTGAGAATTTTCAAGTTAACCCATACGATCATGAGTTATGTCAGATTTAACCCCTCACCATAGGATAGAAAAATATGAAAGACAAAATGAAAAATTTTAACTTACCATGAGTCTCAGCAATTTGCCATTGACATTTTTCTGAATTCCGTCAAGTTAGCTCATTTGTCATTTAGAGCCAGTTTTTCAGTGCAGAGTTGTCCTGTGGTGAGAATTTTCGAGTTAACCCATACGATCATGAGTTATGTCAGAGTTTACTCCTCACCATAAGATAGAAAAATATGAAAGACACAATGATAAATTTTAACTCACCATGTGTCTCAGCAATTTGCCATTGACATTTTTCTGAATTATGTCAAATAAGCTCATTTGTCATTTAAAGCCAGTTTTTCAGTGCAGAGTTGTCCTGTGGTGAGAATTTTTGAGTTATCCCATACGATCATGAGTTATGTCAAAGTTGACTCCTCACCGTAAGATAGAAAAATATGAAAGACACACTGAAAAATTTTAACTCACCATGTGTCTCAGCAATTTGCCATTGACATTTTTCTGAACTACGTCAAATAAGCTCATCTGTCATTTAGAGCCAGTTTTTCAGTGCAGGGTTGTCTTGTGGTGAGAATTTTCGAGTTAACCCATACGACCATGAGTTATGTCAGAGTTGACTCCTCACCATAGGATAGAAAAATATGAAAGACAGAATGAAAAATTTTAACTCACCATGAGTCTCAGCAATTTGCCATTGAAATTTTTCTGAATTACGTCAAATTAGCTCATTTGTCATTTAGAGCCAGTTTTTCAGTGCAGAGTTGTCCTGTGGTGAGAATTTTCAAGTTAACCCATACGATCATGAGTTATGTCAGAGTTGACTCCTCACCATAAGATAGAAAAATATGAAAGACACACTGAAAAATTTTAACTCACCATGTGTCTCAGCAATTTGCCATTGACATTTTTCTGAACTACGTCAAATAAGCTCATTTGTCATTTAAAGCCAGTTTTTCAGTGCAGAGTTGTCCTGTGGTGGGAATTTTCGAGTTAACCCATACGATCATGAGTTATGTCAGAGTTGTCAGAGTTTACTCCTCACCATAGGATAGAAAAATATGAAAGACAGAATCAAAAATTTTAACTCACCATTCAATGCTTGCTCACCATGAGTCTCAGCAATTTGCCATTGTCATTTTTCTGAACTATATCAAATTAGCTCATTTGTCATTTAGAGCCAGTTTTTCAGTGCAGAGTTGTCCTGTGGTGAAAATTTTCGAGTTAACCCATACGATCATGAGTTATGTCAGAGTTTACTCCTCACCATAGGATAGAAAAATATGAAATTAGTTGTCCTGTGGTGAGAATTTTCGAGTTAACCCATACGATCATGGGTTATGTCAGAGTTTACTCCTCACCATAGGATAGAAAAATATGAAAGGCAGAATGAAAAATTTTAGCTCACCATGAGTCTCAGCAATTTGCCATTGAAATTTTTCAGAATTACGTCAAATTAGCTCATTTGTCATTTAGAGCCAGTTTTTCAGTGCAGAGTTGTCCAGTGGTGAGAATTTTAGAGTAAACCCATACGATCATGAGTTATGTCAGAGTTTACTCCTCACCATAGGATAGAAAAATATGAAAGGAGTTGTCCTGTGGTGAGAATTTTCGAGTAAACCCATACGATCATGAGTTATGTCAGAGTTGACTCCTCACCATAGGATAGAAAAATATGAAAAGCAGAATGAAAAATTTCAACTCACCATAAGTCTCAGCAATTTGCCATTGACATTTTTCTGAATTACGTCAAATTAGCTCATTTGTCATTTAGAGCCAGTTTTTCAGTGCAGAGTTGTCCTGTGGTGAGAATTTTCAAGTTAACCCTTACGGTCATGAGTTATGTCAGAGTTGACTCCTCACCATAGGATAGAAAAATATGAAAGACACACTGAAAAATTGTAACTCACCATGAGTCTCAGCAATTTGCCATTAAAATTTTTCTGAATTACGTCAAATAAGCTCATTTGTCATTTAGAGCCAGTTTTTCAGTGCATAGTTGTCCTGTGGTGAGAATTTTCAAGTTAACCCATACGATCATGAGTTATGTCAGATCTAACCCCTCACCATAGGATAGAAAAATATGAAAGACAAAATGAAAAATTTTAACTCACCATGAGTCTCAGCAATTTGCCATTGACATTTTTCTGAATTCCGTCAAGTTAGCTCATCTGTCATTTAGAGCCAGTTTTTCAGTGCAGAGTTGTCCTGTGGTGAGAATTTTCGAGTTAACCCATACGATCATGAGTTATGTCAGAGTTGACTCCTCACCATAAGATAGAAAAATATGAAAGACACAATGAAAAATTTTAACTCACCATGTGTCTCAGCAATTTGCCATTGACATTTTTCTGAATTATGTGAAATACGCTCATTTGTCATTTAAAGCCAGTTTTTCAGTGCAGAATTGTCCTGTGGTGAGAATTTTTGAGTTATCCCATACGATCATGAGTTATGTCAAAGTTGACTCCTCACCGTAAGATAGAAAAATATGAAAGACACACTGAAAAATTTTAACTCACCATGTGTCTCAGCAATTTGCCATTGACATTTTTCTGAACTACGTCAAATAAGCTCATCTGTCATTTAGAGCCAGTTTTTCAGTGCAGGGTTGTCTTGTGGTGAGAATTTTCGAGTTAACCCATACGACCATGAGTTATGTCAGAGTTGACTCCTCACCATAGGATAGAAAAATATGAAAGACAGAATGAAAAATTTTAACTCACCATGAGTCTCAGCAATTTGCCATTGAAATTTTTCTGAATTACGTCAAATTAGCTCATTTGTCATTTAGAGCCAGTTTTTCAGTGCAGAGTTGTCCTGTGGTGAGAATTTTCAAGTTAACCCATACGATCATGAGTTATGTCAGAGTTGACTCCTCACCATAAGATAGAAAAATATGAAAGACACACTGAAAAATTTTAACTCACCATGTGTCTCAGCAATTTGCCATTGACATTTTTCTGAACTACGTCAAATAAGCTCATTTGTCATTTAAAGCCAGTTTTTCAGTGCAGAGATGTCCTGTGGTGGGAATTTTCGAGTTAACCCATACGATCATGAGTTATGTCAGAGTTGTCAGAGTTTACTCCTCACCATAGGATAGAAAAATATGAAAGACAGAATCAAAAATTTTAACTCACCATTCAATGCTTGCTCACCATGAGTCTCAGCAATTTGCCATTGTCATTTTTCTGAACTACATCAAATTAGCTCATTTGTCATTTAGAGCCAGTTTTTCAGTGCAGAGTTGTCCTGTGGTGAAAATTTTCGAGTTAACCCATACGATCATGAGTTATGTCAGAGTTTACTCTTCACCATAGGATAGAAAAATATGAAATTAGTTGTCCTGTGGTGAGAATTTTCGAGTTAACCCATACGATCATGGGTTATGTCAGAGTTTACTCCTCACCATAGGATAGAAAAATATGAAAGGCAGCAATTTGCCATTGAAATTTTTCAGAATTACGTCAAATTAGCTCATTTGTCATTTAGAGCCAGTTTTTCAGTGCAGAGTTGTCCAGTGGTGAGAATTTTAGAGTAAACCCATACGATCATGAGTTATGTCAGAGTTTACTCCTCACCATAGGATAGAAAAATATGAAAGGAGTTGTCCTGTGGTGAGAATTTTCGAGTTAACCCATACGATCATGAGTTATGTCAGAGTTGACTCCTCACCATAGGATAGAAAAATATGAAAAGCAGAATGAAAAATTTCAACTCACCATAAGTCTCAGCAATTTGCCATTGACATTTTTCTGAATTACGTCAAATTAGCTCATTTGTCATTTAGAGCCAGTTTTTCAGTGCAGAGTTGTCCTGTGGTGAGAATTTTCAAGTTAACCCTTACGGTCATGAGTTATGTCAGAGTTGACTCCTCACCATAGGATAGAAAAATATGAAAGACACACTGAAAAATTTTAACTCACCATGAGTCTCAGCAATTTGCCATTAAAATTTTTCTGAATTACGTCAAATAAGCTCATTTGTCATTTAGAGCCAGTTTTTCAGTGCATAGTTGTCCTGTGGTGAGAATTTTCAAGTTAACCCATACGATCATGAGTTATGTCAGATCTAACCCCTCACCATAGGATAGAAAAATATGAAAGACAAAATGAAAAATTTTAACTCACCATGAGTCTCAGCAATTTGCCATTGACATTTTTCTGAATTCCGTCAAGTTAGCTCATCTGTCATTTAGAGCCAGTTTTTCAGTGCAGAGTTGTCCTGTGGTGAGAATTTTCGAGTTAACCCATACGATCATGAGTTATGTCAGAGTTGACTCCTCACCATAAGATAGAAAAATATGAAAGAAACAATGAAAAATTTTAACTCACCATGTGTCTCAGCAATTTGCCATTGCCATTTTTCTGAATTATGTCAAATAAGCTCATTTGTCATTTAAAGCCAGTTTTTCAGTGCAGAGTTGTCCTGTGGTGAGAATTTTTGAGTTATCAGATACGATCATGAGTTATGTCAAAGTTGACTCCTCACCGTAAGATAGAAAAATATGAAAGACACACTGAAAAATTTTAACTCACCATGTGTCTCAGCAATTTGCCATTGACATTTTTCTGAACTACGTCAAATAAGCTCATCTGTCATTTAGAGCCAGTTTTTCAGTGCAGGGTTGTCTTGTGGTGAGAATTTTCAAGTTAACCCATACGACCATGAGTTATGTCAGAGTTGACTCCTCACCATAGGATAGAAAAATATGAAAGACAGAATGAAAAATTTTAACTCACCATGAGTCTCAGCAATTTGCCATTGAAATTTTTCTGAATTACGTCAAATTAGCTCATTTGTCATTTAGAGCCAGTTTTTCAGTGCAGAGTTGTCCTGTGGTGAGAATTTTCAAGTTAACCCATACGATCATGAGTTATGTCAGAGTTGACTCCTCACCATAAGATAGAAAAATATGAAAGACACACTGAAAAATTTTAACTCACCATGTGTCTCAGCAATTTGCCATTGACATTTTTCTGAACTACGTCAAATAAGCTCATTTGTCATTTAAAGCCAGTTTTTCAGTGCAGAGTTGTCCTGTGGTGGGAATTTTCGAGTTAACCCATACGATCATGAGTTATGTCAGAGTTGTCAGAGTTTACTCCTCACCATAGGATAGAAAAATATGAAAGACAGAATCAAAAATTTTAACTCACCATTCAATGCTTGCTCACCATGAGTCTCAGCAATTTGCCATTGTCATTTTTCTGAACTACATCAAATTAGCTCATTTGTCATTTAGAGCCAGTTTTTCAGTGCAGAGTTGTCCTGTGGTGAAAATTTTCGAGTTAACCCATACGATCATGAGTTATGTCAGAGTTTACTCCTCACCATAGGATAGAAAAATATGAAATTAGTTGTCCTGTGGTGAGAATTTTCGAGTTAACCCATACGATCATGGGTTATGTCAGAGTTTACTCCTCACCATAGGATAGAAAAATATGAAAGGCAGAATGAAAAATTTTAGCTCACCATGAGTCTCAGCAATTTGCCATTGAAATTTTTCTGAATTACGTCAAATTAGCTGATTTGTCATTTAGAGCCAGTTTTTCAGTGCATAGTTGTCCTGTGGTGAGAATTTTCAAGTTAACCCATACGATCATGAGTTATGTCAGATCTAACCCCTCACCATAGGATAGAAAAATATGAAAGACAAAATGAAAAATTTTAACTCACCATGAGTCTCAGCAATTTGCCATTGACATTTTTCTGAATTCCGTCAAGTTAGCTCATCTGTCATTTAGAGCCAGTTTTTCAGTGCAGAGTTGTCCTGTGGTGAGAATTTTCGAGTTAACCCATACAATCATGAGTAATGTCAGAGCAAACTTCTCACCATAGGATAAAAAAATATGAAAGACAGAATGAAAAATTTTAACTCACCATTCAGTGTTTGCTCACCATGAGTCTCAGCAATTTGCCATTGTCATTTTTCTGAATTATGTCAAATTAGCTCATCTGTCATTTAGAGCCAGTTTTTCAGTGCAGAGTTGTCCTGTGGTGAGAATTTTCGAATTAACCCATTCAATCATGAGTTATGTCAAAGTTAACTTCTCACCATAGGATAGAAAAATATGAAAGACAGAATGAAAAATTTTAACTCACCATTCAGTGTTTGCTCACCATGAGTCTCAGCAATTTGCCATTGAAATTTTTCAGAATTACGTCAAATTAGCTCATTTGTCATTTAGAGCCAGTTTTTCAGTGCAGAGTTGTCCAGTGGTGAGAATTTTAGAGTAAACCCATACGATCATGAGTTATGTCAGAGTTTACTCCTCACCATAGGATAGAAAAATATGAAAGGAGTTGTCCTGTGGTGAGAATTTTCGAGTTAACCCATACGATCATGAGTTATGTCAGAGTTGACTCCTCACCATAGGATAGAAAAATATGAAAAGCAGAATGAAAAATTTCAACTCACCATAAGTCTCAGCAATTTGCCATTGACATTTTTCTGAATTACGTCAAATTAGCTCATTTGTCATTTAGAGCCAGTTTTTCAGTGCAGAGTTGTCCTGTGGTGAGAATTTTCAAGTTAACCCTTACGGTCATGAGTTATGTCAGAGTTGACTCCTCACCATAGGATAGAAAAATATGAAAGACACACTGAAAAATTTTAACTCACCATGTGTCTCAGCAATATGCCATTGTCATTTTTCTGAATTATGTCAAATTAGCTCATCTGTCATTTAGAGCCAGTTTTTCAGTGCAGAGTTGTCCTGTGGTGAGAATTTTCGAATTAACCCATACAATCATGAGTTATGTCAGAGTTAACTTCTCACCATGGGATAGAAAAATATGAAAGGCAGAATGAAAAATTCTAACTCACCATGAGTCTCAGCAATTTGCCATTGACATTTTTCTGAACTATGTCAAATTAGCTCATCTGTCATTTAGAGCCAGTTTTTCAGTGCAGAGTTGTCCTGTGGTGAGAATTTTCGAGTTAACCCATACAATCATGAGTAATGTCAGAGCAAACTTCTCACCATAGGATAAAAAAATATGAAAGACAGAATGAAAAATTTTAACTCACCATTCAGTGTTTGCTCACCATGAGTCTCAGCAATTTGCCATTGTCATTTTTCTGAATTATGTCAAATTAGCTCATCTGTCATTTAGAGCCAGTTTTTCAGTGCAGAGTTGTCCTGTGGTGAGAATTTTCGAATTAACCCATTCAATCATGAGTTATGTCAAAGTTTACTTCTCACCATAGGATAGAAAAATATGAAAGACAGAATGAAAAATTTTAACTCACCATTCAGTGTTTGATCACCATGAGTCTCAGCAATTTGCCATTGTCATTTTTCTGAACTACATCAAATTAGCTCATTTGTCATTTAGAGCCAGTTTTTCAGTGCAGAGTTAACCCATACGATCATGAGTTATGTCAGAGTTGACTCCTCACCATAGGATAGAAAAATATGAAAGACAGACTGAAAAATTTTAACTCACCATGAGTCTCAGCAATTTTCCATTGTTATTTTTCTGAATTATGTCAAATTAGCTCATCTGTCATTTAGAGCCAGTTTTTCAGTGCAGAGTTGTCCTGTGGTGAGAATTTTCGAATTAACCCATACGATCTTGAGTTATGTCAGAACTAACTCCTTACCATAGGATTACTCTTCACTGAAAAACTGGCCCTTAGCAAATGGCAAAAGGAAACCTATCATTGCGCTTACTTTCGGCGCTGATTGAAAAATTATTACTCACCCCTCTATATGTGCACTCACCACAACTCTTACATTGCGATTGCTTCATCTTCGATCGCTTCTACATAACAAAACCACTTGTGAAGTGTCAAATCCATGCCCGAGTTTCAACACCACTCAAAAAATGAATTTCACCGACATGTCATTTGAAGACATGGAATTTTTGGTCTCCGTTGGACTTTCGGTAGATGTGATGCTGCTGGCTGAGACCACAGGTGAGTTTTCGAACGACTAAAAGTAGATATCTGTCAAATCATAAACATTTGAAAAATCGGAACCAAAACAAACCAAAAGAAAATAGCATTCGACATAATTTTCTGTGAACAATTTTTTTTTTCAAACTGCTATGTACTTTATTTCCAACAAAAACCCAACAAACTACAACCCAGAAAGCAAAACAAAATGAGTCAACAACAAAAAATGTCACGAAAGGGATATATATCGCCTTAGATACTTTCTTGAACGCACCCATTTTTCTTTTCACTGATTATTCCTGTTTCCATGGAGTTGGCAAAGTCAACCTTGGTTCAACCCACTATGGAAACAGAGTATGGGCTGCAATTCTGTTAATCTATATATTAATCGGCAAGTGGTTTTTTTGTGGTACATTTTTACCCCACTTAACGATAACGCACCCGCATGAAGTATATATTTTCTGAAAGGTATTTAGCCATAGAATGGAAGAATATAAATTTTTTCCGGATCTGGTAACGTTTACCCGGTTAAATGGCGTTATAAAAATCGTGCAAAAAAACAACAACAGCACTGTGTTTTAATCAATCAATCTCATAGTCTCTCACATACATGAGCGCATACAAAATTAAGTGTGATGCTGAAAACGGAGAAGTGTTTGTGCGTTAATTCCGTCTCAGCTTTTGTATTGTCTCTCGCATACGTGAGCGTTTGGTCAATTGGACTTGATTACCATTGGAAGTGGTGAAAAGAGTGGTGCTGAAAACGGAGAAGTGTGTGTGCGTTTATTCCGTCTCAGCTTTGGTATTGCCTTTCGCATACGTGAGCGTTTGGTCAATTGGACTTGATTACCATTGGAAGTGGTGAAAAAAGTAGTGCTGAAAACGGAGAAGGGTGTGTGCGTTTATTCCGTCTCAGCTTTGGTATTGCCTTTCGCATACGTGAGCGTTTGGTCAATTGGACTTGATTACCATTGGAAGTGGTGAAAAAAGTGGTGCTGAAAACGGAGAAGTGTGTGTGCGTTTATTCCGTCTCAGCTTTGGTATTGCCTTTCGCATACGTAACTTTAATATAACTTTAGTGGTCGAAGCTCGACCACAGGGCGAAACTAGTTATTATTATTCTAAACGTCATTTCGAATGTAAACAAAGGTTGGTAAGTACGAAAAATTTTTAAAATTATAATATTTCGTAGTAAATTGATATTTTTTAGGTTTTCAGTATAGCCTATAACCAAACCATGGTTATAGGCTACCATATGGATAATTTTCAGGCCAATTAAACAGGTAAGTTTAACGTTTACCTCTTTGTTAGGAATTTTGTGTCGAGCAAACAAAAAAGCTCGTTTATATAGTAATATAGATATAGATTTGGGGGCTCAACCTATGTGGACCTAATTTTCTATTAGTTACATGACTCTTGGTACATACAACTTGCGGAAGAAGAAGAAATTAATTCAATACAATCCTAACCGAAGAGAAGTGAAGAACAAAAATATTTCGAAAGTTGCAGATTCTGTTGCTAGAGCGATAAGGGTTGTAGAGAATAAAATGGCTGAAGAAAACGATGGAAATGTACCAGAAGGTGTGGAAAATAGCAATGTGAGCTTGCAACAACTTATTCAGTTGCTTACATTGAAAGTTCAAGCTGATGAAATTAGGCAAAATGAACCGAAGGTATCTGTTGAAAATTTTTCCAAAATTATTCCAGACTTCGATGGTGAAAAAATTCCAGTTAAGAACTGGTTCGAAAATTTTGAGCAGAATGCAGATGCATACGGCCTTACTGATAAACAGAAGTATGTTCAAGCTAGAGGCAAGATGACACATACTGCTCAACTTTTCTTAGAATCCATCGCTGTAAGTGAATATAAAGAATTACGTGCCCAATTAGAAAGCGAATTCCAACGCGCTTTTAGTAGTGCAGAAATTCATAGGCAGTTGGGTGAAAGAAAAAAGCGAAAGGATGAAAGTTTCCACGAGTACGTTCTCCAGATGAAAAAAATTGGACTACTCGGAAATGTTGAAAATGATTCAATAATTCGCTACGTGGTTGACGGGTTAGATATTAAACCCGAATTCAAGTTCAATACGTACAATTCCAAATCAACAAAAGATCTAAAAGAAAAATATGATATTTTTGAGCTCATTAACAAGAAGCAAGAAGTAAACCAACATCAAGCGGTCGTTAAAAGAAAGTCGAACGAATATAGAAGTTTCCAGATGAATCCATTCAGAAATTTTGATAAGAAGAATCATTGCTTCAACTGTGGTTCTACTGACCATCTGCGAAAGGACTGCAATTTGGAAATGAAATGCTTCAAATGCAACCAAAATGGACATATTTCTAAGGATTGTCCTAGAACAAACCATGTAAATATTGTTTCTGACCAAAATCGTTTGAAGAAGATAGAGGTGAATGGTGTCAAAATTGAATGCTTGGTTGATACAGGATCGGATGTATGTAACTATTGTAAAGGAACGTGTTTTCAAGAAAATGAAGAATGTTGTTTTGCAGAAGAGTTGTTCGGTCCTATGCGGTCTTGGCAACAAAAGAACACATCCTGTGGGCTTTTTTAATTCTGATGTTACTGTTGACAATTTGAAGACACTCCAGAAGATTGTTGTTGTTTCTGATGATATAACTGAATTTGACGGACTTCTTGGATATGATTTTATCAAAAAGTTTTGCTTAACATCATCATGCAATGGATATCAATTTTCTCCATTATCAGCTGAAGAAACAGAGGATCAGGTCTTTAATGTTGTGGAATTGAACAATGATATTGATGTCCCCTCTCAGTTTAAAGATGTTGTAGAAAAGATGGTAAGAAACTATGGCCCAGCTGAAAAAACCAAAGAATGTCCAATCAAATTGAAGATTATTCCTGATGGATAAATCAAACCTTTCCGACAATCCCCAAGTCGTCTTCCACCTGATGAAGCAGAAGTAGTTGAGAAACAGATTGAGGAGTGGATGGAAAAGGATATCATTCGTAAGTCTACTTCTAATGTCGCTAGCAGAGTCGTTGTTGTAAAGAAGAAAGATAGTTCCTGCCGAACTTGTGTTGATTTCCGGAAGCTTAACACTATGGTTCTGAAAGATTGTTTTCCGGTTCCACTGATCGATGACGTACTCGAAAAATTACAGAATGCAAAATATTTCACTGTAATGGATTTGGAAAATGGTTTTTTCCATGTGCCAGTTGAAGAATCTAGCAAGAAGTATACAGCATTTGTAACTAAAAGTGGCTTGTTCGAATTTAACAGGACACCATTTGGTTTTTGTAATTCACCTGCTGTATTTATTCGATTTGTCAACCATATATTTCAAGACTTGGTTAATAAAAACGTCATGGAGCTCTACATGGACGATATAATTATATATGCTCAATCTGCTGAAAGATGTCTTAAGAAAATGGAACAAGTATTTGCTGAAGCTTCTAGTTATGGACTGAAAATTAAATTGAAGAAGTGCCATTTTCTTCAAAGTACTGTAAATTTCTTGGGACATACCATTGAGAATGGAAGTATTCGACCAGGCAGAGAAAAAACAAACGCGGTGAGTAGATTTTCTATTCCAAGGAACGTCAAATCTGTGCAGTCTTTTCTAGGACTTACAGGTTTCTTTAGAAGATACATAAAGGATTACTCAAAAATACCCCGTCCACTTACAAATTTATTGCGAAAAAATGTTCCTTTCAAGTTTGATGTAGAAGAACTTAAGTCTTTCAATGATCTCAAAGAAGCGTTGATTAGAGAACCAGTTTTAAAGGTCTTTGCGAGAGCAGCACCTACAGAAGTTCATACTGATGCATCAAAAGAAGGGTTTGGTGCTGCTCTGTTGCAAGTGTTTGATGATCAACTGCACCCCGTTCTTTTCTGGAGCAAAAAGACGTCAGCTCAAGAGTCGCAGCGTCACAGTTATATACTCGAAGTAAAAGCAGCTTACCTCGCTCTGAAAAAATTTCGGCACTACTTGCTTGGTACTCATTTCAAGTTGGTCACAGACTGTGCAGCATTCAAACAAACGACCAGTAAGAAAGATATTCCACGAGAAGTAACACAGTGGATCTTCTATTTGCAAGATTTTGACTACGAAGTGGAACATAGACCTGGTGACAGAATGAAACATGTTGATTGCTTAAGCCGATATCCTCAGAACGTCCTTACGATTTCGTCAGAAATTACAGCCCGCATTCGAAAAGCACAACAAAAAGATGCACACATCAAAGCTATTACAGAAATACTCGCAGGTAGACCATATGAAAATTTCAGAATCAAAGGCGATCTTATCTACAAAACTGTAAGAGGAAACGATCTGTTGGTGATACCGAAGATAATGGAACGTGAAATTATTGCAGATGCACACAACTTTGGTCACTTTGCAGTACAAAAAACTATCCATTCTATTGAACAAAACTATTGGATACCGCATTTAGAAGGCAAAGTTGGACAGTTTATCGATGGATGTGTCAAATGTATAATACACAACAAGAAGCTGGGAAAGAAAGAGGGTCAACTTTATTGCATAGATAAAGGTGATACACCGTTGCATACTCTTCATATAGACCATCTTGGGCCCTTGGACGCTACATCGAAGAAGTACAAATATATATTTGCAATGGTAGATGCATTTTCAAAATTTATTTGGCTTTACCCAACTAAATCAACTGGATATGAAGAAGTATTAAAAAAGTTTAATGATTGGTCGAATGTATTTGGAACACCCAGAAGAGTAATCAGTGACAAAGGGTCAGCATTTACATCTCAAGCTTTTGAACAATACATGGAGGATAACTGCATTGAACATGTCTTGAGTACAACTGGTGTTGCTAGAGGTAACGGACAAATTGAACGTGTTAACAGGTCGATTTTATCAATAATTGCCAAATTATCTTCGAATGAACCTACGAAATGGTATCAATTTGTGCTGAAAGTTCAAAAAGCAATAAATTCACATTTCAACTGTTCTACAAAAGTTTCACCGTTTGAACTGATGTTTGGGGTTAAAATGAAAAATGAAGCAAACTGCCAAATTGTGGAATTGCTTGAACAAGAGATGGTAGAGAGTTTTAACACTGAATGCCAACAGTTACGTCAAGAAGCCAAGAAACAGATTCAACAAGCCCAAATAACATATAAGAGATGCCACAATAAGAAATGTAAAGGTGAATTCACTTACAAACTAGGTGATTTGGTAGCAATCAAGCGGACTCAGTTTGTTGCGGGTAGAAAGCTGGCGAGTGAATATCTTGGTCCATATGAAATAATTAAAGTCAAACGTAATGGCCGTTACGATGTCCGAAAATGTGCTCAAGTCGAAGGTCCTGTTAACACATCTACTAGTTGCGACAACATGAAACTCTGGAAGTACGTTGTAGAAAACGAAGAGCTTTTGTCATCGGGGTCAGATGACGAAATTCAGGATGGCCGAGTGTAAAAGTATCGTAGTGATGTTGTGGATCTTCAGCTTAGTTATCGAGTTCCACTTTGCTTACAAGTACTTTGCCTTTATTCTAAAACCTAATTTATGTTTGCTTTTGAAGTCAAGATTGTAATAAATATTTTTCATTACTTATTTTACTTTTCAAATAAACACAACGTTTAAATAGTTTAATAAATATTTTACAATATTTAATCCAAATTTATTTTTCCAGTCAGGTCGACAAAATATTTCCTCTAGTACCGCTGAGAAAAGTGGTGGAGAAATTGGGTCTCCTTGTCGAATTCCTCTTTTAATGTTAAATTCTCGTCCCATTTTGTCAGTTTTAATTTTTGCAGTATTGTTGTTATTAATGTTTCTGATTGTCTGAAAAAATATTGGATTGATATTTTGATTGTCAGTGCTCCCCAAATGCTTTTATGTTCTATCGTATCAAAAGCCTTACTAAAATCAATGAATAAAAGATAGAAAGGTTTCTTGCACTCATTAAATTTTTCTATTAGTTGGTTAATGGTCGATAAGTGGTCAGGAGTTGAAAATCCTTCTCTAAATCCGGCTTGCTCTCTTGGCTGTTTGTCATTTAGTGATATTTTTAATTTTGTGTCTAATGCTTTTGAAAAAAGTTTATACACTGTCGATATTAAGCTGATTGGTCTGTAATTATTTGTATCTTCTTTGTCTCCTTCCTTATGTAATAATGTTATTGTTGTGTATTTTACCCAAGATTGCTTACCGTGGATTAATAATGAAACCTATTTTCTCTAAAATTCAATGGTTTATTAATCTCTTAATGACTTATAAAAAGGTGACATCCTGGGTCGGAAGTTCAGATAAAAGAGAGAGAAACGAAAGGTATAGTCCCACCATATATGTATGACATTTGTCAGGAAACACAGTGTGTTGAATATTCCCGTCAGGTGCGCTGTTGACTTTCGGGAGTTTCCGCGTTTGTAGATACATCACAGTCTCCTTACTAAGAGAGGACCAACCGGTCCACCGGTTTCCTTTCGCGGTTACTTCGCCTCAGTGTGGGTGCGGGTAGAAGAGTTTCAACCACGTTGTCGCTCTTGGTTGATGCCGCGTCCAAAACCTGGTCGTTGACTGATTCCGAATTATGTTCTAACTTTTCTTGTTGCGTCTTTGGTGCTTCCACGTTTGGGCCTGGAAAAGTAGATAGGTTTTCAGAAAGGGAAACTAGTGGTGTTACCTCGATGTCATTTTCCTTAAGCTCGTTCGATGAATCAATGCTGGCCTTCATAATTTGGTCGTGATGTCTACGCCAAAGGCTTCCATTTACGTTTACTAAGTAGTGTAGTGACCCGTCTCTCCGAATGACCTTACCGAATTTCCACTTCTGATCCTTTGACGTGTAATTCCTCACCTGCACTGCATCCCCAGGAAAGTATTGCGTTCCACCTAAGTATGTCTTACACAGTTTTTGTTGAATGACCTCGTTATCATTAGGACGAATCAAGTCAAGGACGATGCGGATATCCTGTTGTAGAAAGAAAACACATGGAGCAATTCCGGTGGTAGCATTTGGTGTCTTTCGGTACCGCATAAGAAAATTGTGAAGTTTCAAATGTAAATCTCCGGAATCGTTTACCATTTTACGAAGTGCAACCTTCATACTTTGTACAAATCTTTCCGCCTGGCCGTTAGTGGCGGGGTGATATGGAGCGGAAAACTTTTGATGGATCCCGTTGGCTCTAATGAATTCCTTGAACTCCCTCGCAGTAAACGTCGAACCGTTGTCGGTGACTAAGGTAATTGGTAACCCGAACCGTGCAAATATGTCCCGTAATACGAATATGGTTTTTGATGCGGTCATACTACTCATTGGCACAATTTCCGGCCATTTAGAAGGGGTGTCAACCACAATTAGGAAATATTTTTCCATAAATGGTCCTGCAAAGTCCACATGAACTCTCTCCCAAGCTCTTGTTGGGTACTCCCAGGAATGTTGTACCTTTCTGGTAGATTGCTTCATCACGCTCCTGCATGCGAAACATTGGCGCGCCATTTCTTCTATCTCCAAATCGATACGCGGCCACCATACGTAACTTCTCGCAAGAGCTTTCATTTTAACTACGCCAACATAGGCCACATGCAATTCGTTCAAAATTTGCTTGCGTAAAGTTGTAGGTATGACTTGAAAGTCCGGCTGCTGTAGTTTCTTTCCTGTCAGTAAGGAAAGGTAATCCTCTTTTAGTACTGGGTCCTTCGCTGTCTCTTTCGCAATTTCCTTTGGTGTAATCGGGACCGTGTCAAATTGTTGCATTTGATAACATGTGACGTCATCTAATTCATTTGACTCCGTTGACTGCAACGGCAATCTGGAAAGTGCATCGGCATTGTGTTCGTCGGTCGATCGGTACCTTATGTCATAATCGAAACCCTGCAGGAATTGAGCATAGTGCAGCATTCGAGTTGCCACCATACTCGGCAGGTTTTTGCTTGGGCTGAAAATAGCAACCAAAGGCTTGTGGTCGGTAATTAGAGTAAACTTACGTCCATAGCAGTATTGGAAGAACCTCCTTAATGACCAAAAAATCGCTGTTGCTTCTTTATCAATCTGGCTATAGTTCCTCTCAGACGCAGACAAAGTTCGAGAAGCATACGCAATTGGGCGTTCTTGTCCAGTCGGCAGAATATGTGATAGGATAGCCCCCAACCCATATTGGCTTGCGTCAGTCGCCAATACCAACGGTAGTGCCGGATCATATGCAACCAGTACTACATCGGAAGTTACCTCTTCCTTAATAAGATTAAACGCCTTCTCGCATTCATCGTTCCAATTGAATATAACTTCTTTTTGAAGTAGGTGGTAGATTGGGCGTAGTTTGGACGATAGGTTTTCCAGGAACCTTCCATAATAATTTACCAGCCCTAGCCAGCTTCTCACCTCCGTGACATTCCTTGGAACGGGTGCCTCTAGAATTGCCTGGACTTTTTCTTTGGTCTTCTCAAGTCCCCTTGTCGAAATGACATGCCCTAAGTAATTAATTTCAGATTCTAAAAACTTACACTTGTGAAAATTCACCCGCAATCCTACTGCATTTAAACGGCTAAGTACCTCTTCCAACCGATCCATGTGTTCTTGAAAATTTTTTCCTTGAATTTTAATGTCGTCGAGGAAAACACACACACCCTTGATGCTTTTTAGCTTCTGCTGTATGTAACGCTGCCAAATAGCTGGTGCGACCTTGGTGCCGTACATCAACCTGTTTACCTGAAAGTCCCCCTGGGGTGTTGTACTTGAGCGCTTTGCTCATCCATTCGGGTAATTATCGCTTTTGAGCACTTTGTTGAGTGTGATTTTGTAATCAGCGCATAATCGGATTGATCCGTCCTTCTTGAGAATGGGTACTACTGGTGTGCCCCATTCGCTAAATTGCATTTTGGTAATGATCCCTGCCTTTTCCAAACGTTCAATTTCCTTCTCCATCTTCCCCTGCATGGCATACGGTACCCTTCGAGCGCCGATATATACTGGCTGTTTGTGTTTACCATCCTGAAGATACAATTTAGCTTCGTAATCATTAATTTTTCCTACCCCAGGCTTGAAAACATCAGCGAACTTCGTTTTTAGCTTACGCATCGTTTCCTCTTTTATTTTAGGTGTTATCGGTTCCTTCAATTGGTGTACCTCAGGTAGTTTAACTTTAAAAAACTTAAGCCACTCTCTACCGAAAATTGCATCGACCTTACCGGGCATTACGTATATGTTCGCCTCCGCTATCTCTCTACCGTATTTAACTTGCATGGTAGCGTATCCCAGCGGATTTATTATTTCGCCGGTGTATGTCTGAAAAGGTATTGAAGACTTATTAATAAGTTTATTTGGCCAAGCACTTACGAATTCCTCCTGTGATATGGATGACACTGCTGCCCCTGTGTCTAACTCTAAATTTTTCTCTACACCATCTAAACTGAGCTTCAACATAATTTTTTTTGGCTTGTTTTTCTCCTCAGGGAGAACCTGTTCACTTAAGTGATTAATGTAAAACAGCTCTTGCTCATCTGACTGTAAGTCTATTGTTTCAAGTTGGTTTTGATAAGTTGTTCTTCCTGTACCTCGCTTTTGTGCGTTTTGTTGAGACCCCGTAGTACTCATGCAAACTCTATTCAGATGACCCATTTTTTTACATTTAGAGCAAACCGTTTTTGTGTGACGACATTGATTTGCCAGATGTTCTTTATCTCCACAGCGATAACAACTCGTTTGGTGCACTTGTTTTCCCGTTGTCAACGATGATGGCTCAGTCGGCTGCCGTTCTGTAATTTTTTTTTTGTGTATATTTGCTTTTTGGACATGTGCTCTCGCTAATTGGTTTTGGCTATGCATTGAAGTTGCTTGTAGGCTTTGGATTTCTTTTGAATCCTTTTGCGCTGACTCCATTGCTAGTGTCGCTGTGACACAATCAGTAAATTTGTGGTTTGGTTCTTTTAGTTGTATAAGTTTCTCTAACCAATGCGCATTTCGAAGGCCACTGATGATCGGCTGTCGATGCTTGGCATGCTGTGCATTTAAAATTACAATTTTTGCACATTTTCTTCAAATCTGCCACAAAATTTGAAATGTTTTCTCCTTCATGTTGGATACGCTTGGTAAAGCGATTTTGTTCAGCAATTACACTGGGTGCTGAGTGTAGGTGCTCTTTTATCAATTTAACCAACTCTTCATACGTTTTAGACTGGGGGTCGTCTGGACTTGTTAAATTACAAAGCAGTTGCAGGGTTTTCGCACCAATTGAGTGGATTAACCAATCCTTTTTGCTCTTTAAGACCTCCGCAGATTCCCCGGTTAGTTTTTTTAACCTGAAAAAATTTTCCAGTCTTTTGATGAAGATTTCCCAGCTTTCGTTATCCTCATTGAAATTTTCTAATTGGATAACTTCTTGCTGCTGTTGTGTAGAACGACCCTCGATTGCAGTTGTGATCGCAGTCAAAAGCGCATTTAATTGTGCTGCATCCATCTTCAACGTTGGTTGGTTTTATTTGTAGATTACTGCTCCTCCTCGTCGCCACTGTTGTGTATCTTACCCAATATTGCTTACCGTGGATTAATAATGAAACCTATTTTCTCTAAAATTCAATGGTTTATTAATCTTTTAATGACTTATAAAAAGGTGACCTCCTGGGTCGGAAGTTAAGATAAAAGAGAGAGAAACGAAAGGTATAGTCCCACCATATATGACATTTGTCAGGAAACACAGTGTGTTGAATATTCCCGTCAGGTGCGCTGTTGACTTTCGGGAGGTTCCGCGTTTGTAGATACATCACAGTTATGATGCTTTGTTTCCATTGTTTTGGTATCTGTTGAGTTATAAGAATGCTGTTGAAAAGTTTTGTCAGAAATGGTGTCTTCTTCTTCTTCTTCTTCTTCATTTTCGGCGTTACGAGTAGTGATCTTGAAGCGATCACAACTCTCCCACTTTGCTGCTTCACACTAGTGATCCGCCTGTGGGGTACGCCACAGAAATGGTGTGAGAGTTTGTTTTCCGAATTTTAAAATTTCTGCCTCGATACCATCACTGCCTGAACTTTTCTCTTGTCCCAATTCGTCCATGCAGCGTGTGATTTCCATTTCGTTGAAAAGTATCGAAGTATCATTTTTTATAGAAATGACCCATTCCTTTCCATCATCACACAAAAATTGTTTTGTCTTTTTTATTGATTTTGTATTTTCTAATATGTCTTTCACCTTCGATTCGTTGTTGTTTTGGATATCTGTTTTTGACTATAATTTAATTGTTTTTCTCAGTTCTTCCAGTTCTTGTGTTTCATGTGCTGTCGGATTGGTTTTTGCTCTCAATTCTTCTCTTTTGTTTATTATTATTTTTGTGTTCTGTGATATTTTTTCGACTTTTGTGTTTTTTTGGTTTCATTATAGTGTCCTTTGTTGAAGTTCTAGTTTCGAAGATATCATAAATGTTTTGAATATTGTCTGAAGTGTAAGTGGTGTTTATTATTTCATTTATTTTTCTTCCAAGTTGTATGTTATATGTTGTTTGTTGCTCTGAAGTAATTTCTCTAGGTGTAAAATATTTCTGATGATTCCTGTTCATAGTTCTGTGGTTGATTTTTATTTTTGCGCGTATCATCCTATGGTCACTATCAAACTTTAACGTGGTTGAAACGTCCATGATTGATTTTATTTTATTTGTCAGTACTAGATCAATTTCGTTTTTTGTTTTATATTATCTGGAGATATCCAAGTCCATTTAAATTTGTTCTTTTCCTTAAAAAATGAGTTTGCAATTCTTGTAGCCAGCTAAGTAATCTGTTTCCACGTCTATTTCTTTGTCCATATCCGAAACACCCAATGCTATTTTCTTCACCTTCATCATGCAAACCCAACTTAGCGTTGAAATCTCCTATGACGTACATAACTTCTGTTTTTGTGGTTTCATACACTTGTTCCAGACAGTCATAAAATTGATCAAATTCTTCGTCGGTAGCTCTATCTGTTGGGGCATAAATTTGTATTACGGTCAATTTCGTGTTACTGATTTGTAGAGTGATACTACATATTCTCTCATTAAAGAAACGTATTTCAGTTATTTAACTTTTGAGTTCTTTTTTGATGAGAAAGCAAACTCCGTACAGTCCTTTGGTTTCGTCTATGTAACAGAATATTCCAATGTCATTTTCATTTATTTGTTGTCCATATATTCTTATTTCAGATAGCCCGATAGTGTCCCATTCGATGCATGCTATTGCTTGTTTAAGTTCTTCCATTTTTTCGTCTGTAGATAATGTTCTTACATTGAATGAGCATAAATGTTTATAGTATTTAGTGTTGATTTTGTTAAGTAATTTGGAGGGTTTAAGCCTTCATCCCTCACGGTGGCAAGCCGGCTTGAGAGAGTTGTTGTTGTTGTTTGCTTTTTTTCTTTCTTGGTGTATATGTGAGAATGTTTTTTTTTTATCAGTTTTGTTTTCTGTTTTAAAAAGTGAGTTTGGTTTTGGGTTATAGGGGTTGTTATTTACTGTCCCTATGGTGATCAACCTTGCTGAGGGGGATTGTTGTTTTGAGGTGTTGTGACTTGTTTGTTTGTGATTGTGATCTGTTTTCTTATTTGTCGATTTTTCGGAAGTAGTATTTAATTCGTAGTTGTTCAGCTGTATTTTTAATTTTGGTGGGGCTACCGCCCCATTTATTAGCTTAATACAAGCTTAAAATAACTTAAACATACTAAACTTAAACTAATTAAAACTAATTAAAGCTAAATTAAACTACAGGTATGAGAAATGGTTTAAAAGGAGGACTTTCAGACAAGGACTTGGAAGATTAAGGTCGAAAAGAAAAGGACGGGTTAAGGGTTCGTTGAGACCATAGGATGTACGATGAGCAGGAAGGAAAAAAAATCGGGATGATCTTACGTTTCGGGGATTAGTGTTGAAGGAGATAAGATCTAAAAGGGGGGAGCAGTCAGTGTTACCAGTAAGAAGTCGGTGAATGAATATGATGTCAAAGACATTCCTTCTGTTTTCATGGGAGTGGAGATTAAGGATTGCGAGACGTTCGCGGTAAGGAGGCAGGGTGAGAAAGTTTCTAACATCGTAGAGATCCCGAAGGGCAAACAGCAGAAAACGACGTTGAACACTTTCGATCCTAGACATATGAACCGCTTGATATGGAGCCCACACTTGCGATGCATACTCTAGGAGAGGGCGAACATAGGCAATATAGAGGGATTTCGTTACAAGGGGGTTGTGGAACTCTTTGGACCATCTCTTGATAAAACCAAGGGCGGAACTAGCTCTTGATATTACCTCGTCAATAGTAGTAGTAGTAAATTGTTTATTTTAACTAAAATTTCAATATACAAAGATTTTCATTTGCCTTGTTTTTAAATATTGTTAAAATTTCAAACATACGACAATGACCTTACGAGTCGTCTGTCGAGTTATTTATTATATAATTTTCATTAAAAATATTGTTATTTGTGAATAGAATTTATACATTTTATCTACATTTAGTATGAAAAGATAAGACAAAAAATTTATTTATTAGAAAAAAAAATTTTAAACTTAAAATTTTTAATTTATGTTATTTTAAAAAGGCATTCCATTTTATTTGCAGCATTATTAAAATATATTTTGATCTTTATTTCATTTGCTTAATTAAACTCTTCAACAAGAAATTTTCTGTAGGCTATGGCCTCCGTTAGATAATTGACCAGTTGGTCCCAGGCTAGTAAACCTTCGCCATTAAGCACACGTATAATCTCGTTTTCTTCCAATGTCGGTTTTTTGAAGTACCTGACTCTGAATTCTCCCAGTACTGGGCATCGACCCAAAAAGTGTTGAATATTTTCTTCCTCTCTCATGTTGCAAAGGCTGCATAAGGATGATTCATTGCCGCTATATCTGCTTCCATTCAGAAAGATTAAATCACATCTCGCTTTGAAGATCCAGGTTATTTTAGAAATACTAAACTCTGATGTTATATAGTTAAGACCCTTTGTGTGATCTAAGACCTTGTAGATGCGTGAGCTGCTGGCTACTGCTTTTCTTTTGTTTTCTTCAAATGCTTTGAGCTTAAGAGAATCACACAGTGCAACACTTTTCAAGATCCATTCTTCCTCTGACCCCAAAAGCTCGTCCCAATGTATTCCGAATTCAGATCCGATTTCATTTAACTCTTTTACCCAAAATTGATTACTCTGTAAAAGAATTTTCGAGAGTCGATGTGGTAGTCTACTTTCGTTAAAATTAAACAGGGTTTTCTTTACATATCGCAGGTGAAGGTCCAGAGTATAAAAATGGCCGTCCTCAGCACCAGTTTCGAGTGAAAGCGCGTAGTTTGGTGTGCTCGCTGGTAGTTTTAATATCCGTTTTATAAAATAGCGTTGAAGTAGTTCGAATATTCCAAATCCCCAAACTTGCACCCCATATGTTTGGATAGCCCTACATACTGCCTGAAAAAGTTTCCATTTTGCACTCAGACTTATATTTCTCCTTGCCAAAAAGTTTTGCCAAGTGGCGTTTATGCTGTTTTTTGCTGAGATGTTCTTAACTTCCACGTGCTTACTAAATGACATCTTTGGAGTAAGAAGAACGCCCAAGTATGTATAGTTAGAAGTAATTCTTACTTCCTCTCCTCTAAATGTCCATTTTTCCTGGTGCGAGAGTCTACCTCCGTTTCGAAATACCATTATTTCTGATTTTCCCATGTTAACTTCTAAACACCAATTGTTGCCATACTCTTCTAGTCGATCTATCATATTTTGCATGATTCGGATGTCGTCTGCAAGGATGACCATATCATCTGCATACAATAGCAGTCTCACATTATTATTCTCGATTTGGAGACCTCCTCCTAAACATTCATGCAGATCATTAATGTACAGTGCAAAAAGTAGGGGTGAGAGGAGACATCCTTGTTTGACTCCATTGAAAGTTTCGAAATACTCCGACATCTCTTTCCCATTCCACACAGCCGAATAAGTGTTGGCATAGATGGCTTGAATAAAATTAACAAATTTTGTTGAAACACCAAGGACACGTAGTTTATAAATTAGTAAGTTCCGTGAAATTTTGTCGAACGCAGCTTTAAAATCCACGAAAAACGCATACACTTTCCTTTTCTCACCAAGTTTTATATGAACTATTGATGCCAAGTTGTAAATATTATCCACAGTAGAGTAATTCTTCCTGAAACCAGATTGGTACTCTGTCAGGATATGGTTTCTCTCCACCCAAGTGTACAGTCTTTCATTAAGGATTCCCATCATCGTCTTCACAATGCAGTTCATAAAAGATATGCCTCTATAATTACTAGGCTGATTTGCATCACCTTTCTTGAATATTGGAAATATAATTGTTTTGTTAAAAGAATCATCAATCCTAGATTCATTGAGCATGTTCGTATATGCTTCTGCTAGATAATTTAAGAAATTATCCGTTGCATTCATCAGAAATTCGTAACTAATTCTGTCTTCTCCAGGAGCTTTATTTAGTTTTACACTGGATAGCATTTTCTTAATTTCATACATGGAGAAAGGTTTATCCAACTCTCTGTTCTCAATAAAACTATGTGCATAGCAAATTTGGTTTGTGGATTGGTTGGGATTAAGAAGGTTAGAAAAATAAGTTTTAAACTCTGACGGTGGAATTTGGGTGCCTACATTAATGTCATTTTTTCGGAGCTCATTTGCTAGATTCCACCAGTCCTTACTATTTTTTATCCTACTGAGTTGGAGTTCGATTTGTTGGTAATATTGTATATCCGTGGCACACAATTTGAAGGGATCCGGTATAAGCATATTCCGAGAGCAATCACTTTTGTTCCGACAAAAGAGGGGAACGCTGGTTGGACTCAGAACAAAATTGCTTGAATTAAATCCAAATGCTAAAATCATCGTTAAAGGAGATAAACTGCAAATCAACAACCACATATTTGTATATAAATTTGCACGAGGACTTGTTGTCAAATCACCTGCAGAAATGACATTTATAATGCAAATGTTTGGTGACAGTTCAAGTGAGTTTTTTGACTGCAGCGAGGGAGCGAAGTTGGCGCCGATTACAACCGATCTGCCACAACCCATCCTTCAAACGCCGGCAGCGTCATCTAGGATCCAGTTTGCGAAGCCCATCAGAGGGAAAAAACAATAGGGTAAATATGCCGTCTGCCACTCTTTTAACAATACAATTAATTTAAATATATGTTCTTATAATATTACTGGTCTTAAGAGCAAGCTCATTATACCACATTTTTTTAAATTCATAAATCAGTATGATATATTGATATTATTAGAAACATTTTTAGAAGAAAAACAAGAAATTGATGTTGTCAAATATTTCAAAGATTTTAAAATTATGTTTATTCCGGCTATTAGAAACAATATACATGGGAGAGCAATGGGAGGTATGTTGCTCGCAATTAAAAAATGCTTTTGGGGTCAGTTTGTCAAATTCAAGATTGTTGACAACAAAATCATATTTCATGTTTCTTGTAACAATATAAGTTATCATATAATTCCTCTGTACTTAAATTGCAATAACTGGCAAAACGAATTCGATAGCCTAGTAGACTTCACTAACAAATATGCTTTGGAGAATGTTATGCTCATTGGTGATTTTAATGCACGAATTGGAAAATATCAAAATCCCTCCTTCTCACCATATTTTGAGTTGAGCTCGAACAGAAAATCAAAGGATGAATTGTTAAACCGCAACGGAAAAATGGTAACGGATTTTTTTGAAAACTATGGTCTTTCAGTTTTGAATGGAACAACAGTTGGAGATACACTTGGTGAACTCACTTTCATTAGCGGACAAGGACAGTCCGTAATTGATTATTGTGCAATAGCAGGACACTGGTGGAATTCAATTGCAGACTTTGAGGTCGCCGTGGCTAATTACTCAGGACACCTTCCAATAATAGTAAAAGCTCAATTGACCAGTAGAGTGCAACAATCTTTCTCTCGTAAATTAGAGAATCTCAAATGGGTGGAGAGTAAAGCTCCGCTTTATAAATTATTGTTAGATCGAAATTGCAGTTCTTTACCTCCGTTGTCATCTACCAGCGCCGAAGAAATAAGCAAAAATATTACACAGATAATAAAAGCATCTGCTCCGTTTGCTATGAATAACAGCTCCAGGTTTTCAATTGGTAATAAGTGGTTTGATAAAGAATGCGGAAAACTTCGTAAACTGTCGTTTGTCTACTTGAAACTTTTCAGAAAAACAAATTCTATGATTTTTAAAAATATTTACATTAGAATTAATAAAGAGTTCAAACAATTATGCTTGCTTAAAAAAGCGGATTACCTTAAAAATGTTGCGAAAAATTTAGAAAACTGCAAAAACTCAAAGGAATTTTGGAAAAACGTCAACGAGCTAAGTGGCCGCAAACAAAATGGTAATAATAGTCTGGAAGCTGATGTCCTTGCAACCCACTTTAAAAATCTTCTGGTGTCCGATGAAAATTGTCAAACTTTTGATTACGCATTGCCAAACACGACCGTGGATAGTTTGGATTCGCCCATAACAGTTTCGGAGCTGGAGATAACCCTTAAAAAGATGAAGAACAACAAGGCACCAGGTATAGACGGTGTTCCAGTTGAATTTTTCAAAAACAGCACTATGAAGCTCAAAAACTACCTTGTTAATTTCTTCAACAAAATATACAGTGATGCAGTTATTCCCAGTTGTTTCAACAAAGCGGTAATTTTCGCTATTTTTAAAAAAGGCGATGCAAATGTTGCAGAAAATTATAGAGGAATTTCAATCCTAAATTCTTTGAGAAAGATTTTTTCTTCAATTTTGTACGAACGGCTGATAGAATGGATCGAGGAAACTAATCGCCTCAGTAAGTTTCAAGCAGGCTTTCGTTCTGGATTTTCTACGATGGACCATGTGTTTGCGATAACCAGCATAGCCAGGAAATTTATCGAACACAAGAAGAAGTTGTACGTTTGTTTCGTGGATTTCAAAGCTGCATTTGACAAAGTAAGCAGACAGGCGCTCATTTACAAACTTTCTTGTCTAGGAGTATCCCGAAAATTCCTTTCAACGTACTTTAGTTTTCTTTCATCGTCTACGGCATCGGTCTGGGATGGAGGCGAGTTCTCAGAATGGTTTGAAACAACAAGTGGTGTGCCTCAAGGTTGTATCCTGAGCCCGATTCTATTTGCACTATTTATTGATGAAATCCAAAACATCCTTCCTGGTGGAGTAATATTTGGAAGTGTTTTAGTAAAAGTCTTACTATATGCAGATGACCTGGTACTGATGGCAGATAACCCTTTCACTTTGCAGTTACAAATCAACAAACTTAACACTTTCTGCGAGACTTGGGGCCTACAAATCAACGGCCAAAAAACAAAAATACTTATTTTTGAACCACGTCTGAGAAACAGAAGACCCGAAGAGAGCTGGTTTTTAAACAACATCCGTATTGAAGTTGTTCGAGAATTTAAATATCTAGGTGTTTTGCTTACTCACAACCTCAATATGATTAAGCACGCCGAAATGAAAAGCAACGAGGCCAAGCTTGCTTTAAATATGATGTGGCCGAAATTCTTTGCCAACCGGAATATTGATGTGGCCTCCAAGTACCGTGTTTTTAACGCAACAGTCAATACATGTTTGTGCTATGGAGCTCAAGTGTTCGGATATATACCTCTCGATGCTTTTGGGGCGATTCAAAGGCTTTTCTTCAAACGTTTATTTCGTTTGCCGAACTCAACTCCGAGCTATGCGATATATGTCGAGTCAGGAATACCCCCTGTTTACATTCAAACCCTCAAAGCAAACGCAGACTATATTTCTAAAGTTATGAGCCGAGGTGATGAGAGTCTTCACAAGACTATTTTGATTCGACTTCTTCATACAAATGCTACGCCATTCAAAGATTGGAATGAACTCGCGTTGTCGCATGATGCCGTTCTTTCGTTGAATGAGACCAATACGGATGTTTGGCAGAATAATTTCGCAGATGTGATCGCCAAAGTGGATGAAACAATGTATATGCAATGTTTGGATAGAGCAGCTTCTTCATTATCCAGAAGTGTATACAAGAACTTAAATCACCAGTTGAGGTCTGATGAAAACTACTTCAGAAGAGATTTTTCCGTCGAAGTCATCAGTGTTATTTTCCGAGCTAGAGTCGAAGTTTTAAAATTGAACTACATGCCACACAGAGAAGACCTGCCACAAATTTGCGACTTATGTAATAGAAGGGATCCGGAAAATGTCTATCACTTCATTGCGATATGCCCTATTTTACAAGAGATTCGGCGACTCTATTTCCAACAAAATATTCTCACGTTGCAACATTTATATGAGATACTCAATGGAGCAGCAGGTTGGCTTAGTCTCTATCAGTATTGCCAGCACGCGCTTTCTTATCGCAATAGTTTTCCTTAAAACGAGTCAGTTATTTCAATTTAATTTAATTAATTTTCTTGTGTCAAATTACTTAAAATTGTTTTTTTTACGAAGATAAAAAATTTAAATTATAATTATTAATAAGCTTAAATTTTGAATTGTATGCTCTTATTTTTAAATTTACTTGTTTATGTTTCAAATCATTAAAATTGTTACTTTAAAATCCTAATACTTTATACAAAAATATATCTAAGTCATCATGATATGTCATATCAGGCAGACGGCTAAATTGCCATGTCCTTAATCTTAAGTTTTCTATTTGTAAACTCTTTGATGAAATAAAGAATTTATCTATCTATCTATCTATCTATCTATCTATTGTATTTTGATTATGTCGCAGACTGCCGCAAATTCTTTTTTCGCTTTTAGATAGTTGAGTTTTTCCTCTACGTTTTGCGTTCTTCGATATTTATTTAGAAATTTGAAACTTTTTTTCCTTGCCAATTCGCAATTCAAATTATACCATTTCTGTTTAGGTTTAAATGAATGTATGTTATTGTTTTGACCAGTCGTTGATAATTTTATAATATTCGTGAGATCCGTAAGACCAATGGAAGGTTTGTCAGCTACTAAACTAGCTAGGTTAGAATTTAGCTTATTCTGGTACTGCAACTTTTTTGACTCTCTCCACTTTAGTTTTGGTAAAAATCTATTTTCAGTTGACTCATTTATAGAAGTGCAAAGATTTATGGTAAGTTTTATTGGCATGTGATCTGACCAAATTGCTTCTTCGACATTAAACATCTCTACACATCCTAGTAGATCTTGAGATACAGCACAGAGATCATTTACTGATTCTCCCATACTCCCGATAAATGTTAAATTTCCTTCTTCATCACCTTTTGTTCTTCCATTTAAGACGATCAAACCATTGTCATTGCAAAATTCTAAAAAGTCCTTCCCTTTTCCATTACAAGTTTTATCCTTGGAACGACGGATTTCCGTACCAGCTGTAAAAGCGGAATTGAACACATCATCCATGGGTTGTTGAAGCTCACCTACTCTTACATTCATGTCACCGATTACAATGGGGTTTGTGATATTTTCTTCGACAAAGAACCACTTCAATAAATTAATATCATTCTGCCAGTTTGCACCCCTTAAGTATACTGGAAGTATGTTGATCTCACCGCTGATCGCTTTAAGTTTTATAAAGTCCACGCCCTCGGAGTTTATATACTCATGAGCTATGCCTCGAGATACCAAATTCTTGTTGACTCCATACACCAACCCACCAATTGCCCTTCCAAATCTACTGTTTCTAGTTGCCGGTTTCCAGTATGTATCAAAATTTTTTATATATTATTTTCTGTATTGTACAATTTTCTCTTCTGTTAGATGGGTTTCAATCAAAATAAATATTTCATAAGAGAGAATATATGTGAAAAATTGTGCAAATAAAGTTTTATTCTCAAGCCCGTTTACGTTGTAAGAAATTATATTAAGTTTCGTTATTTCTAATAATTCATTTTTAGTTTGTGTTAGTTTATTATTTGATTTTGATTTTTGCATTTTTTTTTTTTAGTTTTTTTGAGCCTGTTTATCTAATAGCTCATAATAATTACAATTAATGAGCTCTAATTCACCCGAATATAGCTTTTGTAGAGCATTTTCGCCTTTGGAGGCACCACACATTAGCTCGTTTCGCTTATTCCAAAAGAACCATTTGTCGCCCACTCTCATTCGGTCATTAACAACGTTAATTTTATGCTTATGACTCTTGGCTAAAATATTTTTTCTTAGTTGTAGCAATGCTTTTTTGTTTGATTGTTTCTTGGAACTCAGGTCTCTCTCTAAGCTTATTGAAGTGCCAGCTAAGTTTCTCGTGTGCTTAAATACCTCTTCTACCGTGTTTGCCGATTCAAATTCTGCTACTACTGTCATTTTTCGATCCTTTTCGTAAACTTTTTTTGTCGATTTTACTTTAACGGAAGATGGAAGGTTCATAACCTCGCAGATTTGATTTACTGCCACAGGGGCAGAGCTTTGTGCTTCAACACCTCTGAAAATAATGTTTTTACTTTTGATTTGATCCTCGAGCCAATTGATTGTTTGCCTGTCTTTTTCTTTTTCAATCGAAAGCAGTTTGAGTTGATCTTTTAATTCCTTATTCTCTGATGCAAGATCTTCAAAACGGGATGACAAAGTGCTAACTTGAGATGTAATAGCCTCCAAATCTGTTTTTGTGGGTAAATGTTGCAGCTTTTGGTCCAGTAAACACCCCATCGTTTCCATTAAATTGTTTAATGAAAGACCTCCTACCAAAATTTCACCATCTGGAGATGAACCACTGCATTTTCTTTTCGGGTTGGGCATATTTGAAGAACTACTATTTACTACCTCTACTGTAGGCTTAGTGGGTGTTCGTTGCATACTCATAGGTCTTTATATTTTGAGTGTTAATGAACTTTTTATTTTAGATTATATCTTCATAAGTTCCTTAGGGTATGCAATATATTTTTTGTACTTACGACAAGTGAGCTTTTTTCTATCAGCTGTCAAATAGAAATAATTGCAAAAAATTTCACTGAGGCAAATCAATAAAACACAAAATCAATTATTTTCCAAACTATCGCACAAAACAGGTGTACTCGATCTGCTGCACTATTTCTTTTCGAGCTTTATCGATTGGTAACACTTTCACGTTTTTCTAATCTTTCCAAACTTTATAAATCTTTGTCTGAAGTTTTTCTATTTACAAAACACTGATGCCACAACCAAGGTTACCAGCCTCTCCCTCGTCAATATGAGAACGAAAATTTAATTCGCTGTCGCAGAGAACTCCTAAATCTCGGATAAGCTGCACACGGTTTATGGAAATGTTCTGAAGATAAAAGGACCTGGGTGGAGGTTTATTACTTTTACTTGAAAAAGTTATTGCTTTGCATTTGGCAATGTTTAACTCAAGGAAGTTTTTAGAACACCAAAAGACGAATGAATCGAGGTCATTTTGAAGCTGGAGAGAGTCTCGATCGGAGGTGATGACTTTGAAAATTTTAGCGTCATCCGCGTAAAGTGAGATAGAAGAATATTGGATGATCTGTTCGACATCATTAATGGCAAGAATGAAAAAGAGGGGTCCAAGATGGCTGCCTTGGGGCACACCGGAGGTTGCCACAAAAAGAACTGAAAGAGTAGAACGGAAACGAACTCTTTATTGGCGGTTACTCAAATATGAAGATATCCGTTTGAATAGGATAGGGCTGAATCCGAGGAAGGAAAGTTTAAAACGGATTAAAGTGTGAGAGATTTTGTCGAAAGCTTTGCTGAAATCTGTGGTAATGACGTCTACTTCGTTTCCTTTTTCCATCGCAGAACGAGAGAAGGAAATAAACTCAACTAGATTAGTGGTTGTAGACCTTCCCTTACAGAAACCATGCTGCTTGGAGGATATCATTGATTTGCACTGGAAAGAAAGTATTTCATACAGAATGCTTTCGAAAAGCTTAGGGATATGAGAGAGTTTGGCTATGGGTCTATAGTTAGAAATAAGGTTTTTGGGGCCTTTTTTATGGATAGGTGAAATAACAGATATTTTCCATAAGTCCGGAAAAACACCACTTGAAAGGGATAGTTTGAAAAGGTTAGTGATAGGAAGGGCTAAACTCGAACAACATTTTTTAAGCAAAATAGCAGGAATGCCATCTGGACCTGCATTATACTCGTCTTTGAGTTTGAGGAGACCATTAAGAACAGTTGACTGATTAAAGCTTAGATTAGAAGGCCCAGTAGAGAAATGGCGAAGAAAGGAAAAGTAAGTCTGGTCTAGATCTGGGGTTTTTTGGGCAAAAAACAGTTTAAAGTAACTTGCAAAAAAATTTGCGATTGTTGTTGGTTCGTTGGAAGATTGGCTTTAGTAGTGAAGAGAAGGAGGGAAACCATCATTTTACTTTTTATAATTGATAAACTTATAAAACGATTTTGGCTCCGAGATTAGATTAGCTTGGGTGGTGGATGTAAAGTCATTGTAAAGAGCTTCATTGAGGTTGGAAAATTTATAAAACACTCCGATGTAATCAGAGTAATCGAAAACTGAACGAGAGCGTAGAAATTTGTTCCAGAGCTTTCGTAGCTCACGTAGTCTATGATTGTACCAGGGAGGGGATGTTGAGTAGGACTTATCACGCGAAAGGGGAACATAGAGATTTATGCAGTGCAACAATTTCTCGTAAAACAGACTAGTTGCGTCATTCATTGAGAGATTATTAAAGTCGAATGAGGTATTAGAGAGAATTTCATTGATTTTCTTGAAGTAAGCTTTACGAAAGTTGAACGAATACTTACTTGGGCTAGGTAGAAGAAAAGGTAAGGTTATAAAAAAAGAGAGAGTGAGAGGCGGGTGAAAGTTGTCAATAGTAGATAGTGGTAATGTGGTTTCTGAGACAGATGAGTCAATGGGGTCGGAAGTGAAAATAAGATGAAGCTGCCGGCCCATATAGTTTTTAATACCACTCATTTGGGAAAGGCTTGAATCAGTAAGACCGTCCACGAAGACACATTCTTTGAGGGAAACGGGTGAGGGAGTGAAAGCAATTTGATCTTCTGAAGTGTTCCATTGAAGATAGGGAAGATTGAAGTCACCGAAAATAATTATCTCATCTTGTGCTTCTGAGATGTCAAGCACTTTGTTTCCCTGTATCCTCACACTGAAATCGCAATTGCGGGCGATTTCAATGTACACAATTCTGGTTGGCTTCGACATTCTGGCCAGACAACACCCGAAGGAAAGTGTGTTGAGATCTTTGCTGAGTTTAACCAGTTAACTCAACTTGTTGATGAGCCCACTCGGGTTCCAGATATTGAAGGCCAAGCGGCCAACACTCTTGACTTATTTCTCACTTCTCATCCCGAAAAATACAGGGTTGTAGTATCATCTCCTTTAGGCAAATCGGACCATTGTGTCATATCGGTAGATTTTTCGCTTTCCGTCACGGTAAAAAAAGATAAAGTCCCCAAAAGAACTGTGTGGCAATATGAGAAAGCCAATTGGGACGGCCTGAATAATTTCTTTCGAAATTTTAATTGGTCATTGTGCTTTCTCGACGGAAACGTTGATGCTTCAGCTGATATGATATCTAACGTAATTCTCAACGGCATGAGAAATTTTGTTCCTCACAGAACAAAAAGTATCATCCCCAAAGAGAAATCGTGGTTTGATTCAAGCTGTAAGGAGACAATTCGGGATAGAGAAAGTAGTTTTCGAAAATTCAAAGACAACCCTACAGTAGAAAATCGAAATTTGTTCAAACGGGCCAGAAATATCTGTAATGCTCATATACAAAAGACCAAGTTTTTGCATGACCAAAAAGTAAGGCAAAAAATACTGTTGTGTCCAAAAGGAAGCAAAAACTTTTGGTCTTTTGTTAAGAACGTTAAGAACTCGACCACGTCATCGGTCCCAACGCTTGTCTTCAATGACTCTCCGTATATCAGTTCCATCGACAAAGCCAATTTGCTGGCAGCTCAATTTGCTGCCAACTCGACACTTCCTCATAGCATATTGGCTCCACCAGAGCTCGAGTCTGCAAATTCTTTGATGAAGCAGATATTTTTTCGAACTCGCTCGGTTGCGAGAGTCCTCAAAGATCTCAACATACATAAATCCGCTGGTCCAGATGGTATCCCCGCCGTTATTCTGAAGAGGTGTTCTTCTACGCTGGCAAAACCATTGCGTAAACTTTTCCATCTTTCCTATTCTGCTGGGATTTTCCCGAGCAGATGGAAAACTGCATTTGTCCAGCCGGTCCCTAAAAAAGGCGAATCTTCCTCCCCTTCCAATTACCGTCCAATTGCACTTACGTCCCTTCTTTCCAAGGTCATGGAAACGTTGATAAACCGTCAACTTATGAAATATCTTGAAGAACGAAAGCTTCTTAATGACTGTCAGTACGGCTTTCGTAGCAAACGGTCCACTGGTGATTTGATGGCATATCTCACCGAAAAGTGGAACCAATCTTTACATTGTTTTGGAGAAAGTAAGATTATTGCACTTGATATTTCTAAAGCATTTGATAGAGTTTGGCATCAGGCTCTTTTATCGAAAATGCGTGCTTTTGGTATCGATGAGTCTCTTCTTCGTTGGATTAGAAACTACCTTTCCGACCGTTCAATACAAGTTGTGTTGGATGGCTTCAAGTCTGATACCCACTTCATAAATGCTGGTGTGCCCCAGGGCTCCGTTTTGTCTCCGACGCTCTTCCTCATTTTCATTAATGATCTCTTGTCTGAAACTTCTAATCCACTTAACTGTTTTGCTGACGACTCGCCCCTGGAAATGGAACGGTTGCGTATGATAAGCTCATTGAATTCGGACCTTCACAGCATTGTTTCATGGGGTCTTATGAACCGAGTAGAATTCAATGCTTCGAAAACTCAATGCTGTCTCTTGTCGTTGAAGCTTAACATTCCCCCATTGCCATTATCCATGAATGGTACCTGCATCGAAGAAACCGAAAAGCTGTCAGTACTTGGTATGTGTGTAAACGATGATCTTCGTTGGAATGACCACATATTTGAAGTCGCCAAAAACGCTGCAAAATGCCTAGGCTTCTTGAGACGATGCAGGAAATTCTTCACCCCTTCTGATCTGGCTACAATTTATAAGGCCTTCATCCGCCCAAAACTGGAGTATAACTCCCATATCTGGTCAGGTGCTTCTCAAACATCTTTGCACCTGCTTGATAGGGTACAAAATAGAGCGTTAAAATTGATAGGTGATAGCTCAATCGTAGAATCAATTATTGATTCTCTTGAGCATCGTCGAAACGTTGCCTGTCTCACTCTCTTTTATCGCTTTTTTCACAAGCAGTGCTCTAGTGAAGTAGCCAGTTGCATTCCTCCCCTGAAACAATTTAGCCGCAACACCCGCCTCGCTAGGAATGTTCATCAGTTTTACCTTGAGCCCAACTTCGGGCGTACAGTCAAGTATAGAGATTCGTATTTCAGTCGCACCACCCGAATGTGGAATGCTTTACCTGGCTTCGTATTTCCCCTTCATTACGATTCACAAAAATTCAAAAGCAATGTGCATCGGTGTCTCCTTTCAAATCCTCTCCTATTTTCCTAATTGCTCGCACTGTGTTTAACAACATTATAAGGGTAGTCATAACCCCTTGATGTGCGCGTTAATTATAAAAAAAAAAAAAAAAAAAAAAAGCACTTTATCGATAACAGCAACAACCAATTTGTACAAGTCTGTTGGTTCGCCGGGAAGGATGTAGAAACACATCAGGAAGATGGACTGATTAGAGAATGTTAGTTTGATAGAGATGTAGTCTAGTAGTTTGGGAGAGGAGGATGAAACGAAGGAAGATTCGTATTTATTACGGACAGCGATTAGGACGCCTTTGTTTGGGGTTTCGCTATGAGGTTGTTCATCATCACGAAAGACATTGAAAAACGAAGGAAACAGCTCTTGACTTTTGATGTCCTGGGAAAGGTTTGTTTCAGTAAGTACAAATGTGTCAAAGGGAAGATTGTGAGACTGCAAGTAAACTGAGTGAGTTTTAGAAACGAAGACCTCTTACGTTTTGGTAATAAAAAGACAGAGGGTGGAGGTTAGAAGGGGGATAACTGGATTCAGTGTTAGGAGCGATGGAACTTTTCTGTTTCGGATCGGATTCTTTGCAGGTAAGAGATTCTTTTGGACTGAACGTACCGAGAGAAAGCTAAGAGATCTTTGGAGACTTGCAACGAAGAGATATTCAAGAGCTCGTGGTATTTATTGTAGAGCTGCCTTAGGTGTTGAGGATCAGAAGGAAGTCCTTCCTTTTGAATAGACGCTAATACGTAGCTTTTCGTTTTACCGTCTACACACATATCGTCTGGTTTGTCGTGAAGATATGCCAGGAACAGACGAATGTTGTCAAACACCTTACTATCTCTAAGTTTTGAGAGAGCATAATGGAACTCGGTAGTAAGGGACTGTTGCGTGAGTTATAGATGATCGAATGTTGGTGGTGAATCGAGCGGAGAGCGGGATGGGCTTGGGTTTAAACTATGTGAACTAATAAAGTTTGGATATTTGGCGCCTGAGGTGAGGTCGAAACTAGGGACAGAAGGAGATTTTATTGGATTCGAAAAATTTAATGGAGGGGTCTGTGGATCCGGGTTAATATTGAAGGATACACGTTGTTGAGGATGTTTTAGAGGGAGTGCGGATTGTTGTTCGTTGATTCTACTAAGAGGAACTCTTTGCTGAGAAATAGAAGGGCTATGGTTATTTTTCGGATTAGGATAGGGACTGTTTGGAATCGACTTAAAAGTTGCTGGAGGTTTTATGAGCAAGTTTGTCTTTGGACCGGAGAAATTTGGGAAGATTTTTGTTTTGAAAGTCCAATTGCGATTTGACCTTTTTTTAGGTTTAGGAGCATGATTAGGATTTGGTGATATTTTTAGATTAAGGGGTTTAATTGACATATTAGATATTCTTAATTCTATACCAGTAGGGTAAAGGAATAACCATTCGTATTTGGTAGGGATATTTATTACAAAGGATTGGGATTTACTACGTTTCTTAGATTTACAAACAACATTCAATAAATTAATACCATAATGATTTTTAAAATAATTGCGGATCCACTTCGAGTCGGCATGGGACAGAACGTTCTTGATAATGAAGGGGTTGGTTAGATCCGTTGGGTTGTTATATTCCTTGATTTTATTTAATCTGCTGTTCCACTCCGATTGCTTCCATATGGCAAACGATTAATAGTAGGTTCAAGGGAGGAAGAGGAAACAAGATCTTGAGGAGGCGGAGGAACATCTGGGGTATCTGCAGTGTCATCGCAGGCGTCAACAATTTCCTCTAAAATAGATGTGTTGTATTGAAGCCTTGGGAGTGGTTCGGGGTCTTTGGAGGTGGCAATGTTCAGGTCTTCGAAAGTTCGCTTGATGACCGTCTGGGTTTCCTTTATATGCTCCTTAAGGTCTTCCAATTGGGACGCAATATCAAGGAGAATATTTTCGTTGATTACCGGTGGGGGAGCAGGTGTTGTAGATAAGGTTTGAGACTTGCTGTCGATGGTGGAACGTATCGAACTCAAGGAAGAATTGAAAACGGACATATTGGTTTTAAAGTTTTTTTCCACTATTTTGTTTATTTCGTTTATTAAATCATATCCAATATCTGGCGATTTTACATTGTTCAACAAATTAATTTGATTTTCAAGACACTGCATTCGGTTTTTGAGGTAGGTCGAGGATTGTTGACAATTGTTACTTAGTTCATCGAATGTTTTGATGAGCTCATCGAATTTTTCAAACTGTGTCATACACTGCTTGTGGTAAAGTTTGTTTTTTTCCGCAGTCGTTGAAATTGAGTCACTCAAGCATTTAATCGCAAGCTTTATATGCGAGAGTGAAATATTTTTGCATTCGTCGCAGTTAAAAGCATAACTATTGCAGTCTTTAAGGAAACCAAATGTTCTTTTACTTATGCCAACACAAGTCGTATGGAAACGCTTACCGCACAGACCACTACATACAACCCACTCAGCAAGATTTTCGTTGTTGACACAGTTTGGATTCGCGCACTGATGAGACATTTTGTTATGATTGAGAATAAATTTATTTGTGACACAGAATAAAGTTATTGGCAGCGAAATTGATCTTGAAATTTGGGAGTTTTAAAAGACGGGAAAATAGCGCAAAGGTAAAAAACACGTCCGAATGGTATGAAGGCCAAGAAAGAACTATTTGCTATTCTAAGCTTCGTGTTTGGCTACTAGTTGGTTTTTGGCTTTCACTACTAGTTTTGTTTGATGTGTTAGTTTTATGTATAGTATCGTTTAAATTTTGTCGTGTCAGGAACCTTCTTATTGGGTTTGATGCTTGTTTTCCATCGGGGATAATGTTGGTTGAACCAATAATAGTTGTTTTTATTTTGTTTTTGTCATCTTTCTTTATTGGGTTTGTTGGTTAGTTTTCCTGTGAGCGTGTTCTTTTTCTTGGGTTTTCTTGTTTAGTATTTATATTCTCATTCCAAACTGTTCCTTCTACTACAAGTTCATCTAGTTTATAAAATGCTTTTTTACCTTGTTTTTTGAATTCCAATAACCTTGGGACTATTGGTTTCCTTGCCTCAACAATTGATTTAGGAAGGTCTTCAGATATATTAAAGCTGGTTGTTTTTTTTTTTTTTTTTTTGATTAGAGTATATTTTGTTTTTTCTCATAGCTTTTAAAGGTAAGGCGTATGGGTCTTATTTTTCCTTCGGATTTTTTCCCCAAACGATAACAGCTATCGAAGTCATTTGCTGTAAGTTGAAACTGTTTGTTGCTTTTGTTAAAGTTTTTAATAAGCATTGAGAGCAGTTCTTCCGGAGTGTCTTCTTCCTCTTCGACTTTAAAGACAACAGTATTATTTCGCCTCATTCCTATTTCGAGTTCAGATATACGTTTTTCCTGATTGGCGCATGTAACTCCTTGTTTTTTAATTATTTTTCCTTGAGTTCCAACTATTTCTTCAAGCTTTTCGACTTTTTCAGGAAGAATTCCCACTTTCTCATCCGTATTTTCGTTAACTTTTTCAGTAGATTCACTGATAGCTTAAAAATCTCATCTTTTTGCTCCTTTAATAGTGATGTTAAAGCATCTAGGGTAATAGCCATTTTAATTTACCTACGACTTTAATAAATACTACTTTTTTACTTTTTGGGAGACGGCGCTGGTTCTTTTCGTATTATTTGTGTTTGTCAATAGATGGCTTGTTATGTAATTGCCTGGCGACTGACAGCTTGGTCTTTTGATAGTTTGTTAAGATCGTGGTGGAATCGTTGTTTATTTTGTGTTATTTATTATTTTTGTTATACATTTGGGAATTGCTGTCCACTCTAAATAAATAAATAAGTTGGGTGGCGCAACAGATCGAGGAGCCTCTGGGCCTAGCGCATTTCTCACAACCATGCCTTGTGAGGGAATGGAAAGGACCTACAATTTTCTGCCGGTTCCGAACGGCTAATTGAGTAAGCGCTTTTCATGGCAATGAATATTAACGGAGGACTTGCCATTTCCTCGCGAAAGGCGGTACCCGTGGAAAAAACATTTTTGCCTCTGTTGGGACTCGAACTCGAACCTCTGGATTAACAGGCGGACATTCTTTTTTTTTTAATTCATTTTTATTAAATTTTTCTTATATATGCTAACAAAATGGTGTAAAATTAGCTTATATAATAACTTAATTAACTTACTGACCCTAGGCGGGTACTCTAAATCATTCAATATCTTACTACTAATACCTTTCGGCCTAAAGATATCTTATGAATTAAACAAGTTAAAACTTAGAAAATAAAAATAAAAACTTAGTTCCAAATATCATTTTTTTTTGTGCTTTCTTAAAACTAATTAAAACTACTTAAATCTACTTAAAACTACTTAAAACTAGAGCAGTTACAGTAGCTTTTGGATTTTTTTTTTTTTTTAGTTTTTTAAATTTTAAATTTCTTTTTTTTTTGGTTTTTCGTATTTTATATTTTTTCTTTTTTTTTTTTTGATTTTATAATTTTTTTTTTAGATTTTATATATATTTTTTTGTTTTTCTGGATTTTTGTGATTTTTTTGTTTGCCACTGTGCCCACCCCATATACCCTAAGACTTACACACTAAACCTTTGTAAGCCAGACATTGGCGACTCGCTATCATTATCAACTTCAAGTTGTTGCACCGACAACCACCAGAACATTTTTGACGTTTAAACAACGTCACGACGATCGCGATCTGAAACCGCCCTACTGAACCGGAGATCTTGAGCTTCTCTGCCTACTGCGGTGACGTCTTGGTCATAAAGGAGCCGTCGTTCCACGGACTTACAGCAGACGGGGTAGATTAACGGAACCGCCAATCTATCCTGAATCAGACCTACCATATCAAAATAGAGGAAAGCCTCCGGTGGGACAAATCCACTGAAGCGCGTTTTTTCCATATATTCAGTGTTGGGGTAATAAGCCCCAAAAATCAGGCCATTGGTCGAGGTTATCGCTCTTGCAGTGTTACCACGAGTCAGTTTTATAATGAAGTTGTCGATCCTCTTTATTTGAGCCCCGTTGTAAAGGACCCCATAAGGATAATATTTTCTGTACTCTGACTCTGGTGTTCTGTGCAATCCAAGACAAGTACGCAGACACTGTCTCTCAAACACCCGAATCTTTTCCATCTGAGCCGCTGTAACATTGAACCACACGGGGCACCCATCGACAATCATTGGCCTTATGAGGGCCATGTAGCAAATCACCTTCACTCTGCTATCAAGTTGACTGCTGTGAAACAGTCGCCTTGTCAGAGCAAAAAATCACCAGCTTTCGCCAGTTCTTTCTCGTATCCCATGAGGCCCGAGCCAACGGGGTTCTAAACACAATTGTTTCCGATTTCTCAAAGTTGATTTTCAACTTCCAGTCATCGCAATATTGCTGGATCTTATCGAAGTCACGCTGCAAAAGTATTCTGATGACTTCGATCTTTGGACTTGTTCTGTACGCAATAAGGTCGTCGGCGTACGCTATAGCATGGTGAAGAGAACCAATTAGATAGCCCGCGCTAAATAAAATAGGCGAATTCACCGCCCCCTGTTGTAGACCGTTCTGTATTTTAAAAGTTCTTGTAGAAGTTATACTGCAACTTTTCACCACAAACGTTCTATAATGAAGCATGTCATTAAGATTATAAAGCAGTGGTTTACTCATGCCATACCTGATCAACTTATAGAAAAGACCGTCTAACCAAAAGGTATCGAAATCCTTCTCCAAGTCAACCAGACATGCACCCGTACACTGATTTTTAGCTTTGTTCCATTGAATATCTGATACTAGTCTAGACGCGGCATGTGTGGTATCATGGCCCGCCTTAAAACCGAACTGATTTTCTGGAATAATATGTTTGTCCTCAGCCCATGTGGACAGAGCTCTATTGAGAACTTTCTAGAATACCTTGCTGATACTCGGAAGAAGACTAATTGACCGGAGATTTGCTGAACTGGAACCATCCTTACCTTTTTTAAAGAGAGGATGGACCACTGCCGTCTTCCAACGCACTGGATAATATGCATTATTCAGCGCATTGTTGAACAACGTGGTGTATATGTCCACCGCTTCCGAAGGGAGGTTTCGCAGCACAACATTGGGTATGCCGTCGACTCCTGCTGACTTCCTTTTCTTTGTTTTGTGAAAGATGTCCAAGAGGTCCATCTTAGAAACGACCAGGGTGTTATCCCCGTTTTGCTGGGCGATGACTGCATTTGCAGGTCGGTTGTCTTTGAACCTAGTGAAAACAGGATTCTCGGATCGCCAATGCGAGATCTCGTCTCTAAGATAGAAGTGTCCAACGAAGGCTCTATTCTCAAGGTCGTAATTCGGGCGAATGCACTCAATCACCTTATATACTCGCTCGAAAACAGCACCCACAGTCTCTACCTTCTCTTGAGCATCTTCCACTATAAAGTGGTCATCATCCAAGATGGCCTCATCCGGATATATCCCTATTATCAAAGTTAATTTTTTGTTCTCTGTCGTCCTTTGGAGTTTAATACCCTGAAGGTCATTTTGATCTTTTCTCCTAAAAATTTTATTTATTTCCGGAAACATACTCGGGTTGTTGGACTGTACAGCCCGAATTTTGTTGTTCCGAAAAGAGATATAGATATTCTGTAATTTTCTTTAATAAACTGTTGGAGATTTTTGATCTGTGACTTCAGAGTTCTAATCTCCAAATCGTGTCGGTCAGTAAACCTCTTGTGCAAGAATTTGAGTCTTGACAGGAGTCAACTTTTTTTTTGAAAAGTGCGTCTATTGTCGCGTTTCTATACATGTTCTTAGGGTCATGTTGCTTATATTTAGGAATTTTCCTGTCCATTGTACTACGGATTGCATCCTCCATACGTTGCAGGTACCCATCGATCTCAACGTTCGACAGATTCCTGTTGCATGGCGGCGCAATACCGTTCGAACGAAGTTCCCTTGAGAAGGCACCGGAAAAGCTGGGCCAACGTGTCTTACCGTAGTTGTAAGAGTGCGTCGGCACATACTCCTCCAAAAGGTCGTTCGGAAGCAGTATGACGGCGTCAAGTCCACAGTGGTCACTGTCGTACTCAACCATCGTCAAACAATTTTTTGTCCGTCGAAGAATGTCGTCGGTCAGTTTAAGTCTTGAGTCTAAAAGCAATAGATCCAAATAAGAGCCACTTCGAGGATATGAAGGCCTGTCAGTAGCCAGCAGATCGACTTTACACTCAATGCTGTGGAGCCCCAGCCAATTGAATAGCTGGGTCCCCCGTGGATTGGCTAATTGATTTCCCCAATCTTGGTGTTTAGCACTGTAATCACCGGCCAAAAGGAAATAGTTTTCTTCTTAGTTCAGTTTCAGACATCGAAAAAGTGTTTCAAGCTCTGTTATAAAACATGAATTTTGAGAAGCCTCCGGCGCATAGATCGCGACCACATACAAGCGCCTCCCCTGTTGGAGAGGGATGCATACGATACACGCTTCAAGCAACTGGAATCGGCGTAATTCACCACTATATATTAACTTATGAGCAATGCCCTTACGTATGAAGATCGCAACCCCACCCGCGAAAGTCGAGTTGGGTCGGTCCCTCCTTACGCTATTGTAATTATTATTCGTCAAATTGTGATGCTGGCTTAGCCTAGTTTCGCTAACCATACAAACATCGGGACGTTGGTCTTTTAACAACTCAGAGAAGTTGGCTCGACGTTCTATCCTAACTAGCAAATTCACATTCACGGCTAGGATCTTGAAAGGCCTTTCTGGCAGAGCGCCCGTTAACCCGAAAATTGCGCAAGCGAAGGCACTGCACGGTAGATTACATCCACCCTACGCGCCTGCTCACTTATTTGCCGTGATAGTTCACTCATTTGTGCCTGAATGACACGCAGAGCGACCATCACCTCTGACTCCCCAGTAGCAGACTTTGACACAGATGGCTGTGCAGCCGCTTTCTGAGGAGGCTGTACCGTTTTTCCAGCCCCCCACGCCATGCCATTTGGGCGTAGAAGACTTCGGGAACGACGGCCCTTGAAATTGGTCTGGCTGTTTGCCTTCCCTCATCCTTAGTTGCTGTTAGAGCAGCTTTTTTTGATTTTTTAATAATCTGGCATCGAGGACAACCCCGATAATTTGCAGGGTGCCCATCTCCACCACAGAGAACACACTTAAGTAGGGTCTTGTCTTCAACCCTTGTCTCACCGAGCTTACACTCTTTGTCATTGTGGTTCTCTCCACACTTGACGCACCTCGACTGCATTTGGCAGTTGAATGCGGCGTTCCCGAACCGTTGGCAACGAAGACATTGTAAAATGTCTCCGTGCCTGTTTAATTTTTCCCATCTTACCATCTGGTAGTCCAGGACGGAGATTTTCCTTAGACTCTCCAGACGGCTATTGGGTGATAGGGTGACGAGGAACATCAGCAATAGCCGCTTCTCCCGTCTTGCCTTGGCCGTGGTGAACGATTTGACCCCGATAAACTCGAGATCGTTGCCCGCCAACCTGCGGAGTTCAACTAAGAGCTCCTCTGGGTCAGAGGTAGGCTCTACCTCTTTCAATAGCATTGTTTTCGGTTTCTCCTCTTTAAGAGTGAAACTAAAATGCCCAAGCAACACACAAGCTCTTTAAGAGTTGTACCAAAAAATTACTCAGCACTTAACTTGGACTTAATTTATACTTAAGAATACTATTCCACTTATGTATCTATTAATAAGCTTTTTGTAGGTGGTTTTTCTTTTAGGTGTAACCAAAAACTCTTAAAGATATCTAAAACAATTCCTTGACAAGGGTTTTTCGTATGGACACTTTGCAGAACTTATTCAAAACCTTCTAAAGTAGCTTTTGCTCAGAGGTCGTTGAAAATCTGTCACTCACTCTTCTTAAAAAGTTTTAAAGTGATGTTGAAGTACTAACATTCCCCCGTAATTTTTTTATTGCACCGGCAGATACATAGATGGCTTTGATCGATCGTGTTTGTTTTCGATAGTAGGTACTATTGATTCCATATACAAACTGAAAATACAGTAGCGCGAAAGAGAAAACAATATTTTCAGTGAAAGTCATACGAAAAGTCAATGTGTGATGTGTGTGTATGGAATGGGTATAGCATTTGTAAGGTAATTAGTGGCACAGGGTGTATCTTTAAAAAGAATTTAGTTTTGGAAAAGAAATTCGGTTGTATGTTTGTTTTTATAATTTAGTCTGAGAGTATTTAGTGTGCCTTTAAAATTAGAATTTCGAGAGAAAAAAATGATTGCTGTTAAGGTTCGATCTGTAAAAGAACTATTCGAAAGGAAAAAAACTTAAACTTTTAATAAATATATCTTAAAGCCATATTTAAATATTGGAAAAAGATCCAAATAGCTTTCTATTTGGTGACAAAGTAAAAGCAACGCCTTTAGTTCTCGTTTAAATTCAAAAAAGGAGCACAAGTTAAAGTTTATTTTCAAGAGAAAGTGCCGATTCTAGTTAATACCCCAGTAACTTCAAATGGTGTTATTAAATACGAAAACGATTTATAAACATTTCAATGTCACAATTTTAAAACCTGATTGGTTAAAGTAAATGTGAACAGTACCTGAATTTTGTTTGTTAAAGTAAATGAAGTGAACTAACAGACCTAAAAAGCAAAAAAAAAAAAACAACAGAACACAGAACAGACCTAATAGCATTTAAGATTCCGGGCGAACAAAAATGTTCCGGGCGAAAAGCTGCTCATGTGAAACTCATAATAAGGCTGAATGTGAATATGTTCATTAAAAGTATCAACTTTGTATTTTACAGTTTGGTGTCTATGAGTGTGTTTCAGGAATTGGACAATAATAAGATATTAAATCAAGCATTTTTAGAAAAATATGCAATTCTGGTTTTTCCGTTTTTTAAATCCTTCCATTTTTTTAATTGCACAACTGGTTTAATAATTATATGCTTAAGTCGTTGTCTAGAAAGTCGCATCCAAAAAAGAAGAAAAATTATGATGCACAACAAAAGAAATGATACACCCTGTAGGACTAATTGTTGGGAAGACAACAGAAAAAAAAATAGTCGCCATGTTTATTTTTGCTTAATTTCAAAAATGTATTCTTAAAATGCAATAAATTGTAATGTTTCAGAAAAAACAGTAGTTTAAAACGTAAGGCTGAGCATTTATTTGTACAACAACACTTTAAGACACCTTTGACATACTTTTTTGCATCATTGTCAATCGATTTCGATTTTTTTTTTTTTTTTTGCCATTTATTCATAAAAACTTATTTTTTTGAAGGCGCATTTATTTTAAGGGAGGTATAATGTGTGACTTCAAAGTAAATCTTTTCTGGCACATCAAACCGACGTTTAAATAGCTGGAAATATGCATTTAATGTTTTGCTTTTATGGGAAAAATATCTACCTAGTCTTTGCCGAAAATAATCCACACATAATAATATATTCTTCTTTCATTCTATGTTTATTCCATTTCACAAATACTGTTTTCAATTCGTATTTGTGTAAAAGAGAAAGAAACTTATTCTTCAGTTGTTCTGAAACTTTTCTTCCCTATTCATTTCATTTGTCTCACTCAATCAGACACATATTTAAAACCTTTTAAGTACATCTTCTAAAGATCACCGAAAACCAGTGCTCTTTACCTGTTCTTGAAAAGAATAAATTAAGAACTCTTCAGTTCATGGAGTTGGCTCCTCCCCTTTGGTCCTTTTTTGGTCTTAACGACGTCTTATCGATTGGTTAAGGCGTGAAAACTCTTATAAAATCGACACTTTACGTACTAGATAAGAGGCAAATGTGTTCGGTGGATGTCTCTTTCAAAAACTTCCGAACGATCTTATGGGCACGAATGTTTTCACATTGGATCGCATGTCGATCTTGACCTAATCGTTTAATTTTAAATTTGTCGCCAATGGCGGACTTACATAAGTTTTTGGTGGCCTTCATCTCCATGTTGAGGGTATTTATGGGGGGCACTCTACTTTTTATGGTCTTCTTTGGTTGTTGTTGTTGTGGCTGCTTGTGCTGCTTTGCTTGCTGCTCCTGCTGATGTCTGGGGATCATTGTCGCGGCTTTTATAGCCGCGGTCCCTCGTGGCTGCTCATCGGTAGCAGTTTTTTTTTTACTTGTTTCAGCTTTTTTAGCTGAAGTCCCGCGTTGCTGCACGGGTGCAGTTTCTTTATTAGCAGCCTGTTTTGCTGCTGTTGACTGCTGTTTGGTTGCAGTTTTGCTTGCAGGTAATGCTTTATTTTGCTTTGGAGCATTTTCTTTCGACACAGACTGTTTTTGTCTTGCCTCGCTTTGATTTTTTCTGCCGGCCTCTTGCCTTGCCTTTATTTCATTTATCTCCTTACTAAACTGTTGTATTATTAACGTTAGTGATTGTACTCGCTTATCTTCATTTCTATTATTTTTTCTTCTTCGTCATCTGCTAGGGCAGCGAAAGAATTACCGCTCCCTGTATAGCGGCCTTCTCCACCGTTTGGTTCGTAATCATACGTTGTGTTTAGGCATTCCTCGCTATCAGAACTGCTTGTTGACATACTTTCAACCTCCTTCTCTTCTATCGCCTTTTGCTTGCGACGGACTAGATTTGGCTTCGCTTGAATGCCTCGCTTTCTCTTAGTTGCGGTTGTTGCCGCTGTTATTGTTGCGGTTGTTGCCGCTGTTATTGTTGCGGTTGTTGCCACTGCTGTGGTTGTTGTTGTTGCCAACCTCGCCTCACCAGATGTTGATGGACCTGATTTGTCCATCACATCAATTTTCTCCCTAATCTCTTTTAGTAATCGTTCACGTTCCTTCTGTTCCGCAATTTTGTTTAACCAAAAAAGTTAAACTTTTAGGTTCGCATGGGGGTCGATCCTGTGTCCTTCCACGCTGTAGTCGACTGCTTCAGTTTTAAATTCATTTTCATTGTTTCTTTCTTATAACTACTTACTTGCTAACAAAAATGTTTAAACTAGCTTACATAATAACTTAATTAACTTACTGACCCTAGGCGGGTACTCTAAATTACACAATAACTTATTTCTAATGCCTTTTGGCCTAGGGATAGAAGATACCTATTTCAAAATAAAACTATTATTAATAACTAAGAAAGTTTAAAAAACTTAGTTTCTTTGATCAATTTTTTGCTTTTTCTTAAAATTACTTACAACAAATTAAAACTACTTAAAACTAATTAAAACTACTTAAAAACTACTTGAAACTAGAGCAGCCACAGTGTTTTTTTTTTATTGGTTTTATATATTTTTTTTTTTTTTTTGTTTTTGTATTTTTTCTATTTTTGTGGATTTTGGTTCTGGTTTTATATTTTTTTTTTTTTTGGTTTTTGTATTTTTTCTATTTTTTTGGATTTTGGGACGCAGCTTGGTTTTTAAAATTTTTTTTTTTATTTTGATTTTTTACGATTTTTGTTGTGGTTTTCGATGCCGCTTTAAGTTTTTTTATTTTTTTTTTATTTTTGTGTTTTCTACTTTTTTTTTTGTTGTTGCTCAGACAACCACCAGAATAGTTCTGACGTTTTAATAACGTCCCGTCGATCGCGATCTGATACCGCCCTACTGAACCGGAGGAGCTCTTCAACTTCTCCGCCTACTGCGGTGACGTCCCAGCCATAAAGGAGCCGTTGTTCTACGGACTTACGACAGACGTGGTAGATTAACGGAACCGCCAATCTGTCCTGTATCAAACCTATCATGTCAAAATAGAGGAAAGCCTCCGGTGGGACAAATCCACTGAAACGTGTTCTCTCCATATATTCTATGTTGGGGTAGTAAACCCCAAATATCAGGCCATTGTTCGAAGTCATCGCCCTTGCAGTGTGACCCCGAGTCAGTTTTATCATGAAGTTGTCGATTCTATTTATTTGAGCCTCGTTTCTTTATTTCGTGAAAGATGTCCAAGAGGTCCATCTTAGAAACTTAGTAGTCGACTGCTTTACCACCTAGGCTACTGCCTTTAATGAAAAACACTGCTTCTAATACTTATTTAAACACACCGAACTAAATTGAATACTGCCAAAGTCACCAACACATCTGCTTGCTTTCGCAGTTGATGAACGACTAAGGCGGACATGCTATCCATCACACCACGGGAACCACCTGTGTGTCCACTCTCTTGAGTGAAATTAACAAATAACGTTTCAAAGCTCAATACACCTTGTGAAAAAAACCATACATGTATAATATATATATATTCTTTCCTTTTTCCCTTTTTGAATTGTTAAATATTCATTAAATATCTCGATTCTGTCAACAAAATTCGGCCGATTCATTGACCTTGGATACAGCCCAATGGTTCGAGCCCACTTCGACAATTTAATATTTAATATTTCTCAAACTATTCGCTTTTTAAATTCGCACCTCTTCTTGTATGCGTTCATTGTTTTATAAGTTACACTCACACAAAAGGGCGGATATGTTGGGCTTTTGTTTCCGACTTCTGAAAGTTGATTTTCAACTTCCAGTCATCGCAATATTGCTGAATCTTATCGAAGTCACGCTGCAAAAGTAATCTGATGACCTCTATCTTTGGACCTGTTCTGTACGCTATTAGGTCGTCGGCGTACGCTATAGCATGGTGAAGAGAACCAATTAGATCGCCGGTGAAAATGCTAAACAAAATAGGCGAATTAATCGCCCCCTGTTGTAAAGTTCTGGTAGAAGTTATATTTCAACTTTTCACCACAAACGTTCTACCATGAAGCATGTCATTTAGAATATATAGCAGTGGTTTACTCATGCCATACCTGATCACCTTATAGAGAAGACCGTCTAACCAAAAGGTATCGAAAGCCTTCTCCAAGTCAACCAGACACGCACCCGTACACTGCTTTTTAGCTTTGTTCCATTGAATATCAGATACTAGTTTAGACGCAGCATGTATGGTATCATGGCCCGCCTTAAAACCGAACTGATTTTCGGGAATAATATGTTTGTCCTCAGCCCATGTGGACAGAGCTCTATTGAGAACTTTCTCGAATACTTTGCTGATACTCGGAAGAAGACTAATTGACCGGAGATTTGCTGGATTGGAACCATCCTTCCCTTTTTTAAGGAGAGGATGGACCACTGCCGTCTTCCAACGCACTGGATAATATGCGTTACTCAGCGCATTGTTGAACAACGTGGTGTATATGTCCACCGCTTCCAAAGGGAGGTTTCGCAGCACAACATTGGGTATGCCGTCGACTCCTGCTGACTTCTTTTTCTTTATTTTGTGAAAGATGTCCAAAGGTCCATCTTAGAAACCTAGTAGTCGACTGCTTTACCACCTAGGCTACTGCCTTTGATGAAAAACTCTGCTTCTAATACTTATTTAAACACACCGAACTAAATTGAATACTGCCAAAGTCACCAACACATTTGCTTGCTTTCGCAGTTGATGAACGACTGAGGCGGACATGCTATCCATCACACCACGGGTACCACCTGTTTGTCCACTCTCTTGAGTGAAATTAACAAATAACGTTTCAAAGCTCAATACACCTTGTGAAAAAAAAACTATACATGTATATATATATATATTCTTTCCTTTTTCCCTTTTTGAATTGTTAAATATTCATTAAATATCTCGATTCTGTCAACAAAATTCGGCCGATTCATTGACCTTGGATACAGCCCAATGGTTCGAGCCCACTTCGACAGTTTAATATTTAATATTTCTCAAACAATTTGCTTCTTAAATTCGCACCTCTTCTTGTATGCGTTCATTGTTTTATACGTTATACTCACACAAAAGGGCGGATATGTTGGGCCAAAACAAGAAATAATCGTAGGGGAGGGGGTTCTATCTCCCTCCGTTTAAGGGAGGGGTAGATTTATAAAATATATAACGGAGTTAGTTTCTTAAAAAAAATATTAGAAATCAACTACATAATTTAATGAATATATACAATACTGTTTTTGAAAGTTAAAACTGTTTTACTTGTTCAGTTAACCCTTTTTTGCTCAGAGAACAAAGTCCAATCATGAGGAAAGCCCACAAAACTCAGTTTTCTGGAGAAGTTCAGTTTTCTGTGTTTGACTCAAAACTAACAAAAGCATTGATTTATTAAAAAATTACTCTTCAAGACGCTAATTTTTGTTAAAATTTTATTTTTTTTTTGAAATTTTCCTCATAACTGCAAGTTCTACGACTAAAGATAAAATTATTTCAACCTTTCATTTCCATCACAAAACTCGCAGTTAAAGAGAATAATAATGAAATAATGAATAACTTTATCTTTAGAATTTTGCAGTTAGAAACATAATGACTGTAAATTCGCGTCCGAATAAAATAAATTTATTATAAAAAAAAACTAAAAACATCTTCAAAATCGCACGAGCTCTGGCAGCACCAGGAGAGAGTAGATTTCCAACTGAAACGACTGCAATTGGTTCTCTTTGAGAAATTTCTTAAACATTCGGTGTAAGGTGTAACACTAACTACACCGCATTTTATTCACTCATACCTATTACTCAAAATGCGGTGTGGAGCTACAAAAAAAGTAGGTATTTGGTTCTCTCCAAAAACACCAACTAGACCGTGGGTGCATATAGAAACGTCCAATATTCTAAGCGAGACATGTACGAGTAGGTACCGTTGTATATAGGTACATTTCTTCTGCCCTGGGATATTTTATTCATCGTGTTTATAAAAAAAACATTTACATATCACACCTAAGCAATTTACTCCACTATCTTAAAAAATCTTTGATAAATAATAAATACCTAATAATAACTGAAATATTGCATTGTATTACACTTTGTATTGGAAAACCGAAATGTGGGAGGCTTTTTCTATGTAATCAAAATTAAATCATATTTAAAAGAGCTAAACAATTTCTCAATAATTTAGACTACTTTACTAACTACATTATGTATATGTATGATACGAAAGTGCTATCACGTGGCTGACATGCATCATAAACACCCCAGATGAGTTGTATATACATATCAGTAGGATGTTGCATGTGATTCGATGTAGCTTTTAAGCATGCAGCTCTATTGCTCTTAAATATCATGCGCACGCAAAAAAGCTCTTTTTATGTTATTTTTTCTCAATTTTAGTTAGACTTACCCAACTTTTAGATTTCTTTTACTATTTCCTTATCCTTACGTTTTTGGGTCAAATAAAGCAACATTGAAAAAGAGCATTATTTGCAGTTAAAAGCTCCTTTAAAGCCATAAATTGAGGAAAACAAAACAAATTTATATTATCCTTTGAACACTTTTTCTCCAGATACCTATAATACAGCACTTTCCGTAGGAAAAGTGTTAATATTCAATAAATAAAGAGGATTATTTTGCAAAATCAGCCTATTCACTGAACTTTTCCTAGGAATATATCTCTTGTTGGGTGTGTACATTGTGCTGCTAGTTGATTTTTGACCAAATGCGTGTCCATTTCGAAATGGCGCAATATTTATTATCAAGTGAAATTTAAATAAAAATGTTCGTACTTACATGTATATAACTTCATCGTAAATGTGTATATTCTTGTCCAGTTTTCTGTGTATCCATTTTTCGATTAATAACGATTCGATGAGCAGTGTATTTGAAAAATATCTGACCTCCGTTGAACTTCTATAGAAAAATATAACAAATAAAAGAGACTTCATCAAAAACCGTTACATTCTTATTTAAAAAAAACGTATATATTTAACTCATATATTTTTTATTCTCGGATCACCCTTTTCAAAACAGATAATGACAAAATGAGTAATTCTTATAGTAGTGACAGTTAAAATGCATTATGCAAAAGAACCACTTGAATTATAGAAGGTCCTATTAAACAGTATTACATATAGGTACATATTCTCTTTTTCTCTCATCATCATCATCCCTCCAGTTTTTTTTACTTTCCTTTTTGTGTACCTATTCTATTAAAAAAGACATCTGATTTTGTAATGTAGGTCGCTTGATTGTAGTACGGACTACGGATATTTGTTATAGAATGGAAAGATGTGCATTATAACTAGTAAAAATAGTAATATGGTTTCCGAAAATATCTCTAGAGTAAAATTGAATCCATCTTCTCGTTGTGTTAATCTGTGAGTAAATTGTTTCTTACGTAGGAAGTGTTAGTGTGAGCAAGTGTTACTGCATATATTTACGAGTTGTATCTGTGTCTGCGGTGGTTTCCCAACCACTACTACTCAAAGCGAAGTGAACGTGTTATTTCAGCGGATGTGGATCTTTTTACTGTACACGTTATGTACGAATCTAATCTGGTAAGATTTAAAGAGGCTTGTTTTCGTTTATTGAAATATAAAGTATCTATCTATCTATCTATCACTATCTAAAAAGTATCAAAAGAAAATCTACCTTTTGGTTTCGACTTTTAAAGTACTATTTGAATTTTTTTGTCTAAATTGCAAGAATACATAGGTATGTCCCTAAAAATATAATTCGATCCAAGCAAAATACTTCAAGTTATTGGCTTACTGATTTCCTGCCCTCAAACTTTAACAGCTGCGAACGCTACGCTAAATTTGAAACGCGTTTTCTCAAAACAACTTTTCAAAGTACCTAATTTAAAAACTACTTTACCGATTTATTTCAAACTTTGTATACATTTTCTAGATATAAAATACCTTACATTTTGTTTAGAATTTTTTTTTGCATTAAGAGTTTTTCCTTAATGTTTCCTTATAGAGGAATTTTTGGTTTAAACTATCAATTAACTTAATACTGTAACCAAAAATTTTTGAATGGAAGCCAAAATTAGCGTAAAATATTAGAAGCATGATTTAATAATGACTAAACTAAATTTTAACAGTTTTTTAATTTATAATAATTTCCGGCCAAGTTGCAATGAGCACCGCAAAACGTTTTTTTGCCAAGGGCGTATGGTGGTTGTGAGTGTACTATTCTGGAAGGCTCTGACTGGTGTCAACTTGGCGGCCGGCGTGGCGCCCAGGTGTTGCAACTTATAGTACCCGTCAATTGTGCTTACTATACCTTCACGCGGTAAGCACTGGGCACTGGGATGCTTCGTCCGGAAGAAATGAACTGTGATCAACACTATAGTGCGAGTAATGACTGACTGTCTTAATCTCAGTGTCTACCAGAGCTCTTCGGAAATGTATATTATATATATTTTGAGTTATCACGCTAAATGCCCTTCCTTACTATCGAAAATACCAATATACGCACCATTAAGGGTTTTACGTCCAAAAGATTTGCTTTTTGAACAAACACAGGACAAATTATGGTTCAAATGAACCCATTTGTAGATGTATGAGACATTTCAATGAAGTTTGCCAAAATGTAGACCTAAGCTGGAGGAAAGATATGTTCAAATCAAAACTTTTGTTAATTTTTATATTTTGATAATTTGTTTTTATTTTTTTATAAAATATTTATTTGTATTGAATTTTCTTATTACTCTAAATACTGTCTTTAATCACAATAATCTTAATCTGTTAGCATATGCTTGTAGATAATTAAATAAATAAATAAATGTCCCAGAGGATGAACTCGAATGACAGAATCAACGGTGCACTTCAGCAGTCAAAAAAGCAGAAACACCTGAAGGAGCTACTCCAACATATTTGGCTTAAGGGTCTTTCAGCCAATTTTAATACTAGGACAGGGTATTGAAGTAGAGATGGTGGCGGATGAGCTTCTGGTGAGCCAACGGCAGCTCTCATACCCCTACAGCAGAGTACTGACACTGGATATTCCAGCCATTTATGTCCAAAGAGATCTTAAAAGGACCTCGCCCTCCAGGTTGGAGGTTGTGCGTAAGGTAAACTACCCAACCACGTAAAAAACATCTGGTTCCGAAACAACCAATAACCTCGGATAACGATAATCATTTCAAAGCTGACGACCCATAAGCAAACGGAAAAACTACAAAGACCTACGGATCTGCACGTGGAACGTAAGATCTCTCAACGGATTTGGTGCAGCTGGAGAACTAGCGGACGCCCTGGACTGATGCAATGCAGACAAAACCCCCTTCCAAGAAGTGCGAAAGAGAGGAACGTGCATAAAGAAGATGAAAAACTGCGACATCTACTATGGCGACCGTTACAGACGGCAGAAACAGCGCTTGTTTGGCGGATTTGACGTCAAAGGAAGGTTAGGTTAGGTTAGGTTAGGTTTAGATGTCGTAAGGAAAACAAACTGACACACTTAGACCAATATTAAGTGCATTGTGATACCATAGAAATTATGCGATTGAGTGCCTCACTTAGCAAAACCATTTGGAGCTTTTAATAAAGCGAAGGAGATGCAGCGAATCTGTGTTCGCCAGATCGCTTGGATCATCAAGAAAATATTTCACTAGATTCCGTTTTCTTTTAAAAGAGAGTGCAGGACATGAGCAGAGGAGGTGTGGGACTGTCTCTTTTTTTTGTGTTTATTTATTCACTTAAGGTTTATTTCAAGTTTGATAGCTTAAATAAACTTAAAAGCTATGGGTTCTCCAATATAGATAGGTATGTATAATTTTATATATTTATATTTTTTTTTTAAGTAAAAGACCTTTACAGTTCGCAATACATGTTTTCTGTGTTTAGTATATAGTTTTCTATTATAATTTTCTGTTTTTTTTCCAATGTTACATTGACTATTTATAAATTTGTTGTTTTTTTTCGTTGATAGGAGAAATTGTGAAAAACCTATAAGATGACTGTCGCTTTATTTTATGAAGGGGAGAGTACGATAACTTTGGCGACAAAAAATAAAAACGGTTTTTGGTGGAGGGGTTCAATACAAGCATTTTTTACTGTGGGAGGGGGGTCTATCTCCCCCCGTTTAGGCGGTAGGGGCAATTTTATAAAAATTTACTTAAAATCTAAATAAAATTATTGTAGAACAACGGGGAAACTTAAAAATACAATTTATACTTTTTATGGAAGCCAGCACTTTATAATAAATTTTAAATGAAGTGATTTCAATTTTTAGTTTTTGAAATAACTGACTTCAAAGTCAAAATTTAGGAAAAAAAAATTTGAAAAAATCACTTTGAGTATTATGTTTCTCCAGATTACAAAAAAAAATTTGATGTAGTTAGTTGCTTTAATAAATTTTTTATCAAACGCTGTAAACTACTTTTTTCTATGTCTAATATTTTTTGAGATAATTGAAAAATAGTCAAACTATTGAAGTATGCAATATTTTCAAAAAATTATGGAAATACGTACGAATTTACAATAATGTTAGGAAGTGAAAGTATAAAACTTCATCAGACAGGTGCTTATGTGCAATTAATTTCCGTATGCAACAACTTTCCGCATGGACTGCTTCGCGGGGGCTCATTATTTTAACCCTTTTTCCGCAGGGTTAAGCTGCTCATGCTAAATATTTATTTATTTAACCAAAATAGCTTACAAAGTAAATTCATAAGAAATTTATACGGAAGACATCAGGGCAACAAGACCATAGATGTCGTTTGGATAGAAAAAGTTGTAATGTTCATATATCTTTAAATAAATTATGTAAGGTTGTGGCTTCTTTGATGCGCAGGAATGTTTTGATATCAGTTGGATTAAGGATTTCGGCTATTTTTACTTGCGATTATAGGTACTATAAGGCAAGTCTTGCAATCGTGCCGGAAAAAAATTTTGAGATAACAATTAAACATGGCATTACGATCATAGAGAATACAAAAAAAGTGGGTCCTGCAATTCTGTCTGTCTGTCTGTCTGTCTGTCTGTCTGTCTGTCTGTGTGTCTGTGTGTCTGTCTGTCTGGATGTATATGATTCTACAGCCTGAACCACTGGACCGATTTTCTTAAAATTTTGCAGTTAGGGTATGTGGGGTAGCCTACAGAGGGGTTTTTGGAATTGAGTCTCTAGGTCTTGAAATAACGGTACCTGCCATACAACCGATATGATAATACCTATTTTTCTCGAAAACGGCTCCAACGATTTCAATAAAATTTTGTGTGTAGAATTAATTTTTGATTATATTTCTCATGATGTAAAAAAAAAATTTTGGAAAAGTTTAAAAACGGTACCTCCCATAGTACCGTTTTTTTCAAAACCGACTTTCTCGTTAATGGCTTGCACGATGTTTACGAAATTTTGTATTTTAGAAGTTTTAAGTTGTTTAAGGAAAACTGCATAACAAGATTTGAAAAATTTTAATTTTTGAAATTTAAAAAAAAAATTTAAAAAAATGTAGATTTTTTGAAATAACTTCAAAACCATAACTTAGATTTTTCTAAAATTTTTTGTCACATTAACTATTGCTAAGATCTTAAATTTTGCATACTTGAATTTTACAAAACTTTTTAAAAAAAAAATGTAAAATAAAAAACCGTTATTTTTAAAACTGGTCCAACGATTTTGATAAAATTTTTAGCGTTTATATGTATTAGAAATTGCAAAAGAATGGCGTTTTTAGATTTTCGCTTGAGACCTTTGGAATATTTTATTGAATTTTTTTCAATATTTTTCGTGATTTAATAAAATTTTCCTAATTAATGTATAGTTGGCAACCCTGTACCACCAAATATATTATAAAGAGCGAACACCAAAACCTTTTACTCAGCCCTAAGATTTTGATATCGTTTTTAGAACACAATCGCAAGTTCGTGCGACCCAGTCGTGCCCATTTTTTTCTTCATATCTTCGTTCGGTGGAATTGGTATTAGTGGTTAGGCGTGAAATTGGACAAACGGCCAGGATATGCCAAACTGAGAGAACCTCTCTACAAAGAGTACACTCTTCCGGAGGGTCGTTGGTATAATAGTGTCGACTGGAAAAGTAAGTTTTTCCCACTCTTATCCGAAATATGGTGATGCATTCTCCTCTGCTTAGTGTTTTATTATATGGTATACGGAGATGGGTTGGGTGGTGTAGTCGAAGTAAGTTTTGTTCTCCAAACTATGATCTTTCTAGTTCCCCATTTACTTTTGATATGAAGATTTTTCTTATCAGTTGAGGTATCAAAGGTAGTTCTTTTATGTAAGGGTAATTGACTGCTTCTTTCGCTGCCTTATCTGCGGCCTCATTTCCTTTAATACCCACATGTCCTGGTGTCCATGCTATCGTTATTCTTGCGTTGTTATGGAGGATGCTCCGGATATTGTTCAGTGTCGAACAGTTATTTTTTGCACTTTGAATTCCAGTAAGGATGCTTAAATTGTCAGTGAAGATCAATGTTTTTACTGCAGATGTTTGCGCAATTACCAGGGCTTTTAACAACGCTGTCACCTCAGCAATATAGCTACCGGCTTCGTCTGGTATAATTCCCTGAATAGTGTTGACCTCTTCGTTATAAGCGTTCATTTCGATGACTTGTTGTTGTCCCTAAAGGATCCGTCAGTGTATAGCGTTCTAATGGGCTTAATGGTATCTAGTAGCTCGCGGTGAAGAATAAGGTAAGTTTGATTTGAGGTGCTCTGTTTTTTTTGCAAAGAGAGACTGGTGTCGATGGGCAGTAGGTGTCTTTTCCAAGGAGGAGGGGATAAGGTGTTCGGGTTTTCTGGTACTTCTGAAGGGATGAATCCATGATTCCTCGCCAAATTAACAATTTTATTGAGTGAAGAAGTTGAATTTATATTGTTTTGTTTCTTCATGGACAAAGTTTGTTGTGCTGATTGGAATAGAGGATGAAACCGGTCTATGAGCGCTTTGCTTATCAGATTCCCTGCCCTTTTTTTGACCAAGTCTGGTAATGGAGTTATACCCTGCTTCTATTCTAAGGGATTCGATTGGTGTTGTCTTGAGGGCACCTGTAGCAGTCCTGTAGCTAAATATGAAAATAGTATGTGTTTTTGACTTTTATTGGGTATTTTAATTTGTTTGGTTTATTATCAAAAACACATACTATTGATAGTATTTATAATTTTTTTCAACGGGTCTGTAATTGAATATGTTGAGACTGCAAAAAATCTTGGAATGATTTTTAATAGAAACCTAACTTGGGATACACTCATTAATACGTCTGTGGGAAAAGTATATGGAGTGCTCCGCAATTTGTGGGCCACGCATCACTTTACCCCGCTAAGAACTAAGCTTATGCTTGCTAAAACCTTGGTTATACCAATACTTACATATGGGTGTGAGATTTTCTGCAACCCTGAAAGTCGAAGCCGAAGAAAGCTAAACGTTGCTTACAACAGTATAGCAAGATATATAATTATATATATACGGTGTAATGACCCATTACATTTTCGCCTCCACAAACCAAATACAACATCCAGATAAACCACCAACAACACCGATGCCATTGGAAATTTTGCATGTACCAACACAGGCAACGATAAGGGTGATAAAACATATAACAACAACATCACCAGCAGCTTACCAATGACTCCACGTGGAGTCATATTTCATTTACCTATACAGCTCACATTCACTTACTACCAAAAGGTGTATAAGGGAACCATTGAAATACATGAAAATCAGTTCAAGTCCCGGCAGTGGACAAGTGAGGAACTCATTGTAGTACTCAAGTAAGAGTAGCATTCTGGAGTTCAAGTCCCGGCAGTGGACAAGTAAGGAACTCATCATAGTAGGATTCCGGTACCGGCAGCGCAGAAGCAGAGTTCAGGAAGCAAGACTGGGTGAGTAATTAGTGTCCAACGCTAACTCGTTGTGAATTTATAGTGTCCAACGCTACCTCGTTGTGAATTTATAGTGTCCAACGCTACCTCGTTGTGAATACATAGTGTCCAACGCTACCTCGTTGTGAATTTATAGTGTCCAACGCTACCTCGTTGTGAATTTATAGTGTCCAACGCTACCTCGTTGTGAATCCATAGTGTCCAACGCTACCTCGTTGTGAATCCATAGTGTCCAACGCTACCTCGTTGTGAATTTATAGTGTCCAACGCTACCTCGTTGTGAATTTATAGTGTCCAACGCTACCTCGTTGTGAATCCATAGTGTCCAACGCTACCTCGTTTTGAATTTATAGTGTCCAACGCTACCTCGTTGTGAATCCATAGTGTCCAACGCTACCTCGTTGTGAATTTATAGTGTCCAACGCTACCTCGTTGTGAATTTATAGTGTCCAACGCTACCTCGTTGTGAATCCATAGTGTCCAACGCTACCTCGTTGTGAATTTATAGTGTCCAACGCTACCTCGTTGTGAATTCATAGTGTCCAACGCTACCTCGTTGTGAATTTATAGTGTCCAACGCTACCTCGTTGTGAATTTATAGTGTCCAACGCTACCTCGTTGTGAATTTATAGTGTCCAACGCTCCCTCGTTGTGAATTCATAGTGTCCAACGCTACCCCGTTGTGAATTTATAGTGTCCAACGCTACCTCGTTGTGAATTTATAGTGTCCAACGCTACCTCGTTGTGAATTCATAGTGTCCAACGCTACCTCGTTGTGAATTTATAGTGTCCAACGCTACCTCGTTGTGAATTTATAGTGTCCAACGCTACCTCGTTGTGAATTCATAGTGTCAAACGCTACCTCGTTGTGAATTTATAGTGTCCAACGCTACCTCGTTGTGAATTTATAGTGTCCAACGCTACCTCGTTGTGAATCCATAGTGTCCAACGCTACCTCGTTGTTAATCCATAGTGTCCAACGCTACCTCGTTGTGAATTTATAGTGTCCAACGCTACCTCGTTGTGAATTTATAGTGTCCAACGCTACCTCGTTGTGAATTTATAGTGTCCAACGCTACCTCGTTGTGAATCCATAGTGTCCAACGCTACCTCGTTGTGAATCCATAGTGTCCAACGCTACCTCGTTGTGAATTTATAGTGGCTCCTGCTACCTCAGAGCAACCATTAATACCCTCTTCCAAGTATCTTTACAGAAGCTACTCTATCCAGGGAGAGGTACCAAGAAAACCCAGCGTTACTCAAAATCCGAGCCCTAGAATTGGAAGCCTCTAGACCCAGACAGGCAACCGTAATCCAAGCCCAAGAGCTGGAAGCACATAACCCAGATAACCGTAATCCCAGTGGCCCAAGACCAATCCAGGACAGGAAGTCTTCATTCGACTGGCACCAGGACGAATCCAAGAATCTGGTCGTGAATCCCGGACTAGCCCCATCCCTGCCGAACCCCAAGTGAAACTTCACCAGAAGAGGCGTGGAATATACCCTCATAAATACAGAATGCGAAATAGAAATATGAATTAAAATTATAAAACATTGTATGAAATGTATTAAACCAAAAACTATTTATAATATCGGAAATAAACTAGCTTCAATAATCTAAAGTTTTACTGCTTCTTTAGAAGACTCTGGATCCGCTGAGCATACCTCAGCCTTTGACAAAAAGCATCCTCACAAATGGCGCCCGAGCAGGGACTTCTTTGAAGTTGGTTAACCGATTTACCGACCGAACGTTCCAGAAGGATCAACTTGCTTAGAAGTCCATACCGACCGACCCGTATTACACCGAATAAAGATTGACCCAGTCAGAGCAGTTATTTCTTATCCAGATTTACCGACCTACCGACCGTTCCAGAAGAAATAACTCTCTGAGGGATCATCCCGACCGACCTGTCATACACCGAGGATACCAACCGATCAAAACCCAGAGGAAACTGGAATAATAGAACTGCTGCCATATTTGGAACTGAGCATCATAATCCTACATATAATCAAGGTCTTCACCAGATAGCAACTATCTTAATGCCTCAACCAGATTTTATAAATAAGCGGAGTCCGAACCGAAGCAGAAGGAAACCGAAAAAGCCTACAACATCCAATCGATTTACCCGTTCGTGGGCACGGTATAATAAACGCTGCATACAACATTCGCATACCGAAACGGTTGAGATGGATTCATCAGAAAACCAAGTAGGGCCAGAACAAAGCATACCGAGACATCCAAATACCAAACCCTCCAATGAAAGTAGGGTATTTATACCGATTAAAGTTGAGGAAAAGACTTTCAACGCGTTAGTTGATACCAGTTCTACGAATTCCTTTGTCGGTCCAGTACTAAGAGATGAGCTAAGAGCTCTGGAAGTTCCTGTGTGTTACCAGGAACGTGAAACTCATTTAGCCAACGGAAGTCGCACCACTACCACAGAGCACTGTTTGGCCACTTTTAGTCTTAAAGGATGTTTGGTTCAAGAAGAAGTCGCATTTTTACCAGAATTAACCAGTGATACGATCCTTGGAATGGATATATTGGGCGGAAATTTTTTTTCCACAAGTCTTGCAGGACAGCCACTCGTGAAGAGAAGATCGCAACGCCCTGGACCTGAGCCCCCGCCCTTCCGAGATTAAGGTTGTAGCTTTTCAGCTACATTTCCCTCCATCACCCGCAGGCCACCAGTCAAGACGAGAAGGTTCTCGTCTCCGTAAGAAAGGAGGGAGTGTAATGACCCATTACATTTTCGCCTCCACAAACCAAATACAACATCCAGATAAACCACCAACAACACCGATGCCATTGGAAATTTTGCATGTACCAACACAGGCAACGATAAGGGTGATAAAACATATAACAACAACATCACCAGCAGCTTACCAATGACTCCACGTGGAGTCATATTTCATTAACCTATACAGCTCACATTCACTTACTACCAAAAGGTGTATAAGGGAACCATTGAAATACATGAAAATCAGTTTTTCTTGGACGTTGAGAAGGCATTTGACAGTGTCTGGATAAACGGACTTATCCACAAACTAACCATTTTACGCTTTCCAGGTTCATTAATTAAAATTTTGTTTAATTTTCTTCATTCCAGGTCTTTCTACGTGCAAGTAGACAACACCGTATCTTCAACCAGACCCATCCGAGCAGGGGTTGCTCAAGGATCGAAGCTAGGTCCCTTCCTATACAGCATCTTCACCTCCGACCAACCTCAACCAGAAAGCGCCACCAACCTTCTCTTTGCGGATGACTCACTGACCTACGCGCACTCACTGTCACCTGTGATCGCTGCTCGTAGAGTTGAAGACCACGTAAAGAAGCTCTTCGAGTTCTACAATCGATGGGGAATCAAAATAAATTCAGCGAAATCCGAGCTAATTTGCATAAGAAGACCAACACAAGGACGGAGACGTTCGAGATCAGCCACAAACTGCCACAACATCTGCGTAAACCTTCCCGACGGTACACAACTCAGGCCGAAAAAGCAGGTCAAGTATCTAGGAGTCCATTTCAACGAATTGATGCGTTTCAACCCGCACGCCACTGCAGTCGTCAAAAAAGCTAACTTTGCTTTTCATCGCGTCCATCCGCTGATGCGCAAAAGAAATGGACTCAGCCAAAATACAAAACTGTTGCTGTACAAGCAGCTAATACGACCTGTAATCACCTACTGCTTTCCCGTCTGGTTCACAATATCCAAGACGAAAATGCAAAAACTGGCTGTATTCGAGAGGAAGGTTCTGCGCATATGCACAGGGCTTGGCTACGATCCGATGCGCAGGAAAAACGTCAGCAACAGAAAGCTCTATGAAGAAGCAAGGGTCATCCCCATAGACAAATACTTGGTGCAATCTGGAAGACGCATACTGGAAAACCTGGCCAACCATCCGAACCCCTTAGTAAGAAGGATAACAGAAGAAGATCGACACCCGGACCCGAGATACATCGATGCGATGACACTGATGGAAGACGACACATTCATCAACGATGAGGCAATGGCTTTCTACGCTGAGGCAGCGTCAACCCACCACCGTGGCTAGCTGCCCCATCACCACATCACCCGCCCCGCCCAATCCAACTCCTACACCACCATCCTCCACCACCACCACCTCCACCACAACTAACCCCAAGGACAACAGGAACTGAACACTCCTACAGTTATATAAATCTAACAAATTATTACTTTTTTTAATAACCATTAACTTAAGCTTTACCCTTAATCTAAATAACCGACAATGTATATCGTTAGGCCCCTTATGTGCCAACACAGCAAAATTAATCATATTATTAAGAAACGTATTATATTTAAGTATCAATTGTATATATCCTTTTGTTCAATAAAAATCGTTAATCGTTAATCGTTATGAAAATCAGTTCAAGTCCCGGCAGTGGACAAGTGAGGAACTCATTGTAGTACTCAAGTAAGAGTAGCATTCTGGAGTTCAAGTCCCGGCAGTGGACAAGTAAGGAACTCATCATAGTCATCATAGTAGGATTCCGGTACCGGCAGCGCAGAAGCAGAGTTCAGGAAGCAAGACTGGGTGAGTAATTAGTGTCCAACGCTAACTCGTTGTGAATTTATAGTGTCCAACGCTACCTCGTTGTGAATTTATAGTGTCCAACGCTACCTCGTTGTGAATACATAGTGTCCAACGCTACCTCGTTGTGAATTTATAGTGTCCAACGCTACCTCGTTGTGAATTTATAGTGTCCAACGCTACCTCGTTGTGAATCCATAGTGTCCAACGCTACCTCGTTGTGAATTTATAGTGTCCAACGCTACCTCGTTGTGAATCCATAGTGTCCAACGCTACCTCGTTGTGAATTTATAGTGTCCAACGCTACCTCGTTGTGAATTCATAGTGTCCAACGCTACCTCGTTGTGAATTTATAGTGTCCAACGCTACCTCGTTGTGAATTTATAGTGTCCAACGCTACCTCGTTGTGAATTTATAGTGTCCAACGCTACCTCGTTGTGAATTCATAGTGTCCAACGCTACCTCGTTGTGAATTTATAGTGTCCAACGCTACCTCGTTGTGAATTTATAGTGTCCAACGCTACCTCGTTGTGAATTCATAGTGTCCAACGCTACCTCGTTGTGAATTTATAGTGTCCAACGCTACCTCGTTGTGAATTTATAGTGTCCAACGCTACCTCGTTGTGAATTCATAGTGTCCAACGCTACCTCGTTGTGAATTTATAGTGTCCAACGCTACCTCGTTGTGAATTTATAGTGTCCAACGCTACCTCGTTGTGAATCCATAGTGTCCAACGCTACCTCGTTGTGAATCCATAGTGTCCAACGCTACCTCGTTGTGAATTTATAGTGTCCAACGCTACCTCGTTGTGAATTTATAGTGTCCAACGCTACCTCGTTGTGAATTTATAGTGTCCAACGCTACCTCGTTGTGAATCCATAGTGTCCAACGCTACCTCGTTGTGAATCCATAGTGTCCAACGCTACCTCGTTGTGAATTTATAGTGGCTCCTGCTACCTCAGAGCAACCATTAATACCCTCTTCCAAGTATCTTTACAGAAGCTACTCTATCCAGGGAGAGGTACCAAGAAAACCCAGCGTTACTCAAAATCCGAGCCCTAGAATTGGAAGCCTCTAGACCCAGACAGGCAACCGTAATCCAAGCCCAAGAGCTGGAAGCACATAACCCAGATAACCGTAATCCCAGTGGCCCAAGACCAATCCAGGACAGGAAGTCTTCATTCGACTGGCACCAGGACGAATCCAAGAATCTGGTCGTGAATCCCGGACTAGCCCCATCCCTGCCGAACCCCAAGTGAAACTTCACCAGAAGAGGCGTGGAATATACCCTCATAAATACAGAATGCGAAATAGAAATATGAATTAAAATTATAAAACATTGTATGAAATGTATTAAACCAAAAACTATTTATAATATCGGAAATAAACTAGCTTCAATAATCTAAAGTTTTGCTGCTTCTTTAGAAGACTCTGGATCCGCTGAGCATACCTCAGCCTTTGACAAAAAGCATCCTCACAACGGTCTTAAGAGATATGATAGGATATCATTTTATTCAAATTCAATATATAATTTAACACTTGATAATCTTAAGAACCCTTATTTTACTGCACAAGATAATTCAGACACATCAACCTTCATATCTTTATAAAAGATTGCAAATATCTTCATCTATTAGGTCGCATCAATTTATTCAATTTCGGTTTACATGCCTAACACCTGAACGCCAGTTCTTCATTAATGCTACTCGCCTATGGAATAACCTCTCTTGTAATATGAGGCGAATTTGAAACTACCGGGGTTTCAAAACTTAATGGCACATACACATACATCTATTGGAATGAAATGTTAATTTGAATGTTTTTGATCAAATGTTAATTAAAAATAACTCTTAACCGCTTTTAATCAACTAATTGTTTATTATGTTGGCTTAGAATAATTATAATCTACCATGAAACTTGTATTAGTTTATAAAATATTGTATCTTACAATGCAAGTTTACAAATAAAATAAAATAAAATAAAATAAAATGACGAAATAAGATAAGACATTGCTACAATACATAGTGGTATGGAAAATTTGAATGACCATATTTACATAACTGAAACTCCCTTAAATGTATATAGATATCAAATAGTTGTAGTAAAATCGAATACAAATACGTAGATTAGATTAGATAAGATTAACAAATGCTTTATTTTTCTTTAGGTCTTACAGAGATTATATGTATATATAATGATAAACTAACATTTTTAGAGCATAGCCTATGACGTCTGCCAGTTGAAAATATAAACTTTAAAGTAAATTTTAAGTAATTTTTTTGTCTAAAAAAGTTTAAGAAAGTTCATCTATTAGCAAAGCCATTCAAATAATGAAATCAAAACAGTTCTCTTCGACGTTAACTTTTCACAATTTTCAGAATTTTTAGTTTCTTTTCACACTTTTTACAAATGCACGTTACTTAAAATTCATTTTAAACTTGCAAATAATCCAAAACAATGATCAGTAGAACAAAACCGAGTTCGCCGTACATTACTCGAAGGCGAAAACTGTAAAGGACTATTCACATGAGCACGACCAACGAACGACGAATAAATAAAGAAATGAGATTTTAAGTACCTTACTAGCATAAATTCCTCACGAATTTATTTGGAAACGATGGAAACATAGTTCATACTTATTTTTAGGTGGATAAACTTTTATTTTTGTGCCTAAAATTAAAAAAATTGAGAAAAAATGTTTATTCGTTACGAATAAACATCTAGTAGGTACGAACTGTCAGACTTTATTCTCGTTCCACATACATTCCACACTCCAACGAATAAATTTTTCGCGCGTGCTTAACCTCACTTTTCCATTCTCCATTTTTGTTTTGGATGTAAATTGTGTTTACCTGTGGCTGCTATTAAAAAATATGGAAAAAAAGGTAAACAAACTTTGATTAATTCAAATTCAGTGACATAAATATAAAATGAAGAAATATTTTCAGGAATTTGATGAACGACTAATTTTGGAAGTGGAGGCAAATCCATTGCTTTACGATAAAGCAGATCGTTTCTATTCTGATAGAAACAAAAAGGAAGAAACGTGGAGAAACGTTGCTTTTGTTTTTAATGTTGATGGTATTCTAAATAATAATATGTTAAATATTTTATTCACAACTAGTCATTTTTATTTCAGTGAAATTATGTAAGGAAAGGTGGAAAAATTTGAGGGATACATTTTCAAAGTACTACAAAAAGGACAAAAATGTGCCGAGTGGGTCTCAGGCATATACGAAGAAACCATGGTCCTATTTTGAAATAATGAAATTTTTAGTGCCAAACATTGAAGTACCAAGGTAATTTTGAAATATTCGTCTATAGTTATTGAAAGCTCATAGAAATTTTTTGTCTTTTTTCCTAGAACTATCGGCAACATGACTCTTGGGAAGGAAAATGTATGTACTTCACAGAGTGAGATTTACGAGGTACCAACAACAGATGCGTCATCAATAGAGTACCTGGATATAGAAAATGTTCCTGATGCACCAGCACCAAAAAAAAGAAAAAGAAAGTCTGAATCCGAGACTGATAGAGTTTTGATGGCGTTGAGTCAGCTTAATGAGCCTGAGTCAACTCCAATAGAAAAGTTTTATCTGTCGCTCGCACAGCGAGCAAATTCGTGGAGTCGAAAAAAACAATCCAAACTCGAATCTTTGACTCTACAAGTTTTTCATGAAGTTGAATTCGAGGACGAAAGCTAAAGCAACTAATTGTGATTTTTTTTTTGTGAATTACCTTTTTTAGTTTTAAGTAATATGAAGTACAAGTTGATTTTTTTTGTTGATTACTTTTTTTGTTTCAAATTAGTTTTAAGATGTATAAAGTGCATTTTTGTTTCAAATTAGTTCTAAGTTGTATGAAGTACCTTTTTGTTTCAAATTAGTTTTAAGTTCTATGAAGTAAGAATTTAATTCATTTTTATATTTTTTTATTATACCAGAAGTGTATTTTTGTTTTTGGTTTTTAAACTAGTCAAATATAGACTGAAAAATTATTTTCGTTTTTGATAAATTACGTTTTTATTACTTGTTCGTTTTTCACTGAATCGTATCGAAAATAAGCTAAATCATGTCAAACTGGAAGTTAACGTTTCCCTCCTCTAAGCACCAGTTAGCAAATTTTGCTCGAACATCGTATCCAGAAGCGGGTGTTGACATTGAAAGATTCAAATTTCCTGGTTCCTGATCATAATTTTCTTCAACTGTACGTTCTCTATTTTTTCTAAACAAATTGTGGAGAATGCAACAGCATAGAATAATGCGATGTCCAGACTCTTTGCCCACTTCCATGCGTTTTAAAAGAATTCTCCATGTATGGGCCATGATCCCAAAAGCATTTTCAACAACCCTTCTGGCTCTGGAGAGTCTGAAACAAAAATAGAGTTTAAAAAAAGCTGATTAAACTTATTTCATTTTAACCTGTAGTTGAAAATTCTTTCCTTATGTGAAAGATTTTGGCCAGGAAAAGGTCTCAAAATAGTTGACTTCAGTGCAAAGCCTTCATCTCCAATTATCACATAGGGTAATTTTGTTGTTGTTCCAGGAAGAGGAGAATCCTCTGGAATATTCAGCTCACTTGGATTATTAAGCCAAGCGCTGCCAAAAGGACTGCTACTGAAAACTGCTGAGTCCGAATTACTTCCATAAGCTCCTATGTCCACCATCAAAAATCGGTATTTCGCATCCACAACGGCCATTAAGTTGAATGAAAATGTTTTTTTGTAGTTAAAATAAAAACTTCCACTTTTTTTGGGAGCAAACGTTAAAACATGTTTGCCGTCAACAGCACCGAGGCAGTTTGGAAAGTTGCAGCGCTCAAAAAAATCGAAAGAAATTTGTTTCCAATCTTCTTTAGAAAGAGATTTGGGTATGGCAGTTTCTAGGCAGTTGGCAATGATAGCCTCAAGAGTTGCATCAACTATTTTTTTGACAGTGGAAGTAGCTAGGAATCTGTAACAAAAAATGATAACCATTTATATAAAGGACAGAAAAAAGGTATGTGTTTATAAATGTGCTTACCTTAATGTGATTACTAACTTCTCCTTGGCGCAAATGGTGTCCTTTCTAAAACTTGAAGGTTTCTGAATCAAGCTTTCCTTTATCACGCTTAAAATATCGTCAAATGTTTCTTTCGACATTCTTAAATATTTGTAAAATTTGGATGGATATCTTTCCAATTGGCTTACTAAAGAAACATATTCTCCTTCGGTCTTTCGTTTTTTACAAAGGGGATGCACATGCATTCTTTTTTTTATTTTTGTAACTAGTAAGGAAACTAAGATTCTTTTCTTTATTGCTAATATTTTCGACCGCATTTTTCTAGATTGCAAACCAAACAAAATACACCACAGAAAAAAAGAAACTCTTGTTATTCGCGACGAATGCAAAACAGAAATGTGAATGAAATGTCAAAATCAACGAATATTCGTTCATTCGTCGTTCGTTGGTCGTGTTCATGTGAATAGTCCTCAACTGTAATATTTTTTCCAAGCAGACATTGCAGATTGCAGTAAGACGAAAATTATCGTCTTACTTTCTTCAATAAGAGAACGTGTATTGAAAAGGGTGGCACCGCGGTGCACCGGGGTGGATGTATATCGTAGGAAAGACAGGGACAAACATAAAATATGTTCTGCGCGGCGATTTTCAATGCTTTGTGTATAGTGTATGCTTTGTGTATTGTGTGTATCTCACAAATTTAAAAGTGCTTGAAGAACATAGAACAGTGTGTGTATGGGCAAAGATAGGCTTAGTTGTAAACTTATGTTGCTGGTTTTTTCTATGACCAAGGGACAAATTTTAAAAGGTAAGACGATAGGAATCGTGTTATGTGGACGCCACGCCACTGTAACTCACATACAGTCAAGTGCTTTCTTTTATCGTTCGCTATCAATTTTTCATTTCTTAATTTAATCATGAATTCTAATTGCTTAAAATGTAAAATCTCACTAACCACAGGAGTCTCAGTTAATTGCGGAATTTGTAAGATTGGGTTTCACTTAGTTTGTGCTAAAATAAATGACTCTGGTTACTCTTTTCTTAAATCTAATGAAAACTTTTTCTGGATGTGTGACACTTGCAAAAAACATAATTTGTTATCGAGTATAGCAAAAGTTAATGATTTATTTGTGTTTTTCTCTGATAATTACTCTGAATTTTCAAAACTCTCTTCAATTGTCAGTGGAAGTGGAGTTGCATCGGTTAAACCCCCGCGGACTCTTCGCTCCCCAACCAAGCAGCTTAAATCAAATGATCAATGCAAAAATCACCAGTTAGTGCACCTTCAAGAAAGTCAATATTCTGCTTCTACCGCAATTAATAAACTTTCTTCCTCACCTATGCATTCTCTTAAGCTTGGCTCAACTCCCTCACCATTACCATCGTTTCGTAATAAAATCAACGTGAAAAAAAAACTCTTCCAGCCTTAAAAAACCGGTTTTGTCATCAAAATCTAAAATAACAACTACAACTTAAACTAATAATCTAATCAGTCCCCACTCTTCTAATCAGAGCGGGAAGGTTGTGATCAATTTAGAAGAATCAACTGCAACATGCACTCATTCCCTTTCTGATAGATCAGAAATTACTGATGCCAACTGTGAAGGTGATGTCGTTGTGAATGATGCGGATGTTGGTGTTGCTTCGGTTGTTGTTGCTGACGAAGTTGTTAGTCAAGATGGTGTTGATGCTGCAAATTCTGCTTATAGTTTTGCTGCTGCTTATGTTGACGTCAACGCTGAGGTTTTACATGTCGATGTTGATGTTGATGTGCCTAATCATGAAGCTGATGCTGCCTCCCAGTTGGCTGTAGCAGATATACCTCTAAACTTCAAAAATAAGAATGATCAAAAAAGTCGTCCTGTTTTGATTGGTGCTGATTTTAACTCTGGATTGAATGTTGTTTACAAATCGAAATGGATACATATATCTAAATTCCATCATAATACGGAGCCTGATGACATCATTAAACACATTGCTTCTAAGACTGGCATTCCAGCAAATGTTTTTAAATGTTTCAAACTGATCAGGAAAGGAATGTCGTTGGAAGACATAAAATTCGTCAATTTTAAAATGTGTGTACCAGCCGAACACTTAGAAGTTCTTGTGAATGATTCAGCTATTTGGCCTTACGGTGTTAGGGTCAAACATTTTATCGAGTATTCAAAAAACAACAAAGCAGCCTCGATAACTCTAGCCGATATTTAAATCTCCTCGGTGATGACTCTTATGGCGGTACTGTATCGAAAACAAGTGATTTACCTAGGGCCGCCGGCGTCGCCGTATCAACTTCATCGAATTTATATAATTTATCTATTTATTATAAAAATGTTGGTGGTGTAAGAACCAAATTAGAACAATTATTCTTATCACTTTCTTCTGAGCTATATGATATTGTTATTTTTACTGAAACATGGCTAAACGATAATTTTCTTACTACTGAAATTTGTAATTCTTCTTATAATGTATTAAGGAAAGATAGATTTCCACATATAACTGGGAAAGAACGTGGAGGGGGAGTTTTTATAGCTGTAAAATCGAGTTTTACTTGTAAACATGTAGCTTTAGTATCTGACCCACCTTCCTTTCAGACTACTTTTGATATTGACCAATTAATTATCAATGTTTTGTTGTGCAATAATGAAGAACTTTTTATTATGTGCAGTTATATACCACCAAGAAGTTCTATTGAACTATATGATATACATCTAAGCAATTGTAAGGATATTCTTGAAAATCTCTCCAGTCTCCAGCATGTTTTTTATGCTGGTGATTTCAATTTAGGTGATATTAATTGGACTTTTGATCATGAAGAAAAATATTTAGTTCCTTCCGATATAACTACTGAGACCGAAGCATTGGTAGTGGATTTTTTTAGTCAATTTGATATTATTCAAACAAGTGATTGTAAAAATGATCAGGGTCGGATACTTGATTTAATTTTTGTCGATAAGCAATTCAAAGTTGCAATTGAAAAATGTTTGCTACCAATGCTCCAGAACTCAATCTTTCATTGTGCCTTGGTGGGTAGTCTTAGTTTATATAGTTATTTCAAAAAGAATAGTTCGAAAAATTTAAAACTTGTTCATTGTTTTGAGAATGCTGACTTTGATGTTATTAACGCTTATCTAGCCTCGTTGCCTTGGGGGAATATTATGAATCAACCTGATTTAAATCTAGCGTACAATGACTTAAAAAGTGTTATTAATTGCACAATTGAACGATTTGTTCCTAAAAAAACAATATCGTGTAATTCAAATCCAATTTGGTTTAATAAAAGGTTGTCACGACTTAAAAACCAGAAAAATAAAGCATATAAGAGATACAAATTCAATAAAAGTAACCAAAATCTGCTAAATACATATTTAATGTTGCATCGAGAGTTTGAATCCCTTAATACAGTTTCATACAGGAATTATATTACTTCAACTGAGAATAAAATAAAAACCGATAGTGGCCATTTTTGGAAATTTATTAACTCTAAGCGAAAAAATACAGGTCTTCCAAATTGTATGACTCACCTAGACACTACTTCAAGTAATGTACCAGAAATATGTAATTTATTTGCTAAATACTTTGAATCAGTTTATAGTCATGAGTTGCACTCTCAAAATTTTCCGGATGTATCCGAGAGATTTAGTTTGGGTTCCCTTCGAATATACGGCGATGAAATCTTAGATGCTTTAAAGCAAATCGATACTTCGAAATCAGCTAGGCCGGATGGATTCTCATCCCAATTTCTTAAAAATGCAGCAAATTCTATTGCCGAACCACTTTCGATTTTATTTAACCGATCATTGGAGAATCGTTTGTTTTTGAGTGAATGGAAAGTTTCGTTTCTTACACCTATTTTTAAGGCAGGTTCTAGACAAATTGTTTCCAATTATAGGCCCATTTGCAAAATCTCTACAATTCCAAAAATTTTTGAGAAAATCGTAAGTGAAAAAATCCTTTTCGTTGTCCGAGAGCACATATTAGTCTCTCAACATGATTTTATGCCTGGCAGATCAACGGCTACTAATTTGTCCATCTTTGTCAACTCTGTTATATCTAATTTCGAAAATAACTCGCAAACAGATATAATTTTCACAGACTTTGCCAAAGCATTTGACAGAGTGAAACATACAATACTAGTTCATAAACTCGCTTGCCTTGGTTTCCATTCTAATTTACTAAAATGGATTGAATCTTATTTAACTGGGCGTGTTCAGATCGTAAAAATTGATAAATATTTTTCCGATCCTATCTATGTGCCATCGGGAGTTCCACAGGGAAGTCACATTGGACCATTGCTATTTCTTTTATTCATTAATGATATATCTGATATATTCATAAACTCGCAGTGCCTTCTTTATGCTGACGATTTAAAGCTCTTTAAAAAGGTTGAATCCATACACGACTGTATACTTCTTCAGAATGATTTTCTTAGGCTTTCACGATGGTGCGATGCAAATTCTCTTCATCTAAATGTAACCAAGTGTCAAGTGTTAACATATTTTAGAAAAAAGGTCTGTTTTGATTATAATTATAATTTGAAAGATATTATCTTGGAAAGACTCCGTCAGAAAAAAGATTTAGGTGTAATTCTTGACGAAAAATTATCCTTTAAACCTCATATGGATCTAATTATTAGCAAAAGCAATTCGATGCTAGGCTTTATTAAAAGAAACGCTCGGGAGCTTTCTGACATCTTTACTTTAAAAGCACTTTACTTTGCATTAGTTCGATCCGTTTTAGAGTATTGTTCCATTGTTTGGAATCCTATTTATTTTAATGCGTCAGATAGAATAGAAAGAGTTCAAAGGCGATTCACTAGGTACGCTATCTTTAAACTCAGTTGGAATAGTGAAATTCTTGTTATAATGCTAGGTGCTTATTAATGGGAATGCAATCTCTCAGCATAAGAAGAAAATATTTCTCGATTATGTTTGTTCGTGACATTCTTAGTTTTCGTATAAAGTGTTCATTTCTTTTAAATGAATTAGGTTTTCGTATCCCCCCAAGAAATATCAGGGCAAGTGATCTGTTTTTTATACGTTCAACATCATAGACTTTTGTAATAATGTCGAAATATAATATTTCTCACACAACATCCCATTGGGAGAAAACAACGTTTTTTCAACATGTTAGAGAAAAATATGGATCATATTTTTGCAACACATTAAAAAGCTTTAAAAAACTTAACACCAAATGCATCAAAACTACACAAAGTAAAAACTTTTTACTGAGATGCAGAAAATTTGGACTTATACCCAGTTTCATTAACAACACAACAAAAAACATCAAGAAACTATTTAATGAAGACTCAGAAGCTTTCTACGATATCAAAAGAACACTACAGAATACAATGTATACAACTTCCATTACAGAATTTTAAACATTAACATTTCAACAAAATACAAAATCATAAAGGAAACGAAACTTAAAATTGAAAAAATAAAGCATAACATAATCAGGACGATGACAGAAGACGAATACAAAAGCTTTCACTTATTCGAAAGAGCACACTCCACTTCCTTAGAAGAGCAACTTAGACTAGTTTAGTTTAGTTTAGTTTAGTTTAGTTTAGTTTATTTTGTCAATCAGAGTAACTCTTATAGACTAGAATACAAAAAGTGAATAAATTATATAAATTAAAATTATTATACAATGAATAAGAGTTTAAAGGCAAAGAATTGAGAATTTCTTATGAAAGATTAGCTAATATAAGAAAAAGTTTATTTTTGAACGCCTCTCTTGAACAATTTTCAAAAAAATCTATTAAATTACAAACTGAGTTTGCCTCCTTGATGCACCTTGTTAATGGTTCATTGCAACCATAATTTGTTCTATGAAAACGTATAAAAAACAGATCACTTGCCCTGATATTTCTTGGGGGGATACGAAAACCTAATTCATTTAAAAGAAATGAACACTTTATACGAAAACTAAGAATGTCACGAACAAACATAATCGAGAAATATTTTCTTCTTATGCTGAGAGATTGCATTCCCATTAATAAGCACCTAGCATTATAACAAGAATTTCACTATTCCAACTGAGTTTAAAGATAGCGTACCTAGTGAATCGCCTTTGAACTCTTTCTATTCTATCTGACGCATTAAAATAAATAGGATTCCAAACAATGGAACAATACTCTAAAACGGATCGAACTAATGCAAAGTAAAGTGCTTTTAAAGTAAAGATGTCAGAAAGCTCCCGAGCGTTTCTTTTAATAAAGCCTAGCATCGAATTGCTTTTGCTAATATTTAGATCCATATGAGGTTTAAAGGATAATTTTTCGTCAAGAATTACACCTAAATCTTTTTTCTGACGGAGTCTTTCCAAGATAATATCTTTCAAATTATAATTATTATCAAAACAGACCTTTTTTCTAAAATATGTTAACACTTGACACTTGGTTACATTTAGATGAAGAGAATTTGCATCGCACCATCGTGAAAGCCTAAGAAAATCATTCTGAAGAAGTATACAGTCGTGTATGGATTCAACCTTTTTAAAGAGCTTTAAATCGTCAGCATAAAGAAGGCACTGCGAGTTTATGAATATATCAGATATATCATTAATGAATAAAAGAAATAGCAATGGTCCAATGTGACTTCCCTGTGGAACTCCCGATGGCACATAGATAGGATCGGAAAAATATTTATCAATTTTTACGATCTGAACACGCCCAGTTAAATAAGATTCAATCCATTTTAGTAAATTAGAATGGAAACCAAGGCAAGCGAGTTTATGAACTAGTATTGTATGTTTCACTCTGTCAAATGCTTTGGCAAAGTCTGTGAAAATTATATCTGTTTGCGAGTTATTTTCGAAATTAGATATAACAGAGTTGACAAAGATGGACAAATTAGTAGCCGTTGATCTGCCAGGCATAAAATCATGTTGAGAGACTGATATGTGCTCTCGGACAACGAAAAGGATTTTTTCACTTACGATTTTCTCAAAAATTTTTGGAATTTTAGAGATTTTGCAAATGGGCCTATAATTGGAAACAATTTGTCTAGAACCTGCCTTAAAAATAGGTGTAAGAAACGAAACTTTCCATTCACTCAAAAACAAACGATTCTCCAATGATCGGTTAAATAAAATCGAAAGTGGTTCGGCAATAGAATTTGCTGCATTTTTAAGAAATTGGGATGAGAATCCATCCGGCCTAGCTGATTTCGAAGTATCGATTTGCTTTAAAGCATCTAAGATTTCATCGCCGTATATTCGAAGGGAACCCAAACTAAATCTCTCGGATACATCCGGAAAATTTTGAGAGTGCAACTCATGACTATAAACTGATTCAAAGTATTTAGCAAATAAATTACATATTTCTGGTAAATTACTTGAAGTAGTGTCTAGGTGAGTCATACAATTTGGAAGACCTGTATTTTTTCGCTTAGAGTTAATAAATTTCCAAAAATGGCCACTATCGGTTTTTATTTTATTCTCAGTTGAAGTAATATAATTCCTGTATGAAACTGTATTAAGGGATTCAAACTCTCGATGCAACATTAAATATGTATTTAGCAGATTTTGGTTACTTTTATTGAATTTGTATCTCTTATATGCTTTATTTTTCTGGTTTTTAAGTCGTGACAACCTTTTATTAAACCAAATTGGATTTGAATTACACGATATTGTTTTTTTAGGAACAAATCGTTCAATTGTGCAATTAATAACACTTTTTAAGTCATTGTACGCTAGATTTAAATCAGGTTGATTCATAATATTCCCCCAAGGCAACGAGGCTAGATAAGCGTTAATAACATCAAAGTCAGCATTCTCAAAACAATGAACAAGTTTTAAATTTTTCGAACTATTCTTTTTGAAATAACTATATAAACTAAGACTACCCACCAAGGCACAATGAAAGATTGAGTTCTGGAGCATTGGTAGCAAACATTTTTCAATTGCAACTTTGAATTGCTTATCGACAAAAATTAAATCAAGTATCCGACCCTGATCATTTTTACAATCACTTGTTTGAATAATATCAAATTGACTAAAAAAATCCACTACCAATGCTTCGGTCTCAGTAGTTATATCGGAAGGAACTAAATAATATCACCTAAATTGAAATCACCAGCATAAAAAACATGCTGGAGACTGGAGAGATTTTCAAGAATATCCTTACAATTGCTTAGATGTATATCATATAGTTCAATAGAACTTCTTGGTGGTATATAACTGCACATAATAAAAAGTTCTTCATTATTGCACAACAAAACATTGATAATTAATTGGTCAATATCAAAAGTAGTCTGAAAGGAAGGTGAGTCAGATACTAAAGCTACATGTTTACAAGCAAAACTCGATTTTACAGCTATAAAAACTCCCCCTCCACGTTCTTTCCCAGTTATATGTGGAAATCTATCTTTCCTTAATACATTATAAGAAGAATTACAAATTTCAGTAGTAAGAAAACTATCGTTTAGCCATGTTTCAGTAAAAATAACAATATCATATAGCTCAGAAGAAAGTGATAAGAATAATTGTTCTAATTTGGTTCTTACACCACCAACATTTTTATAATAAATAGATAAATTATATAAATTCGATGAAGTTGATACGGCGACGCCGGCGGCCCTAGGTACATCACTTGTTTTCGATACAGTACCGCCATAAGAGTCATCACCGAAGAGATTTAAATATCGGCTAGAGTTATCGAGGCTGCTTTGTTGTTTTTTGAATACTCGATAAAATGTTTGACCCTAACACCGTAAGGCCAAATAGCTGAATCATTCAAAAGAACTTCTAAGTGTTCGGCTGGTACACACATTTTAAAATTGACGAATTTTATGTCTTCCAACGACATTCCTTTCCTGATCAGTTTGAAACATTTAAAAACATTTGCTGGAATGCCAGTCTTAGAAGCAATGTGTTTAATGATGTCATCAGGCTCCGTATTATGATGGAATTTAGATATATGTATCCATTTCGATTTGTAAACAACATTCAATCCAGAGTTAAAATCAGCACCAATCAAAACAGGACGACTTTTTTGATCATTCTTATTTTTGAAGTTTAGAGGTATATCTGCTACAGCCAACTGGGAGGCAGCATCAGCTTCATGATTAGGCACATCAACATCAACATCGACATGTAAAACCTCAGCGTTGACGTCAACATAAGCAGCAGCAAAACTATAAGCAGAATTTGCAGCATCAACACCATCTTGACTAACAACTTCGTCAGCAACAACAACCGAAGCAACACCAACATCCGCATCATTCACAACGACATCACCTTCACAATTGGCATCAGTAATTTCTGATCTATCAGAAAGGGAATGAGTGCATGTTGCAGTTGATTCTTCTAAATTGATCACAACCTTCCCGCTCTGATTAGAAGAGTGGGGACTGATTAGATTATTAGTTTAAGTTGTAGTTGTTATTTTAGATTTTGATGACAAAACCGGTTTTTTCAGGCTGGAAGAGTTTTTTTTCACGTTGATTTTATTACGAAACGATGGTAATGGTGAGGGAGTTGAGCCAAGTTTAAGAGAATGCATAGGTGAGGAAGAAAGTTTATTAATTGTGGTAGAAGCAGAATATTGACTTTCTTGAAGGTGCACTAACTGGTGATTTTTGCATTGATCATTTGATTTAAGCTGCTTGGTTTGGGAGCGAAGAGTCCGCGGGGGTTTAACCGATGCAACTCCACTTCCACTGACAATTGAAGAGAGTTTTGAAAATTCAAAGTAATTATCAGAGAAAAACACAAATAAATCATTAACTTTTGCTATACTCAATAACAAATTATGTTTTTTGCAAGTGTCACACATCCAGAAAAAGTTTTCATTAGATTTAAGAAAAGAGTAACCAGATTCATTTATTTTAGCACAAACTAAGTGAAACCCAATCTTACAAATTCCGCAATTAACTGAGACTCCTGTGGTTAGTGAGATTTTACACTTTAAGCAATTAGAATTCATGATTAAATTAAGAAATGAAAAATTTAAAGCGAACGATAAAAGAAAGCACTTGACTGTATGTGAGTTTTGAGCTAGTCAGAGACGAAAAGAAATAAGCTTGTCTCAAACAAAATCTTCAAGAGAAGTACAATTTAAAATTCAATTCGAAGTGGTTTGTAAACAAAACCATGGTTGCCATCCCCATGATATTAAATTATTGCTTTCACTAGGCCCGAAATTCGCATTACCAAGCTCCATAACATCGAGTCCTACTGACCTGTAGCCCATAAAAGATAAAACAAACAAATTAAAATATGAAAATAGCAATTGTTTTTTTAGCTGCAAGTTATTTGATTGAACTGAAAAAAGTTTTGTTGCTATTTTCATATTTAGCATGAGCAGCTTAACCCTGCGGAAAAAGGGTTAAAGTAATGAGCCCCCGCGAAGCGGCCATGCGGAAAGTTGTTGCATACGGAAATTAATTGCACATAAGCACCTGTCTGATGAATTTTTATACTTTTATACTTTTTTCAGTTCGATCAAATAACTTGCAGTTAGAAAAACAATTGCTATTTTCATATTTAGCATGAGCAGCTTAACCCTGCGGAAAAAGGGTTAAAATAATGAGCCACCGCGAAGCGGGCCATGCAGAAAGTTGTTGCATACGGAAATTAATTGCACATAAGCACCTGTCTGATGAATTTTTTTACTTTTATACTTTTTTCATCTCGATCAAATAAGTTGCAGTTAGAAAAACAATTGCTATTTTCATATTTAGCATGAGCAGCTTAACCCTGCGGAAAAAGGGTTAAAATAATGAGCCCCCGCGAAGCGGGCCATGCGGAAAGTTGTTGCATACGGAAATTAATTGCATATAAACACCTGTCTGATGAATTTTTATTCTTTTATACTTTTTTCAGTTCGATCAAATAACTTGCAGTTAGAAAAATAATTGCTATTTTCATATTTAGCATGAGCACATAAGCACCTGTCTGATGAATTTTTATACTTTTTTCAGTTCGATCAAATAACTTGCAGTTAGAAAATCAATTACTATTTTCATATTTAGCATGAGCAGGTTAACCCTGCGTAAAAAGGGTTAAAATAAAGAGCCCCCGCGAAGCGGGCCATGCGGAAAGTTGTTGCATACGGAAATTAATTGCACCTGTCTGATGAATTTTTATACTTTCACTTCCTAACATTATTGTAAATTCGTACGTATTTCCATAATTTTTTGAAAATATTGCATACTTCAATAGTTTTACTATTTTTCAATTATCTCAAAAACTATAGAACATAGAAAAAAGTAGTTTACAGCGTTTGATAAAAAATTTATTAAAGCAACTAACTACATATATTTTTTTTATTGGCATTCGTAATCACGAGAAACAAATACTCAAAGTGATTTTTTCAAAAGTTTTTCCTAGATTTTGACTTTGAAGTCAGTTACATATTTCAAAAACCATAAATCGAAATCACTTCATTTAAAATTTATTATAAAGTGCAGATTTCTGGCTTTCAATAAAAGATATAAATTGTATCTGTAAGTTTTGCCGTTGTTCTAAAATATATATTTTTTGATTTTGTTATTTAAATTGCCCCTACCGCCTAAACGGGGGGAGATAGATCCCCCCTCCCATAGTAAAAAATGCTTGTATTGAACCCCTCCACTAAATACCGTTATTAGTTTTTGTCGCCAAAGTTATTGTACTCGTGCCTTTATGTACATTAAAAAACTAAAAACCTACAGAACTAACTTAGTCTAACTAAATCTATGACCCTGCTCTCTCGTGTGATCCCCGATTTGTAGACAATTGAGAATGTAAATAATTTTAAAATCTAATCCTCGTTGTTGTCGTCAGATCAGAGATCACCCCAAAGAGCCGAGTTTACTAAGCCTAAATATTAGCTTGAGACCAGTCAAGCCACCAGTATTTTTCCCGATTGAGCCTATTTTTGTTGGTGATATCTTTTTCAGGCATGCTAGTGCAGTAAATCAGATTAGCATTCCCTCCCCCTGACTCAAAAGGCTCGTATAAAATTCTTTTGTCTCGTCTTGCAGCATGATATATTATAGGTATGTTTTTCGAGTCAGATAGGTAACCATGTGCATCCAGAAACAAGAAGGCTTCAGGCGGTATGCTGTATGCATCACTTTCTAGCGTTTTTTAAAATATACCGCGTTGGGGTAAAACAATCCGGATTCATATTCGTTTTCCGTCACGCATGCCGACCGTGCAAAATGGTTTCTGATGAGGTCTAACATAAAATTATCAATTCTAGAGACTCCAGAAGCATCAAGAAGTTTTTTGTTTGAAATATAATGTTGATAAAATCAGAGTGTTCACTTCTGTACATTTGAGTGCAGGCTCTTAAACATTTTCGCTCGAATCCTCGATACTTTTCCATGTATGATGGATTGATGTTCCACCATTCTGGACTTGCATAAGTCAGAATTGAACGCACACATGCTTGGTTACAAATGATCTTCACATCACTCCTTAAATAGCTAGAGTAAAAGAGAGCTTTAAGTGACATAAACGCTGCTCTTGCCTTTTTCAGTTGCATGTTTATATGTTCATTAAAATACAAAAGTTTGTCCAAGTGAACATCTAGATATTTAATTACTTGCTTCGTTTCGATGTGAAGACCATCTGTGTTCGTTATCTTAAGGTTTTCCAGTTGCGTCTCAAATGAATGAATTGCCGCGACTTACTGGTGTGCCCAATAGTATGGTTTCACACTTAAAATAATTTATTTTAAGTTTCCAACCAGCACAAAAAACTTGAAACTTATCGAATGAGTCTTGAAGTTGGGTTTGGATATCTTCAATTTTAGAGCCGCTTGCATACAAATTAGCATCATCGGCAAATGCTATCGAGCCGTCTATCTGTTTAAGTATGTCCGAAATAAAGATATTGAAAAGGGTTGGCGCAGTTACTGTACCTTGCAGTAGCCCGTTGGTGACATTAAAGACTTTAGTTGTCGTATATTCTCTATCGGTTACAACAAACTTCTTCTCATATATCATAGATATTATCATGTTTATGAGATTGCGTGGGAACTCTGTAGAGTACATATTGAAGACGTTAACCATGAACGAGAACAGGCTGCCCAAAACATTAACTATGGTCATTTTAAGAAGGAAATCATCTTGGTTCGAGAGTTGGAGTAACTAAGCTACTTTTTGTGACCGTCAGCTTACTTTAAACGAAAATAGACCAGAACAATGGAAAGCTGGACTTTATGATCTAATAAGTGCAGTTGATTTGAAGAAAAGAGAGGAATTATCGTTACAAGAGCGAGAGAGTCAACAAGCAGATGTATTTACGCAATGCTCGATAACAATCTTTCAACAAGAAGTTATTTCAAGGAAGAATACTCATCCAACCTCATGTCACTGATTTAAAAAACAAGAGGATAGTTGCTGCCACTCAACTTTATACTGCACAGAGAGGAACGCCCGGAAATCTGCAATCTGTGCAACCAAGGAGAAAGGGAAAACAGCTACCACTTCCTTTGCAGATGCCCGATCTTAATGGAATCTCGGAGGAGTGTTTTCGGGAAAAGTTTACTCAGTGAAGATGAAATGATTCTCAATGGAGCTGATTGGAAAGTTCTGTTTCAATTTGTCAAGCTTGCTCTTTCATACAGGAAAAAAATTATAGATGAACTTTCTTAAACTTTTTTAGACAAAAAAATTACTTAAAATTTACTTTAAAGTTTATATTTTCAACTGGCAGACGCTATGGCTATGCTCTTAAAATGTTAGTTTATCATTATATATACATATAATCTCTGTAAGACCTAAAGAAAAATAAAGCATTTGTTAATCTTATCTAATCTAATCAACTATTTGATATCTATATACATTTAAGGGAGTTTCAGTTATGTAAATATGGTCATTCAAATTTTCCATACCACTATGTATTGTAGCAATGTCTTATCTTATTTCGTCATTTTATTTTATTTTATTTTATTTTATTTGTAAACTTGCATTGTAAGATACAATATTTTATAAACTAATACAAGTTTCATGGTAGATTATAATTATTCTAAGCCAACATAATAAACAATTAGTTGATTAAAAGCGGTTAAGAGTTATTTTTAATTAACATTTGATCAAAAACATTCAAATTAACATTTCATTCCAATAGATGTATGTGTATGTGCCATTAAGTTCGTTTTGAAACCCCGGTAGTTTCAAATTCGCCTCATATTACAAGACAGGTTATTTCATAGGCGAGTAGCATTAATGAAGAACTGGCGTTCAGGTGTTAGGCATGTAAACCGAAATTGAATAAATTGATGCGACCTAATAGATGAAGATATTTGCAATCTATTATAAAGATATGAAGGTTGATGTGTCTGAATTATCTTGTGCAGTAAAATAAGGGTTCTTAAGATTATCAAGTGTTAAATTATATATTGAATTTGAATAAAATGATATCCTATCATATCTCTTAAGACCGTATATATATAATTATATATCTTGCTATACTGTTGTAAGCAACGTTTAGCTTTCTTCGGCTTCGACTTTCAGGGTTGCAGAAAATCTCACACCCATATGTAAGTATTGGTATAACCAAGGTTTTAGCAAGCATAAGCTTAGTTCTTAGCGGGGTAAAGTGATGCGTGGCCCACAAATTGCGGAGCACTCCATATACTTTTCCCACAGACGTATTAATGAGTGTATCCCAAGTTAGGTTTCTATTAAAAATTATTCCAAGATTTTTTGCAGTCTCAACATATTCAATTACAGACCCGTTGAAAAAAATTTGTGGAAAATATGACAGATCTAATTTTTTTTTTTCGAGATTACGAGACATTTGGATTTAATTGAATTCAGAAAGAGCCCATGGTTAGGTTAGGTTAGGCTTAGATGGCTGTCTGGAAAACAAACTGACACACTTAGACCAATATTAAGTCCATTGATACCATAGAAATTATGCGAGGGAGTCCCTTACTAAACAAAACCGTTTGGAGCTATTAATAAAGCGAAGGAGATGCCGGGGATCTGTGTTCGCCAGATCGCTTGAATCATCGAGAAAATACTTCCCCAGATGCCGCTTTCTTTTAAAAGAGCGTGCTGGACATGAGCAGAGGAGGTGTGGGATTGTCTCTTCCTCCTCCTCATCTAAACAACTTCGGCAGAAGTCATTAGAGGAAACGCCGAGTCTTATGGCGTGTCTTCCTCTTTGACAATGTCCGGTGATGACATTGATTACGGAGCTAACGTGCAATCTGGTTATGGATAGCAAATGTCTTGTGCATTTTGGATGTAGTCCTGGCCATATGTGTTTTGTTGCCGCATACGTGGTGATATTGTTCGACCTATAATTTGTTCTATCCATTGCCTCTTGCTTTAGCATCAGTTTACATGTAGCGATTGGTATACCAATATTCAACCTGCTGGTTGTGATCGGTAGATTGGTTCCTTCTCTGGCGAGTTCATCGGCTTTGCAGTTACCCACGGTATCTCTGTGCCCCGGCACTCAAATAAGGTGAATATTGAATTGTTTAGCCATCTCCTTAAGAGATAGGCGACAATTATGGGCGGTTACTGAGCTCGTAGAAACAGCGCCGAGTGATTTTGAGGGCTGCTTGACTATCTGAGAAAATCCGGATATTCGTTGAGGATATCACGTTTTCTTTTATCCATGATAGGACCTCTTTAATCGCCAGAATTTCCGCTTGGAACACGCTACAGTATTTACAGTATTTTCTGCTTGACCATTAGTTGCAGGGTGTCCTACAGGACTTGTGATGTGTTCTATGCCATTCATATTTAGGAAATTTTCAAATTCTTTTGACACAAAAGATGTACCATTGTCGGAAACTATTGTCATTGGTAGACCAAAACGGGCAAATAATCCCTTTAACTCGGCAATCGTCGCACTGCTTGTAGTATTTTTACCCATATCTACACACTCCACCCACTTTCTATAACTATCCATAATGACAAGACCAGCGATTTAGAAATGGTCCAAAAAATCAACGTGGATTCTAGACCATGGCTGATCTGGCCATTCCCAGCTTATCAGCTTTTACTTTGGCGGAGAAGCGCGTGTCATTATTCAAGGGGTACATTCTTTCATGTCTTCATTTTGGGTTGGCAACCAACCAACAACATTCCCGTGCCATGGACTTCATTTTATTGATTCCCATGTGTGAAGCGTGCAAAAATGTCACTACCTTTTTTTGAATAGTTGCTGGGATTACAATTCGGTATCCCCAAAATAAACATCCTGATTCAATAGAAAGTTCAAACCTTCGATTAAAAAATGGTTGGAACTCTTTTTCGAGACACTTTTTTGGCCATTTCGTTTTGACCAACACCGATACCTTTTGAAGTAGACTATCTGAAATTGTTTCTTTCCTAATTGTTTCTAAATTCAGCGGTACTTTGTTTACTTCGTCGAAGTAGTTGATTTGCACTTCATTTGGCAACTCTTCAAAGTCTGTACTGATTTCCGAAGGATATCTAGAAAAGTAGTCCGCAATGTTGTCCTCTGACTTAATGTGAGCAATGTTAAAATTATAACCAGAGAGGGTTACAGCTATACGCTGCAACCTATTTGAAGCCATAACAGGAATACCCTTCCTTGGATTAAATATGTGCGATGCAAATGCTTGTTATCGGTGACCAAGGTTAGAACTCGTCCATATATATAGTGGTGAAATTTTTTCACACCAAAAAAAATCGCGACAGCATCCCTATCCAATTGCGAATACCTTTGCTCCGTTTCGGACAGTTTTCGTGAAGCGAATTCAATTCGGTTTCCTTCGCCACTAGGTGATATTTGCGATAGCACCGCACCCACGCCTACTGGACTTGCGTCGACTGTGAGTTTTGTTTAAAAAAAGGGTTGAAATGAACTAAACATCTATCAGCCTGAAAATTTTGCTTGAGCTTGTCAACAGCGGTTTTACACTCTTTTGTCCATTCGAACCTTTTATTAACTTTAAGCAAATTATAAAGTGGAGCCCCAATGCATGATACATTTGGGATGAACCTTATGTAAAAATTTATTACACCTAACAATGCTTGCAAGTTGCAACTCTTTTACATTGCTAGGGTAAAGCATATTATTAATTTCCTTAATCTTTTCTGGGTTGGTATGTTAACCCGTTTTATCAGTGATGTAACCCAAGTAATTGACTCGTTTACAGAAAAATTGACACTTTTCTCTTGCAAGTTTAAAACCGGCACTTCTTAAAATATCAAGAACATTTTCTACTCTTTCGATGTGTAATTCTCGATTAGGAGCTGTTATTAGAATATCATCTAGAAACACAACCACCCCCTCTAGTCCCATAAGTAAACTATCCATAACCTTCTGAAAAATTGCCGGCGCTGAGGCCAAACCATATATTAATCGCGTATATTGAAAAAGCCCCTTTGTGGTAGAAATAGTAGTAAATTTTTTTGACGCTTTATCTAATTCAATTTGCTGGTAAGCCATTGATAGATCTAATTTCGTAAACTCTTTTCTGCCACGCAGGCAAAGGATATTTTTCAACCAGTAAGTTAGGGTTCAATGTGACTTTAAAATCACCACAAATTCGAACTTCTCCGTTCTTTTTGAGCACTGGAACAATTGGAGTTCCCCACTCGGAAAAATTAACCGGCTCCAAAACTTTGAGTTTCACTAATTTTTCAATTTCTTTTTCGACCTTCCTTTGAATGGCCAATGGCACCGGCCTGGGTTTAAAAAACTTACGAGTTGTTCCTTCTTTTACGTTTAATATTGCTTTACATTTTTGAAAACATCCTGTTCCTAAAATAATACCTTTGAAATTCATGCGCACATCACAAATCCCTACTGGATTAATCATTATGACATTATAGGCCCTTAATATTATATTTGTCGGTCTAAGCATGCATTTTTTTAAAAAGCGCTCAAATGTACATAAAGAGATCACACAACACTCGGAACCTGTATCCAATTCCATATCAAGAGGAATCCCATTAATCAATACACCTAATTTAATTCGTCCTCTTCCATACCTAACCCCACTAACATTAAATGAAAATAAACATGAATCTTCATTATTTGAAAAATTTAAATCTCTTTTAGCTGTGCACATTTTCTTTAAATGACCTCTCTTTTGACACTTGTTACATTTCAAATTCTTGAATTTACAGCTATTACTAGTATGATTCGAATACCCGCACACCGTACATAACTGCTGCTGCTGCTGTCCATTGCTGTTATCCGTCTGAAACTGTGGTTGCTGCCGTTGTTGTGACTGTTGATGTTGGTACCTATGTACCATTTGCGAACTACCGCTGCTCTGATGATTTTTTTTTTCGTTTTCCATATACAGGGTGATTCGCATAAGGTGTGACAAAAAGATAGGGTGTGTAGGTTGGACCTAGACAAGCAAAAATCGTATGGGAGGGGGGGGGGGGTCCATTTTCCCCCGTTTAGGCGGGAGGGGCAATTTAAGAAAAAAATCACAAAAAATGGAAAAAAAATTATTTAAAAACAACGGTAATACCTACAGAGTCGTGCTATAGCATTTTGAAAAGCCAAAAACTTATACATTAATCTAAATTTAAAAATAAGTTGTTCAAATAAATAGTTTTTGAAATATTAATTTTCAAAGTCAAAATTTTGAAAAAAAAACATAATCTTTTTTTTTTAAACCACTTTTTTTTTCCAAATTTTACGTATTTAAGTAGTATTTTTCTGGCTTATTTTCAATGCTCTTATTTATTTTTGATCAAACACGAAAAACCGGATGTCAAAATAACCTGTAGTATTTAAGAAAACCAAAAATTACAAAAACGACTTTTTAAAATTTTTTTTTTTCTTAAAGTTTTTTTTTCGTTATTTGATTCATAAGTGATTTTTAAGTGAAAAAAAGTAAAGAGAAAATTCATCCTTAATTTATTAAATTCACTTAAGAATCAAAAAACAAAAAAAAAAACTTAAAAAAAAAAAAATTTAAAAAGTTGTTTTTGTAATTTTTGGTTTTTTCAAAAACTACAGGTTATTTTGACATCCGGTTTTTTGTGTTTGATCAAAAATAAATAAGAGCATTGAAAATAAGCCAGAAAAATACTACTTAATTACGTAAAATTTAGAAAAAAAGTGGTTTAAAAAAAAAAATTATGTTTTTTTTTTTCAAAATTTTGACTTTGAAAATTAATATTTCAAAAACTTTTTATTTGAACAACTTATTTTTAAATTTAGATTAATGTATAAGTTTTTGGCTTTTCAAAATGCTATAGCACGACTCTGTAGGTATTACCGTTGTTTTTAAATAATTTTTTTCTTAAATTGCCCCTCCCGCCTAAACGGGGGAAAATGGACCCCCCCCTCCCATACGATTTTTTGCTTGTCTAGGTCCAACCTACACACCCTATCTTTTTGTCACACCTTATGCGAATCACCCTGTATAAGAACGAATCATGCGATTCTTCTTTTATCGCAACTGTTTCGTACTGGTGACGTTTGTATTCTGTAGTGTTTGCGATTTCGATAGCCTTATTAAGATCGCACATGGTAACACTTTCCAAGAACATTTTGTCACGGTCTGGACCCTTTTCCAAACCCATTACAAACTTATCTCTTATCGCATTGTCTAGCATGCTACCGAACTCGCAGTTAATTGCTAACGAACGCAACTCGTACTGCCCATTCGTTTACGGTTTCGGCATTGTTTTTGCTCGCGTTATAAAATTTGTAGCGCTCCGCAAAACCAGACGCCATTGGCTTAAAATGATTTTGTAATGCGTTAACAAATGTGTCGAAAACCGTTTCAGCACTTTCCACTTTAAAGGGATTTATTAAATTTTGCAGTAAAACATACGATTTCTCGGAAATACTTGTTATAAGAATCGCTTTCATTCAAATTGGGTCCGTAATACTATTCGCAATCAAAAATTGTTCAAATTGTGTCTTAAAAATGTTCGAATCATTAACCTCATGGTCAAAATGAAGTACATTGCCAATGATTTGCGATGACATTTTTTTTTTACTTGATTTACTTAACTGTACTTTAAAAAAAATTCCGTCGTCACTGTGGTAACCGAATAACAAACAGGTCAGCGGCTGGTTTATGACTGATTTATTAGTCTCTTAGTTCTAAAGTATACAGTGATTCATATATGTATGTATGTAGGTTTTTACTTTAAAACACTTTATTTTTCTTAATGAGTTACACTTTATTCTTTATTCGATTTCCTAAGCGTCGACCGGTCAAATCAAGATGTCAAACTACTCTGCTCTACCAAATTCTTTACATAGGTCACCCAGGTATATGTGAATTATACGGAGGGGAACTAGTTTTGTTATTCTGCTTTGTGTCTGTCGTTCGTCACGTTATTGGGTTCGTCTTGTCGGTGTTTAAAAGGTCTGGTAGTTGTCGCGGGTAGTTGTTGCTTTTATCCTACAAACGGCGATCCTGACGGATCATTCGCCCCGAATGACGGATTCCACACTTTCATGTTCTCGGCCACTGATGTTGTTTTATTTGGCCCTTCGTGTTCACCAACCTTCTTTACATCATACCTCCCATGGCTCAATTTCCTTACAACATATAGGGCCCGTAGAACTTTGGCCGAAGTTTCATGCCCGACCCGAATTGTGTACGTTTCATTGTTATCTGTTTTCCAATTGGATTGCCTTAATATTTTGACGGACCTCTTCCCGTATCAAATCTCTCTCGCTGTTCAGCTCTTTGACTGCTAATTCGTCCAACAACTCGCGCATATCAGGGTTTTCAGCTTGGTAGGCCGGTTAGGATCCGGAACGGGCTAAACTTGGTACTTCTAGATGGTGAGTTGTTTATGGTCTGCTGCACTCGGTCAACGTGCTTGTACCAGTTTGTTTCATCTCCTAAACATGCTTTAGTAAGCATTGGCACGATCAATTTGTGGATCCGTTCTACTTGGCCATTACCTCTGGGTCAACTTCACACATCCTCTAACCACCTCAGTGACCTTCTTGGTAGCTACTGGTATAAAAAATGTCCTCTCGAGTAGATCTTGGGTTTTCTTGACTGAAAAGTTCTCTGATCCAATCATCCTTAACTTGCGCTTCCCGAATCCTGTGATTGAGTGAGTCCTCGATTACTAAACAAAACACCCTGCTTAAAGCGTCCACATGCTTCATCTTGGTACTTGATCTGTGTTCGAGGTCGCAATGAAACTCCTGCATAAACCTGGCCCATCGCGCTACCCTTAGTGGTACATCTTGTTTTTTCATGGTTTGCGCGAAAGCATTGCAGTCTGTGACAATTTTAATGCGTATGCCCATCACATACACTGGCCATTTTTTCAGAGCCTCAATAATCGCCAACACTTCCAATTCATACGAATGGAATTTTTCTTCCGATTTATTGGTCTTCCGGCTCATGTACTGTATTGGATGCAGCATTCGATCATCGATCTTCCGCATCTCTCTGCAGTAGAACTGCACCGTAGCCAAATCTGCATGCATCTGCGTGGATTTCCGTTTCTGCCTTGGCGTTGAATAATTTAAGAACGGGTGCGTTGACAAGTGCGGTTTTCAGATGTTCAAAAGCAATTTGCTGCTCATCCCCCATAACGAACTTTTCCTCCTTTCTCTTTAGGTCTGACAACGGCTTAGCAATCACGGCGTATCCTTCAATAAATCTTCGAAAATATGACGTCAGGCCTAGGAAACGTTGAAGCGTCTTCTGGTCTCTCGGAAGTGGATACTGTGCAACTGCCTTCGTTTTTTCTGCCGATGGTTTGATGGTACTATCTTCAATGATGTATCCTAGGAAATCTATCCTTCTTTTCAGAAACTGGCATTTGTTCCAATTTATTCGCAAACCGTACTTTCCTCCAACTTCCAAAACTAGCTGTAGCTTCTCAATGCCTTCCTCTTCATCCTTGGACGGAATAATGAGGTCGTCCATATAAGCTTCTACCACTCGTGCTTGTATCAGTGTCCTGAATATCGCATTTACGAATCTAGCGAACACTGCCGGCGAGTTAGAAATTCCAAACGGCACATACCTGAACTCGTACTGTTCTTCCTGAGTCACAAATGCTGTATATTTCATCGAAACTTCTTCCATCGGAACATGGAAAAACCCGTTGACTAAATCCAAGCATGTATATATCTTCGCTCCTTGAAGGCGCTCGAGTACTTCGTCTATTTGCGCCATTGGGAAGTTATCTCGAACTATCTTCTCATTCAATTTGCGATAATCACAGCATATTCTTTTCGTTCCGTTTTTCTTTGAAACAAGAACGATCGGCGATGCATACTCGGATTTGCTTCGTTGTAAAATCCCGTCTCTCATCCAAGTTCCAATTTGTTCCCGAACCAGAACCTGATCTGCGTTGAAATGTCGGTATATCATCTTTAAGAACTCATGGGTACATAGCTTTCGATCATCGACAGTAATACCTTCCGTGTCTTATCATTTAAATGACCTAACTCTAATTCCCTTAAAAACTCATTATCTTCGGCAGCCATACAAATTTCACCCAACACCGCATTTAGTTCAAAGCCATTACTGTTACCCACTCCGGTACTTATACCTTTATCTTCACGTACCCCTTTGCTGGTTTTACTAAATTCTCGTACCTCATTACCGGTACGTTCATCTTCCTTTCCAGTCACGACCTCGTAGTCCCCTTCGTCCGTCACCATGAATGATTTAGACTTAAATTCAACGCTCGTGTCAGTAATCAGTAAATCGGCCACCTCTAAAATATTATTTCCTATAACCGCCGAATAGTTCATGTCTCCCTCTCTAACGACATGGAAATTAATTTCGAAAACTTCACCGTCAATTTCTACCTCTAAACACACATTCCCTATTGTCGTCACCTTACTCTGTCCAATACCTAACAGATTCCGCTTCTCTGTTCCGAGTTCTACAAACTCCATCAATACCAAACAATCGTACCGTAAAAGGCATAAGTCGCTTCCTGTATCAACTAATGCATTAACTATGATGCCGCCGACAGAGATGTCCTTGAAGACTCTATTTGTGCCAATCGCCAAATTCATTCTAGCTTCAGGCCACGAATTTCGGTTACCCGATGAAGCAGGTTGCCCGTTTCGGTTGTCACCCCTTTGCGTCGATGGTATCTTTCCTTTGCAATCTCTCGCCTTATGTCCGGCTTGATTGCGTTTGAAACATTTCATTTCTCTATTAATTTATTTGGCACTCTCTGGCTATGTGGCCTTTGTCTCCACAACGGTAGCAAGACTTGTTTTGTTTTTCTTCTTTTATTGGTACTCTAGCAGGAACTCTTGAACCCAAAAGATTCCCTCTCGCGTATGAGGACTGGGATTGGGGTCCTCTTGTTCTTTCATATGCCTTTATTTGGAATTTTAATTCTTCTACTGTTGTTGCTTGGTACAACATGATCTTGTTTTGCTTGATGTCGGGAATCCCATCTGCGAAATATTGAATCAGGCTTTCGTCGTCAAGCTTCACTGCCTTGCCGATCTCAAGGAGACTGTACAAAAATTCCAACAGAGACTCCGTTGATTTTTTCGTACGCGTTCTCAGCTTCCGGTGGACTTCAGCTGAGCAGATCTTTACGCCAAATTCCTTAACGAGAGCGTTCTTCAATGACTCCCAGTTATTTATTCCTGATTGGCTTTTAATAAAAGATTTCGCGGCAACTCTAAGCAGCTGTTTTGCATAGATATACTTCTGGATTATATCCCAATCCACGGCATCGGCATTCTCCTCAAAATCCTGTATCCAGTAATTGATGTCACTGGATTCAGCCCCATCAAAATGAACAAAGGAGTCCTCAATATCGCGAAGAGTGAAATTTCGCATACGAACCAGCTCGACTCGCCTTGTCGTTGGCGATCCGCCCCTTGCTTCCTGGAAATCCTCTTCTTCCTCGAAAGAGACATCAAAATGTTCCATCACTCTCCTCTGTAGTGTTCGTTTGAGTCCCGTCGTTGGTAAGTTAAGTTCCGTAAGTTTAGTTCTCAGTCCCTCCACTGTCAAACCTAAAATTTCATTCCTCTCCATACCTCTCTACTACCTACTTTTACCCCTCACAATTAAGCTCAACAAACAAAAAAAAGAAACTAAAACCCTATATAAAATGCTATATATTTTAGTCCAAAATTTATTAAAAGGAAAAAAAAACAAATGGCTCGGTCGATACGCTTACCTTAAATTCTTAAATTCTCTTAAAAAAAGTTAAATAACAGCATCCAAATCCGGTGCAACGGTTCAGCCAGCAACAGCACAAGCACACACTTCGAAATTGCTCAGCAACAGCACATCTTTTTAAATTCGCCTGGACACGGCTTTCAAATCGTTGGAGCCTTAGATGAATAAAGAACAAGATGGAAAACCATTACGTCTCCTTCCCCGCAACTTCCATTTGTTTACATTGTTGTTTTTGTAATCGCAGCCTCCATCTGTGAATACGTGTGAGCTGCAGAAAAAAGGCGCGAAAAAGTTGTGGAAGTATATGCGTGGTGAATTTATTTTTTTTTTTGCTTGGCAACTTGAAACCACCTTGAAACATAACCTGAAATTTAATTTTCACCATACTACTGAAAAATTCTTAAGGGCAGGGTTTGAACAACACCAAAGTTATAGTTTTTTAAAAACTCAATTTTTTTTTTGTAAAGCTGGGCAAGATGTGAAAACTCATAAGCATGCAACGATACTGATTCTATTGGGACTTATTATATTCTGATTCGCTCCCTCATCTCGGTTATTTGTCTTAACTTTTTTTTAATATGTACCAAAACCTAAATATCAAACTATGTAGACATTTTTTGAAAAACTTATCTCATTCAAAATATTGAAATGCAGCAATCTTGTAGATATTATGGAGAGCTCAGAAAGCCTTCATTCATCTCAGTAGCACAATTACTTACAAAGCGCCAACACTTTAAGTTTTAATTTTTTTGAACTAATTGAAAGCGGACATCAAACTATGTAGACATTTTTTGAAAAACTTATCTCATTCAAAATATTGAAATGCAGCAATCTTGTAGATATTATGGAGAGCTCAGAAGGCCTTCATTCATCTCAGTAGCACAATTACTTACAAAGCGCCAACACTTTAAGTTTTAATTTTTTTTTGTGTTAAGAAAAATTGAAAACTTAAAGTGTTGGAGCTTTGTTAATAATTGTGCTACTGAGATAAATGATGACTTTCTGAGCTCAACACAACGTAGACAAAAATTCCACATTCAAAGATTTTGATTGAGACAAGTTTTTAAAAAATTTTCTACCGAGCTTTTAATAAAAACAAAAAATCAAAACTTAAAGTGTTGGCGCTTTGTAAGTAATTGTGCTACAGAGATGAATGAAGGCTTTTGAGCTCTCCATAATATCTACAAGATTGCTGCATTTCAATATTTTGATTGAAATAAGTTTTTCAAAAAATGTCTACATAGTTTGATATCCGCTTTCAATTCTTTTACTTTTGATTTTTTTTTTAATTCAATTAATTAACTGCTTATATTTTCAACACAGCTTCAAGAAGAGAATCGAAGGCTTAAGTTGGAATCTCTTTCATCAAACAAATGCAAAATGAATTCATATTTATTGGTTACTGTTTTGCTTTAGTATATATTTTTTAAGCAGTCATACTTTTCTCTCTATTTCTCTTAAGAAACGTTTTTTAAAAAAGAAGAAATAGAAGGGAGGAGACTACTCAGAGAAATGTTTAACAAAAAAGAAAATATTTTAATATTTTGATGCTTAAATTTTTATTTCCAAATACTTTAAAAAGTATATAATCACAAATAAATTTTATTTACAAAACCCAAAAAAAAGGTTTAAATCCAAAAATTCTGACAGACGTAGCCTTAAGGTGACTAAAAGTAAAAAAAAAAAAAAAACAAAAACCGGTTCCCAGACGAGAATACCAATACTACGGTACAATTTTGTGTAAGCCCTGTGTGTGGATCCGAATATAAAGTGGTGTTAGTGAAATTTTGTGTAAGCCCAGTGTTGAGATCCGAATATAAAGTTGTGCTAGTGAGATTTTGTGAATGAGTGCGTGCAGCAGCTTGTGGGGTGGTATCAATGTGTTAGTGTGGTTTTCCATCTTGTTCTTTATTCATCTAAGGTTGGAGCATTGACCACGATGATCTTCATGTGCGTGTGTGTATTCAATGTACATAAACTGTTTTTCGAACCACACTACAGCACACTAACACCGCTTAAGGTTGATGCCCGTTAATTTTCTTCTTTTCGCTTATGTACAGCGTCAATGAAATGTTATTGGGATGAAGCCCCGTTTTTTTTTTTGGAATGGGTAAATTCTTTTCGTTAAATTCGCACGTAATTTAACTTTTCTTTAACTTTAATTTTCTTTCAATTTTTCTATTGAAAATGTTCTTTTAAGTAATGAAGTCCTCTTTTTCTTTTGCACGAACAAAATATATTTCCCTTTTGTAAATGCGCATTCGATCACGCACAAGCACTTTGGCAATATTCGAAATTGCTCAGCAACAGCACATCTCTTAAAATTCGCCTAGACACGGCTTTCAAATCGTTGGAGCATTGACCACGATGATCTTCATGTGCGTGTGTGTATTCAATGTACATAAACTGTTTTTCGCACCACACTACAGCACACTAACACCGCTTAAGGTTGATGCCCGTTAATTTTCTTCTTTTCGCTTATGCACAGCGTCACTGAAATGTTATTGGGATGAAGCCCCGTTTTTTTTTTTTGGAATGGGTAAATTCTTTTCGTTAAATTCGCACGTAGTTTAACTTTTCTTTAACTTTAATTTTCTTTCAATTAAAGTTTTGTTATTCTACTTTGTGTCTGTCGTTCGTCACGTAATTGGGTTCGTCTTGTCGGTGTTTAAAAGGTCTGGTAGTTGTCGCGGATAGTTGTTGCTTTTATCCTACATGTATATAAGGTCTATGTACAGTGTACTCATACTACTTAACCTGTACACTACACTGAAGAAGCAATAAAACGGTTTCCAAATATGCTAAGTGTTTTATTTTATAAATTCATTATCAGGACAGGATGTAGTTCAAATGAAACATGTATTTATTACATTTATGTTGCTCTTATTTATTTTTACTTGCGATTATATGTAGGTAATTGCAAGTTTTGCAATCGTGCAGAAAAAACCAATTTTGAGAAAACAATTAAACATGACATTACGATGATAGAGAATACGAAAAAAGGTCCCACAATTCTATCTGTCTGTATGTGTGTCCGTATGTCCGTATATGGATCTACAGCCTGAACCACTTGAACGATTTTCTTCAAAATTTGCAGTTAGGGCCTGTGGGGAAGCTTGCAGAGGGGTTCTTGGAATTGGGTCTCTAGGTCTTGAAAGAACGGTACCTGCCATAAAACCGATATGATAATACTTATTTTTCTCGAAAACGGCTCCAACGATTTCCATAAAATTTTGTGTGAAAGATTAATTTTAGGTTGTCTTTCTTATGAGGTATAAAAAACTTTAGAAAAATACTTAGCACAATCGCAAGTTCGTGCGACTCAGTCGTGCCGTTGTTTTCAAAAAACTTTTTGTTTTGGTTAACAAAAATCAAAATATCGAAACTTTGGGGAAGAAGAGCGTTTCTTTTTGCAGTCAAAATATTCTGAGCTTTTGAAAAAACACGCTTTGCAGCTGCATGCGTAGCCGCAATACAAAACACTTTCCGGGCATGGTCAGCTACGAAGGAGTACCTCCTTGCTCGGTGCTTCAACCAGTCCAAATGATTTTCATTTTGACTTCGCTGAGGCACGTGTTATACCTACATTTAGTTTCTTCACCTCTTCCTACTATGCCAGTTGGCATAACTGTTATAATGCATAGTATTATAACATTCAATATTATGCATACTAACATTTTCCGGCCACACATATAATACTCGCTAAGATAGGTCTCAAGTGGGAACATAAGTTCATCTTGGCTGTCTTTTTTTAAAGAGTGTCAAAAGCAGTCATTTGTTTGTCACTTCTGGTTTCGTCGGTATTCAAAAATGAATTACTCTCGGCTGCAGCACTGATTTTACTGACCGCCGCTTCTCAATAATGAAAACTTTTCAATTGGAAAGTTGTATGTATGAGTTATTTCTTATTTGTATGCTTATAGCTATTCTTTCGATACATATACAGTTTTCTATACCTTTTATGTAATTTGTAAAAGTTATGTGATATTTGATACGATTTTTAGCTGCGCCACTAAATTTTTTTTCTTTTTGAGGCCCAAAAGTCTTTGATTTAAAGGCGACGTGTAGATTTTTTAATGTATATGTCAGTGTGAATAATAAAGATATGTTCAATGCTGCAAGAAAATAATTTTTCAGTTTTGGTCCGGATATCCGGATATCCAAATTATACGGATATCCAACTATCCGGATATCTGGATATCCGAAAATCAGCTGTCTCAAAATATTCCTGTTCGGATATCCTTATAGTTTGAAGATCCGGATATGAATTGGAGGACTAATCCAGAGTGAAGTATGCGGAAGAGGCTGCAAATTCAATGTACAGGATGATCTACAGTAAACTGAATCACAATTTAAACGAAAATTATTATTGTAGAGATGAATTCTCAATTGAGGAAATATCAACCATGTTAAGGGTGTGTTGACACAACAACCACAACATATTATGCTATCCTAAGCACAAACAGAGCGCACCTCGCGAGCTCCCATACATTTGTATCATCTTCATATTTAACTAAAAAAAAACTGTTCATTTTCTCACAGTCATATATTCATTAATCAGCAATATATTAAATTGCAATAGAAGTAGTATGCCTGTCTGGCACCAAAAAGTATTGTCGAATTATTTGCAATGTAAGCTAGTTTTATGTAAGAAATAAAGCATTCACATTCTCAGTTTAAAATCGTTAGTGTCAGTTCTATTCATTTTATTGCTCTGGGTTTCTTGCTAATACTTTCCCCCGCCAGTGGTAAGAGGTATTAAAATTTGGTCCTTCGAGCCGGATGAATTAACGAACACAGAAAGCGCTACCAGGGCTATTAACACTGGAAAATTACAAAAAAGAATCGTGGTTATTTTTTTTTTTGTAGTGATAGCGTTTATCAGGGCTTACGATACTGATAAAAAAGTGAAGTGAAAACAAACAGAAGAACTTACCTAGGTTAGGTTAGGTTAAAATGGCTGCCAGGAAAACAACTGACACACTTAGACCAAGTATTAGGTCCATTGTGATACCATAATAAGTTAAGTGAGGAAACACCACACTTAACAGAACCATTTGGAGCTTTTGATAAAGCGAAAAAGATGCAGGATATCTGTGTTTGCCAGATCGTTTAGATCATCGAGGAAATATTTTCCTAGATGCCGTTTTCTTTTTGAGGAGAGTGCAGGACATGAGCAGAGGAGGTGTTGAATAGTCTCCTCCTCCTCCTCATCTAGGCAACTTCTGCAGAAGTCATTAGAGGGAACGCCGAGTCTTATGGCGTGTCTTCCTATCAGACAATGTCCGGTGATGACATTGATTACGGAGCTAAAGTGCAATCTGGTTATGGATAGCAAATGTCTTGTGCGTTTTGGATCTAGTCCTGGCCATAACTGTTTTGTTGCCACACACGTGGTGATGCTGTTCCACCAATGATTTGTTCTATCCATTGCCTCTTGCTTTAGCATAAGTTTACATGTAGCGATGGGTATACCAATATTCAACCTGCTGGTTGAGAGCGGTAGAACGGTTCCTTTTCTGGCGAGTTCATCGGCTTTGCAGTTTCCCATGATATCTCTGTGCCCCGGCACCCAAAGAAGGTGAATATTGAACTGTTCAGCCATCTCCTTAAGAGATAGGCGACAGTTAAGGGCGGTTACTGAGTTCGTGGAAACGGCACCGAGTGATTTGAGGGCTGCTTGACTGTCAGAGAAAATCCGGATATTCGTTGAGGATATCACGTTTTCTTTTAGCCATGATAGGACCTCCTTGATCGCCAGAATTTCCGCTTGGAACACGCTACAATGGTTAGGGAGGCGGAATGAGAGACTTACGTTAAGTCGGTTTGAGTACACTCCGTAGCCGACCCCTTCTTCTGTCTTTGACCCATCTGTATAGAAGTGAATTGAATCATCTCTCAAAAGTTCTTCGTCTTCCCAGGCCATTCTTGGTGGGATTGAGACTTGGAACTTATTATCAAAAACCAGTTGGGGGACGGTGTAGTCGGAGTGGCATGGGATTGATCTGAATAAACTCAAGATTGAAGCGTGACCGATGTTGTTATCGGTCCATTGGGAGATAGCTCTCATACGAATGGCTGCATTAGCGGCCATTTGTTTGCTGAAGATATCTAGTGGTATGAGATTAAGGAGTATGTTTAGGGCAGCTGAGGGTGTTGATCTCAGTGCTCCGCTAATACATAAACAAGCTGTACGTTGGACCTTGCTTAAATTATCGCAGTAGGTCCTTTTATCCAGAGCGGTCCACCATACCACTACTCCGTATGTGAGTATTGGTCTGATGACCGCGGTGTAGAGCCAGTGGGTGATTTTGGGGGAGAAACCCCATTTAGTGCCAATGGCCTTTTTACAGGAAAACAGGGCTACGGTAGATTTCCTGATTCTTTCCTCTATATTGGCTTTCCAGTTTAGCTTTTTGTCTAGGATAATACCAAGATATCTAGCTTCGTTGGAGAGTTGAAGTGGGATTCCATTTATTGATGGAGTTGTTAGTTGAGGAATTTTGTATTTCCTGGTGAAGAGAACGAGTTCGGTTTTCTGAGGGTTGACCCCTAGATCACTTTTTCTCGCCCATTTTACTAGTTTATTTAGAGCGGTTTGCATCAGATCCATAAGGACGTGAGCATGTTTACCGGATACCGCAATGGAGACGTCATCTGCATAAGCAATCACTTTGAATCCCTCAGCTTCTAGGTCAACTAGAAGTTCATTGACGACTAGATTCCATAGAAGAGGGGATAGGACTCCGCCTTGCGGTGTTCCTCTACTGACAGATCTCTTTGCAGAGAAGTTTCCTAGAGTAGAGTTGATTCTCCTGCTTTTTAGCATTAGATTTATCAACTCCACTATAGAACCATCTACTTTGAGCTTCGTCAGTGCCTTTGTAATTGCAGAGTTGCTGACGTTATTGAAGGCGCCCTCTATGTCGAGGAAAGCAACCAGAGTGAATTCTTTGTGATGGAGGGAATATTCTATAGTACGAACCAAGGTGTGTAGGGCCGTTTCTACAGATTTTCCCTTACAGTAGGCGTGTTGTGCTGTAGATAGCAATTTTGGATCTATAGCTATACGCAGGTGGATATCGATCAGTCGTTCTAAAGTTTTAAGAAGGAATGATGATAGACTTATTGGTCGGAGATCTTTCGGATTTACGTGGGATGATTTCCCAGCCTTGGGTATAAACACAACCTTGACCTCTCGCCACTGCGTGGGGATATAGTTCAAGGTGATACAGCCGATAAGAATTACTTCGAGGACAGGGATAATAATGTCCGCGGCCTTTTGAAGTTCGGCTGGAATTATACCATCAGGTCCAGGGGATTTGTATGGGTCAAAGCTGTTAATGGCCCAAGTTAGTTTTTCCCTTGTAATCAGATCGGGGGTGTTAGTTATTATGCTACCTGATTCTGTGGAATCATAGTTACATAAGTTCTTGGAGCTACCTGGAAAGTGAGTGTCCATAAGCAGATTGAGCGTTTCTTCGCAGGATTCTGTCCAGCCGTCAGCTGTTTTCAGACTGCTAGGCATGGTCGGACTTTTTGAGAGGATTTTTCTTAATCTAGAAGCTTCTGAAGTATCTTCTATTTTTCCACAGAAGTTTCTCCAGGAAGTTCTTTTATTTTTCCTCAGTTGATATTTATAAGTTTTGAGGGATTCCTTGTAGGAGTCCCAGTCTATTAAACTTTTAGATTGTTTAGCTCGGTTGAAGAATTTTCTACATTCTTTCCTGAGCGGTTCTAGCCCCGAGCTCCACCACAGTGGTTTCTGTTTTCCTCTTATTTTTATAAGAGGACAGGATTTCTGTAGTGAATAGTTAAGGGCAGTGGTAAGATCAATGACTTTTTTGTCTAGATCATGTTTGTTTGTAGGGTTTTGTAAAAGTTCAGGTTTAATAAACTTTTTCAAAGTTACCCGATATTTTTCCCAATCAGTTTTCCGGTAATTTCGGAAGATTGGTTGCTTAGGAGGTTCCTCATTAAGATCAAATTGAATGTATCTATGATCCGAAAAGGAGTGTTCAGTCGATACTTTCCAATTAGTGATCCTATGATGAACCGAGTCGGAGACAAGAGTTATATCTAGAACTTCTTGTCTATTTCTGGTAATAAATGTTGGTTCATTGCCAGTGTTGCTTACTATAAGGTTAGTACTCAAAATAAAATCAAAAAGTGACTCACCCCTTTCATTTATATCAGTACTTCCCCATACTGTATGATGCGCGTTTGCGTCACATCCAATGATGAGGCAGATCTTCTGCCGTACTGCTGCAGCGACAATCTTTTTCATTAATTCGCCGGGAGGAGAGCCAGGCTGGTCATGGCCGAGATATGCTGATACCAGCCAGTAGGTGTTATCACTGGTTTGATATATTGCAGTGGTTACATCACAATTGCTGTAATCAGGGAGTAAAAATACATTAGTGCTACTTCTTACCAATATGCAGGATCTGGGTTCACCTTTGTCCTTCATATACAGTAGAGTATATCCAGGAGCCCTTAGTCCATGAACGATAGATTTGTTGATCCATGGCTCTTGGATAAGGACAACATCTTCCCCTCTTTTGTTCAGGCGGAGAAGAAGGGAGGCCGAGGCCTGTTTGGAGTGTTGGAGATTAATCTGTGTTAACTGCACCATCTTGGCAACAGCTAAGCAGACTAACCCCCACCACGGTTTGGTTTAGGTCGTCTTCGGACTCACTTCCTGAAGTTGATCGTAACAGATCATCTTCCTTTAGGCCGTTTTCGGACATTGAGTCGGTTTCATCCTCTTCGGATGTTACGGAGGAAGCACTAGAGGGATCCACTTCCATCTCTGGGAGTTTTTCACCTTCGGAACTTTCCATACTTATTGTGTTTGGAGGAGCGTTTGCGCTTTCCTCATCTTTTTTGTATATTTTGAGAGGGATGGTCGCCCATCCGAACCTAATCTTTCCCTGGGTTGCAGCTAGAGGGGCCATCGACTCTTTATTGATGACTATAATAGCCGATCTGTGGGGGCCGTCAGGTTCCTCTACCTTTGCTACCTTCCAGTCATGAGTCGGTAGGGATGGGTTGCCAAATTGGATCATCTTGAGGATGATTTCCTTGTCGGAGAGTTCTGCTGGTAGTCTGATACGAGCTCTTGGTCTGCACGGGATTTCCTCCTTAGCAACAACCTCAAGCTTTGCACCAGGCCAGAGATCTACTAGGCGGCTGATTGCAAGCTTATACAGATTGCACGATCTCTCTCCCTCAAAGGCAATAAGTTTGACTCGCCCCTGGTACCACCCTGCGTCCTCAAAGGTTGCAGGTTCCCCTGGATTCTCCATCATGAGAGTCCAATAGGAGGCCTGGAGCTTGTTCATGACTATTGTCCACTGGTCAAAAGAGATCGTGCCATCTGCATTGCTCCTATCAATTATGGCTACTATAGTTTTGTCCTTTAACACTTCGCTAAAGGACAAGTCTTTTCTGGTGGAGGTGCTGGTCTGCACCTTGGTACGCTTAGGTTCCGGAATGGTTCCTTCGCAGGATCGATTTCGTTTAGAGGAATCGTTGGGGGGGATTTTGGCAATAATGCTCTTTGCCCACGAGAGTTTGGCGTCAGCATCAGAAGCCCTCTTACTCATTGGTGTTTCACCAATGACCTTGACGAGCCTCAATGCATTCCGTCGTTCTCTACGACTTGGGTTTGGGAGCTTCTCTTCCCCACTGTTAGCAGAGCATATTTCAGCGCCACTCCCAGCGGGAAGGGAAATTGCCTTCATGCTCGTGAGGGGGGGGTTCTTCCTCTCCGTCGGATCGTAATTCACGGCGCCGTGAGTTGGAACAGACCCCTCCGTGCACTCAGGAAGGTGGGGTTGGGTTGTGGAATTGGGAGTGCAACAGAGATTCACTGTTACACGGTCAGTTTTACGGGCACTTGTTTCCGCGTTCGGTGAAGTGCTGGCGTGGCAATCAGAGCGTACACAGTAATTCACTGCTTCTTCTTTGTTCGCCACGGGCAGTTCCACCAAATTTGGAGGTCGTGTACTACCAGTGTAGGCGATTGCACCTTTTTCACTGGCTGTAGCGTCTAGGATAGTGGATGTTCCCCCTTCCCCGGATGGTTTTTCAACCCTTCCAGTGAGTGAGGTCGATCCACAGTCCCCACCGCTCTTCGCTTCTTTTTTATTCTCGTTAATAAAATTTGTCACTGGCGACTTATCCTCTTTCGAGGCCAAGCCATCGCCGGCAGTCGCGACTCCTGCCGACTTTTGGACGTATATCCCCGTCCGTTTTTTATTTCTTTTTATTAACTTTTCCATTTTTTTTCATTGTCAAGTTTTCTAACATTGAGGTTATTTTTGAGTTACTTTAGTTGAGAGGATTCCGCAGCTGGATTGCTGGAGATCCCCTCGTAAGCACCCTCACCACGACAAGGTCAACTCATGGAGGGTGAACTTACCTATAAAAACAAAAAAAAAAAAAAATTGTTTCTTACGATGGAAGACGAAACAGAAATCTTCATCATTGTTGGCAAACAAAAGAAACTAGCGGAAGAGCTAGAAAAACTTAAGATCAACTTCAGCAAGGACAGTGCGTCGCGGAAAGCCCAACAGTACAAAGAGGACAGGCTTAGCAAAATCGGTGAAATCTTGGATCAATTCCACGAAAATCACGCAAAAATGAAAGGAGTTGTGAAACATGACACTCCATACATTGACAGAAAAACTTATGAGAGAGTTAAGGAGATGTATGAAGCACTGAAGGGGAGTTTGGAGGCCATAACTCCTACTCCCTCTCATTCGACCGAGGCTCTCAAGGAGGCCATAACTCCTACCCCCTCTCATTCATCAGGCTCTACGGATAAGTCGGCAAACGCCAGCCAAATACAAACGCAAACATTAAGAAAACTTGAACTCAAGGTTGAAGCCATAATAAGCAATATTGAAGAGTTCGAAGATACTTTGGAGCACTATTCCAAAGAAATACACGACTAACAACAAAAAATGTTATTGGATCAGTTGAAAAACCTTACTTAATTGCATGAAGATTTTATAGCGAATGCTACATATTCTGATCTTCAAACAAAGTATGTCACAGACAGTGATTACTACAATGTTAAACGAGACATTAACCGCTTTCTGCATCAGATGGCATCCAAGATTGCAGAAACAAACCAAATAAAGGAAATTACTTTGAATTACAATCCTTTTATGATCTGTTCATGAACATTATCCACAAAAAAGTCGTCTGAGCACTGCAGAAAAAATGGAGTATGTAAGAACTCATTTGGAAGAAGAACCGCTTCATTTGATCCAAAACTTTACGTTGACCAGTGAAAATTACAACAGCGCGAATTATGTTCACTTAGTCGAAAGGTTTATAAAAAAATAACTTTATTACTCAACATATAAATTACACGAATGAACTTAAGACAACTTGTTAACCACGGTTTCTATATTGACTCTGTTGACTCTGTTGACTGTCTATATTGTGTTTTATTGTGTTTGCATTCGACGTTCTTTATCATCATCATCAGGTCCTGTAACCCCGCTCGGGGCATAGGGCGTCAACAAAACGTCTCCATCCTTCTCGATCAGCAGCTAGATACCTTAACTGTGGCCACGTCTTTCTCTGGGAATTAGCTTCTGATAACACTGTAGATTTCCATGTTGTTCTTAGTCTTCCAACCCGCCGTGACCCCTGAAGATTCCATTCAAAGGACTGCTTCGCAATATCATCGTTTGGTTTCCTCAGTGTGTGACCAATCCATTGCCATTTGCGCTTTCTGATGTCGATGTCCAAGCGTCTCTGACCTGTCCTACGCCACAACTCCTGATTGGATATTGTTTGTGCCCAGCGAATTTTCAGGATGTGACGCAGACAGCGGTTCACGAAAGCCTGCGATTTTCTCGAGATGGTGGCCGAGACTTTCCATGTTTCACAAGCATATAATAGCACGGATCTCACATTGGATTCGAAGAAGTTTGGTGCGTAAGGAGACTTGACTGGATTTCCAAATTTGGGACAGAGCACCAAAGGCAACGCGAGCTTTATATATTCTGCTTTTTACGTCCAGACCCGTACCACCGTTTGCTGATACAATACTTCCGAGGTAATTAAATTGTTCGACCTCTTCAACGGGCGTGTCATGCAGAATAATACGATGTTGTGTTGGGGGGCCTGTTAGTATTATTTTTATCTTTTTACTATTTATTTTAAGACCGCACGATTCTCCTTTCACCCGTAAAGTTTGACACATCTCGTTCAGCCCACTGATGTTATTTTCCATGAGACATATATCGTCGGCATAGTCTTAATGGCTAAGCCTTTCAAACGTTCTCCATTGAATACATTGCCTCTCAGTTGTACCGACGCTGGCCGTCAAAACATCATCTACTGCCAGCAGAAAAAGAATTGGCGATAAAACATCCCCTTGTCTCACACCCTGACGCACCTCGAAAGAGTCGGATAGCTGCCCATTATGCAACACGAAACACCTTGCATTGTTGTAGGACTCCTTTATAATGGCAACAATTTTTGGCGGAATTCCTCTACCAAGAAGTGATCTCCATATACATTCTCGGTTAACTCGGTCAAAGGCCTTCTCAAAATCTACAAACATGAGATTTAGCGGTGTTTGAAATTCTGCAGACTGCTCAAGAAAAATGCGTAAGGTGTTGATATGGTCAACGCACGACCGACCGCTACGGAAGCCAGCCTGATGCCTCTTGAGTGTAGTCTAAACTCTAGCCTTTATCCGTTCGAGGATGAGAGTTGCCATTAGCTTTGGAAAAACGGACAAAACGGTTATACCACGCCAGTTGTTGCAGTTCTTGAGATCACCTTTTTTTGGCAACTTAACAATGACTCCATCCCTGGGATAGGTTTCGTTTTCCCAAACAGCTTGTATAAGCGAATGCAAGATACTAGCTGCTGTGGCGGGATCAGCTTTCAGGAATTCCGCTGGTACTCCGTCAAGTCCCACTGCTTTGTTGTTTTTGAGGAGATTAATCGATGTTTCAATTTCCGCTTCTGAAGGGGGTTCGATGTCAATACCCCTGCAGGATCTGCGCATCTCGTTGAGTTGGGGCACTTCAGCACTCTGTTCAACGGGATCATTTAACAGGGCACAAAAATGATCCTTCCACCTGCGAAGCTGATCTTCAATTGATACCAATAGTGTTCCATCCACATCCATTACAGGATGATTGTTGTTGCTTTTTTTCCCGACAACTTCTTTGGCTATTTGGTACAATTCAGCGAGTCCATCTATCCTCACCCTCCTGTCACGTCTCACACAACAATAGACCATCTTGTGTGCATTCCGATATTCGCTTCGCAATTCAGCCTTTCGTTGAGCGTCTGTCTCGGCGTTTATTTGAAGCTTCAACGATTTACGAAGCTCAATTTTTTCCAAGGTGTCTTGGGATATCCAAGAGTCGCTAACTCTCGTACGCCTAGGTACAGTCTCGGATCCAGCCTCCATAAAAACACTTTTTATTTCACCCCACATCTCATCAACATCTGAGTCAGCACTCACATTTAATGAAGAAGCTCTGTAGTTGAGGGTGTTGATATAGCTACGACTTATGTTGGGATCACTTAAGGCATTCGTATTGAATTTTGGATTTCTTGCTGCATTCTGCGATTGTCTAAATACAGCTGCGGTTCTTAATTTGAGACTCATGACAACCAAATGATGGTCGCTTCCCACATCGGCATTACTTATATTTCGGACATCACACATAGACTTCCTCCATCGCTGCTGAATCATGATGTGATCAATTTGGTTTTCGCACCCCCAAATCCGATGTGCGGTTTACTGCAACCGAAGCTGTAGAAGGATTCTCCATAAAAAGGTTACCTCTTGGGGACTCGTTTCCAGTTATAATTATTTATTTATTTATTATCCATCTATCGAGTTCATAACTCTTCTAGACTTAACAATATTTACATAAACTATATAGAGAAAAGTAAGAGCAAATATTAAATAATAAGTAGCAAAAAGAATTATCTTACATATGTACATATATATACAAACATGCTACGATACTAGACTCAAAACAATAGTTTTGAAAACCTCTCTGCTTAAACATAAGTCTATATTTTGATAAACGCAATTAAATTCATGACTAGAACGTGAAATCGGATCTGATCTACCGTAGTTTGTATAAGATCGGGGAACAAAAAACAGAATCGGCCTCGTCCTCAACTGTCTTGAAGGAGCATATAAAGAAAAAAAAGAGAGAAGTTTAGGACAATCAATTCGATTACAGAGAACATCTCTAGCAAGCATAACAGTTGTTGTGATATTTCCTGTAGAAGCATATACCTTTCCACCACGGTGTTTTCCGAGATACGATTAATAACATACATAAGCTCAGATTTGACAGGCACACCCGCCCTTTGTATGGTCGAACACATAACCAATTGAGGCCGCCCACTATGGGAAAACAGACGCCTTTTGTAACCGCCCACTCTGGGATACAGACGCTACTTGCTGCTACCGTTGGCCTTCTTAAAAAGCTCATCCGCCACCAGACTTCCGTGCCGTTGACCGCAAACTGCAGTTCCTCCGCCTTTAGGGAGATTTTCTTCAACCCAGGGACAAGTCAGTGCCCCGTCCAGCAAAGCTGAGTTGGCTGCTTATTCCAGCAGCTGTTCGGTCCTCTTGTGCGTAAGCGTTACCCGCTCTCTACCGCGATTTTCCTTTCATTGAGCCTGAGGCCACCGAAGTAGCGTTACCTAGAACTCTCCAGTACTTTAGAGAGCGTTCTTTATATCAATCCGTTATTGCTGGGTCAGCTTTAAGTGAACTCTAACGAGTCCAATCGATTGCAAAACCAAAGCTCGTGTTTGGTGTCGTCGTATTGGCAGACGCTGACGTTGGCTTTTTGGTAACTGCAGCGGTGGGAACATCCGTTGCTGGTTGGTTCCCTGAACTTGATATAACCTCTCCCTCCTTAAGATAAAAACTCTCCTGAGTTATATAGAATGTACGTTTGAGTTCTTTTGATTTTATATAAACATAAATTATTAAACTAATAATTAATAGTACAATTATGATTCCAACATAAATATTAAACATAACATGGTTCTTATGGTTGAATTTTAATTCGTTAATGTTTTCGATATTTTCTATTTGTTTTATTATTATATCATCGAAACTTAATTGTTCTTTAGTTGTATTAAGGCTTATCTCGTTAGGGATAATAAATCTTTCCTCTAATACATCTTTATTGTTGGTAAAAGTTTTATTCAATATTTTGATTTTGCAGCTATTAAAGTTTAATAAAAAGTTTCCATTTAAACATGTAATTCTTTCATCACAAGTACTTGACAAATTTGTATCCTTAATATTCTTTAACAATAACAAACCATTTTCAATTTCAATAATTTTCATTTGGTAGTTCTTCGTTTTCATACAGACAGTTTTTTTAAACATAAATTTAGTTTCCTTAAATTTTTAAATTCTACATTTGGTTAATGATTTCTTCGTCATCTATTACTAATTCTTCAAAATTCATATTTGTTAAGGAGGTAACTAAATATTTTCTTGTCTCTATTAATTCATTGGGTATTTTAATTATAAAAACAATTTTTTCATTTTTATACAGAGCTGTTCCAATTTTTATATTTGTTAGCTTCTCGAAACTTATGTCATATTTAATTATTTCTTCTTTACTTAAAATATTGTTTCCCATTATTCCTGTTCTACTTGAAGCAATGTTATTTTGAATGTGTTCGATATTGTCTTTTATTATTCCAATTTTTAATAATGATTCTAAGTAAATAAGTTTGTTATTTCATTTAATAGTTTCTTTTTTAGTATTATTGAATTGATTCAAAATTTTAAATCTATCTTTTTCAATAGTTTGTTTTAACGTTACAAATGTTTGATTAAAACTATGAAGTTTGAATATTTGTTTGATGTTGTTGAAAAAATTTCCTCTATACCTATACCAATGCACTCATGTGTATATGTAACATTTTATTGTAACGGAAACATTAATGCTGTATTACATTATAAGTAGAATTAAATCAGTCACAAATAAAACTTTGAACTCTTCACATGGGTTGTCACTTATTTCTCCTATTCTGATTACCACATCCCACTTCGTAAGCTAAATAATCTCAACAGGTTATGGGCCCAGATAACGGCCTGTGGTAAAAGAAAAAAAAAAAAAACTATTTTAGCGCGGCGGTATTTTCTGTAAAAGTTTTTTTTCATTGCGATTGCGATATACAAGCATAGCTTAGCACTATGAGTGCCATGTACCAAATAGAGAAGCTAAAAGAAAAGAATTACGATTCTTGGAGCATCCAGATGCGTAGCGTTTTGGTACACGCTGAGCTTTGGAGTGTGACATCAGGTACGTTGAAGAGGGAGGATGCAGCTGAGGGTGTGGATTGGTCAGGCATGGATCAAAAGGCGTTGGCCATGATCACACTGAGCGTTAAACCTTCACAATTAAGTCATGTGAAGAATTGTGATACATCGCTTGCTGCTTGGACAAAACTCAAAGAAGTCTACCAGCCTAGTGGACCTTTGCGCAAGGTATCCCTTTACAAGAAGCTGCTGAATTTACGGATGGAAGATAACCAGAGCATGTCCAGTTATTTAAATGCATTTGTCGAAGTCACAGATCAGCTTGCAGTTGTTGGGATAAAGCTAAACGATGAATTGCAGGCAATTATTTTACTTTCCAGTCTACCAAAAGTTTATGAGAGTTTCGTTGTTACCATTGAGACGCGTGACATTTTGCCAAAATTTGAAATTCTGTGCATCAAGTTGAAAGATGAAGGAGAACGTCGAAAAAATGAAGAACCACACAACGAAAAATCGCAAGCGTTTACGGTTAGCACCGCCCATCAACGGCAGAACACCTGTGCTAAAGCCAACACTAAAAAGAAGCTGCAAAACGTTATATGTTACAAGTGTGGCGGTCGCGGACATGTGAAAGCACAGTGCCGCAGCAACGAAAGTAAACCGAAAAGAGAACAAAAAAAGCAATGCAGTTTATTGGGTGCGTTAGATTCCGGTAGTTTTCATCGTTCAAAGTGGTGCTTGGATAGTGGTACGACAAGTCACATGTGTTGTGAAAAAGAATTTTTTACGAAATTTGAGCCACATTCAGAGATGATTGGGTTAGCTGGCGATGGTTTTTTGCATGCAGAAGGAAAAGGTGAAGTAACACTACAAACTGATCTCTGCATATTAAAATTGGTAGATGTATTCTGTATTGTATGTGCCTAGCATGAAGTGCAATTTTATGTCTGTAAGTCGAGCTGTAGAAAATAATTGTGTTGTGAGTTTCGGGAAAAATCATGCTAAAGTTTTGCAAGAAGGCGAGTGCATTCTAAACGTAAATAAGGTTGGAAATTTGTACATGTTTGAAGGCCAACCTAATAAATGCTTTGCAGCCATTGAAGATGATGCGCTTTTGTGGCATAGGAGATATGGTCACCTGAACTACTTTAGCTTAATAGAAATTGTCAAAAAAGGGTTGGTGAGCGGGATTGAGAACATAAATTTTTCATCGAAAATAGCCTGTAAAACTTGCATGGTCAGCAAAATTCATGTGCAGCCTTTCCCAAACGCAACTGAAAATAGAGCAAGTGAGTTATTGGAATTGGTGCATACAGATGTGTGCGGTCCTTTTGAGACGAGGTCGATAGGTGGCTCGAGATATTTGTTGACCTTCATCGACGACAAATCTAGACGCATATTCGTTTTTTTTTTGAAAAGCAAGGACGAGGTCTTTAGCAAGTTCGTGGATTTCAAAAATCTGGTGGAACGTCAAACCGGCAAAAAGCTGAAGTGCATTCGCAGCTACAATGGTCGCGAGTATGTGAACAAAACATTTGATGGTTTTCTACGGGCGAATGGCATAGCAAGGCAACTGACGATTCCATACATACCGCAACAAAATGGCGTTGCAGAGCGAGCCAATCGGACTTTGATCGAAATGTCAAGATGTATGCTGGTTCAGTCTGGACTGTGTGAGTTATTGTGGGCAGAGGCAATTTATACAGCTGCGTATTTGCGCAATCGTTCACCTGCAAGTGCGCTAATCAACATGAAGCGTGGACAGGTAAGAAGCCCTCTATTAAACATCTAAAAGTTTTTGGTTCCGTTACAGTGGCACTGGAAAAGGCACGTAACAAGAGCAAATTTCAAGCTAAAGGAAAAGAATACCGCATGGTTGGCTACTCGAGAGAAGCCAAAGGATATCGGCTCTATGATGCAGGGGCGAGACAAGTGGTTGAAAAACGAGATGTCCTATTCGACAAACTAGGTCAGCTCGAGCACGCTAATGGCCAAACTGGTGCCAAAACCCAAACTATTACATTTGATTTAACAAATGGAGCTCCAAGGAGTATTAGTAATGTTGATGTCGATGGCAAGGTTGCCGGAGATGTGCGCAGTAAGAGTGAAGACGATGATTTTGATGGGGGTGAGCAAAGTAGCGAAGGAGATGACTATTACGAGGTGGCTTTAGATGATTGTAGCAACACCAATGATTTCAATATCGCAGCTAAACATAGTAAAGAAAATGATTCGACGGTTGAACCTAGCAAACGGAAATTGCTTCGGTCTGGGAAGCAATACAATGTACTAAAAACATTGGTTGCCAGTGATGTTCCGATTCCCCTATCATACGAGGAGGCGATGAGCAGCAAGTACGTTTCGTCTTGGCGTGAGGCTATGCAGAGAGAATTTGATGCTTTGATTGTGAATCAGACCTGGAAATTCGCAGATTAACCAAGAAATCAGCGAGCAATTGGGTCTAAAAGGTTGTTTAGCGTGAAACGAGGTGCAGGTGGCGAGGAAGAGCGCTTCAAGGCAATTGCAATGATTGCAGACGAAAGAGAAACAATATGAGTTTTAGTTTTGAGAAGAGTTAAAAAAGCACGAGAGCAGCAGAGTGAAGTTTCCCCAAATTCGGTGCGGTCTTTCGTTTTACCAAAATTCAATTTTAATGCTAAGGATTACATTGACATAATCGACTGGAATGTGGGTGTTTTGTGTGACCCGCCAATATTGAAAAATATTACTAATATTTTTTCATTAATTTTAGTTTTAAATGTTCCTTATTGTTCTTAAAAATAAATACTGATATAATCTGACCAAAAAATAAATTATTTGTGTTCGAAAAATTAATTTTCTTTCTATATAGTTTTTTGGATTCATGAGACTTTTCAATGACCTTGGGGCAGTACAAGATCGCAATTTTTCCTCAAAATTTTTATTTGCCTGAAATCATGATATATTGAGGCAACTTTTGGCTAGTGCCCAAAAACTAAATTTAGAGAAAACAAAAATCGAGCCACCCTAGTGTCCATCCTGCGTAAGTACAGATCCGATAACAAAGTCACTTGCATCGGTAGTTAGTTGAAATTTTTTATTGAAATCAGGATATTTTAAAACTGGTGAGTTTGTGAGGATTATTTTCAATTTTTCGAAAGAACTTATATAATTTGAGTCAATCAGGTTTATTCTTGCGTTCTTTTTAAGATATCTTGTCATTGGTTCCGCAATTTTAGCGTAATCTTTTATAAATTTTCTAAAATAACCCGTAATACCTAAAAATGACTTAATTTGTTTTGTAGTTTCTGGTAATTGAAGTTTTTGAATGGTTTCAATTTTCTTATTTTTGGTTTTACTCCTTCGGTTGTTAAGACATGACCTAAATATTCGGTTTCTTTTGCGAAAAACTTGCACTTGTCTATTTGTGTCTTGAGATTGTGTTGTCTCAATTTATCTAACACTTTTTGAACACTGATGATATGTTCTTTGAGGGATGTACTAAAAATTAGAATATCGTCTAAGTAGACGACGCATATTTGATTAATTGTTCCCTAAGTACCGAGTTAATTAATCTCTGAAACGTAGCAGGGGCGTTTTTGAGTCCGAAGGGCATTCTTGTGAACTCATAATGCCCAAGAGGAGTCGAAAGAGCTGTTTTTTTTCTATCTTCTTCTCTAACTAAGACTTGGTGAAAACCCTTAGCTAGATCTAAAGTCGTAAAGTATTGCGACCTTCCTAATTTATCTTATATAGTGTCTTTATTAGGAATAGGAAACTTGTCGTCAATTGTTGCTTCATTTAGTTTTCTATAGTCGACAACTATTCTCCATTTTTTTTCGCCGGAGTTGTCAAATTTTTTTGGAACAACCCACAATGGACTGTTATAAGGAGAGTTGCTTTCTTTTATGGTTCCCTGTTTCAACATTTCCTTAATCTGTTTGCTAATTTCTTGTTCGTGTACCTGAGGGTATCTGTATGTCTTCGCGTAAATTGGTCTATCCGTAGTTGTAACGATTTCATGTTTTACATCATGAGTGCTACTGAGTTGCTGTCCCTCATGAAAGAATAAATCTTTATTTCTTTTCAAAAATTTTTCTAGTATTTCCTTTTCTTCGATATTTAAGTGATCTCCGAAAAGGCTCTGTAGTATGTTTTGCTCTTCTATAATACTTTCTAATGCATATACCTCGTTATAATTATATGGGCAAGCATCTAAAAATTTAATTTTATTACCGTGTATTTCTACATAATCTTCTTCTAAATTAATTTTTGCTCCAAGGGGTCTCAATAGATTTTGTCCTATAATACCATCAAAATCTTTCTGGTTAAAGGAAGTAAGTTTCCAGTACATTCTAGCTTTCTCTTTAAATTCTTTTGGAAGTTCTGTAAGAATTTCAGTTTCTATACATGTGGGGGGGGGGGGGGGCACTACTGATGACACTTCTGATTCGTTTATATGTTATATACGATTCGTCGATTAAACGCACAATTAGAATTCAATTATTTATTTAAAGGGGTAATATTAAATGGAAATAAGATATTATAATTTGTATGATTATTTAATGTAATAAAGTAAAGGTAAGTATATGATAGATGTTGTCGTGACCGTGACCGTGACCGTAATACTTCTGTTCCTCGCATTATCTTGGCTTTTTTGTTCTGTCTTCGTTTCTCTTCGTTGCTTTGTCTTCGTTCCGCTACATTAGGTGTTCGGATTAAGGGGTCGTTGAGTAGCAATATCCTACATCCGGCCATCCTGTGTTGCATCCGACTCGGATGTCTGGTTATTTTCATCATCATCGTTATCATCATTGCTATCATCATCATCGTTATTTACCCAAGGCTTTATAAAATCTGCCGCCGAAGAAGTTTTATTTGGTCCTTCATGATTTCCAATTTTGCTTAATTCGTAACGGTCGTTTTTGTTGATTTTGGTTACTTCATATGGGCCTAGAAACTTTGATTGTACTTTAAGATCAGGGCCAAATTGCGTTCGCTGAATCGCAACCAAATCATGGACACTGTATTTTCTTGCCGGCTTACGTTTTCTGTTGTAGAGCTTTTTGTTTTCCAGCTGAATTTTTTCAATTTGATTCTTAGCATTTGTTCGTAGTTCAGCTCTGCTTGACTCGAACTCGTTTCTCATCTCATCTTCTAGCATCTCGGAAGGTTTGATGTCTTCTTCGGTTCTCATAGGAACGCCAATCAAAAGCTCGAATGGGGTTTTCATTGTTGCTCTGGAAACGGTAGAATTTATTGTTCTTTGAAGTCTTGGAACGTGTTGATACCATTTTAACGGGTTGTCGATAGACATTTTAGTCAACATTTCAATAATTATTCGGTTCATCCGTTCAACTTGACCGTTTCCTCTCGGTACACCAGTAGTGATTCGGAAATGCCGTATGTTTTTCTTTTCAGTGTATTCTTGAAAAGCTGTTGATGTAAATGCAGCGCCTTTATCGGTAATTATTCTATGTGGATTTCCGAAAGTATCTTCTACTAAGCTAAGTCGCTTGAGAACTTCTTCAGTCGTTGTAGATTTGACTGGAAATATCCAAACAAATTTGGTGAGTCCATCCATAATCACAAAAAGATATTTGTAGTTCTTGGCTGTTGAGGGCATCGGCCCAAGATGATCCATATGATATGTATGGAGAGGAACATCCATTTTGTCGATAGGGTTCAAGAAATCTTCTTGTTTTGCGCTTTTTTTTCATTGCAAGGATGCATGCAACACAATTGGAGATAACGTCAGCTATTTTCTTTAGTGCGTTTGGTATATAGTAGTCCTGGCTCAAGACGGCTTCGACTTTTTGTCCATTGATGTGTCCAACTTCATGTATACCTCGGATTATTTCCTTCTGTAAATTTTTTGGAATGACTAATAAATACGTTCCTTTAGCAAACTTGAACAAAACACCGTTTCTATTCACATAGTCTTCATAATTATCTCTTTCCAGGACGTTTAGTATAAGCTTGCATACTTCGTCTCTTTTTTGTGCATTTCTCACTTGATGGATAATTCCTGTATCAATTCTCGTAACTGTAAGAACTCGGCTCAAACCATCAACGTGCTTCATAGCCTTAGCTGACCTGTTTAATACTTGACAATCAAATTCCTCGATTTGTAGTGCCCATCTGGCGACTCTGGAACATAACTCCTTCTTTTTCATCGTTAAGTGAAACGCTTGGCAATCGGTGAAGATTTTGAACGTTAGTCCCATTAAGTAAACTCGTAGTTTTTTCAATGCACTTACGATGGCAAGAACTTCCAATTCGTAACTACTGTAATTTTCTTCTGCAGGTTTTGTTTTAAAGCTCAAATAAAATGTTGGATGCAAAGCATCTTCGTGTCGTTGCAAAAGGACTGCTCCGAGGCCTACCTTGCTTGCATCTGTGTGCAGTTCTGTGTATAAGTTTGGATTAAAAATTTTCAAAACTGGTTCACAACACAGTAATTCTTTAAGATTTTCAAACGCACGTCGTTGTTCATATCCGAAGTGGAAGCGAGAAGATGAAATTCTTGTAAGATCCGTGAGCGGTTTTGCTATTGTAGAGTAATTTGGTATAAATTTACGGAAAAACCCTGTTAAACCAAGAAAACTCTGCAGTTGTTTTATATTCTTAGGCTGAGGAAAGTTTTGAACCGCTTTGGTTTTTTCTATCGAAGGTTTGATAGAACCGTTTTCAACTATGTGGCCTAGAAATTCGATAGAGCGAGACATTAACTTGCATTTTTCCCATTTTAATCTCAAGCCGTTTTCTGCGGCTACTTTTAAAACTTCTTTCAACGTGGCTAAGTTATCAGATTCATTTTTCGTAGCTATTATGAAATCATCAACATAGATGCGTACAAGTTTTCTTAGTATTAGACTTTTGAAAATTTTATTTATAAATTCTTGAAACGTAGATGGGGCGTTACAGAGTCCAAATGGTACCTTACGAAACTCGTACTGTGCATCTGGCGTCACAAATGACGTATATTTTTGACTTTGTGGATCTATATCGACGTGAAAAAATCCATCTTTAAGATCTAAAGTTGTAAAAACTCGAGCATTGTATAATTCGTCTAATACATCTTCCATGAGCGGTAGCGGAAATCTTTTTTTTATAGTTTTAGAATTTAATTTGCGGTAATCTATACATAAACGATAGGTACTATCTTTTTTTTTTGCAAGGACAATCGGACTTGCGAAATCCGAATTGCTGGGAGCGATTATGCCTGCTTCCAACCATTTTGCTGTTTGCTCTGTCACAAATTCCTTTTCTTTGGGGGCTAACCTCCGTGGCCGTTGGTAGATTGGTTTTTCGTCTTCCAGTAAAATTGTAATTTTTACACATGATTCTATTGTTTTCTTTGGATTATACGATTCGATAAGACTCTTTACACATTCCTTAACTGTCGAATTTTGGATATTTTCAAACTTATCTGTATTATCTTCGAAAATACTAGGATCAATTTTATTCAAATTATTTTCATTATAATTTTCGACGTATAAAGCATTCATGGGTAGAGGTGTAATTTTGATGATTTTTCTTTTTATATCTATATCTGCGTATTCTAATATCTCCGTACCGATTATAATTTCTTCCAAAATCCAGTCATCTGGAACCACGTCAAAACTCAGCTTATACTCCGATTCTTGTATTCGAACCATTAATTCAAGGGTGCCTATAGATTTTCGAATTTCTTGTCCTATTCCAGCGAGTAATGTCCCTGTGTTTTGTATTTCTTTACCTAGGCTTTCGAAAGCAGATTTCTTTATTAGACACAATTGGCTACCCGTATCGATCAAAGCGTTAAACGTTTAATTATCAATTTTAAGATCAGTGTGAACAGTAGGGACTGAAATTCTATTAACTCTTGGAGGGTTTTTTTTTGGGACAGTTTCGTGAAAGATGGCCATATTCATTGCAGTTAAAGCACCGTGATCCTTTTGCTTTATAGGGACAATCGTTTGTTTTATGGCTCCTTGAACCACAATTTATACAACGACAATTTTGATATTCTGTATCGCGATTTTTTATAACTATAGCGGAAGGGCCGTGGTCAGCACTGTTATACTTCGTTTTTTGAAGTTTCATTTCTTGGTAAACTTTGAATTTAATTTTTAAGTCTTCAAATGTTCTAGCCTCAAATAAAATTGTTTTGTTAAGTGTGGTGTCTGGTACACCAGCAACAATGTACGAAAGTAGGGATTCTTCGTCAATGGAACCTCTATTTGCAATTTGTTTCATTTGAAACATATATTCAAGATATGATTCATTATTGTTTTTGCGTCTTGATTCTAAAGTTCTATGCACTGAAAGACTAGACACTACCTGACCGAATTCTTTTAATAACATTTTTTTTAAATCTGGCCAACTGTGAACACCCGTTTCGGCCTCTATCGCGAGTTTGGCTGCTCCCTTCAATAATCTTCTCGCATATAAATATTGTTGAATGTCATTCCAACCACACAGCACACACTAAAGCAATGTCCTCGAACTCTTTTAACCAAGCGTCAACATTTTTTCCCGTTTCCCCATTAAATTGTTCTAATGAATCTTCAACATCTTTAAAAACAAAACTGTTGGATTTAGTCATTTTCGTTTCTAAATCTTTAATTGTTTGTTCACGTGATTTTGCTTCGTTATTTTCCTGATTTCCCTCTTCTAACAAATCTTTTTCACTGTTCAAACCGTTATCATGAGTAGATTGCTCTTCAGACATTTCATTGTTTATAAGTCGTTCTATTAAATCTGTTTTAAGTCTATAACTGTACGAAAGGCCACGATCCTTAAGTAAAGTTTGTAATTGTTTCGTAAAAAGATTTTCAAAGCTCATTTAAATGATTAAAGACTATGCATGCAAAATATAAAGTAAGAGGTACTCATCCGTTATCCATAAACCGTTGGCCATATCAAAAGTTCTGTTAAAGAGAATATCACGTCACTACCTCTATGTATGTACTTGTTCTCTTATTTAAATTTTCATGTAAAAAAAAAAAGAAAAAAGTGGGTATTCAGTTACACTCTTCTTTTTCACTTTCTTAAATCTTAAGTTTTTATTGCATGCTAATAGAATAATTATATGAAATTCAATATCACTGTTAGATTATTTTTTAATTCACAATATAAAATTATTGCATGCTCTTGACTAATTAACGAGGAAAGGGGTTTTTACACTTCTGACACCATGTGGGGGGGGGGGGGCACTACTGATGACACTTCTGATTCGTTTATATGTTATATACGATTCGTCGATTAAACGCACAATTAGAATTCAATTATTTATTTAAAGGGGTAATATTAAATGGAAATAAGATATTATAATTTGTATGATTATTTAATGTAATAAAGTAAAGGTAAGTATATGATAGATGTTGTCGTGACCGTGACCGTGACCGTAATACTTCTGTTCCTCGCATTATCTTGGCTTTTTTGTTCTGTCTTCGTTTCTCTTCGTTGCTTTGTCTTCGTTCCGTTACATTAGGTGTTCGGATTAAGGGGTCGTTGAGTAGCAATATCCTACATACATGTTCTTCCATTAAGTGTGTTAAAAACTATTTTATCTTTTAATGGGATACGTTCGTAATGTTGTAATTTTGTTTGATCTAAAAGGATTGTGATTGATCCCGTATCAATTAAACATTTTATTTTAGTTTCTCTTACTGTCAATTCTACTATCGGTAGATCCGATCTGGAGGCGTTGAGTGAAAATTTTCTTCCCTACCTTGTTGAACATTCCATGGGTTGATGATAATTGTCATTATTATTATTTGGATTATTCCTAGTTTGGTTGAAAGGGTTCCTGTACTGACCTGAATTATTTCTAAAAGGATTCCTGTACTGACCTGAATTATTTCTATTTTGGTTATGAGGGTTCCTATACTGACCTGAGTTATTGTAATTATTATATTTGTTCCTACTTTGATGCTGTTGGTTGTTCTGAGATCTATTAAAGTTATTATTATTAGTATTAGTAGGTTTATGGGGTGGTATTTGTCTATTAAATTTTTGTTTATCTGGACTTGATTGAATCATACCTGTTTCTTCAAGAGTATAATAAGCGTCTCTTAAATTATTAATCTGCCTACTTATTACAACACTGGCTAGATTCGGATTTAATCCGTTTATAAAAATTTTTAAAATCATATTTTCATTCGCTGAAGGCGAGAATTCATATGGTTTATTAATATCGAATTCATATTTGGTGTTAAGCTTATCCAATATATACTTAAGATTCTCAAAATATTCACTTACGTTATTGTTTTTTAGGCTTAAGGCCTGGTGATGCAGGTTATAGTAAGTTTCTCTGACACCGAAGTTTCGTATGAGTTCCGCTTTTATATTTTCCCACGATGCGTTTGTTCCCAGAGTTCTGATGACTTGAAGTGCCGGTCCTTGCACCTTGTTGACCACGTTTCTTTGAAGAAAGTACTGCTCCAGCGTTGTATTGGCGAAAAAGGGCAGGAAAATTTCCACTTCCCTAATGAACGATGTCAGGGCGTATTCGTTAGAGCCCCAATACTCCTTGATCCTTGCTGACTCCTTCATTAATTCTGTTAAAGTTAATGTAAACAGATTTGGAGTTGGAGGCATGGGAGGATCCTGAGCCTGAGTTTGTTCTTGTTCTTCTGCGTTCATTTTATGTGAGTTTTTTTGTTTTTTTGACGATTAATGTGTAGCACAAATTGATTTTAGTTCTATTTTGTCACTTCACTATTTATGTCACTTTTATTGTCCACCTTTCTTTTATTGATAGCAAGTGTTTCACTTTCACGATTTGATTCTTGGTGATACAAATTAATTTAAGTTTAATTTGATCACTTCACTTTTCTATCTTATTTAATTCCAATCTTCGGATTGAAATCCTACCTACTGCGCCAATTATGTTCACTAAGTCGAAAGGTTTATAAAAAAATAACTTTATTACTCAACATATAATTTACACGAATGAACTTAAAACAACTTGTTAACCACGGCTTCTATATTGACTCTGTTGACTCTGTTGACTGTCTATATTGTGTTTTATTGTGTTTGCATTCGACGTTCTTTATATCAATCCGTTATTGCTGGGTCAGATTTAAGTGAACTCTAACGAGTCCAATCGATTGCCAAACCAAAGCTCGTGTTTGGTGTCGTCGTATTGGCAGACGCTGACGTTGGCTTTTTGGTAACTGTAGCGGTGAGATCATCCGTTGCTGGTTGGTTCCCTGAACTTGATATAACCCGAGTGGGAAACACTGAAAAATAGATACAATAATGAGAGAAAAATTGTATCACTCCACATTGACAAAATGATCACCGCTGGGCAACAAGGAAATTCACCATCAGCGAACAATATTAAAACGATGCTGGGTGCAATCAAGGATACTTTTCGATACTTCGAAATGGGGCCGTATTATTGTACACCTGACAACAAAAACGCTTGACCCAGAATCACGAAATCTGTTCGAGCACAGTTTGTTAGAGCCGAACAAGATGCCAACAGGAAAAACCTTGCTGGATTTTCTGGGAAGACGATACCAAGCCTTGGAAGTACTAACTCCCGTAAAAAGGGCATCAAAACAAATGGATGAATCAAAACCATTAAGAATATTTCACGTTGGTTCCAAAAACACTCAGTGCTCCATTTGCATTAGTGACCATGTGATATATTCATGCCCACAATTCAGCAACTACACACCAAGTGAACGGTGTCAAAAAATCAAGCAGGCAGGACTATGCTATAACTGTTTGCTACACCCCAAACAAAGTACATGTCTTAGCAAACGTCTATGCAAACATTGCAACAAAAAACACCATACAATGTTGCACATTGACTGGCAGAAAAAACAAGTGAATCACTGCTTCCAAGATCAAAGCATTGTTCTTTCGACAGCAATGGTCAACGCTAGTAGCAGTAATGGTAACAGTGTCAAGTTACGAGCATTGATCGACCCAGGCTCTCCAGCTACATTAATTACTGAATCAAAAGTTGAACTATTGGGTCTTAAGAAAACGAAGGTGAATGTTGAAGTGTGTGGCCTAGGCGCAACGAAAGCTGGCACTTCACACCAAAAGGTGGAAGTAATGATAACTTCATGGTTCCCATCAGAATTCAAACTGCTAGTAGAAGCTCTGGTCTTACCGAAATTGACAAACCAGCTACCATCAAAGAAATTCAAGCACAAAAATCTAGGAAATTTGCAGAAACTGGAGCTTGCAGATCCAACATATATTAATCCTGGATCAATTGACATGATCATCGGCGCTGACACATTTGGAAATGTCATTCTGGATGGTCTTAAGAGGGATGCTGAAAATCTGCTCATAGCCCAAAGATCACACTTAGGATGGCTGATATCAAGACGAACTATGTATGAAAGGTGTAATGACAATAACAGTGTCACTGGGCTAATACTTCAAAAAGAAGTTGACGAGCATCATACCATACTATGAATAAAGATGAAATGAGTAAGTGCAGTCTCTTCAACGCTAAGTACTTATGTCATCAACAACACCCTATCTTCAATCGGAGATCTAATGTAAGCAGATGTGAATTAGACCTTCTCAGTCACAAGAAAGAGCTTTCGCACTTTTGTAAGTTAAGAAGCAATCCGCCATCACCAGTGTGGATACAATTGAACAAAGCAAACAGTTGGATCTATGTACTTGACAAAGAGTACACGTTTAACCTGATCTGCGATAACACGGTTTCAGAAATCACTCTCAAAGACGACGGAATGTTAACGCTACAACAAAACTGTATTTTGAAGGAAGATACCATGATCATAACGTCGCATAACATCCATTCAAGCGAGCTATATACGGCATTCATTCCAGCCGCCAATATAACTACTCTGCTACAGGACGCCACTGAATACTTCAAGTCCACTGACATTGCCAGAGGTATTCCTTGAAAATGGGAACGAGGACGTCAAACAACTTCAAAATTGGATAACAGCTCTTAAGAATCATGAGCAGTTACCCGCAAACACCACCTCACACCACATGCACCACACAATAAGCTATAGTTTAACTGGGGTGCTTTTTATCTGTGTCATCCTCCTCATTCTGTTCAAAAGGAGACGTCAGCATAAGCATGCCTACCCTGTGATTGAGCTGCAGACCCGCGAGATTCCAGTACCGAGAAAAAGAAGATTCTCAACTTCCGACTTCCAGGTATAAACCGGTTTTGGGACGGCACAAGATCACCCTGATATTTGAGGCTCATCAGTTGAGGGAGGCCCCAGCATGTTGAGACAACAACCACAACACATTATGCTGTCCTAAGCACAAACAGAGCGCACCTCGCGAGCTCCCATACATTTGTATCATCTTTATATTTCATTTAACTCAAAAAACTGTTCATTTTCTCACAGTCATATATTCATTAATCAGCAATTTATATTAAATTACAATAGAAGTAGTATGCCTGTCTGGCACCAAAAAGTATTGTCGAATTATTTGCAATGTAAGCTAGTTTTATGTATAAATAGTCTTGTAAGAAATAAAGCATTCACATTCTCAGTTTAAAATCGTTAGTGTCAGTTCTATTCATTTTATTGCTCTGGGTTTCTTGCTAATACTTACCCCCGCCAGTGGTAAGAGGTTTTAACAGGGTGAGAGGTGAACTTTTGAGTTTAAATTATATACCGCATCGTGAGGATCTACCAATCGCTTGTGAAATGTGCAATTTGGCTGAGAGAGAAGATACTCTTCATTTTCTTGGAAGATGACCAGTACTAAGAGAAACACGAAGATATGTATTTGGTGTAGATTTTTTATCCGAAGAGGTGATCTTAAGATATTTGAATGTCCATGAGGACATTCAATATGTTCCCAGTTAATGTTAGTTGTCCAACACATTTCTCGTGTAGCTCGAGTACTCTTCTAGATGTGTTTTATGTTACCAACAGGAGCAAAGTGATGTTATATGACCAATTATCAGCCCCAGGCTTTTCACGTCATGATCTCATATATCTCTCTTTTGACTTTTCGCCCTTGAGACATCCAATAAAGTTTCAATACCGGAACTTTAAGAATTTAAATATGAGAGCTCTCGAGACTCACATCAATGATATATGTTGGCAAGATGTTTTTTATTTAGCATCTCCCTGCGAGCAAATGGAGTTCATAGAAAGCAACTTAGCTAGACTATTTAATGAGCACGTCCCTTTAACGACAAAGGTTGTAAGAAATAGCGATAATCCCTGGTTCAGTGTGGAAATCCGCGATTGTATTAATCAAAGAAACCGTGCATATGCAAAATGGAAACGCTTCAGGATAGCCGAGGATCGCCAACAATACCGGCTGCTCCGAAACAAATGGGTAAAGTTAATAAATTCTGCAAAAACCAGGTGGTTTTCAAAGCGCTTAAACATCTCGCAAAATAGTCGAAAGCTCTGGAAGAATCTTCGTGAATTTGGAACTGGTAAACAAAGATCACACGATTTGGATGTGGATTGTAATAAATTGAACCAACTTTTTATTTCATCTGTTCCTCAACCTACTTCCGCGTATACACCAACTGTCCAAGTCGAGCACCCGTCAACCGACCTCCAAAACTCTTTTAATTTCGAAGCTGTTACTTCCTTGGATGTTGTGGATAGTTTAATTTCAATAAAATCTAACGCCATTGGATTCGATCAAATCCACCCTACATTTATCAAAGCAGTAATGCCACTTATCCTACCGTTTGTGACAGCTGGTATACACTCAATTTTCACAAAGAGCACATTTCCAACCCGATGGAAACTTTCTAAAATTACTCCAGTACCAAAGAACCGCAGTGGAACAGAATTTCGACCAATATCTATTCTGCCATTCTTGTCGAAAGTCGTTGAAAGATTGATGCAAAAGCAAATCAGTCGTTTCTTGAAAGCTAATAGTCTCTTATCAGTTAAGCAGTCTGGTTTTCGTTCTCATCACAGTAGTACTACTGCGCTTTTGGGTGTAGTGGAGCAGGCAAGGAGAGCTATGGATGATGATATAGTCACGTTCTTGGTCCTTCTTGACTATTCCAAAGCATTCGATACAATTGATCATAAAATCTTATGTCAAAAGCTATCGTTAAATTTCAATTTCGCCCCGGAAGCAGTAAAACTTATTAAGTCATATTTAACGGGAAGAAAACAGGCCGTGGTTTCGGGTTCTGTAGTTTCCAACTTCCTCTCATTAATGCGTGGTGTCCCTCAAGGGTCCATTTTGGGACCTCTTCTGTTTTCAATATATGTGAATGAAATTCCTTCCCTTATAAAGTACGGGGATGTGCATATGTTTGCTGATGATGTTCAGTATTTCCAAAGCTCACCGTTAGGTCTAATAGAAAACTGTGTAAGCAACATCAACGAAGATTTGAATGCGATATTGAGGGGGTCGAACGATTGTGGACTTGTTTTAAATCCACTAAAAACAAAGTGCCTTGTCATATCGATTTAACCTACTTTCCTAACGTATTGCTAAATAATGTTCCTGTGGAGTTTGTTCATACGGATAGGAATCTGTGAGTTTACTTTAATAGGATTCTCACCTGGAATGACCACATAAACTCTGCAGTTGGAAAGGCATATGGAGCCTTAAGAACACTTTCTATCACAAAAAAATTCACACCAATAGAAACTAGAAAAATGTTGGCTAAAACATTAGTAGTTCCAATACTAACATATGGATGCGAAATTTTTTGCAATATGGATTCCGTTTCTCTCAGAAAAATCAATGTTGCTTTTAACAATGTTACTCGATATGTTTTTGGCCTAAATAGGCATGATCATATCTCCAATCATTCTTCAAGCTTAAATGGTGTTAACTTTATTAACCTCTTCAAATTTAAGACACTGACAATCTTATTCAAAATTGTTCAAATCAAATAGCCACCTTACCTCTACAATTGTATCCAGTTTTTGTCATCTAACAGAACCAACCAAATCTATATTCCCAGTTTTTCCTATCTAACAACCGAACGACAGTTTTTTGTTAACGCTGCTCGCCTTTGGAATTCTCTCCCACGTGAATTAAGAAGAACGGATAACATAGGTGTTTTTCAGAAGAACTTAATTGCGTTCTTATCAGAAAATAATCAATTCCACCTTTTTATGTTTCAAATCATTAAAATTGAACCTTTCAGTATTTTATTTATGAATAAGAGTCTTAAGATCATCGAGTCTCTCTCTCATTGTGTGGTAGGAGTTTGTTTTGGGGATGTTATTTTTATAATTAAATTGCTTCTCTTTCTTTATAAATTATCTTCTCTGTTTTTTAATTATAACTTTAAAATCTTAAATTTTAATCATTAAATTTGTTGAAATTTTATATTCTCAAATTTTAAATTTTTATTTACAGTTTATATTTAAATTCTAATTAACTTTTTATTAAATGCATCCACATCAAGGCTTAGTTATCTAAAAGATGTACATCTTAATAATAAGCTCTATAAAAATAAATACAAAATACAAAATATACCCAAACTGTTAAAGTTTTGTAAAGTTGCACTAGCATATAGAAATAGAATTTTGTATGAAATTTTTTAAACCTAAACTAGTACTTACTCAGTTTATAAATATATAATTAAAAGCTATAATTGTCAATCTGGCATCCAAATGACGGCAAATGCCATGCTACATTGTATTATAAATATATGTGTAATTAATAATAATTTATACCGAATAAAAATATTTCTACTACTACTACCACCTTAACCTCATACCACTAGATATCAGTAGTATAAATACCACAGTTGAAGAACATTTTTTGCTCATCGGTATAATCTTAATCGTAACTATCTTAATATATATAAATTACGTGTCACAATGTTGTCCGCGATGGACTCCTAAACTACTTAAACGATTTTAAAGAAATTTGTACACCGTGTGCAGTTTGATCCAACTTAAAAGATAGGATAGCTTTTTTTAAATTATATAGGGTGAAGGTGAAAATTACCTTTACAAGCACGTCGACCTGAAAGATCTTTTGTGCTGTTCCCTTAGGTTTAAAAACACATAGTGTATAGGTTTGTTCATTCGAAGCTGAGGTCATGTAAGAACCTAAGAATCTTAGAGGAAGAGGTGTTTCTGATATCAAGGGGACAGGGGAACCCTTTATTGAATATTTTAAGCCTGGATCTAGCTAAGGCAGGGCATTCACATAAAATGTGTTCAGCTGTTTCTATGTCTTCAAGACAGAGACGACAGGTGTCATCTTGGCTGATGCCCATGTTTTTAAGATGATACTTGAGAGAGCAGTGTCCAGTGAAGAAGTCCGTAAGTAACTTTGCGTCAAGAATTTCTTTCATACGTTTGTGGGATAAGTCAATGAATAGTTTTGACTGACGATGGCCATTTGAGTTGTTCCAGGTGCTGATCATGTTCTGTCGTTCCCAGGTAGCTAATTCGTTTTTAAGGCTACTGATTGGGAGACCACAGTAGGGTTCAGGGCCTTTGAATTGGGACTGAGAGCCAAGTCTAGCAAGTCGGTCAGCCTCTTCGTTACCCGGTACGCCTTCATGACCAGGCACCCATGAAAGAGTTATTTTATTGTGAGTAGCTAATTAAATTATACATGTCAGGCAGTTCCAAACTAGTTTGGATTCGATTTTTGTCGAGGACAGAGCCTTTAGTGCTGCCTGACTAACAGAGCAGATTAGGATACTTGATCTTCGGAGGTTTCTTCTAATGCATTCCCTAATACAGAATTCTATAGCCATTACCTCTGCCTGAAAGATAGTAGTTGTGTTACCAAGGGATGTAGATGATTTAAAGTTGGGACCGTAAATCCCTGCACCTACACCGTTGTTCGTTTTTGAACCGTCAGTATACCAGATGTATTGGAAGTTATTTGTAAGAATTACAGGGTTCTTCCATGCTGAGCGGTTTGGAAAGATTACTTCAAAGGGGTGTCGTAACATTATGCGTTTAGGCATAAAGTCCGAGGAGTGGGCTGCAGGCGATTTCAGTATTGGGAGCACCTGCAGAATACTCATATGTCCTTGTAAGTTTTCCTTTCTCGAGTAGTTAGTGAGATGAAGCTTTAGTCCGCTTAGTGCAGCAGTCTTCTTTACTCTTTGATGTAGCGGAGGAAAATTTAATGAACTTTCAAACGCTAAAGTTGGGCAGGTGCGCATTGCACCTGTGATACCTACACAGGTTAGTCTCTGTAACTTTTGCAAAGATTTGCGGGCATAAACTTGTTATGTTTTTTGCCACCAGATCAGCGAAGCATAGGTTATGATGGGTGTGATAATAGTGAGGTAAGTCCAGTGAATCATTTTTGGCCTAAGTCCCCACTTTTTACCAAAGAGTCTAGAACAGGCCCAGAAAGCATTTGTTGCTTTTGCTATGGTTTTGTCTAGATGAGGTTTCCAATTGAGTTTATTATCCAGGGTTACTCCTAGATATTTGACCTCTTTGGAAAAATTAATTTGAACACTATTTAGGGATAGTGTTTGGAGATCGATTTTACGTCTCCTGGTGAATGGAATGATGACTGTTTTGGTGGGATTGACCTTAAGCCCTTCCTTATTGCACCAGTCATTAACGTTGTTCAGGGCACTTTGTATACGGTTTGTGACCTGTGCTTCTTGATTGCCTTGAATAGAGATGACTAGGTCATCAGCGTAGCCTTGTGTATCAAGGCCCAGCTTATTGAGGTCATCCAAGAGCTGATCTATTACAATTGACCAGAGTAGGGGATATAAAACACCCCCTTGGGGACAGCCTTTAACAGCATTAACTGTTTTTGATGTTTGACCTAGTGAGGTGGAGATGATTCTGGCACTTAACATAGAGTCAATCCCTTTAATGGTTGGTGTGTCAATTCCTTTGACAGTTGCAGCGGTTTGAATTGACAAGTACGTAGTATTGTCAAAGGCGCCAGAAATATCAAGAAAAGAGCAGAGTATGATGTCTTTTTTAGCAAACGCATTCTCAATTTTGCTGACCAGCTGATGGAGAGCTGTGACAGTTGATTTACCAGTTTGGTAAGCGAATTGGTTAGCATTGAGAGGATTTGCTATTAAGGCCGTACTGCGAATGTGTAAATCAATCACTTTTGCCATGACCTTTAGAAAGAAGGATGTGAGACTGATTGGTCTGAAGGATTTTGGGTCTGAGTTTGATCTATTGCCAGCTTTTGGTATCAATACTAATCTCACCTTTCTCCAAGTTTGAGGGATGTAGCTTGATTCAAAACTGGATCTGTAGATAAGTATAAGTGAGCAGATTATGGTATCAATTCCATACTGCAAGAGATCAGTGTTATGTTGGATTTCCATGTTATGTTTCCTATGGTTGAGTATTCTCTTAGCTCTCCAGCCGACTATATTGCCGAGCACTGTTAAGTGCACGATTTACGTATTATATGAGCTCGCCAGCCGATTGAAGTCAAAACTAAAACGTTTGATGTCTATTTTAAAACTTGCTTTATTTCACAAAATGCACCCCTTTATATACTGCTTTCAATTTTATTCAATTTAATTCAAAATACAAAATGTGACTCAATTGAGCTCATATGCACTTTGGTTCTCAATTTCTCACTCGCATAGAATGGACTCATTCTTCGATCCATTCTAATGCAACATGATCCCTCAGTGCAATGTGTTCAGTGGGTCACAAACAAAATTTACTATGCTCTTTTCTGACTCACTATGTGCATGCGGTCATTAATTAATATGTCATCAGCATGCACAAGTGGTTTCAGATTATCGGGAAATGCTTTGTTTTGTTTACACGACAATGTATGGTTCGGATGTGTATACACAACACCCTCACCGTCAAAAAAAAATGATTTTATTTTTTTTGAATGAGAAAATTATTTTAAAATGAAATTTGATCTGTTTATATTTACATGTTTCTTGCTCTTATCAATCTGTTATTGTGAATTTCTTTATTTTTGTTCTCAGTTCTTATCACACCATTTGGAGAGTTTTGTTCAATTATTTTATAGGGACCTTTAAATGGTCTATCAAGTTTTTTCTTATTGCCTATATTTATGTATACATAGTCTCCTACTTTGAAATTTGCTTAATTTACATTTGGTTGGTTATTACTTATTTTCGTCTTATTTAATTCTAAGTTTTCTTTAGCTTTTTCGTATGCGCATATTTTAATTTTATTTTGAATTCATTTACATAGTCATCTAAGTTATAAATTTCTGTTTTATTTTTAATTATTTCAAAAGGTAAAGTACATAATTTACCATATACCAATTCAAGAGGTGCATAATTTGTGGTACTGTGTGGTGTAGTGTTGTATGTGTAAGTGTAGTATGGTAGTAACCTAAGAGGATTTAAAGAACGTTCTTTAAATCCTCTTAGGTAGTAACTCTTCCCACTCGTCTTTTCCGTTCATAGTCATTAAGTAGTCGTTCAGAACTCTATGGTTTCTTTCTATTGAGCCTAAAGTTTCATGGTAAAATGGCGTAGATTTACCTTTTTCTATTTTTAATAATTTGCATATGTTTACTAGTAGTTCATTTGTGAATTCTGTGCCTTTTTCTGTTTTTAATTTCCTAAAACAACCATATTTTAAAATGAATTTTTCTACTATAGTCTTTGCTACTGAAACGGCATCTTTTGTAACTAATGGAAATGCTTCAATGAATTTTGTAAGCTCACATTGAATTGTCAGAATATACCTGTATCCATTTGATGGTCTGAGTGGTCCTACTGTATCTATTGTTAATGTTTCAAATGATGTATTTGGAGTCTCTGTTTTTGTGAATTGTTCTTTTGTATATTTTGTTATTTTAACCTCATTACGAATTCTGCACTTATTTATATAATTTCTAACCATTTTATTCATATTCTTCCATGCATATTTCTGCTTAAGCTTCGCTATACATCTTCTTATACCCAGTGGCGGATTTAGCTATAGGCTGAGTAGGCTGCAGCCTAGGGCGGCAACTCCAGGGGGGGCGGCAAATATTTTGAAAATATGAATTTTTTTCTCGAACAAAAAAAATTTTCAATAGAAATGTTATTTTTTTATTTTTTATGTCAACTTGATTTTTATTATTTATTTTACAATCTTATGTTATCGACGTTCATGGTCGAGTTTCATATGACTGTGGTGAGTATAAATATGTAAACAAACAGTTGAACCCGATGCCTTGTACGCGGGCTCGTTTTATGACGTTATCTTTTGCCTTTTATTTTTTTGTTTTTTTTTCGTCTCTATCTTTTGTTTCTTGTAAGCATGGGTAACTCAGCGCTGCGCTAGCGCAAGCGGTGACGCACTAACTGCGCTATGTGCGCTGATCCGATGTCTCTCAGCAATTTAACACCAATTTTTCTTTCCTTGTCAATTTATTGGAAATGAAAATAGACGACATCTAACATCGAGCTGCAACTTTTCAAAGTATTTATGAGGATGATGTTGAGAAAAATTTTGTCAATAAATGCATTGAGATCCACTATGATTGGAAATCACTAAAAAATGAAGTTCCAAAGTCAGCTATTGAACTGTTAAAGTGGTTTAAAAAATGAGTTTGAATTAATGCACTCCAATTTTTACATTGCTTTGCGGATCTGCGTTTGTACACCAGCAACTAACTGTACTGGTGAACGCAGCTTTTCTTGTTTAAAAGAGTTCAAAATTATTTACGCTCAGTTACAACACAAAATAAGCTAAATGATACAGCCATCATGAATATTGAGTCCAGATTACTGAGATCACTGGACTTCGATGATATAATTGAAGCATACGCAGAAAAAAAAGCACGACGTCTAATGTTATAAAAATTGGTTGATTAACAATTTAAAATCACTAAAATAAATTTAAAACCAATGAATAAAATATAACATAAAATGTAATACTGATATATTATTATTATTATTATTGATACGATGTGTAGTGTATAACTTCATGCAATATTTTGATACCAAATTAAAGAAACTGATTTTTTTTTTTTTAAATTATGATTTTAATAGTAGTTATGTATACTTTATTTTTTATTTTAGTTACTTTATAGTAAAAATTTTATTTTTTGTTTTGGGTGAAAAAATTTCTTTGGGGGCGGCTTTTTTTCACAGCCTAGGGGCGCCATTAGTCTAGATCCGCCACTTATACCTATATGTCCTCCTAATTTATCATCATGATTCCTTTTTATTATTTCATTCATTTGTTTTATATTATGCACTCTTTTTGGTGCATTGTATAATATAATGTCTAGACAATTTTCTTTTTCATTTTTCTGCAGTTCATTAAATATCTTCTTAAATTTGTGCACTGATATTGTTTCAAATATTTTATTATTCATTGCTAAGGCTAGCTTTTCTAACTTCACATGCTTTGCATAGGATAATAGTTTCCTCAGAATCAATTTTAAATCTGATAATGATTTATCACTGTATCCAACATGTATTTTATCTTTGACTGCATATATTCTTTCTTTTTGGGTACCCATTAAATTCTTTATATTCTCAAGTTGCAACTTCTTTATATTCCTAGTGTCTGATATTGATATGCATTCCCATATGTGAAGGTGATCAGTCTCCACTGGTGGCATAGTTTCCGGATTTTCTTCTTTTTTACTAGTGTTCTCTATGTTTCTCAGTTTCATTGCTCTAGTTAGGACATTTATACTTAGTTTAGGTATCATTTCTTTTAACTCTTCTGAACTAATCTTTATTCTAGATAATGCATCAGCATTGGTATTCATCTTACTTTGCTTAAAAACTATATCAAAATCGTAATCCATTAAATCTACTCTAATTCTAGTCAACTTAGATGAAGGGTTCTTATGTGTAAATAAACTAACTAATGATCTGTGATCTGTGTACACAATAAATCTTCTTCCATACAGATAAGGTCTAAAATGATTTATTCCCCAATGAATACCAAGTAATGAAAGTAAAGTAATTCTTTCTCTATTACTGATTTATTTAGTTCGTGTTTGTTTAATGCTTTACTGACATATGCAATGGGCTTATCATTACCTACTTCTCCTTGAGATAAAATCGCTCCCAGTGCGTAGTTTGATGCATCTGTTGTTAGTATGAATGGTTTTGAAAATGCAAGGGGTAAGATAGGATTGGTGGTGACATTAGTTTTAATTTGAGTGTTTCAAAAGCAATTTGACAATTTTGTGTCCAGCTAAAAATTTGATTTTTCTTTAATAATTGGTTTAGTGGTTTTGCAATTTCTGCAAAATTTTGTATGAAACGTCTATAGTAATTACAGAAAGCTACGAATCTTCGAACTTCATCTACATTATCTGGTTTAGGATATTCTTTAATAGTTAGTTAGTTAGTTAATTTACTTTTTTTTATTATTTCAATTTGTTTCAACAATATTTACAATGTAAATAAAATAAAAATAAAAATAAAAGTATATGGTTTGGCCTAAGGCCGTCTACCAGATTGACAATAAGTTTTTAATTTTCTATATTAAGGTTTAATTTTTAATTCATGATTCAGTTATTATACTACTATATAAGTTTGTGTTTCTTAAAAATCTTCATTTATTATTTTGCCACGATATCGAAGTGCGTTGACTGCATAATTATACAACAGATCCCAGCCTTGTTCTCCATTTAAGATTTTGACTACTTTGCCTTCGTCTATGAATTTTGCTCCCAACCACCTTAGTCTTAGGGAAATACGTCTTCCCTTTACCTTTAGATTACAGATGCTGCAGATTATTAGCAAGTCTGGTCTGTGGGGTACGAAGTTTAAATTTGTAAGTTCGCCTCTCAATTTGAAGATCGTACTTATTAAGTTAACTTTATTTGAATTGACGAAGTACGTGTTTGCTTCCAGATTGTAATTCAGTTTGCTGTAAATCATCCTATACTGGGATTCTTCGGCTTCCTTTTTGAATTGTTCGTACATCCTGAATCCGGTTGCTTTCAGAAGATCGGTGAACTTCGTCTTTGCAATTGCTACAGGTTCATCCAGTTCGATTTTCCAGTTAAGTTTACCTACTGCTGCTAAGTGGTCCAATTCCTTGACAAATCCTCTTCTGTTTACTAATAAACTGGTTAAGATTATTTTTGGCAACCTTTCATTTTTCATTTCGAGTATCTTGACTACATAGTCTAGATGCATTTTTAAAGTGTCGAGGTATAAGGGAGGTACTCAAGTCTCCAAATGTAGCATCTAATTAGGTGTGCTGTTTGGTAATATGAATAGTCTTTTCAGAAAGTAGCGAAGAAATTTTTCATAAGTTTCAAACGCACTATATCCCCATACTTGGGCTCCATAAAGCAGTATTGACAAAGCAGTTGCTCTGAATATTTTTTGCTTTGTACTGTGTAACACGTTTTTGTTATCTATACATTTATTCCACACCGAAGAAACCGCTCTTTTAGCTTCCGCAAGTTTATTTTCAAGATGTTTGTTCATATTAGCATTCGTGGTGAATCGGACCCCCAAGTATTTGTACTCTTTTACTATTTCTATAGACACTCCGTTGAGATACCATTTTTCTTTTCGCGAAAATCTTCCTCCTCCACGTCTGATAATCATCATTTTAGACTTCTCCAAGTTGATTGTTAGGTTCCATGTTTTGCAGTATTCTGCCAACCTATTGATCATAAGCTGCATCCCGTCTACTGTATCGGCCAGGAACACAATGTCATCCGCGTACAAGAGTGCTGAGATTTTTATCCCGTTTAGTTCGATTCCTCCACGAACTGAGTCAGTTATATCGTTGATATAAAGATTGAACAGTAGTGTGCTCAGTGTGCATCCTTGTTTCAAACCTATAGATGTTGTGAATTCTTCAGATACGAATTCACCGTCCCAAACATAGGCCAAGTTGTTTTCGTACATGGCTCTTAAAGTATGATTTTACTTGAGAGCCCAATTCTGCTCAGTTTGTAAAATAATGCTTCTCGTGGGATTGAGTCAAATGCAGCTCGGAAGTCTACAAATAAGGTGTAAAGCTTTTTATTCTTATTTTGGTATATCAATCAATCAATTCAATTCAATTTTTTCTTTATTTTTTCAAATCATAAATTACAATATTATAGTAAAGAAATTATTTATTAGAAAGCATGGCAATGTGCCGTCTGCCGTAAAGAAATTACAATTTTAAAATACAATGAGAAAGTTTTAACAAACTTGTGCTAAGTTTATAAGTTAATTTGTTTAAAAAGAAAGAAACTAGTAACAAACATACAATGACTTTTAGTTTAGTCAAAACAAAAATAAATATATTGATTTAGGTTTAAATCTATTGCTGTATAAGATACACGTTTAGAACACTCTTAGCGTATATAAATATTAAGTTTCTAATGTACATAAAAATTTGATTTCTGGACTTTTAGTTTAGTCAAAACAAAATATATCAAATGGCTTTTAGTTTAGCTAAAACGAAAATAACTCGCTTCTTCCCTATATATGTATAGTTCAAAAAGTGGTTTAGATTTATTGTTTCAAAACATGTTCAAATAATCATCTCCAACCACGGCAACCATTCAGGATATTTATACATTCTTCTAACGAAAGAAAACTTGTGGAAAAGTAGAGTCTACGTATTTCCTGCAGAATTGGACAAAATGCTATAAAATGTAAGACGTTTTCGTTCTGACCGAGATTGCAAAGCGAGCAGATAGGATTTAAGTCAGATCTATGAGGTCTACAATTCAGTTCCAGCATTTCAGTTCTGACTTTGAAAATTAAACTCATTTGAGAAACTGAAAACTCATCTCTGAAATAGTTTTTTTCATTGGTATATCTCCGCTAAGTTAAAAAGTGTAAAAATATGATCAACGGTAGAGTAATGTTTTCTGAATCCAGCTTGGAACTCTAGCAGCACGTGCCTATTTTCTATCCATGTGGTGATCCTTTTATACAATACTGAGCTAAATAGTTTTGTGGATGTGTTGAGGAATGATATACCTCTGTAATTCCCCGGATCTTCCAAGTCACCCTTTATATGTAGCGAAAAAATTAGCGTCTTTTTAAATGAATTCGGTATATCTGTTGCTTCAACTATTCTGTTGAACTCCTTTGTTAGAGCTGAGTAAAACTCCGGAGTACAATTTTTGTAGAATTCAAAGGGGATCCTGTCATCTCCTGGTGCTTTGTTGTTCTTTGAATCTTCAATAGCAGCTAGGACTTCTTTCAGCTCAAATGGTGCATCTAAAAACTCGTCAAACGTTAGAGGAGCTGCGTATTAAAAGTTCAGTGATGATTGGACTGTATTGAGGAGCCCGTAGAAGTGTTCACGGAGTTCGGCTGCATGGAGTGACCTTGCGAAATTATTGCGTTATCCGTTTATATACCGTGCAGCTTTCCAAAATTCCGCAGATGATCTTGACATGTTGATCTTTTCAATCATAATTTCGTCACATGCTCGTTTTTTAAGTTGGCAGATCTGCTTAAAGTTTTTGTTTGCTTCACTTTATAATTTTCTGAAAATATCAGAATCTTATATTCTCCATGTCTTAAGGAACGCAAATGATTTCATACGAGCCTTTTCACAGTCCCTATCAAACCACTTTTGTTTATTTGGGACCTTCGTTCTTTCATTTAAGGTAGGTGTTGCATTTTTGACAGCTTCAGTCAAGGCTTCTATATTTGCTGGACTTCCTGATCGGCTTAGACTTTGCAGCTCCGTATTAAGGTTTTGTTGGAAGGGTATGCGAATTTTGTCACTCCAAAACAATTTTGGTAGGAGGCTAAGTGATCTTATATTACTATGTTCAGCCTTTTCAGTGTTCATCCTACACGTTACTTCCAGTGGCATGTGATCTGAGTAATTCTTTATTCCTACTTTAAAATTGATTACTTGAGAGTGCCAGGCACCCGCTATTAGACAATAGTCCACTACCGAGCATGCATTTCCTCTTACAAAAGTATATTCGCCTTTACAGTCTCCTTCGCAGCTCCCGTTTAAAACGCTGCAGTCTTATTCATCCGCAAGTTCAATAATCCTATTCCCTTTGGCATCACTTATTTCATCTTTTGAATTTCTATTAGTTTTCACTAAAGATGTGGTACCAACACCATAATGCTTATTTTGTGACAATCCAATTCTTCCATTTAGATCGCCTAATAACATAAGGTCTGTTTCTAAGAGTTTGTTATAATCCACATGCCATATGCTGCAGTTTAAATAAATCGGAACTAAGTATAGCGACTCATGTTCCATTTTTAAATTTATTACGTAGTTCTCTTTAATTTTATTGTATGTTATCTTTATATTAGGTACGTTTTTTTTCTCAAGCCTATACGGCTTAAAAAAATTCACGTGCTAAATACAACAAAAATTTAGCCATCTGGGCTTCCCTTAGCCTCATAATTTATTCAGTCTTATTTCCTTAGCCCGATAACAAAAATGTGCTACCAAACTATTTTTTGGAAATGTTATCGAAAATGGCGAAGGCTGTCATTGGGTGCGTTTGGTGTAGCTACAAACTCATATACATGCTAACAATTGTGAACAATTTTGTGTTTTTTAGTTAACAAAAATGAACAATTTGTAAACTCACCGAACGCACCCAATGTACAAAATGACATTTCTAATTTCTGAATTCAAGAATGACATCCCGTGTAGTTTTTTTTTTTTCTTTCCCATATTTCCGTGGATATTGTACATGTTGACCATAGCTCTATCTGTTGGAATAGGCCTGTTCTTGGCCTCGGTTGGTGAACCATCATTCAAAGTTACCCAATCAGGTGACTCAAGGGAAATATGCAGTTGTGAAGGTGTTGCAATTAATTATACACGCGGGGTGCAATGTGAACCTATGCTGTTTCAAGACCATTGCTTTGTGAAGCTGTCGGGTTTTAACTTGGGATTTTCAAGTGACAGGAAACCGTGTGTAGATACAGGATGCTTTTTTGAAGGAATTGGAAATCCAAAAATTGTTTCCTATTTTCAGGTACGTAAAAAAAAGGCATTATACAGACAATTTCCATACAACATTATGATTTGATGGAAACTTTTGTTGAGATTTTGTCTTAATTGTAGTGGAGTAGAATTACCAAGGGCCTTAAAAATTGAATCTCCTTTTAGGTCTACAACTTCATTGGATTCTTGTGGTTATCGTTTTTCATCTCAGCTCTTGGTGAAATGGTTCTAGCTGCAACATTCGCAACTTGGTACTGGACTTTCCACAAATCCAATGTTCCCTATTTTGTTCTAACCAGAGCTTTTGGCCGAACAATACGCTATCATCTGGGAACACTTGCTCTTGGGTCATTCATCCTAACAATATGTCGTTTCATTCGCGTTGTACTGGAGTACATTGATCAAAAGTTGAAAAAATTCGACAACAGCTTCACTAGGGCAATACTTTGCTGCATGAAATGTTTCTTTTGGTGTTTGGAGAATTTCTTGCGTTTCATCAATAAAAACGCCTACATCATGTGTGCTATTCACGGCAAAAACTTTTGCTCAAGTGCCAAGGACTCGTTTAATCTTTTGATGAGGAATTTTCTACGTGTTATTGCTGTGGACAAAGTTACTGACTTCTTGTTTTTCCTCTCAAAATTGCTTCTCACTGGTGCTGCTGGTGTCGGCACTTATTATTATTTAACTACAAACTCAGATGCTCACCATCTCAATTACGTTGCTGTTCCAATTACAATTGTTGCAATCGCAACTTTCTTAATAACCAGTGTTTTCTTCGGTGTTTATTCGATGGCAGTTGATACTCTGTTTTTGTGCTTCTGTAAGTTCGAAATTGAAAGTTGCTATATGCGATATTTTAATCTGTATTTTTATTTTTTGCAGTGGAAGACTGTAAAAGAAATGATGGATCTGAAGAGAAGCCGTATTTTATGTCCAAGCAATTGATGAAAATCTTACATAAGCGAAATAAAATGCCAAGGCCGTAAGGTCCAACCGACGATGAAGAGTGGAGAAATATAATCGAATCTCCTAGTCGATTAGAAGGAAACGTAACACGATTAGTTTATGGTCATACAAGCCATACAAATGTTCCAAAAAAAGTAAATTGCTTCTGAGACAAGGCATATTTTTGTTTTAGTTCTAAATTTGTTTTTTTTTTTATATATAAACGTTTAGGTTGGTTTTCTTTGGTCTTGGAATCACATGATTGCAAATAAAAAATGGAAATCACTTATCATTAACTGCTCGCCAGATGGAGAACTCTTCCAGCTTAAAATGCTTAAGGATTTCAAAGAATTTTGTTCAAATCAAGATCAACGATTGAAAAAATTTTGGGATGCTTGTTATGAGCTAAAAAATATGAATCCGGAAAACGGTACAAAAATAAAACAATAAGAACGTAGACAACAAGGATGCACTATCGAAAACATTCTTTATTTATTTCCATGGATAGAAAATTAATATTAATCCAAATATTTTCTTATACTTTTTAAACGAGATTTTAAATAAATTGCTGTAGTACTTTTTAGAAAATATGTATGTACGTAATCTTTATGTCTAACTAGTTTTTTAAAAGATTTCAATGAAATACGAATACGTGGCTGTTGATCCTGGCAGTTTACAGTTTCTTGTGCCATGAGGGTGTTGTATAGCAAGCGACAAATTACATTTCCCCTCTACATAGTCACCTTATTCACTTAATAACCCTCCGCGATGGCATCCTCCTCTACTTAGATGAGTGGCCATCCCTTTCTTCACAGAATTTTCATTTCATCACGATTAACAATTGAAATCATTTCTCTTGTAATTTGAATTGGAAGATTCAGTAGTGCTGGAACCAGTATCACTGGAAAGAGCAGCAAGCAGACTTGCCACACTTTCCATATCCCTGCTGGAGCTGGGCTCTGGAGATTGCACCAATGACAGCAGCATCTGGAACAGAACAATCATCAATATCAAAGTTTCAATTTGTATAACTTACACTCAACTTGTTCCCTCTCTGCATCTGCATCCATAATAAGAAAGCAATTGTATTTTTTGAATTTTTTTCGAACCGTTAATTTTTATTTTTGATTTATTTGTTTTGAAAAAACGTCATACGTCAAACGTCATATGCCAAATACGCAGTGCTACCAAATTCCTAAATCGTGTTTTTTTTCTCTTTTTTATCAAGACTGTATAGGCTTGAGAAAAAAAACGTACCTATTGTCGAGTTTTTTGCGATACCCAAACAATTCACCTCCACTTCCTCTTCCAAATGTACCTGGATTTTATTGCTGGCACCCATTTCAATTCATGATGTGTGAACAAGTTTTGGAAAATATTTTCTTCCTCTTTAAGAACATGCGTTTCAATTAATATAAAGATATCAAAATTCTTAATATAATTAAAAAAAACTGTAAATAGCGTTTTATTTTTAAGGCCTGATACGTTGTAAGTAACTTAAAATACTTGAATCTAGAGAATTTGTTTTGTTCTGGTAGACTGATGTAGATCAAGCTGAATTGATTGCCTCCTCATGTGAACACATCTGAGTGCTATTAAGTACAGCGGTTGTTTTTGCTTGTGTAGCTTTACTTCTCAAAACGCGGCTAACTTCAGTTGATACTGCTTTGACGTTTCTATTTGTGACATGTTTTTATTATTGTGGATTTGATAATTTCAATTTAATTCACAGTTTAAACTTGGACTTTAATGTATTTCTTTAATTTTTAACTTGTGTTTTTCTTATTTAAATTTACTTTAATATAGGAGTTCGCTCTAAGTAATCAACTTTGACAGAAAGTTCAAATGTCATTCTTTAATAACATTGTATTTATCTGGGTCTGTAATTACACCTTTTGCAGTTATTAAATGTCCAAGATAAACTACTTCTGGACGTAGAAAATTACATTTGCTTGGGTTTAGTTTTAAATTATATTTACGTAACCTTTTAAAAACTTCTGTTAGATTGTTATTATGCTCTCTAAGATTTGATCCAAAAACGATTATATCATCTACGTATGTATAGAAATGCAGATGCTTGCAGTCCACTAAGTGCAATTGATAACATTCTCTGAAAGCTGTTTGTTGAAATTTTTAATCCAAAAGATAATCTTTTGAATTGAAAGTGACCAGTGTCTGTAGAAAATGCTGTCAGTGGTCTAGATTCCGGATGTAATGGAATTTGATGAAATGAACTTGTCATATCTAAAGTTGAAAAATATTTCGCTTTTCCTAATTTATCTAATACGTTTTCTAAACGAGTTAGTGGGAATTTATCATCAACTACTTTTTTGTTCAAAGACCTAAAATCAACTACTAATCTCCATTTTTTGTTACCTTCTTTGTCCTTTTTTGGAACTATTAACAGAGGTGAATTATAAGGACTTATAGATGGTTCAACTATATCTTCATCTATCAACTTTTCAACTTGGTTTTTGATTTCATTCAAATTAGCATGCGGAAGTCTGTAATTTTTTATGTATACTGGTGTTTTATCTATAGTTGTTATTTTCTGTTCATAAAAATTATTTTTTGTTAGTATTTCATTTTCTAAGTGAAATATATTTTGAAATTGCTTGCATAATTTAAGTATTTCTGTCTTAGCGTTGTCATCTAAACTATCTACTTTTATTTCCTTTTCTATTTTCTTAAATCGATCTTCATCTTCTAAACTATTTTTAAATTGTAATATTTCATAACTCGAGATTGGTTCTATTCCTAATGAGATATGTTTAAGCGTTACTTCTGAATCAGTCGTATTTAGTATTTTCACATGTTTGATTCCTATTGCTGGTATTAATGAATTGGCTAAAAATACTCCCTTTTTTATTTCTTTTCCATGTATTACGCTATCTTCTTTTACGTCTAAATCGACTTTATGAATTATCTCTGTTCTTACTGGAATTTTAATATCATTTTTAATGTCTCTTGTATTCATATTCATTGGTAAAACCATTTCTTCCCCATCTAATGGAATTATTAGTACACATGTTTCATAATCAATCTTACAGTTATATTGTAATAAAAAGTCTCTACCTAGTATTCCATCTGTACTTAAATTTATATTCTTATCTACTATATTAAATGTTTGTTCTAATTTGACATCTTCTATGAGTAATTCAATTTTTGAAGTGCCTAAGGTTAATAATGAATTCTCAGATATGCCATTTATTTGGCAGTTGTTATTATATTCTATCCTATTGCTACCTATTGCTTGAATTTTTATTATGGAAATATCAGCTCCAGTATCGATTAATAAATTTATTGGCTCTAGTCTACCTTTAATCTTTAATTTTACAAAATTTTTATGTTCTTCTGAAATTGTTATTCTTATTATTTTCTTCTGAACGCTAGCCCCGGGTTTTGTTGTCCGGGGACGTACCCGTTTCCCTGAACATTTTGCCTATCATTATTTCTTTGCATTCTGTTTTGTCCTCTATTATTGAATTGACCCCTATGTTGGTTCAAATTATTTCTATTGACGCTCTGAAATGTATTACTATGAATTGAGTAATTATTGTTGCTTCTGCTAAAATTATTTCTATTGTTAAATCTACCTCTATTGTAGTGCATGACATTTCTAGATTGGTTGGGTTCTATTTCTAATGCAATCTGGATTGCTTCTGAAAGTTAAGTTGGTCTTGTGGCTATTACTAATGATTTGTATGGTTCTGTTAAACCATTTTTAAAAGCCGTCATTCCTATCTGATCATTAAGTCTTACTATTACTTCTCTTTGCTCATCTCCTTGTTCTGAGATTTGCAATTCGTTTAAGCAAGCTAGTAATGCTTCTATGCGTGAAGCAAAGACAAAAACTGTCTGATTTCCTTGATAGCAATTTGCAATATCACTATGTAATCGTGATGCAGTTTTATTTGATTTATAGGAATTTTTTAATACTTTCTTTAGGTCTTCAAGATTTCGAGGTGTAATTTCAGTTTGTATCTTGTTTTTGACTTTTTCTGAAAGTTTCGTAGCCAAAATAAACTGGATTAGCATCGCTTTTTGTGTTTCATCTTTTAGAGTGCTGTTATAGAATTCGATTAAACCTAAGAAATTGTGTAAATCTTTTCTTTCCCCTTGAAATTCAGGTAAAACCTTTGTAGCAGTAACTAAATCGAAATTCGCCATTGTATTTATTTTAATGTCTGTTTCTTAGTCAATGTCTATGATATTTTCTTCTTCTACTATTCTTTCTAACTCAGTATTTTTCTCCTTTAGTTTCAAATATTTATTGATCTTTTCTACTAATTTATTGCATTTCACTCTTAGTTCTTGTAAGTCTTTTACGTCAGCTGTCTCTATTATTTGTGTCCACAATAATTTTATTTGTCTGTTAGTTTCGTTAATGTATTTTTTACTATATGTTCTATTTGGTGCTTTCTTTAATTTTTCTAATATGTTCTTTATGATAATGAATTCCAGCGTTGTTATTGTTTATGATCTCTTCCTTCGATTCTTTGCCACCCATTTTTCTTTATTTCCTTTAGTTCTTGTAGTAGTATCCTCTTTGTTTCCCCCTTTGAGATGTTTATGGTACTCTGAAGCTTCGCACACTTTCTTTGGTGTTGCCTTTTTCTGCCACCTCTTTTTTTTTTGTTTCGATATTTGATGCTTGTCTGGTTTTATAGTTTTACGTCTTGCGTCGATAGTTATCGGTTTCGGTCCAGCCGTAATTGGTGTAGGCGTGTATTTTGGTGTGTCCACTTGTTTAGTTGTCGGTTTAGGGATATACTTTAGTAGTTCCTCCAACTTTTTGAATATCTTGTTGATGTCTTCTATTGTTGTCATTCTATTCTTGGACACCACGTAGCTTTTAAATTTGTTTTACTTGGATTTCGTTGGTCCGCTCCTTGTTGGTTATTAAAAAGTGTAGTAAACCTAACAAATACGGGAACCTAGAAACTACAACACCGATTTCAAAAGTTTTTCCACCGATAGAATGCTTCACTAACATAAACTTTCATTCATCCACATACTCCTACGAGAACGGGAGGCCTTAATAGTATAATAAAAGTGAAAGAAGTTCTGTCTGTCCGTCGTTGTATGTTACCATCTCCCGCCCAAACTAATAAACCGATTTAAATGAAATTTTGTACAAAGATTGTTCTGAACTTAAAGACGGACAAAAGCTGTATTTCATTTGAATACTCCCACGGAAACCGGTCCTCACTATTATTATAAATGCAAAAGTAGCTCTGTCTGTTCACATTTCTATGTTGCCATCTCCCGCTCAAACTAATGAACAGATTAAAATTAATTTTTGTACAAAGATTGTTCAGAACCTAAGGAAGGACAAAGGCTTTATAATTTATCCCTATATTCCCACGGGAACGGGAACGTATACGAGAACTTAGAAACTACTATACCGATTTCAAAAATTCTTCCACCGTTGGGATGCTCCATAATCCTCGAGCAACATAAACTTTTACTCATCCCCATATTCCTTACGGGAACGGTTACCATGTTTCCACGGGAACGGGAGTCTTTACTAATATTATAAGTCCGGAGTTAAATCTGTCTGTCTGTTTCTCTTTGTTACCATTAACCGCCCAAACTATTGAACCTATTCATATGAATTTTGATACAGGGACAATCTAGAACCTGAGGATGAACATATATGTTATGCAATATGTTTTATCCCTGTATTCCCATGGGAACGGGAACTTGGAAAATACAGCACCCATTATAAAAAATTTCCACCGTTAGAATACTACACTATTCCCGAGTAATACAAACTTTAAGTCATCCTTGGGAAATGGCCCTCATATTCCCACGGGAATGGATTGCTTTAGTAACATTATAAATCCGAAATTAACTCTGTCTGTCTGTTTTTCTTTGTTTATATTTACCGCCCAAACTATTGAACCGATTTATGTGAATCTTGGTACAGAGATACGAAGATGGACATCCTTAGTTTAGTTTTTAGTTTAGTTTATTTAGTGAATGCTTAACAACTGTAAGATACAATATCTTTTATGGTAGTTATAAGCTAATTTTACAGAAATGAGCTAGATAAAAAAAGAAAAAATTAATCAAAATTAAAAATTAAAAATTATGAACAAAATTTTAAATTCCAAATAAGATTTACAAAATCATTTATATATTACTTCGAAAGTGATTTATTAAGACCTTTTTAATTCTTGTTGCGTTTTGGATATCTCTAATATGTCGCGGTAACGAGTTCCAGAGACGGACGGAATTAATAAAGAATTGACGCTCAGATGTTAAACACGAATGGTGAGGATAAGTTAACTGACGAGATCTTACCGAAGTCGCGGTAGTAATTTCATCAAAACAATATTGTGGTTGGCGTGTAATGAGTATGTCAGAAAGCAAAATTAAATTTCGAAGCTCAACATATTTATCAAAGGACATCCCCAGCAACATTTTAGGCAAATTAGATAATCTATCGTATCGTCGTAGGCCAAAGACAAAACGTACGGTACTGTTAAAGGCGACATTGAGTTTTCGCTTGCTTACATAGTTGCAATTACAGTAAATTTCACAGCCGTACATCAAGATCGGAATGACTAAAGTCTTTGCAAGAAGTAAACGTATTTTAAAAGGTGTAAAAGTCTGAATTACCCATAATGTACGATATACACCATACACTTTGCCAACAAGTGTGTTTATATGGTCATCCCAAGTCAAGACGCGGTTAAACGTCACGCCGAGATTTTTTGCAGTATCTACATAATTTATTGGGTAATTATTCAATAAAATTGGAGGAAAATACTCAAGACCAAGACTTTTTCTTGAAATAACGATGCATTTGGATTTTTTCGGGTTTAAAATGAGACCGTTTAGCTCGGACCAGCTTTGAATTTTTTCGAGATCTTTGTTGACACAAAAAGCTCCATGCTCTATGAGCCCAAGGGGACAGCTAAAATACAATTGGACGTCATCTGCGTACATATGAGAAGAGCAATTATCAAATAAAGACGGGAGTTCATTAACGTACATCGAAAACAGTAAAGGACCAAGTCTAGAATCCTGTGGGACACCTGTAATGTTCGGGAGGAAACTAGACAATCTACCATCAACTTGGACTGCTTGTTTTCTATCGGCTAAATAAGAATAAATAAGCTTAGTGGCACTCAATGAGAAATTGAATTGATTTTTAAGCTTTTGACATAAATTAACGTGGTTGACTGTGTCGAAAGCCTTAGAAAAATCGAGCAGAACCAAAAAAGTAACCTCATCTCTATCCAAGGATTGTCTTATATCTTCAGTTACGTTTAAAAGAGCGGTAATACAGCTGTGTTTTTTACGAAAACCAGACTGCTTCGGTGTAAGCATCGAGTTTGCCGTAAGGTGAACGTTTATTTGTTTTTGTAAAATTCTTTCAAATGCTTTCGATAGAAACGGTAATATAGAGATGGGGCGGAATTCAACACTTTTAGCATTTTTCGGAATTGGTATGATTTTGGCTTTTTTCCACAAATCCAGGTAAATTCCTGACGTTAGAATAGTGTTGAACAAATAGGTGAGATAAGGCAGTATTATTGGAAGAATAAGGTACAGAAATTTTGGATGAATTTCATCCAAACCAACGGCATTTGACTTTATAGAAAGCAAAGCTTCAACTACATCAGCACTATCTGCAGCACGGAAACCAAAGCCTGGATGGTCTGACTGGTCGGTAAATAATGACACATTTCCTTCGATAGGCAATTGAGCTAGTGTTGATTGCACGGCCACAAAAGTTTCGTTAAGGGTATTACCATCAACGTTCATTAGGAGCCCACTTCTCGACTTGCCGATTCCCGTTTTACGTAGGTTTTCCCACAGTTGTTTTCCTTTTAACGAGGTGCTAAGCTGGTGAGAGAGGATTTTTGATTTTTCTAATCGTATTTCAGTAACAACTTTGTTGCGGAGTGAACAGAAAGTACGCCTCAGCTCTGCTAATCGGTAACGCTTCCACCTAGAATATGCCTCATCTCGTTGTTGCATTAGGAATCGTATATTGGAAGTAAACCATGGTTTATAGCAAGGCTTTAAAATTTTGGTCTTTACGGGAACGTAAGTGTCAAAAAAAATTTTTATATTTTGAGTTAAGAACTCCAGCTGCTCATTTGATGACTGCATATAAAAAATATCACCCCAGTTAGTTGCTCTTACATGTTCTTCTAAAAGTTGAACATTGATGTTATTGAAATCACGATACAAAATTACCTTACTCGAGTGATCAAAACTAAATTTCAGGGTTAAAAAGATCAAGTCATGCTTGGAAAAAGCAGGGGCAGAGAGCTGATCATATAAGGCTACATCCTTTAAGTTACTAACTAGAAATAGGTCCAAAAGAGTTGCATCTCCTCCAAAGAAATGAGTTGGTGTACTTGTATTAACAGGTCGGAGATTAAACGTAAGCATGTTAGATGTAAGACTATTTGTCTTCAAGAGGTTGCTATTGAAGTCTCCACATAAAACAATGTTCGGGGAGCTTAGCGAAATATCTTCCAAGAGAGTAAACAGGGGTGACAAGTCAATGTTCTTGTTAGGCCTATAGATAGCACCTAGAAGGAGATTACCGTCATTGCCCAAAATTTCAACGAAAACGTACTCGATACTACTACCCGCGTTAGACAACAGCTTCAGTTTGCATTTAATATTGGCTTTGACATAAATTGCCACACCTCCCCCAACACGATTTATTCTATGAAAACGAAAAACGCTGTAACCCTCTAAACGGCAAATCTCATCACTTAAAACCTCATTCAACCATGTTTCCGTAACACAAATTATATCCACATCTGATTTGACAAAAGTATCACGAAATTCATCAATTTTCGGTAGTAAGCTTTGCGCGTTGATATGACAAATCCGGAGCCCACATTTCTGCTGGCTCAGAATTTTGACCATGGAACGCAATGCTCCACTGTTATTCATACCTGCACAACAAGGATTAGAAAGGTGTAGGAGTAAAGAATAAAATTAAGAAATAAAAAATAAAAAAGAAATTAATTTAAAAGTTTAATGTTTGAATTAACAAGAAATTATTAAAGAATTCAAAATGAAAAGAAAAAAAGAAGTTATTAAACAAAATTAATTGAAAACAAAAGAAAAATTAATTTTAAAAATTGAAATGGTTTCGAAAAAAAATTGGTATAAAAAAAAAAATAGTATAAAAAATATAATATAATTAATCAGACTTCCGATCTGGCAACGTCCTCGAGTCCCTCGATGCAGTCAATAAGCACAGCTGTGTCTTCGTTTTGTCGTTTGACATACACAATTCCTCGGGCAGTGTACACAGTTGACAATATCCTACGTTTTTTTAATGCGAGTGCTCGTTGGAGAATATTTTTGTTGTGCTGTGATAAGCTCTCGCGTATATGGATGGTAGATGATGACGTTGATGGGGTATTATCGACAGCGAGATGTATGTCTTTCAGGCAAAGCGGTTTGTTATTGCTTTTTTTTCTGTATTTCGCGATAGAAGTTAAGACATAGTTCTTGTCGAATGGAGAATTGAATTTTATCATTATCGCGGAGTTGGGTGAATTTGGATTTGGACGAGTACAAGCATATTATTTCAAATCGACCAAAACAAGGTGCCTCATCCTAGTGGAGCACCTTTTTATACCTATTTTCAGTAGTTTATTGATTGACTAGCTGTGCCCGCGACTTCGTCCGCGTGGAATAATGACTTTCAGCAGCATTTTTAACTTTTTTAGAAATAAAACTTCTAGCCTTAAAAATGGCGGTATTTCCAAAAAAAAAACATTCAACCCCTATTTCAACACCTTGTAGCGCTGTTAAAAATACTTTTGAGGTTTTTGAATTCCCATTTCCGTTCCCGTGGGAATATAAGTATAGATATATAGCCTTTATCCTTCCGCATGTTCTAGACCATCTCTGTAGCTAATTTAATAAAATCTGTTTAGCAGTTTGAACGGGAGACACACGAAAAACATACCGACATAGCTAAATTCGCATTTTCAATATTAGTAAAGACTCCCTTTCCCGTGGGAATATGGTGACCGTTTTCGTGGGAATATGTGGATAAGTTAAAGTTAATGTTACTCCGGGATTATGAAGCATTCCAACGGTGGAAGAATTTTTGAAATCGGTGCTGTAGTGTAAAAGTTCCCGTATACGTTCCTGCTCCCGTGGGAATATAGGGAAAAAATGTATAGTCTATGTCTTTCCTTAGGTTCTGAACAATCTTTGTTTAAAATTTCATTTAAATCGGTTTATTAGTTTGGGCGGGAGATGGTAACATAGAACGACGGGCAGACAGGGCTCCTTTCACACTTATTATATTAGTAAGGACTCCCGTTCCCGTAGGAATATGCGGATGAATTAAAGTTAATGTTACACAGGGATAGTGTAGCATTCCAACGGTGGAAGAATTTTTGAAATCGGTATTGTATATAGGGATGAAGTAGTTATTATGTTACTCGGGGATAGTTTAGCATTCTAACGGTGAAAGAATTTTTGAAAGCGGTGCTGTAGTATCAAAGTTCCCGTATACGTTCCTGCTCCCGTGGGAATGTTGGGAACCGTAGAAAAATGGGGATGAATTAGTTTTTATGTTACTTGGGGACAGTGGCGGATTTAGCTATATGCTGAGTAGGCTGCAGCCTAGGGCGGCAACTCCAGAGGGGGCGGCAAATATTTTGAAAATAAGAATTTTTTTCTCGAACAAAAAAAAATTTTCAATAGAAATGTTACTTTTTTATTTTTTATGTCAACTTGTTTTTATTTTTTATTTTACAATCTTATGTTATCGACGTTCATGGTCGAGTTTCATATGACTGTGGTGGTTAGGTTAGGTTAGGTAAAATGGGCTGACGGTTGGTCTTATTTCCGTCACACTTAGATCAATGTAGATCCGTTGTGATACCCTGACGTATTGTAACGTCCTAGAAACCTATGATTTTATGTCTGTTCGGTATTTAACCATTTAGTGGCCTTGGTGAAGTTTAACAGGCTGCTTTTTGGAGCGTCTGATAATTCTTCTAGTTCATTTAAAAAGTAATTTCCTAGAAATTTTTTCCTAGTATGACAGAGTGCTGGGCATTGACAAAGGAAGTGACTTGTGTCTTCGTGTTCGTCTTCGTCATATCCTCTGCATAGGTCATCGGTGCAAAGACCCATTTTCTTTTTGTGATAACCTAGTAGGTTATGTCCAGTTATGATACTGACAAGCATTCGCAGTGAAGGTCTATTCAATGATAGCAGCTTTCCAGATTCTTTCTTATCATATTTCGGCCATAGTTTCCTGGAAGTAGCACAGGAGTCAAGGCATTCCCATCTTTCATTGGATTTTTGCTTTTTTTTGTTACCAATGATCTGTTTCACTTCACAGGGTGGAATCCTGATCGATTTATCAATGAGAGAAGGGTCAAGTGTTGATCCTTTTCTCGCTAGTTCGTCCGCTTTTTCGTTTCCCGGTATACCACTATGACCGGGAACCCAGCAGAGTCTAAAGTTATGCTGCGTGCCAAGAACCTTTAGCTCTTCGCGACAGCAAGAGACAAGCTTCGATTTGACAAGAGTGGCAGAAATCGCTTTTATTGCTGCTTGGCTATCAATGAAAAAAGTGATATCAGCATGTGATAGCGCCATCATGGACACCTGTTTAGCAGCGTTTGTAACTGCCAAGATCTCGGCTTGGAAGACGCTGCTGTGATTTGGAAGTCTAAATGAACTGGCAAGTTTTAGGCTTTCTGAGAAGAAACCTGCCCCTGTTCCAGCTTCCATTTTTAAACCGTCGGTATAGATTGATATAGACGTCTCGTTCAAGTAAGGTGTTTCATTCTCCCAATCCTGTCTATTGGGGAAGCTAGTTGTGAAGGATTTTATAAAGTCCATATATTATTTATTATTATTATTAAAAATTCTTTATTTGAACAAAACTCGAGATACATTTGAAACATTTTACAAGAACATTAGCATGGCAAAATTTATATTTGCCGTCTGCCTGAAAATTGACATTTATCGAGAATAAACAAAAAGAAAGTTTAAGATTATACTTTAATAAATAAATAGATATAATTAATTAAAAAAAAAACATAGCATCGATTTCTTTTTTTTTTATAAATATAAATTCCCTGATGAAAAAAGATAAATACATAATATTAAAAAAGAAAAAAAAAATTTAATTTACTCTGAAAAACTGTTTCGATAATCTAAGGCATGATCAATATAACTATAAAGATTTTTCCAACCGTACTCTCCGTTTAAGATTTCTTTTGCTTCCTGGAGATTGAGAAAGCTCTTTGAGAAATAAAGTCTTCGAAGTTCCTGCAGAATCGGGCAAACGGCTAAAAAGTGGTTGACATCTTCGTTTTCATTTCTGTTGCAGAGGTTACACCTGGGATTATCATTTCTGTGAGGTTTGTAATTCAAATCAAGCATCTCAGTCCTTGCTTTAAACAACGTACCTATTTGTTTTGCAGACAGTTTGCTATTAAAATAATTGTTTACAAACAAAGTGTGATTGAGTTGCTTATAGACCATTCTGCTTGGGGAGGTTTGAGCTCTATTCAAGAACTTAAGATACAATGAATCATCCACCAAAGCAATACAATCATAAAAGCTACCTTTCCAATCAGCAGGAGAAATTGTTCTAAGATTTAGATCAAAACCGTGCGCATTTGCTATCTCATACCATTCTTTAAACGGCGACAAATTCCTTCGGAATGCGAAATCCATCATTTGCTTATGGAGATTTTCATTTGACCTTTGCATTACTTTAACTATGTAATCGGCATTAAATTTAAGATTTTTTAGAAAAGTTGGCGGGATACCTGATTCTACATGTATAGCGTAAGTTGGTGTGGAATTTGGAAGTTTAAAAATTCGCTTGAAAAAGTAGCGTTGCACTATCTCAAATTCATCGAGATCTTGGTAACCAAATACTTGAGTTGCATAGCATAAGCATGAGTTTATAGTGGCTTCAAAAACTCTAAATTTAGCCGATATGTCAATGTACTTATTGCAGAAGATTTTGTTCCATATAAGGTTAATTGCAGTTTTTGCTGACAAGCATTTTTCTTTAACGTGGGGACGAAAATCCAGATTGCTGCAAAACAGAACACCTAAATACTTAAATTGGTTAACCACCTCTATAGGTTCATTATCCAATGACCATGACTCGAGCGGGTTCCTCCTTCGGCGTGTGCTTTCAAAGATCATAATTTTTGATTTTGAGGTGTTAATTTTCAAATCCCATTTATCACAGAAAGTTTTCAGTCTATTAATTTGTAACTGTAGTGTGGTGGGGCTGTCCGCCAAAACAACAAGGTCGTCTGCATAAAGTAGAACCTTAATAAGTAGGTTTCCAAACCTTACACCCCCAGGCAAATCACTGGAGACGTCGTCAATAAAAAGGGAGAACATAATCGGGCTTAAGGAGCAACCTTGGGGCACGCCGCTTTCAGTTTTGAAGAAACTGGACATGGAGCTCCCATTTGACACAGCAGCGCAAGTATTGGTGAGGAGAAGTTTATAAAGCTTTAAAAATTTCGTCGATATACCTAAATTCGCTAATTTATAAACTAGTGAGTTCCGATTGATAGTGTCAAATGCTGCTCTAAAATCGATGAAGAAGGCATACAGTTTTTGTTTGTTATCGATGAAACGTTTAGCTATATTTGAGAGTGCAAATATTTGGTCCACAGTTGAAAGACCAGAGCGAAAACCGGCTTGGAAAGTGCTTAGCAGTTTTTTCTCTTCTACCCACCTCATAAGCCTGCAATAAAGAATTTGGGTAAATATTTTTCTCAAGCAAGGAAGAATTGAAATGCCTCTATAGTTTTCGGGAGAGCTGGGATCTCCTTTTTTGAAGATTGGGCAGATTTGTGACATCAAAAAAGACTGAGGTATTTCTTCCTTTTCAAGAAGGTTATTAAAAAAATCAAGAAGAAGATTTAAGAAGGACGGGGAGGAGTTTTTATAGAACTCGGCTGTAATTCCATCTAGCCCGGCTGCCTTATTGTTTTTCATATTTTTAAGAGTTGTTTCTAATTCGTTATTTGAAATAGGTTCATCTAGTTCTGGAACAGAGATTGAGGGTAGAGCATATTGAAAAAGTTGTGAGTCCGTTGCATCGTTTAGCAGTCTCTTAAAATGATTTGCCAGTAACTCGATATTTATTGTTGTTGCTGAAAATTTTTTGCCACCACCTAACAATCTTACTTTACACCAAAATGATTTCGAGTCCTTACATTTGGATAAACTTGTTGCTAGACCACACATAAAAGCTTTTTGTTTATCTTTGCATACTCTCTTATAAGTTTTGTTTGCATCTAAATAAAGTGTTTTAAAGAAACTAGACTTGGTTTTCCTAAAAATTTTGAGCATTGTGAAAGATTTTTTTCTGAGTTTTATGCATTCCCAGTCGTACCACTCAGCAGTAAAATTTTGTTTCTTATTGGTTGGCATGGCTGAACTCTTGATAATTTCAAGTATTTCATCAGCCGACTGTTCACAAGACCAGGATACATTGTTCGGTAGGCTATTTACTTTGGCATCGAGTCTACGCTTGTAGAGCGCTACCTGACTATCGACCCATTTATATTTTTGTTGTAGTTCACTCAGAGTGGAATCGAAGTTGATAAATTGTATAGATGTCACTATTGGAAGATGTGCTGAATAGCTTACGGGTTGCACCTCAAAATCCTCAATTACAGTAAGCCAATCGCCTCTAGCCAAACAATAATCAATCATAGAACAACCCTGACCAGAAACAAATGTAAGTTCACCTCTGCTATCTCTTTTAGTTAAAGTCCATATATGGAGTTATGTAATCCGTGCAGATGTTGTTTTCTGCGTATCGCGATAAGATCTGTGCGTGTCCTGTTTGGCTAGTTTTCCAGACATTACACTGGTTTAGTCTAAGTGCACTGTTTGCTGCCGCTTCTTGAACATAGAGATCAAGAGGTGTGAGATTGAGGATTACTTCCAAGCTCGGGGTTGGTGTAGTTCTCATTGCACCAGTTACGCAAATACAGGCTGATCTTTGTACTTTGGTTAGGGTTTTTAAGTGCGTGGATTTTTCCAGCGCTTTCCACCAGACCAAGTTGCCATAAGAAAGGATAGGTCTTACAATGGCAGTATACATCCACAGGATGATTTTGGGATTTGGTCCCCATTTTTTGCCAAAAATCCTGTTGCACGAATACAGTGCTATCATAGATTTATTGTATCTTTCTTGTATATTGGGACCCCAATTTAGTTTTTTGTCTAAGATCACTCCCAGGTATCTGGCTTGATCAGAGATCTTAAGGGGGATCTTGTTTAGTCTTGGTAGCTCAAAAGTAGGTATTTTTCTTCTATTTGTAAAGAGTACAAGCTCTGTTTTCAGGGGGTTAACTGCAAGGCCGCATCTTTTTGTCCAAGCGCTTACCTTGGTTAATGTATAATTCAATTGTGCGCTAATAGTGGAAGGGAATTTCCCTGTTGCCAGAAGAGCTAAATCATCGGCATAGGCAACCACTTTCACGCCGTCATGCTTGAGAGCTACGAGGATCTCATTCATGACTAGGATCCAGAGCAGGGGTGAGAGAATACCTCCTTGTGGGGTTCCTCGTGTCACACACTTTTTCAAGCTTGCACCTCCCAGTTCGCTGTGGATCTGACGTTTTGTTAGCATGCACATAATCCAATTTGTGATTGTTTCTTCTACTTCTAGATCATTTAGGGCTTTCTCAATTGCACTGTTTTGTACATTGTTGAAGGCTCCTTCAATGTCCAGGAAAGCTGCCAGTGTGTATTCTTTGTCTAGCAGCGTTTTTTCTATGGTTCTTACTACACAGTGAAGTGCTGTTTCCACACTTCGTCCTTTTGTGTAGGCATGTTAGTAGTAGTAGCATACACACGCATGTATGTATTCAATTTATTTAGCATCAGCTATTAATTATTTACAATAGTAACTATTAATAATCTATAAAGGTATCTTATGAAAAGTTTAACAAAAATTTATTTATATGCATAAAATAACTAGTTTTAATGATTTTATTAGCTATAATTGGCTTTCACATGCGTAACTAGTTTTCTTTTAAAAGCGATCACATTATTTTCCGATTTTAAATCACTTGGCAAGGTATTATATAACTTGAAACCCTTATACAATAATACATTTTGAGATCTTGATGTTGTGCAAAATGGTAATCTAAAATTTCCACCACTTCTAAGGTTATATGGCTGTACATCGGCAACGTAAACTATTTGACTAGATAGATATCTTGGTAACTATTGAAATTTAGCATTCCAATAAATTCATTTCATACTTACCACTAAGCCTTATGTCACTCAGACACTCGACTTGCCTAATGTCAAATAGTAATGTCATTCTTTTGCTCACTCTCTTTCTTCATACTGTGCTGCAAACACGTCTTTCTTTATAAGTCATACATTACTCTAATAAAACGTGTAGAATTTAATCTGTGTTTTTCTGCATAATCTTAACAGGTTATGGGCCCAGATAAACAATTTTAGTCGCAATATAAATAATTTAAAAGGCTCCTTAATTAATTTTTTGTTTAATTTTGAAAGGTATCCAAAAAGACTATGGAAATGAAGGCGATGGTAGAAAATTCAATGCTGTCACATAGGTTAAGCAACACGAATTTTCGAGCTTGGAAGTTCCAGCTTAGCGCTATACTTCGTAGCCAAGATCTACTGGATGTAGTAGATGGAACAGTCTTGAAACCTAGTGATGACCAAGCAGCAGAAAAATCTAAATGGTTGCAGCGTGATGGAAAGGCAATGGCCATTCTTTTTGCATCAATAGATGCTGAACAATCGTCGTATGTTCTTGATTGCAAATCAGCTAAGCAACTTATGGATATGCTGGAGAGTATTCATCAAAAAAGGAGCGATGTAAGAGTGATGATGCTATACGAAGACTATTTCAGTCTGCAAATGGGTAGTGACGATTCAGTGACGTCACATGTGTCTAGGGTACGACAAATTGCTTCAGAACTAGAAGATCAAGGGGAAATATTGTCGGACAATTTAAAGATGTGCCGGATAATTAGTGGCTTGACACCAAAGTTCCAGAATTTTCGTACAGTTTGGTATAACATCAAGGAATGCCGAACTATGGAGACACTTTTGTCAAAACTGCAACTGGAAGAAGATCAAATGAAGAAGGCTGAACGGGATAGTTTGCATCGTGAAGAAACCAAAGCACAAGAGGTGGCATTTAGTGCCAAGTGTGCAGGCACTTTTAGGAAGAAAAAGAAAGGTAACAACCACAAAGAAAAATCGTCATGTCACACGTGTGGTCAAGTAGGCCACTGGAAGCGCGAGTGTCCGCAAAACAAAAGCAAAACCAGTTTTAATAACAACAACAAGGTAGTAAGACCCGTTGCTTATGCAATAACGGATGATGTTCTTGCGGCTGACTATGCTGATGTATGGTTAGCGGACTCGGCAGCAACACGGCATACAACATTTCAACGTGATTGGTTTACGGTATTTTCTTCTGAGGGATCACGTAAGGGTTTGAAAATAGCAAACGATGAAACGTTGGATATTGAAGGAATAGGAACCATTGAAATTGAAGCATATGTGAATGGAAGATGGGAAGCAAGGGTTATTAAAGATGTTTGCTATGTTCCAAAAGCTAAAGTGAATTTGTTCTCTATTGTTCAGTTGGCAAAGAAGGGGTTTGAGACCAAATTCAAGGACGGTGGGTGCACTGTGATCAACACAGTTGACAGGAGCGTATCTGCTACAGGGTATATTGACAGTAATAATTTGGTCAGAATGGCATTCAAAAATGCAAAGTTAGATCGGGCATGTTTTTCGTCAGTAGCGAAAACCTCAGCTGGCACTTTACAGCAGTGGCATCGACGCTTGGGACATGTTAATGTAGCAACAATTAAGTCAATGTGCACAAAAGGTCTGGTAAGTGGCATTGAATTGACTAATCAAGATGATTTCTTTTGTGAAGAGTGTCAATTTGGGAAAATGCACCGAGTGTCACACCCATCAACCGAAAAAAGGATTTTTGCTAAGGGAGAGTGTATTCACGTTGATTTGTGCGGGCCAATGGAAGTAGTAGGAGCTGGTGGTGTTCGCTATTTTATGCTGATGAAAGACGAGGCAACAAGATTGAGGTTTGTTTATTTGTTGGAACAAAAATCCGAGGTGATCGGATATATGGAAGAGTTTCTGGAACAAACAGAGAACGCATGGAACTGTCGTGTAAAAAGAATTCGTTGCGATAACGGAACGGAGTTCATTAACAATAACGTCATGAATCTTTTTAGAAAGAAGGGTATCGTTTTAGAACGAATCGCACCATATACCCCTCAACAGAACGGGTTGATAGAGAGAGACAACAGAACCGTTCAAGAGTCGGCGAGGACTATGTTGATATCGAGTGGTTAAGCGAAGACACTTTGGCCGGAGGCAGTACGAACTGCCGTCTATATTCTCAATCGAACAACAACCGCACAAAATCCAAATAAAACACCATACGAGCAGTGGTTTGGCGAAAAACCAGAATTGAATCACGTGAGAGTTTTTGGCACAGTGGGTTTTTTACACATTCCAAAAACCCTAAATCGAAAAAAATGGGATGCCAAAGCAAAGAAAGTTTACCTGGTTGGTTACGAGTCCACTAAGAAGAATTTTCGACTTTACGAGCCTCTTTCAAAGAAAATCGTCGTGAGTTGTGATGTTAAGTTCAATGAAAATGTTGTTCGAACTGAATATGTGACAATCTATGATGATAACAGTGCCAATGATATAGGTGATGAACCTTTGGGCGAAACTTGTGTGAAGCAAGAAACAACAAGTGGCGATACAGATGAAAGGTCAGGTATCGAAAGCAACGACCATCAACACAAAAGATGTTTGCGCCCTAATCCTAAGACAGTCATTCCATATGATGCTGAACGTGGTTACTTAGCTGCATTTTTAGAACCGTCCTCGTACAAGGAAGCTATGGAGTCAGAGCAGTCTACAGAATGGCAACATGCAGTTGAAGAGGAGCTCAGATCGTTGGATGAAAATCAGACCTGGGATGTCATCGATAAACCGAAAACTTGTAAGAACGTTGTTGGTTTCAAATGGGTCTTTAAAATCAAGACAATGCCTAACGAGGAACCCAGATACAAGGCACGTCTTGTTGCAAAAGGTTATTCACAGAGTTCGGGAATCGATTATACAGAGACATTTTCTCCGGTTGTGCGGTATGATTCGGTCAGATGTGTTTTGGCGCTGGCAGCTATTTATGATATGGAGATAGTGCAGTTCGACGTGAAGACGGCGTTTTTGAATGGAAGCTTAGATGAAACAATTTTCATGAAAGTTCCAGATCAAGTGGATCATCAGAAAGGTCAAGTCTGTCGGTTGAAGAAAAGCCTCTATGGGCTTAAACAGTCGTCACGGGCATGGAATTCTAAATTCGTGGCTTTCATCAAGGATTGCAACCTGGAGCAACTGCAGTCGGACCATTGTGTGTTCGTTGGAGAAATTGGTGGAGAAAAGGTAATTCTTTTGCTTTATGTTGATGATGGTTTAGTTTTGTCATGTAGCAGACCTGCTATCGATACTCTAATCAAGAAGCTTCGCAACACATTTCAAATAACGCTGGGAGATGGAAATTTCTATGTTGGGATGGAAATTAAGCGCGATAGAAGCTCCAAAACTATACGAGTCAGTCAAGCAACATACATTGATCGAATTGTTCGAAGATTCAACATGGAAAATTCGAGATCAGTTGCAACGCCAGCTGATGTTGGTACTTTTCTAACGAAGGAAAATGATAGTGCCACAGAAACTGTTTTTCCATATCGACAGGCATGTGGGTCTCTCATGTTTGCTGCAGCGGTTTCGAGACCCGACATTTCATATGCAGTGGGAGAAATTTGTCGATTCATGGAGAAACCAAATCAATTTCACGTCAAAGCCGTAAAACGTATTTTTCAATACCTAAACCATACGAAGAACATCAGCCTAACATACGGATACGACTCACTGGACTGGGAGTTAGTTGGCTACACGGACGCTGACCATGCCAGAGATGTTGAAACAAGTCGGTCGATAACAGGGTACGCTTTCTTGATTGGAAATGGTGTTGTTACGTGGAAAGTCAACGGCAGTCGCACGTTACCTTGTCCAAGACTGAATCGGAATATGCTGCATTGCGTGAAGGTACCAAAGAAGCAATATGGCTTCGAGAACTTCTTCGAGAGCTTGGGTTTGAACAAAACAAGGGAACAACGATGTTCTGTGATAATCAAAGCGCTATTCGTTTAGTCAAGAACCCAGAATATCACCATCGGACTAAACACATCAACAAGGCAATGCATTTCACTCGTGAAAAACAACTGGATGGAGTCATCGAGGTCAGGTATATTAAAAGTGATGACCAACTAGCAGACGTTTTCACAAAACCATTGTCAGCTTTGAAATTTAAATCTAATATTCTACGTCTTGGATTGGACCTTACAAATCCTGCTTAGCTTGCATTAAAATTTTTTTTGTAACTTTGATAAAATTTGATATGAGAGAGTAATTCAAAAAGGTTTTGATAGTTTTGATGAATTTTTTGAATTATATAAGTTTTATGAAATAATTTTTTAAATGAGTGGGAGTATTGAAATTTAGCATTCCAATAAATTCATTTCATACTTACCACTAAGCCTTATGTCACTCAGACACTCGACTTGCCTAATGTCAAATAGTAATGTCATTCTTTTGCTCACTCTCTTTCTTCATACTGTGCTGCAAACACGTCTTTCTTTATAAGTCATACATTACTCTAATAAAACGTGTAGAATTTAATCTGTGTTTTTCTGCATAATCTTAACAGTAACATATTGTTTTTGATTTTGAATATAAAAATTAGCACATTCATTATCATTCTTTGATTAATTGAAAGCCATTTTAAAGTATTTAACATATACTGTATATGAGTTAGTCTGTTACACATCAGAATACATCTCATTCCTCTGTTTTGTAGTTTTTGTAGCCTATTAATCATTTGATTGGGTCCTAAGAAAAGTATCGTTGAACAATATTCGAAGTGTGGTTTTATCATTACATTATATATTCTTATTGCACATACTAATGAAATTTTGCGCCTGATCCTTTGGAAGAACCCGATTTTTTTAGCAATTTTACTGCACACATAATTTAAATGAGCTTCAAAATTTAATTTCTTATCTAAAACCACCCCTAAGTATTTTATCTCATCAACTTTCTCAATTATTTCTCCATTACTTATAATATTTATATCTGAAACACCATTTATTATAATTGCCTTTGTTTTGTTTGTGTTCAGCTTCAATTTATTCATTTTTAAATAGACCCCTACTCTATCCAGATCAGCATTTAGTTGATTGATGCAGTCATCCGCTGAATTTCCAGTAACATACAGCAAAGTATCATCCGCAAAAAGCCTGGTTTTAGCATGCTGCAGCACCTTCTCCAAATCGTTTATGTAAATGATGAAAAGAAGAGTTCCCAACACTGCTCCTTGAGGTACACCCAACGTTACATCTAGGACACTCGAAAAGTCATCAGATATCTTTGTTCTTTGAGTTCGATCTGACAGATAACTTTTGAACCATTGTAGTTCTCCTCCTCTTATTCCGTATTTCTCCAATTTTAGCACAAGTATATCCCGATCTATTGTCTCGAACGCCCTTTGCAAGTCCAGAAAAACAGCAACAACCACTTTTTTGTCCTTTATTTCTGTTTTCCATTCCGTCACAACTAGATTTAGAAGTGATTCACAACTATGCTGCTGCCTAAATCCTGATTGGTAGTCCGTCAAAATATGGTTAGTTTCCATATAAGCTTGTAGTTGCCCGTGAACAACTTTTTCTAAAATTTTACTTTCCGTTATTAGCATATTGACCGGTCGAAACTCCGCGGGATTTAATGTCTTTTTGACCTTTTCTATTGGCACAACCGATGATTGTTTCCAATGATGAGGGAAAATACCATTTCGTAGAGATTCGTTTATAACTCTTAAGAAAGAAGGGCCAATAATGTCCAAAGCACACAATATCATATTAGACGACAAACCGTTTAAGTCTCTTTTATTATTCATATTTTTAAGGATACTACTTAATTCGCTCATATTAACTAATTTAAACTTAAAGGATAATTCATCATTATGATTCACAAGATTTTTATATTGAATGAAAGGTATTTTATCATTTATCTCCTCTACACTTTTAATGAAAAAATAGTTAAGCTTATTAGCTATCTCCTTTTTACACTTAATTGATTCACCATCACAGATTATTTCTCCCACTTCATTCTTCTCTTCTCTAAGCACAAGTGTTTTAATCGCCCTCCACATTGATTTTTGATCGGTAGCTTGGTCTATTTTTTTTGTAATGAAATTATTTTTAGCACATTGAAGCTCATTCGCATATTTATTTCTGTATATCTTATACCTGTTCCAGTCACTACTATTATTTGACCACACGGCTATCCGATGAAGTTGAACTTTCTTTTTCTTCATGCTACGCAAGTTATTATTAAACCAACAGAAATTCTCACTTCCAACAATTGTTTTATGAAACATCATTTTTTCCAAAGCAGACTTTACTATACAACTTATCGATACTGCTAAATCATTCACCGCAACATTACTTCTGAAACTTGAGGCTCCACCATTTAATAGCTCTCTACGAAAACGGTCTTCTTTGAATAACAATGATTTTATCACCTTTTTACTACGATTCTCTTTAACACTACTAGTTTCGATGTTGATTACTAGTGATTCGTGATCACTTATTTTAAATTCCGCGTTTACTTTCGCACTTACATTTTTACCGTTAGTAATTACATAATCTATCAAAGTAGAAGAGGTCTCTGTAACACGCGTCGGCTCAGTAACTATTTGTTTTAATGAAGTATCCGAAAGACTTTCATAAATACATGTTTTGTATGTCCCGTGTGAAAACCAATCTATATTAAAATCACCCATTATAATTACTTCAGTATATTCGGCACTCACAATATCTTCAATCTTCTCTCTAAAAAAATCACAAAAAACATTTTCAGGAGAGTTTGGGGATCTATAGACTCCAACCAAAATGATATTTCTGTTCTTTGAATACACTTTGATAACTAACCACGAAATCATTTTACCAATTGCTATATTAACAATTTCTTGAACTTGCCATTCGGGCTTTATGAAAAAAACTACTCCTCCCGTATGCTTCGATATACTATCGCATCTAACAACGTTATAATTGTTTATTTTTATTTCCGAGTCTTGAACGTCAGATGTAACATGCGTTTCCGTGGCACAAATAAATTCAAAATTATTTTCTGATATTAACACTTCTAATTGAGTAATGTTCTTTTGCATTCCCCCTATATTTAAACATAAGCACTCAATTAATTTATTTGATTGCTAATATATTATTCTTTCGTTCTCCATCTTTAATTTTCTTTGCAGCGTAGGGCAACAACTATCTCTGCAATCATGGTTAACGTCAATTTCACTCAGGCTTAGTCTCTCTTTTGTCTTTTTACAATTAATGCACTTCTTATTTTCACTTTTGCATTCTTTGAAAGTATGACCCTCTTCCCCACATTTAGCACATACCTGGCAACTCTGCTTACACACTGTTGATTTATGGTTGAATCCCCAACATTGAAAACATCTTAACACCGTCAGACTTTCATACACTGGGCATCTATCCCACTCAATGTTCAATTTTTTTAATCCCATCACGTATTCGAAACCTTTTCCGTCTATCTCAACTATCGCATTATAGACCCGATTATTTTTAAATGATTTGTAAATTTTAACGCACTTCATTTCACTTCCTTCTAAATTGTTTTGTTTTTTTATTGCTTCAATTATTTTGTTTTCTCCCGTATTTTCACTCAATCCAGTAATCAAAATTTTAGGTAAACGCATTTTAGGCAAATGCACATCATAAGTTTCACTCATTTTCTCTTTTATTTCGCCAGCTAATTTTGACCGCGCCTCATCAGTTTCATATCTAATAGCAACCGCTCCATTTTGCCTATTCATAATACCACTCACTACTACATTTAATTCCGACGGCTTAATTTTCTCTTTAACATCTGACCTTGTTTTTTCACTTTCTTGTTTTGATCTCGGCTTCAAAATAACCGGCGCGTTAGCACTAATTGATTTCTTTATTTGATCGGCATATGAACACTTGCTCTTCTCATTACACTTCAGCTCTTTAACGATATCAACTCTCATCTCTTTCACACTTTTCATGACCGTATTATTATTGTTTGTCATTTTTTTCACATCATCACATATTTTTTCTCCTTGCTCTTTAAAAGCTTTGCTTAAATCACTCACTTTACTTATTTCAGCCACACTCTTTTCAGATATTTCTTGCGCACTTTTCATTTCATCAATTCTCTTCTTATACCCCTCTTCAATTGCTTGCAGTAAATGCATAATTTCCCGCTTGTTATCATCTAACGCACTTTCAAACTCATTTTTATATTCTTTTAAGTGATCACTATTCTTCTTCACTGCTTCCAACATATCTTTTAAGACAAGGTCAACGTTGTGTATATACAAAACACAATCGTCGCACATATACCTAATGTTTTTGCACGTATCCAAAACATTGGCACTATTTGAGTCGAGCCCACTGCAACCGGCTGCACTGTGGAATATTTTATTACACACGCCCGCACATCTTAAGCCCGATTCTCCGCGAATTGTTTTCTTACAAGGTAGATATTACCTCCGGTTTCAGGAAACTACGGATGTGTAAATCAAGTAGCCTTTCAAACGTTTTCAGTATAAAAGAGGTCAGACTTATAGGTCTGAAGTCTTTTGCTTCTATATGGCTGGGTTTGCCGGCTTTCGGTATGAAAACGACTTTAACTTCCCGCCATATTTTGGGAATGTAGCCCCATATGAGGCTATTTTCAAAAATGTTCTTTAGATGTGGGATGACTTTCCTGCTGCTTTTTTGCAGCATCATAGGGAAAATGCCATCGTGACCCGGAGATTTAAAATGTGAAAAGGAGTTGATAGCCCATTCCAACTTCTCTTCCGTTACGATATCTGCCGGGATTTCGTGTCTAGAAAACCTAGTGTTTTCTATTTCACTGTTCTCTATAGGGCTGCATCCAGGGAAGTGCGATTCGAACAGATGTTCCAGACTCTCGACCGGGGATTCAGTCCAGTGGTTATCCGGTTTTCTCAGAGAACCAAGTGGTATGGTCTCCTTGGAGAGGATTTTCCGTAGTCTGGCCGATTTGTTCGTACACTCGATTTCACTGCAAAAATTTCTCCATGAGCAGCGTTTTGCTCGTTGAGTTTCATTTTTGAATTTCCTTTGGCTGGATTTGTAATGTTCCCAGTCAATTTCGGAGCCGGTCCGTTTGGCAGCATTGAAAAGTCTTCTAGTTTCTTTCCTAATGCTGCTCAGCTCATTATTCCACCAAATTGGTTTTTTGTTCTTTTTTACCGTTGTGATCAGAGGACAGCTTTTATCCAGGGCATTTCTCAGAATCCCTGTGAGTTCTGCAGTCAACTTATCAAGGCTTTGCGGTTCAAGGTTCCTATTTGTATTAAGGGAATTTATGTTATCGTCCACCTCCCTACTAAAGGTAGCCCAATCAGTACGTCTGTTATTACGAAATGGTTTGATTGGGCGATCTGTAGTGGGAGTGATAAAATTTATCAGACGATGGTCTGAGAAAGAGAGTTCTTCTAGTACTTTCCACTGTTCTACTGGACAAGTGTCCGAGTTATTAGTGAGGGTAATGTCAAGTACTTCTTTACGGTTTTTTGTAACAAAGGTAGGTGAGTTACCTCTATTGATAACCAAAAGATTGTTTCTTAAAATAAATTCAAATAAGAGTTCCCCCCTAGAATTTGTGTCAGTGCTTCCCCATTGCACATGGTGTGCGTTGGCGTCGCAGCCCATAATAATATCTAGTCTACTCTTACTTGTGTATTCTACCAGTTGGTAAGTGATCTCCGCTGGTGGTCCTTTAATTCCATCATGTGGCATGTAGATGGAAGCCAAAATTAGTGATGGAAGTCCTACGCGTTCCATCTTTACCGCGGTCTGGTCTATTGTGCTATAAGTAGTTAGAAGAAAGAGATTTAACTGTTTTCTAGCTACTATGCATGTTCTATGGTTACTGTCTGGGCTGACAAAATTGGATTTGTACAGCGTGAGTTCTTTGGAGTGTAGGCCCTTAATTTTTCCTCTTGCGATCCAAGGTTCTTGTATAAGGGCTACATCAATTTGTCTACTCTCCATGAGGTAGACCAGGTTGGCGGAGGCGGCTTTACTGTGTTGGAGATTTATTTGTATTATTTTCAAATCCATGACATATTTTGTTTTATATACAACGCCTTACTAACCTGTTTTTTGCTTCTAGCTATCAGCTTGAGCTTGCATCGGGTAATGCCAACGCGAACTTTAAAGCTGACTCGTCTTAGAAGTGGTATGGAGTTGTGGTTCAATCTCACAATCACTTCAGTTCCTGTCTCCGTTTTCTCCACATTCATGATCTTCCATTGGTCGCTCAGAAGTTCGGCATTTAATGAAAGGATGTACCTTTCCAGCCGATCGCGGGGAATAGCGGGGCCTCTGACCAACAGTTTACCTATTGGTCGGTTTAGGTCTTTTATCTCACTGGCAGTCACAAGCCGTAAATCGGCATTCTGCCAGGGAGCTGCCGTCTTTTTCACAAATTCCTGGAGCCATTGTAGGGTCCATTCATTCTCGCAGTTCATCATCTTGAAACCATGGACGGTAGTGAGGTCCCCGAAGAGTGGCGGTTGCCTACTCTTAACGATCGACTCGTTTACCTCTTCCAGGATTCTTAGTTCAAGTAACTGCCATTCGTCTTCACTCAGGTTGCGGTCGGGTTTCCCAAAGTCGGCGATAGCGACCTGGTGGCCCTTTGTAGCAGGGACTGAGGAGGTCTTCATCCTCTTAGATATTCTGTTGGGTGAGGAGTTATTTGGGGAGGAGCTGGCATTTCTTGCTCTTATGACTGTGGTGAGTATAAATATTAAAAAAAAAATTTTTGGGGTGGCTTTTTTTCACAGCCTAGGGGCGCCATTAGTCTAAATCCGCCACTGCTTGGGGATAGTGTAGCATTCTAACGGTGAAAGAATTTTTGAAATCGGTGCTGTAGTGTCAAAGTTCCCGTATACGTTCCTACTCCCGTGGGAATGTTGGGAACCGTAGGAATATGGGATGAATTAGTTTTTATGTTACTCGGGGATAGTGTAGCTTTCTAAGGGTGAAAGAATTTTTGAAATCGGTGCTGTAGTGTCAAAGTTCCCGTATACGTTCCTGCTCCCGTGGGAATATAGGGAACCGTAGGAATATGAGGATGAATTAGTTTTTATGTTACTCGGGGATAGTGTAGCATTCTAACGGTGAAAGAATTTTTGAAATCGGTGCTGTAGTGTCAAAGTTCCCGTATACGTTCCTGCTCCCGTGGGAATATAGGGAACCGTAGGAATATGGAGATGAATAAGTTTTTATGTTACTCGGGGAAAGTGTAGCATTCTAACGGTGAAAGAATTTTTGAAATCGGTGCTGCAGTGTCAAAGTTCCCGTATACGTTCCTGCTCCCGTGGGAATATAGGGAACCGTAGGAATATGGGGATGAATTAGTTTTTATGTTACTCGAGGATAGTGTAGCATTCTAACGGTGAAAGAATTTTTGAAATCGGTGCTGCAGTGTCAAAGTTCCCGTATACGTTCCTGCTCCCGTGGGAATATAGGGAACCGTAGGAATATGGGGATAAATTAGTTTTTATGTTACTCGGGTATAATGAAGCATTCTAACAGTGGAAAATTTTTTGAAATCGGTGTTGTAGTTTCTAAGTTCCCGTATACGTTCCCGTTCCCGTGGGAATTCAGGGATAAATTGTAGCCTATGTGTTATTCTGATGTATAAGCTATATTATTGGAAAGTTTAAGAAATACATTCAGTAGTTTTTCCGTGTAAGAGCAACAAACATACATCCACACATACAAACTTTCACGTTTATAATACTAGTAGGATTCATTAGAAAAGGGTTAACAAGTGGACGTCATCTTCACAAACTTCGCAAAGTCGTTTGATAGGGTACATCACAATATTCTATTAAAAAAATTAGAGAATATAGGTTATTATTCAAACATACTCAAATGGTTTTTAAGCTATCTGACAGGACGCAGTCAACATGTTTCTATTGAGTCGATTATATTTAATCCATTTTCTGTAACTTCCGGCGTTCCACAAGGTAGTCCTTTAGGTCCAATCTCGTTCCTTATTTTTATTAATGACCTACCTAATGTCCTTACAAACTCTTTGCCTCTTATGTTTGCGGATGATTTGAAATTCTTTAGGCGTATACAAAATTTAACAGACTGCAAGCTTCTCCATAATGATATTATTAATCTTACCAATTGGTGCAAAACAAACCAATTATCACTTAATATATCTAAATGCCAATGTTTTTCGTTTACTCGTCGTTTGTTACCTATCATTTACGATTACAACATTCAAAACCATGTTTTTGATAGAGTTTCTGTTAAGATCTTGGAGTAATCTTTGATTGTAAGCTTAATTTTACACATCATATTGAGTTCGTGGTGAAAAAAGCCAACTCTATGTTGGGCTTTGTTTCGCGCAATTCTTTTGATCTAAGGGACCCTTACACTCTTAAGGGCCAACTATAATGCACTTAGCTCAGCTTAGGCTAGTGTCAAAAACCAGACGAAAAGTTTCCGAAAGTGTTCGTTAAACAAAAAGCAACTATAATGGATTCTGGCTACTTAACATGTAAGCATGCGTTGAGCTGAATTGAGTTGATTTAATACCACAGAAGAGATACACAAAAGGGCAAACCACACCACACAATGTAGACAATTGGAAATTGCGGGGCAAGAGAAGTGTATATATATGGTATTCTCTCTTCTTTGCTTCCTCTATGCTTTAAATTTGACATTTACGTAAAGGGCCAACTATAATGCACTTTGCCGAACTTACGCCTACTTACGCGAGCGAGCCAATACACTATTTTATATGACAGTAACTATAATAGACGTTCTACTCAGTTTCGTTAAATTTCGCTCACTTTCGCGCAATTAAGCAAGAGCCATTGGATTGGCTCGAACTTACGTAAATGTCAAATTTAAAGCGTATCAACCATAGGGGAAGAAAAGAAGAGAGAAAACAAACACTTCTCTTGCTCCGCAACTGCCATTTGTCTACATTGTGTGGTGTGGTTTGCCTTTTTTTTGTGTATCTCTTCTGTGGTATCAACTGAACTCAAATCAGCTCAACGCATGTTTACATGTTAAGTAGCCAGAATCCATTATAGTTGCTCTTTGTTTAACGAACACTTTCGGAAACTTTTCGTCTGGTTTTTGACACTAGCCTAAGCTGAGCTAAGTGCATTATAGTTGGCCCTTAAGTTCGAGCCAATTCAATGGCTCTTGCTTAATTGCGCGAAAGTGAGCGAAATTTAACGAAAATGAGTAGAACGTCTATTATAGTTAGTGTCATATAAAATAGTGTATTGGCTCGTTCGCGTAAGTAGGCGTAAGCGCGGCAAAGTGCATTATAGTTGGCCCTTTAAAGCTCTTTATGTTTCGTATATTAGATCAATCCTAGAATATTGCTGCGTAGTATTGAATCCTCAGTACAACGTTCATATTAAAAGAATTGAAAATGTTCAAAAAAAAATTTACAAGATTTGTAGTAAACAAGCTAGGATGGAACATTGAAATGCCTTCATATAATGTTAGATGTCAGCTTATTGGTATTCAATAATTAGAAAACCGCCGTAAGATGTTCGCTATAAATTTTATCAATGATATTTTATCATACCATATAGATTGTCCTGCTCTATTATCGCTAATAGATCTATACGCTTCTTCACGAGAACTAAGAATTCGTACCCTATTCCGAGAAAATACTCATAGAGTATATTATGCTTATAATGAACCTATTACTCGCAGTGTTAGGGAGATTAATAATATTTCAAATAACATCGATTTCAATTTTCATTTGAGTAGAAACTCTTTTAAAAATATGTTAAGTTTGTACTTTTTAACAAATTGAATTTTATAATGCCTTTATTTTAACATTTATTTTAGTTTTTCGTTATCTATCTGAGATTGTTAACTCTAATTGATATTAAATAAATAAATAAATAAATAAATTGAAGTTAGACATAGTTGTTGCACAGTTTCGGTTTACAAATAAGAACTGATTTCGAGAACGATGTTTGTCTATGTTTTATATGAAAAGTTTTAGATTCTTATTCCTAATGTTATTTAATTTTTTCCATTTCGAGAAGAAAATACTTTTGAAGATCATCCAATAAACGGATTGTATTGAAATTGTGTACGTCAATGTATTCTTTTAAGGTTATCTGTTTGTTGCTAAGTTTTTCATCTATTTATGCCTTGTTTACTGCTTGATGTTACATGATAGGATTTCCAATATTGTCTAAGCATTTCCCCTCGATATCAAAATCACCATCCATCATTCTTTTAAATCCATCACCAGGAGGTCCTTGAAGACCAACCACTCTTTTATGCTGTTGTATAGAGCTCTTTCTCATTTCTATTATTATTATTATTCTCCGCTCTCTGAGATGCAATCAAAAGTTTCAACCTATCTACAAGTTCGTTTGGGTTAACCCAATGCATTGTAGGTGAATAACTACTCATGTATGCCATTCCAATTTTCTTTTTAACAGTTTGCTTCTGAACTAAGGGTTTTATAATTTTTCTATACTTTTCGCTTTTATTACCTTTGATCTGTGAGTTTATATCGTGATTTTTCAAGTGATCGCATGATTTTTGTAAAATCTGGTAATATTCCTGCAAATCCTCAGCTGTATAGATACCTCTATGTGGCTTTTTGTGTAAAACAAGTTCCATCAGACCAGCAGTTCACATGAAATATTTTATTTTACTTTTTTACATGCTATTTCAAACATTTTATTTATTTTATATCAAACACATTTCAGATTTCACTTCCGGGAATAAATTTCAATTAGCGGGAAATTAACGACATTTTGTTTTCTGGAAAAAAGTACCATTCGTTTTTTTTTGAATTTCTCTTAAACCAATAAAAATTTTAGTGTTCGGTTATTTTCTTTTGAGTAAAATTTAATAAAAGCATTGAATAAAGAAAAAATGGCCCTTAATGAGGCAAAATTATATAAAAAACAATTAATTAAGAAAAGAATATTCTCTTTTTTAAAAATTTTGACTTTGAGGCTTGATCTCTCAAAAACTTTTCATTAAGTGAACTCAAATTAAAATTTTTATTAAAGAAAAAAGTAATAGCTTTCAAACACACTAAAAAATGAGACAATAAGTGGCTTAGTTGATTTTTAATAATTTTTTAAAAAATTGAGTAAATTTCACATGAAATTGCCCATCGCGCCTACTCGGAGGGATATAGACCCCCCCTACCATACAATAATTTTTTTGGCTTGACCAAACCTACCTGATCCTGAGCCTTTGGAAAACTAAAAACCCTAAAAATTCTAAAAGTTAATAATAAATTTTAAAAATAACTAAAAAATTGAGAGCGGTGAAATTTTTTTTTGTACTTTTTTCTATACATCATTCAAAACATATTTCCGAAAATTTCATGAAAATTCATGGACTGGCCCTCGATTCCTAGGTAAAAAGCTTACGCGCCTCCACTATTATATGAATCTACAAATTTAGATTTATCTAACCCTTGAAATCAATAAAATTCTAAAAATCAAAAATTTTTAAGCAACAAAATTGCGGAGTGTAAGAGTGGGCGTTCGATTTTATTCAGTTAGACATTTGTGAACAGACCCTCTGACATCCATTTTGCTTTTGTTCGAAATACATATGAAAGTCTCTAGACGCACCAACATTTAAAAATGAAAAGTCAAAAAACTCATTCCATACTCGACTTAACGTCAAAAATCTATCCCCAACCCAATGCTAACCATCCTTTTATCCATAACTTTAGTTGTCGGGGCTCGAGGATGTTGTTTTTGCCTTGAATGTAAAATGATGTTATGTATATAACAATCTTGTGAAAAAACACGCCAAATGAAATGTTTCTTTTAAAATTCACTTTTAAAGAACGATGTATGTCTTTTCAAATTATTTTCTATTAACCTTGTAAGAGCGAAAAACCATGAGAAACAGATGCCGAATTACAGCACACGTTATCGAGTTATACACGACTGAATCAAGGGATTTCGGTATAACAATTTGCCTTATTGATCAATCTAATTCCAAAATTTAATATTCTCCCATTATTAACTGAGCGGAATTTCATTAGACGCAGATGGTAAGCCCACCAATATTGTGGAATTACGAACGAATTAAAAAAAAAAAAAACAGTGTAACTCACTCACTCACAAATGTCTAACTGATGCCGTAATTCGGGGCGGGCCCAGACTTAGGTGTTTTTGTCTAACAGGTAAATGAATACGCAGAAAAGAGGTAGTAAAAAAATGCTTTTGCCGGCCATAATGACTCGTCGCGTAATTACATTGTAATTACATTGTCGATGGGATAAACTACCTGCTTCAGTGGTCTCTATCTTATCCTGTCCTATATATACTTTGTTTTGCTCGAATTGAGTGTTAGTTACACAGTGACAATAGCCAGTAGTGGTCTTTCGAAAGAATTCTTTTATACGAGTTGATTTGAAGAAAACTAAAAGCCGTAAATTTTCAACGCAGACTTTTCATCATGCTTAACAAACCGTTTACACCGAAAATGATCAGCAGCAACTTATTCTGCGAGGATGATCTGAATACTTTTCTTGAAAGTTTGGAAAAAATTCACCAATCATCTCAAAGACGTGAGGGGCTGAAGATGTCTCTACTAACTAATATGCCCGTTCTCGATGCAGGTACGTTCACTGATTGTAATATTGTTAAGTATAAAAAAGATAAACAATCATGTGTTCCTCACTCGGCAAGTTACGAAAATGTATGTAAATACTCCGAAAAAAGTTTTGAAATCGATAGAAGTGATACGCCACAAGAGGGGAGAAAGCTGATAGCCAAGTGTGAAGGGGTACCATTCAAAACTATGAGTGGCATTTCAATTAAGTCAAGTGAGTTGATACAAAGTGCTGAAGAAAAAGGAATTGCTGCTGTGAACAATGTTTTTACGAAAATTATTGATTCGAAATCGGTTGACCATAGACACAGAATTGCTCACCCTTATGAACCGTTCTTAAAGCCTAATTCAAATGAAGATTGCCTGAAATCAAGTTCAGCTGATCAGTTTAAAGAATTCGTTATACTAAGCCAAGATCTGAACAAAAGCGTTTTGTACCCAAGCATCCAACAGAGAGAATTATCATTACGTTCTCATGATGTTATCCCAAGTTTTTCCACATCAAACACTCTTAAACCAAATGAAAAAAGAATTGATAATAACTACAAAACTGATTCCCGATCTGAGAATTTCCAACTTAGGTGTGAGAATTTCAATTCAATTTCGGATCTGAAGTCGAAGTCCGGCAACCCAACTGACTTAAAATATACACAAAATGAATGGGAAGTTGAATATTTCAAGATAATGCTAACCGATGTAAGACCAGAAGACCCTGATATTGCTCAAGAGCTATGGAAAAAAGGAAACTTTAAAGCTACTAAAAACAATCGTAAGCCTTTGGAATCGTTTGAAACACCGTTGGCAATATCCAGACGAATTCCAGGTGATATTAAAAGTGAAAGTAGTCAGCAAAATAAATATGAAAAGTTATCTTTGCCCAAAAATACTACTAAGTCCAGAGTTCAGAAAATGGCGGAAATGTATAACGGGATGTTAACTCAAGTTATAACCGAACACTCATCAAGTGATCATAAGCGATTGGCGAATGATTTTTCTACAGAGCACACAAATCCTCCACACTCTGTAACTAGTAGCCACAAGGCCAAACTTCAAAATATCATCAGCTCCGGATTGATTTCAAAGTCAAACCCAAAACCAAGCCCCAGACTAGACAAGAAGTATCCTTTGCGCAATGGGTTCCTTATTCCGGATGATGCTTTCTACAAGTTATCAGTCAAGGACAAAGCTATACTTTTTAATAAGTTCATAAGAGAGGAACCTCTTTGTGATCCTGATTTCATAGTAAAATCAAAAGAGTCTGTATCGATAGTCGGTAGACAACCTAATATGTCAGAAGTAAAAGCCCATTACCAAAGGCAGGATTCCGTGCAAACTCTAGCAAAACAACTAGAAGCGAAGTTAGGTTTCCCAAAAGCGACAAAAAGAGGTTTGTCAAACCCACTAGAAGCAATATCAAAAAGGAGACTATTTACACAGCCTACAACTATGGAAGCAAATTCTATTAAAGAGTGTCTCATTCATACAAGCTCTCTTACCGTTGTGTTGAAACCTTCCTGTATCAAGCCTAGAAAAGCCCCATCAGTATCAAAGTTTTATCCACCAGAATCTTCGCAATTGCAAAGAAAAATTACAACTCCAAACAATGTTGTTTGTTCATCAATGAAGCTACTGAATAACCTGCTATGCTCTTCAATTTCCATATATCCTACACCAAAGAAAATTCGTCAAACTCGCAAACAGCGAAGCAAAACCAGGAATATTCTGTTATCCCCGGAACTCGAAAAACATTGCATTGAAGAGAGACAGGGTCTTAGCGTCGGCATTCGACTTAAGGAAAGAAAAACAGCATTCCTCGCTGCTGAAGATAGGGATGTTAAGGAAAGTATTGAATCGGGCGCCACACTTCAAAATGATGATTTAGATATCACAAAGGACTCTCCCTTGCCACGAGAAAGCATTCCATATAAAATGTTTGAGGATGACGTATTAGAAAGTGATATCAGTGCTCTGACTAAATCTAGTTCCGTAGTAAATACTGATAAATCTCAAACAGATCAAACAAATAAACTACTAGTGGGTTTTGAGTTTCACAGGCCAGTGTGTTCTCTACGCAAGATGAAGTTAAAGTATGCCGCACTTACTTGGCAGCAAGATGAGTCCGTGGCTGACAAGCTTCCATTATCAGCCTATGACTCTGATGGTGACTTTAAAACGAAGCATAATAGCTCAAACATTTTATCTGTTGAGAAATCATCATGGCATACGATCTTACGACCGATCCAATCATCAATTTGTCATCGGCGTTCCTGGATTGCCAGAGATTGCTTTCATGATGCGGTTGTTTTTGATGCCACTCTTACCGAACAACAGCAACAATTAAAGTTGGAATGTACGAACGATAGAGAAAATCAAATTTGTTATTCGCCAACACCTTTTAATTATATTGACGGCGAAAAATCTTCATTTTGGATCTCAATCGGTCATCTCACTATCTCTATGGACGTGTATAAAAACTCGAAAGCTCGGTTGAGCCTTCTCTATGACATTTATAGCCAGAAGAGTAGTGAAAGACAAAATATTAACTTTGGTATCGACAATTTCAAGTATTCTTTGAAAGATAATGCTGCTAAAGAGGAGACAAGTTTTTTCCTCCCGAAAACCAATGGCATCTCTCACTACTGGTTTGCTAATGAAAATTTGATTATTTCATTTCAAGGTCACTACATTAGCCCTGAAAGAGTTTATAAAATGTTTTATTTTATAAGAGAATCCAGTACCAACACAAATAAATTTTCGTTTGGAGTGGACAGTTTTAAGTTCTCCAAAATTGTTAAACCGGTCAGCCCTGTTCTGCAACTATCAATTGTAAGCATGCTGATTGGTCATCATGGTCAAGGTAATAAGCAATTCAACAAGTATACTTCGCCAAGTATTTCGTGGAACTCGACACTATCCAACTCGAATGATTTTTACCTACCAGAGCTTGAATGCGGAATGTATACACTTTCATCTAGTCCATATGGATGCAACTATTTATACTCTGTGCAAAACGAAGAGAAGACGTCAACTGCTCCCTGCGAATCTACTGGAAGTCCCGAGATGCTCTCGGTCGATTATGAAAACGAGGCTCTTGATGAACTGTTTGAAAAGACTAATATATATTCCCTTGGTGATATTGAAATAATCAGGAATGACAAAAAATATTTTACAATGTCTAAGTTCTTGTCTTCAACGAATGCTGTAGCGAGTTACAAAATAATGGAATTTATTCGCCAACATAAAAATCAACATAAGAAGCTAGAGCTTGAGAAATCCAGTAAGCGTATGCAAAACTGTGCTTTATAGATAACAACCAAGACCCCAAAGAGAAAAGCTGCCCGACTTAGTAAAATCAATTCAGTTTTTTGGAAAGACCGATTTCGAAAATTGAACTTCTCGTCAGTTGGAAAGTTTCTTTATTTTTTGACGTTGCATGCCGAAAACTGCTTGATGTCTACTTGCAATGACCACATGAATAAGATCATAGTAAAATTACGAGACGATGAAACCTAGGCAATATTAGGTACGTTTTTTTTCTCAAGCCTATACAGTCTTGATAAAAAAGAGAAAAAAAACACGATTTAGGAATTTGGTAGCACTGCGTATTTGGCATATGACGTTTGACGTATGACGTTTTTTCAAAACAAATAAATCAAAAATAAAAATTAACGGTTCGAAAAAAATTCAAAAAATACAATTGCTTTCTTATTATGGATGCAGATGCAGAGAGGGAACAAGTTGAGTGTAAGTTATACAAATTGAAACTTTGATATTGATGATTGTTCTGTTCCAGATGCTGCTGTCATTGGTGCAATCTCCAGAGCCCAGCTCCAGCAGGGATATGGAAAGTGTGGCAAGTCTGCTTGCTGCTCTTTCCAGTGATACTGGTTCCAGCACTACTGAATCTTCCAATTCAAATTACAAGAGAAATGATTTCAATTGTTAATCGTGATGAAATGAAAATTCTGTGAAGAAAGGGATGGCCACTCATCTAAGTAGAGGAGGATGCCATCGCGGAGGGTTATTAAGTGAATAAGGTGACTATGTAGAGGGGAAATGTAATTTGTCGCTTGCTATACAACACCCTCATGGCACAAGAAACTGTAAACTGCCAGGATCAACAGCCACGTATTCGTATTTCATTGAAATCTTTTAAAAAACTAGTTAGACATAAAGATTACGTACATACATATTTTCTAAAAAGTACTACAGCAATTTATTTAAAATCTCGTTTAAAAAGTATAAGAAAATATTTGGATTAATATTAATTTTCTATCCATGGAAATAAATAAAGAATGTTTTCGATAGTGCATCCTTGTTGTCTACGTTCTTATTGTTTTATTTTTGTACCGTTTTCCGGATTCATATTTTTTAGCTCATAACAAGCATCCCAAAATTTTTTCAATCGTTGATCTTGATTTGAACAAAATTCTTTGAAATCCTTAAGCATTTTAAGCTGGAAGAGTTCTCCATCTGGCGAGCAGTTAATGATAAGTGATTTCCATTTTTTATTTGCAATCATGTGATTCCAAGACCAAAGAAAACCAACCTAAACGTTTATATATAAAAAAAAAAACAAATTTAGAACTAAAACAAAAATATGCCTTGTCTCAGAAGCAATTTACTTTTTTTGGAACATTTGTATGGCTTGTATGACCATAAACTAATCGTGTTACGTTTCCTTCTAATCGACTAGGAGATTCGATTATATTTCTCCACTCTTCATCGTCGGTTGGACCTTACGGCCTTGGCATTTTATTTCGCTTATGTAAGATTTTCATCAATTGCTTGGACATAAAATACGGCTTCTCTTCAGATCCATCATTTCTTTCACAGTCTTCCACTGCAAAAAATAAAAATACAGATTAAAATATCGCATATAGCAACTTTCAATTTCAAACTTACAGAAGCACAAAAACAGAGTATCAACTGCCATCGAATAAACACCGAAGAAAACACTGGTTATTAAGAAAGTTGCGATTGCAACAATTGTAATTGGAACAGCAACGTAATTGAGATGGTGAGCATCTGAGTTTGTAGTTAAATAATAATAAGTGCCGACACCAGCAGCACCAGTGAGAAGCAATTTTGAGAGGAAAAACAAGAAGTCAGTAACTTTGTCCACAGCAATAACACGTAGAAAATTCCTCATCAAAAGATTAAACGAGTCCTTGGCACTTGAGCAAAAGTTTTTGCCGTGAATAGCACACATGATGTAGGCGTTTTTATTGATGAAACGCAAGAAATTCTCCAAACACCAAAAGAAACATTTCATGCAGCAAAGTATTGCCCTAGTGAAGCTGTTGTCGAATTTTTTCAACTTTTGATCAATGTACTCCAGTACAACGCGAATGAAACGACATATTGTTAGGATGAATGACCCAAGAGCAAGTGTTCCCAGATGATAGCGTATTGTTCGGCCAAAAGCTCTGGTTAGAACAAAATAGGGAACATTGGATTTGTGGAAAGTCCAGTACCAAGTTGCGAATGTTGCAGCTAGAACCATTTCACCAAGAGCTGAGATGAAAAACGATAACCACAAGAATCCAATGAAGTTGTAGACCTAAAAGGAGATTCAATTTTTAAGGCCCTTGGTAATTCTACTCCACTACAATTAAGACAAAATCTCAACAAAAGTTTCCATCAAATCATAATGTTGTATGGAAATTGTCTGTATAATGCCTTTTTTTACGTACCTGAAAATAGGAAACAATTTTTGGATTTCCAATTCCTTCAAAAAAGCATCCTGTATCTACACACGGTTTCCTGTCACTTGAAAATCCCAAGTTAAAACCCGACAGCTTCACAAAGCAATGGTCTTGAAACAGCATAGGTTCACATTGCACCCCGCGTGTATAATTAATTGCAACACCTTCACAACTGCATATTTCCCTTGAGTCACCTGATTGGGTAACTTTGAATGATGGTTCACCAACCGAGGCCAAGAACAGGCCTATTCCAACAGATAGAGCTATGGTCAACATGTACAATATCCACGGAAATATGGGAAAGAAAAAAAAAAAACTACACGGGATGTCATTCTTGAATTCAGAAATTAGAAATGTCATTTTGTACATTGGGTGCGTTCGGTGAGTTTACAAATTGTTCATTTTTGTTAACTAAAAAACACAAAATTGTTCACAATTGTTAGCATGTATATGAGTTTGTAGCTACACCAAACGCACCCAATGACAGCCTTCGCCATTTTCGATAACATTTCCAAAAAATAGTTTGGTAGCACATTTTTGTTATCGGGCTAAGGAAATAAGACTGAATAAATTATGAGGCTAAGGGAAGCCCAGATGGCTAAATTTTTGTTGTATTTAGCACGTGAATTTTTTTAAGCCGTATAGGCTTGAGAAAAAAAACGTACCTATTAATTTTAATAAGTGACTTAATACTAATGAGTCTCTACATTTTGAAAGAACTTATTTCAGCTCCGTAAATAAAAAGTCTTACAATAATTTTTTGAAGTGATTACGTACTCTGCTTAAGCTCCTTTTATAAACTATGTCTATTTTTTCAATTTAGGTTCTGCTCTACTTTTTCTACTATCTGGAATGTATCAGCAGTACTCTTGATCAGCAGTTCATTGGCTACCAACTCGGCTTCAAATAATTTCAACAGCTTTCTTGGTTGGTTTGAAGGAACGGGTTGTTTTAGTAATCAAGTTGTAAAGTCGTAATTTTGAAATGAAAATTAAAATTTTTGTCTTCAAATAAAATTTCTTAGAAACTTTGCATTATGAAGTGTTATTTTTTTTACAAATAATATGATAATATTGTACATATACACAATATTATTCGATCTGAGTCAAACGCTCAGAACTGAACTTGAAAATCTTTCAAGTTTTTGAAAAATTAAAAAAAAATCTAAGCTATTTTTTCCTGAAAATTCTTGATTTTTGGGTACTCTTCAGATTTCCTGAGCAGATTTTCCTTATTTTTCATTTTTATTTACACTATTTTAAAGCAGAAAGATTATTTTGTACTTAATTTTTTTTTATTATTAACACGCACATCAAGGGGTTATGACTACCATTCTAATGTTATAAAACACAGTGCGATCATTAAGGAAAATAGAGGAGGATTTGAAAAGAGACACCGATGCACGTTGCTTTTGAAATTTTGCGAATCGTAATGTAGGGCAAAGACAGGCTCAGGTAGAGCATTCCACATTCGGGTGGTGCGACTGAAATACGAATCTCTGTACTTGACTGTACGCCCGAAGTTGGGCAAAAGGTATTACTGATGAGCATTCCTAGCGAGGCGGGTGTTGCGGCTAAATTGTTTCAAGGGAGGAAAGCAGCTGGCTATTTCACTAGAGCACTGTTTGTGAAAAAAGCAATAAAAGAGAGAGAGAGAGACAGGTGACTTTTCGATGATGTTCAAGAGAATCAATCGATTCTACAATTGAACGATCACCTATCAACCTCAACGCTCTATTTTGTACCCTATCAAGTAGGCGTAAAGATGTTGCGGGAGCACCCGACCAGATATGGGAGTTATACTCCAGTTTTGGGCGGATGAAGACCTTATAAATGGAAGCCAGATCAGAGGTGGTGAAGAACTTCCTGCATCGTCTCAAGAAGCCTAAGCATTTAGCAGCGTTTTTGGCGACTTCAAATATGTGGTCATTCCAACGAAGATCATCGTTTACACACAAACCAAGTACTGACAGCTTTTCGGTTTCTTCGATGCAGGTACCATTCATGGATAATGGCAATGGGGGAATGTTAAGCTTCAACGACAAGAGACTGCATTGAGTTTTTGAAGCATTGAATTCTACTCGGTTTTTATGACCCCATGTAACAATGCTGTCAAGGTCAAAATTCAATGAGCTTATCATACGCAGCCGGTTCAGTTCCACATCCGAAGAGCAGGGACGTGAATTTGGAAACGAATATGAAAAGCTGAGGGTCGAGTCGTCAGCAAAACAGTTAAGCGGATTAGAAGTTTCAGACAAGAGATCATTTAGGCAAATGAGGAAGAGAGTCGGAGACAAAACGGAATCCTAGGGGCACACCAGCATTTATGAAGTGGGTATCAGACTTGAAGCCACCCAATACAACTTGTATTGAACGGTCGGAAAGGTAGTTTCTAATCCAACGAAGAAGAGACATGTCGATACCAAAAGCACGCATTTTCGATAAAAGAGTCTGATGCCAAACCCTATCAAATGCCTTCAAAATGTCAAGCGCAATAATCTTACTTTTTCCAAAACAATCTAAAGATTGGTTCTATCTTTCGGTGAGATAAGTTTTCAAATCACCAGTGGACCGTTTACTACGAAAGCCGTACTGACGGTCATTAAGAAATTTTTGTTGTTCAAGATATTTCATGAGTTGACGGTCAACGTTTCCATGACCATGGAAAGGAGGGACGTTTGTGCAATTTGACGGTAAATCGAAGGGGAGGAAGATTCGCCCTTTTTAGGGGCCGGCTGGACAAATGCAGTTTTCCATCTGCTCGGGAAAATCCCAGCAGAATAGGAAAGATGGAAAGTTTTACGCAATGGTTTTGCCAGCATAGAAGAACACCTCTTTAGAATAACGGCGGGGATTCCATCTGGACCAGCGGATTTATGAATATTAAGATCTTTGAGGACTCTCGCAACCGAGCGAGTTCGAAAAAAAATCTGCTTCATCACGGAATCTACAGACTCGAGCTCAGGTGGAGCCAATATGCTATCAGGAAGTGTTGAGTTTGCAGCTGCTAACAAAGGGCTTTATCGATGGAACTTAAATACGGAGAGTCATTGAAAACGAGCTTTGGGACCGTTGACGTGGTCGAGTTCTTAACGTTCTTAAATAAGAGACCAAAAATGTTTGCTTCCTTTTCGACGCAACAGTATTTTTTGCCTTACTTTTTGGTCATTCAAAAACTAAGCCTTTTTTATATGAGCATGGCAGATATTTCTGGCCCGTTTGAACAAAGGGTTGTCTTTAAATTTTCGAAAACTACTTTCTCTATCCCCAATCGCCTCTTTACAGCTTAAATCGAACCACGAATTCTCTTTGGGGATGATACTTTTTATTCTGTGAGGAACAAAATTTCTCATGCCGTCAAGAACTACGTTAGATATTATATCAATCAGCTGATGCGTCAACGTTTCCGTCGAGAAACGTCAGTGTGACCAATTAAAATTTCGAAGGAAATTATTCAGGCCGTCCCAATTGGCTTTCTCATACTGCCACACAGTTGTTTTAGGTTCTTTATCTTTTTTAAAAATGACGGAATATGTAAAATCTACCGATATGACACAATGGTCCGATTTGCCTAGAGGAGATGATACTATAACCCTGTATTTTTCGGGATGAGAAGTGAGAAATATGTGAAAAGTGTTGGCGGCATGGCCTTCAATATCTGGAACCCGAGTGGGCTCATCAACAAGTTGAGTCAGTTCGTTAAACTTTATTTGTTTGTCAGGCTCCAAAACTACTGAACCAATTTGAGTCAAAATTTGGAGCAGGCATTGTCTAGACTCTATTATCTAAAGCATAGAAAGTCACATGGGCCATATTTCATCTCCATATTCTTGCGGGAATGGAAACAGGAACGTAAACGAGAACTTAGAGTTGGTTTTGAAAAGGATCCAAAACTACTTCTCTGAATTAAATAATATTTGGAACATGGATTTCAAAAATTCTTTCACTCTTAGAGTGCTTCATTATCTCAGGGTATCAAGGACAAAATTTCATTCGCATAATCTGTAAAAATAGGACGATATCTCATTTCCATATTCCCATGGGAACGAGAACATAACTGGTAATTAAGAAAATATTGGACCGATTTTAAAAATTCTTTCACCGTTAATTTAATATCCCCGAGTAGCTTGGGCTATATTTCATTCACATGTTCCAACGCAAACGGGAAACTAACAAAATACTGGATCAATTTCAAAAAATTGTCGCCGTTAGAGTGGCACATTAGTCTGGAGTAGTTTTTTTTCTGTTTGAGGTGTTTATAACACTATCTGGAGCACTCAGGCTTAAATACCGGTCCATTGTTCTTCCAGATAGCGATCTTATTTTATTAATTTGCCTCAGTGTAATACGGGCTTGTGGTTGAATTTAAGAAATTCGTGCGAACTGACCGCCAGAACATATACTATATGATGCATAGTTCCATAGATATTTCTTATGGACGTATGTTTTCCTCTTTGATATGTCATAATCCACAATCAGAGCATGAACTTATGTCTAGTGAAGTTGCGTCCCTGTGCCAGTTTATTCACATTGAAAATAAGTTGAAGTGCAAACGGTGAGACTTCTTTTCATTACGAAATGATATTTGAGTTAGCAGAAAAGGGAACTAAGGCCCACGGCCCACGGCCATTTCATCATGGAAATAACCCCCGTGGGCCTTGCTTCCAAAACAAAGAGGATTTTTTTTTTTTTAAGTGCATTTATTAGTTTCAATGAAACTCATAATAAAAATTACACATAGTTTATATAAAATTATTTTAAAATACAAAAAATTAGACTTTATTATATGTATAACATTTAAATTTATCAAAATCTTAAATTACTTAATTTTACATTTAATTTATATCACATTGTTTTTTAATAAGTTATTTAAACGAAATTTTATTACATTTTAATCTGTTAAATTTTTAATTTCGTTGGAGAGTGTGTTGAATAGCTGAAGCCCTTTGTAGAAAAGATTATTTTGCGTTCTTGCCCTTCTATACAGTGGAAGTCGAAAGCCTCCAACATTCCTTAGAGGGTACCTATCGTTTGTTATATACTGTACATTATTCTGTAAATAGGCAGGATATAGATCGGGTTTAGTTTTAAAAATCATAACAAGAGCGCTATATTTAAGACGTTGTCCAACATTTAGCCACCCCAAAGATTGCAACATAACAACTATTGGGGTTAATCTATCACACCTTAAAATTACCCTTATTGCACGGTATTGGAGGGTTTGTAACTTGGTTTGGTTCTGAATAGAGCACATGTATAAGATGGACGAACAATAGTTGAAGTGGGGGAGTATAGTTGTGTTATATATTGTCAATGCACAGCTTTTCGTTATATTTTGGCATTTTGAAGAAAAAATTAAGAGCCATGATGATTTTCCTCGAATCTGGTTACGATATGTGGATGACGTTTTTGCTATTTCCACACCAGAAAAGTATCAAAACACTTTAAATCTAATAAACTCGCAATATAATTCTATTAATTTCACCGTAGAAATTGAAACAAACAGACAACTTCCTTTCCTGGATCTTTTATTACAACGTTCTTCTAATAATACAATCAAATACAACATATACAGAAAGCCTACACAAACTAAAAGGTACATAACAAATGATTCTTTTCATTGTTTCTCACATAAATATGCTGCCATGAATTCAATGATACACAGGATGATAAGTACGCCGTTGACGGAAGAAGATTTTACAAAAGAGCTAAATTATATTTTAGATTGTGCAAAACTTAATGGTTTGAATGAACAAATAATACATAATACAACAAAAAAGAAATTACAACAACAATTTACAAATCAAAACATTACTTTATAAAGAGAAAAACCGACGTCGGAGCTTTCAACAGAAAAATGGACAAAAATGACTTACTATCCCGCTCTAACCAACAAAATCGCCAATGTTTTAAGTCGCAACAAAATAAAACTAGCATACAAGTCTAGCCAAACGCTTAAAAGCTCATTCACAAGCACAAAACACAAAACAGATCCACTTGACAAATCAGGAATCTATAAGCTAGACTGTAGCGGGTGTAATGCTGTCTACATTGGCCAAACCTCTCGTTCTCTCCAAAAAAGATTTCGAGACCATCAATTAGACATCATAAATAAAACGGAAAAAACAGCTTTCGCGAAACACGTTCTCCAGGAAAACAGTGCATTGGGCAGAGGGAGAAGAAACCAAAAACAACACGGAGTGATGACCGATAACATATCGTTGCTAAAAGAGGTACAAGGGTTTAGGCAATTAAATGTTTGGGAATCAATTTTCATAAACAAACTACATAACGTAGCGCTTAATGACAACAAGGGATTTGCTGATTCAACTTTACTTAAAATTTTAACTTGAATGTCTCACTCTAATTTTGTGTTTACCTATTTTTTGTAGTATGTACATATGTATGTATGTTAAAAAGAGCTTTTCCAGTTGTTTATAGTTGTTTATTTATTAAAACTGTCATAGAGAAGAAAATTAAATTTATGTTATATTTTAGTCGATTGTGATCCGAAGATGACTGCATAGTCGAAACGCGTCATTAAAATTATTTGATTTAACAAGACTATAAGGTGTTTTTATTTGACTTTATTTCAATTCATATAACTAAATCCAACCTTTTATTGGCTTACAAACTAGATCACACTATATGTACTTAATATTACGATTTTACTTTATTGGTGCAAGCAGGGTTGCGAGTTTGTGAATTAAAAAATCATTAAATCATAAGTTAGTAAGTGACTTATGAATTTAAAAAAAATTAATTCATAAGCTAGTATGTGACTTGTGAATTAAATAAACCATAAGTCATAAGCTAGCAAGTGAGTTATGAATTAAATAAGTCACAAGTCATAAGCTAGAAAGTGACTTATGAATTAAATAAGTCACAAGTCATAAGTTAGGAAGTGACTTATGAATTAAATGAGTCACAAGTCAGAAGCTAGGAATTGACTTATGAATTAAATTAGTCACAAGTCATAAGCTAGCAAGTGACTTATGAATTAAATAAGAATAATTCTAAAGTCGGTAACTGACTTATGAATTAAAATAATTTTATTAACAGCCTGTTAAGTGACTTATGAATTAAGAATAATTTTATTAACAGCCTGTTAAGTGACTTACGGATTAAAAAACTGTAAGTCATTAGCTGGTAGGTGACTTTAGAATTAAAAACCTTAAGTGTGTGTATGTGTGTGTGTGTGTGCGTGCGTGATGATTGAATCATAGGGTGACCACTACATACTCACCTTTCAGCAGTAAGCGCTCCAAATACTTAAATACTATAGCTTAACTCAAACGACAGAAATTGATATGTAAGTCCTTGATGATGAGAAAGAAAAATTAAGCAAAGGTTACTTTCCTTTTTTCAGCCGAGCTTGATTCATTTGCGATCATATGCGCAGGTTTCAATCGGTCAATTGCAACTGATATGCTTTTATTATTGATGTCAATTATGAATTGCTTTCGAAGTTTCCGAACTACTCTATATGGTCCTTCATAAGGAGCCGTTAGCGGATGTGGTTCACAACATTAGATGGGTCTGAGTTTTCGGAGATTTTAGTGACAAAATACTCCCCAGGTATTTTCAGAATCTGGCCGTATACTAGCTCTGCGGCTGAACAACCCAGATCCTCTTTGACAGCTGTTCGTATGCCGAGTAATACCAAAGGAAGCTCGTCACTCCAATGTTGAGTGTTCCCTCGAGCTACAATTGAAGCTTTTAATTGTCGGTGTAGTCTTTCCACCATTCCATTAGCTTGGGGGTGGTAAGCCGAAGTGCGGATTCTATGAGAACCTATCATGCTAGTTATTGATGAAAACAATTTCGACTCAAACTGTGTTCCTTGGTCGGTTGTGATTTCAGCTGGAACACCGAATCCGCAGACATACTGTTGCACAAACGCCTTGGCGACGGTGGCTGCGCAAATATCAGAAATGGCATATGCTTCTGGCCACCGAGTAAAGCGATCGACTATGGTGAGCACATATGAAATCCATTGGATGGGGGTAGTGGACCCACAAGATCCATATGTATGTGTTCAAAACGACCAGTTGGCATTTTGAAAATATTATATTCTGTTTTTGTATGCCTATGTATCTTCGAACGTTGGCATGCTACACACGTCTTTGCCCATATGTTGTAGTCTTTATTCATGGAAGGCCAAAAATATCTTGATACCACTCTTTTACGCGTGGCGCGAATACCTTCATGTAACAGATTATGTAACGAGTTAAAAATTAGTCTGCGAAGACATTGAGGAATAAATGGCCGGTTTGCTTCGGTGCTTGTTTCGCACCAAATTCGTTCATTGGTGATGGGTACTTTGACCATGTCTAATTTGAAGTTGGAGTTAGGTCTGGTGTTAACCGAAATCAATGATTTAAGCTCATCATCAATCTCTTGCAGCTTTGAAATTTGGTTGAAGTCAAAGTTGACTGAATTGATCTCCTCATACAAACGTGAAAGGAGATCAGCTACCACGTTATCTTTACCCCGAATGTGACGAATATCATTTTTAAATTGGGATATGTAGTCCATGTGTCGAGTTTGTCGTGGACTTCTCTCAATTTTGGACTTTAGGTCATTTGTCAAAGGCTTATGATCTGTGAAGATCACAAATTCTCTACCTTCGACAAAACACCGAAAATGTTTAATTGCTAGGTAAACACCAAGTAGTTCACGATCAAACGCAGAGTACTTTTGTTCAGATGGCTTCAGTTTCTTTGAGAAGAAGGCAAGAGGCTGCCATTCGTTTTTGCTGTTCTGTTGCTGCAAAACAGCACCTACGGTCGTATTTGATGCATCCGTAGTGATACTCAGTGAACCGTTTTCTGTTGGATGGGTTAGCAGTGTAACTTCGGATAATAGCTGTTTTGTTTTCACGAAGGCAGCATAGCAACATGAGAATGAATGGGTGCCAACAATTCGGCGAGATTTGGAATAAATCGATTATAATAACGAACTGTTGGATTTTACAAATCGAAGTAGGAGGTGGCATGTTGATGATTGCCTCAACTCGTTCCTTAGATGGAGCGATTCCATACTCAGAAATATTATGATCCAAAAAATTTAAAATCGATGCTCCAAAAACACATTTTGAAGGATTAAGACTTAGGCCATAATCAGAGAGTCTTTGAAACAAAATTCTTAGGTGTTGCTTGTGCTCTTCGTCGTCCTTGCTACCAATGAGGAGATCGTCTATGTATGCAAATACAAAATCGAGATCCTGGACTATTGAATTTATGAACCTTTGAAATGTTTGACTTGCATTAAGGAGTCCAAACGGCATCCTTACGAACTCGAATAGACCGAATGGCGTTGTTATCGCTGTTTTATGTACATCTTCGGGAGCCACGGGTATCTGATGGTATGCTCTTACTATATCAATACATGAAAACACTTTACAGACATTGAGGTTCAGCGAAAAATTGTGTATGTGACTAATGGGATGTCGATCAGGTTCATTGACATTATTTAATCCTCTGTAATCACCACATGCTCTAAAATTATCGCTGTCTTTTTTGGCTACCATGTGAAGTGGTGAAGAAATAGATGATGAAGAAGGACTACAAATTCCTAGTTTAACCATGTTTTGAAATTCTAAGAGTACCGCGAAATTGAAAAAGAGTCGGTGGGTCGTTATCGGTCGACTCTTGTCATCCTGAATAAGGAGTCATTAGAACCCCTGGCGGCACGCGGGGGTGTTATTCAGTGCGGCTTCGACAGCCTAGTGCTGAAAATATACAAAAAAGATGAGGACGCTGCAAAGCTTCCAAAGCAAGCGGCTGAATCCGAAGCCAAGGAGTCCACTGCGAGCGTCGAATCTTCCATCATGGAGACAGATGCGGCAAGTTTCTCTGATTCTTTGGAACAGCCGTCTTGCTCGAAACTGGTCGAAAAGACTACAAAAATAGTGTCTGATCAAGACGCAACTGAAAACAAATCGTCCGATAAGGACGACAACAACAAAGGTGGAGTCTTAGACTCCGACGATGAAATGCTTGGGGTTCTCCTTTCTGAGGATGAGTTGCTAGACTCCGCCTCAGATATGGAGTAAGGTGCTACAGTGCTGGAGATTAAGCTGGATGATTGTAGCAATGCTGCAGATACTCCAGATTAATCTCCAACACTCCATCAAAGCCTCGGCCGGACTCCTTCTCCGACTAAGCAAGTCCGGCGAGGATATAGTCCTGATCCAGGAACCATGGATTAATAAATCCGTGGTAAAAGGACTCAGGACGAAAGATTATTCTCTGCTGTATGTGACGGACAAAGGTGAACCAAGATCCTGCATTCTGGCAAAGAAAACACTTAACGTATTTTTACTACCTAATTACAACAATTGCGACAACACAACAGTAAAACTGCAGACCAACAGTGGGACTTACTGGCTCACGTCCGCCTATCTAGGCCATGACCAACCGGGGCTGCTACCAGGAGAGACGCTCGAGCGCGTAATAAAAAGCGCAACAAAGCCCAAAGTGGAAATGGGGTTTCTCCTCCCAAATCACCCATTGGCTGTTTACCTCGGAAATTAGACCGATACTCACATACGGGGTGATAGTCTGGTGGACAGCACTAGACAAGATGATCAACTACAACAAGCTGGCCAAAGTTCAAAGAACGGCTAGTCTGTGTATTAGTGGCGCACTGAGGACAACCCCATCGGACGCCCTCAATGTACTACTAGATCTCACACCCCTAGATATCTTCAGCAAATAAGTCGCAGCTAGCTCAGCTACTCGACTCAGAGCTACATCACAGTGGACCAATAATCAAATCGGCAGTTCTACCATTCTAGATAACTTAAGATTCTTACCGAATCGATCCGACTTCACCACCCCCAAGTTGGTGTTTGACAATAATTTCCAAGTAACCATACCTTCAAGAGAAGCTTGGGAAAATGGCGCTCTTTTGGAAAATGAAGCAATACACTTCTACACCGATGGTTCAAAAACCAGCGAAGGTGTGGGAAGTGGAATCTACTCTGAACTCAGTCTTTTGTTCCACCTACCCGATCATTGTAGTATGTTCCAAGCGGAAATTTTGGCGATTAAGGAGGTGCTGTCTTGGCTCAAAGAAAACGTCATATCCTCCACGGATATTCGGATCTTCTCAGACAGCCAAGCTGCCCTTAAATCTCTTGCCTCTGTCTCTACAAAATCCATCACGGTCCAAAATTGTCAGATGTCTCTGAGGGAGATGTCAAATCAGTTTAACATTCACCTTTCATGGATGCCAGGGCACACGGACATACCAGGCAACTGTATGGCAGACGAACTAGCCAAAAAGGGCACGACCACTTCCCTACGCTCAGAATGGAACAACATAGGTGTACCTATCGCTACATGTAAACTCCTACTTAGACAAGACGCTTCAAGGATAACAAACACTAGATGGACTGAGAGTAACAACTGCCTTGCAACCAAAAAAGTTTGGCCGTGTGTGGACTCAAAACGCTCGAAGAGTTTGTTGGCCCTGAACCGTCTGTATCTAGGTTCTACCATAGGTGTTCTTACGGGACACTGTCTAATAGGGAGACACGCCAAAAGACTTGGTGTGTTTTCCAATGATTTCTGCAGAAGCTGCATGGACGAGGAGGAGGAAGAAACCGTTCAACACCTTCTTTGCTCATGCCCTGCACTACTTCATAGGAGGAAAACTCATCTCGGTGAATTCTTCTTCGATGATACTAGCGACTTAGCTTACATAGACCCTAAAAGTCTTTCAAAATACATTAAAAGTTCCACGTGGTTCGACTAGCAGGTGATTAACCGGCTAGTCCCGTAATGGAAGATTAATAAGTGATCAACTCGTTAATCTTACATCGGGTTTCTGAGATCAGTAGGTGATTAACTTGCTGATCTCTGTGGTATCACAATGGGCCCTTGCGGCCTAAGTGTGTCAGGCAATGTACTCATTGACTGACAGCCACTTCCACCTAACCTAACCTAAGAGTACCGCCTTATGTTGTATAACATTCAGTCGACATGGTTTTGCACAAGGTAGACGACCTTTTGTAATAATATGGTGTTGAACTGTATGTTGGACTGGCTTAGTAAAATCGGGAGGTGCAGTGAGTGAAGGAAACTGTTTTAAAATGTTTCCGTTAGCATTATTGATGGAAGGATTTTTCGGAGATGGAGTATCCACCAACGCTTCCATAGCGCTTATATGTAATTTGGTTACCGAATCGATAAGGCGGCGATTCTTTATGTCGACTAAAAGGCCAAAGGAGGTGGTGCATGTTTCTATGGACCCTGGGCCCAGGGCGTACACCTATGAGGCTAGTACCAAATGAAAGCTTACGTTCAGCCCAATCAGTCTGCCAAATATTTTTGAATTCGGTCTTGGTGATTTTGAAATAATTAGACTTGAAGTTGAGCGCCGGAAATGGGAAAAGTCTGACATTTCTGCAAATAATTTCGTATATCTCGAAATGTATAGCACGTAGGACGATGATTTAGGTATCATATCTTTCATAAAAATATCTTTACTTTTATATAAAATAAATTTTTTTGAAATGCCTTATATTTCTAAAAGACAGACCTAAAAGTTGTTTGAAAAGAAACATTTTCGTTGACGTTTGCCAGCCAATATCTCGAAAAAATCAATGATGACCTATAATTTTCTTTGCAACACTTTAATCCTTAATTGGCAAGCTTTAATTTGATATATAATTACGCCATCATACATAAAGCATATTACGTACATTATACACAATTCCTAAAAAAATTAAACAAAAAATATGTTCCACAGCAAATGCATTTTTTCATTTAATTTTTCGCAGTTCCTACTTTGTTTTTTACTAAACATAAAAACAAAATTCATTTTAATGCTGCAAATGAGAAAAAAAATGGCTAATCTTCGTTTAGATCTATCAAAATACCATCCAAAAACAAATCTAAAAAAACTGGTTGCTAGGTACCAAGTTTAAACATACAAGTCCGCGACCGTTAGGCCTAATTCATTGATAACTGATTGTTGGCTTGTGAGTAAATTATGTAGTGACACAAAAACAAGTACTTCACAATTTCGCGGTCTTCAGGTGTTGTACTCCATTAACGAGAGAAAAATTGTAGCAGCGCTCCAGATTTTAGAAAAAAGTGTTTCGAATTAAAAAGTGTGAAAATGAGTAATGCTAATAACTGTGCAAATTGTAGAGTTCGCTTGAATAGCTTGATTCAATATCGAAGTATTCAAAGGCATGATCGTAGACTTTCCTGTCTCTTAAACATGGATCACACGACTGTAGGACGGTAGTCAACAGCTGCAAAAATAGCATTGATGGATTATTTTGTGCCATTTAACTTGGGTTTTCAGCATGTAACTGTTCAGGAAGTATCTAGAAGGAACAGACTTATTCCCAACGGACTGTTTGGAAACATCAATTTAAATGAAAATGATCGTCCATCTATAGTCATTTGCGATGGAACATATGTGTACCTTCAAAAAAGTTCAAACTACGGCTTCCAGAAACAATCATACAGCCTACATAAGTATCAAAATCTGGTTAAGCCTTTTGTGATCACATGCTGTGATGGGTATATCCTGGACGTAATAGAACCTTATGCTGCAACTGTATCTGATGCTAACATAATGAAACATCTGTTCAGAGACGATTATGGAACGTTCAGGCAATACTTTAGACAAAACGATGTTTTTATTTTGGACAGAGGATTCAGAAACGCAATCCCACATCTTGAATCTCAAGGATATAAGACTTACATGCCTGAATCCGTTGCTGAAGGTAACTTTCAACTTACCACAGAGCAGGCTAATAGATCCAGGTGTGTAACTATGGTCAGATGGGTCGTTGAAGTCGTGAACGGACGCAATAAAAGCTTACTATTGTAACTGTCTCGTTGGAATGAGGACTGTTGGTTGTTGCGCTCATGTCATGAGTATTTTATGGCATTTGGGTTACGCAAGACACCAGGAAGCAATGAATATAGCACCAGTTTTGTTTTTGGATGGTTTTTTGATAGATCTAAACGAAGATTAGTCATTTTTTTTTCTCATTTGCAGCATTAAAATGTATTTTGTTTTTATGTTTAGTAAAAAACAAAGTAGGAACTGCGAAAAATTAAATGAAAAAATGCATTTGCTGTGAAACATATTTTTTGTTTAATTTTTTTTTAGGAATTGTGTATTTATGTATGATAGCGTAATTATATATCAAATTAAAGCTTACCAATTAAGGATTAAAGTGGTGCAAAAAAAATTATAGGTCATCACTGATTTTTTCGAGATATTGGCTGGCAAACGTCAACGAAAATGTTTCTTTTCAAACAACTTTTACGTCTGTCTTTTCGAAATATAAGGCATTTTGAAAACTGTATTTTGAATGAAATGATGGATATTTTTATGATTTTTCATATGATACCAAAATCATTGTACTACGTGCTATGCTTTTCGAGATATATGTACGTAATTATTTGCACAAATGTCAGATTTTTCTAATTTCCGGCGCTCAACTTCAAGTCTAATTATCTCTAGGCTGATTGGGCTGAACGTAAGCTTTCATTTGGTACTAGTCTCATAGGTGTACGCCCTGGGCCCAAGTATGCACCACCTCCTTTCCTTTCTGATAACAGTCTTTCAAATAATAAAATCATTGATCCAGCTAATAAATACCTATCAACTATAAATTATTAAAAGAGTTCTTGACTTTGGAATGCTGGGACCAAGTTTATTCTGAAAATAATGCCTCTTTTGCATTTGATTTATTTTTCAGCACTTTTAAAAAGCACATCGCTTCAAGTACTTTCCAAAAAAAGCAATCGGTTAAAATGAAACATCTTAAACCTTGGATGAACAATTATCTCCTTAACAAAATAAGAAAAAAGAAGAAAATTAGTTTAAAATGTAAAAATCATCAAAATAATAATAACCTCAAAAAGTACTATGAAAGTCTATGCAAAACGATTAATGAAGAAGTTAATGACACACGTAATAATTATTATGCTGACAGGTTCTCTAAAGTTAAAGGGAATATTCGTGAAGAGTGGAAAGTGGTTGATAGTATACTAGGGAAAAATAAAGATTCAGTCAAAATTGATTCTATTGAAATTGATGGAATATCTGAATCTGATCCCCAAAGAATTTCCACTCATTTTAATGAATATTTTACTGAACCTACTACTATACCATGTTTAAGTAGCGATTGTTCCGTTTCTGCAGAAATTGTATTGGATGATATACTACCAAATAGTTTTGTTTTTGATGTAATAATACCAAGAGATGTCTTAAAGGTTATTATGTCCTTAAAAAATAAGCACTCATGTACTAGTGATGGTGTGTCTGGCCACTTATTAAAAAATGTTGCTTGGTATGTTGTCGATGTACTATCTTTCATTTTCAACAAATGTGTTGAATCAGGTTGCTTTCCAGATCATCTCAAATGTGCTGAAGTAATACCGCTTTTTAAAAAAGGAAATAGAAAACTTTTGTCGAATTTTAGGCCCATATCACTGCTTTCAACTTTTTCCAAAATTTTTGAGAAACTACTCAAGGTTCGTATTTTGTCCTTCTTGGACAAGTATAATTTTTTCTGTAACAATCAATTTGGTTTTAGAGCAGGTTTTTCTACAGAAGATGCTATTTTAAAGGTGTGCAGTCAACTTTATGGAAATTTAAATGGCAACAAAACAACTATGGGTTTGTTTTTAGATATGACCAAAGCCTTCGATCTAGTCAACCACGATCTTCTGCTTACAAAACTCTATAATGCAGGTTTTCGCGGTAGTTTTTTCGATTTGGTCACTTCTTATTTGAAAAATAGAAAACAAAAAATTAACAACAACGGAATATTTAGTGAATCAAGGCTGCTTAAAAACGGTGTTCCTCAGGGACCTGTGCTTGGCCCTTTGCTTTTCCTGATTAACATAAACTCCATTTTCAAAATTAAGTTAAATGGTATTTCGACTGCTTTTGCTGACGACATAATGTTGAAATACTCATTAGGTACTGTTTTTGAAAATATTTTAAGTATTGAAAAAGATATTGAAATCTTAAGGAGTTGGTTTATTTATCACAAATTAATTATAAGTGAGAAAACAAAACTGATGTGTTGTGAACTATCAGGAAACAGTGTCTATGACTTTAATTTGCGGTTCCATGCCCATGACTGTAAACAGTTTCCTTTACCTATTCACAAGTGTGGCATAAGTAATTTTAAACCAAATTTTCAATGTTCAGATAATTGCTTTAAAATTTAAACAGTTCAACAGTTTAAGTACTTTGGAGTAGTAATTGACTACAACCTGAACTGGAAAGATCACATTCAAATGATCAAAACCTATATGTTATCGGTCACACGAAAAATGTATTTACTCAAACCTTTTTGCTCCCAAAAACTGCTAAAATAATTTATTATGGTCTTGCAAATTCGAAGCTGCAATACGGTATAACTAGTTGGGGTGGTTCGTATGTTAATAGTTTTCTGCCTCTATTAATAGCACAGAAGCATTTGATAAGAATTATTTTAAATAATACTAGGTTGGCTGAAAGTTGGATTTTATTTAAGGAACTGCAAATTCTACCAATGAGACATTTATATGTTTTCAAAGTCTTAAGAGAATTTTTCAAACAAAGTGGAAATATTCCTAGCAGAAGCTATCAAATGTATAATCTACGTATAAACAATATGAGCTTAGTTAATGTACGTTTTGCTTATAAAACACATTTCACTCATTTTTACACATATACAGCTCCTCCGGTTTAGTAGGGTGGTCTCAGATCGCGATCGTCGTGACGTTGTTAAAATGCCAGATATGTTCTGGTGGTTGTCCGAGCAACAAATTGTTATTGATGATGATAGTCAGTCGCCAATGGCTGGCTTACAAAGGTTTAGCGTGTAAGTCTTAGGGTAGGGGGTAGACACAGTGGCAAACAAAAAAAAAAAAAAAACAAAATACAAAAAAAAAAAAATATAAAAAATTTAAAACCAAAAAAAAAAAAATATAAAAAATTTAAAACCAAAAAAAAATCATAAAAAACAAAAAAAAAAAAAATTACAAAACATAAAAACTAACAAAAAAAAAAAAAAATATTACAAAAAAAAAAAGCTGCTGTGGCTGCTCTAGTTTTAAGTAGTTTTAAGTATTTTTAATTAGATTTAAGTAATTTTAAGAACATACAAAAAATGATCTAGAAAACTAAGTTTTTCAATTTTTCTTAGTCTTAACCATATCTATAAGTTGTAAATTAATAAGTTATCCTTAGGCCGAAAGGCATTAGAATTAAGATATTGTTTAATTTAGAGTACCTGATTAGGGTCAGTAAGTTAGTCAAGATATTATATAAGCTAGTTTTATACATTTTTGTTAGCATGTAAGTAGTTGTAAGTGAAAATGAATAAAAAATGGATTAAAAATGAAATGACAGCTCCTAATATTTTCAATAAATTGCCCTTATTAATAAGAGAAACCCTTCAATTTTCCACTTATAACAAAATGATTCAAGATTGGTTATTTACTTTGAGTTTTAATGAAGTTGAATCATTTATATAGTATAAATAAAATAAACAACAAACAATGAAATCTATGTTAATATATTGTTATATATTGTATACTGAATAATTTCTTAGTTTCCTACAATCGATGTTGCATGCTTTTCTTTTTCTATTTTTATTAATTATTATTATTCGATTCTTGCTTTTTTTTAAGTTAAACTGATTGTCACCCCACATCAGTTATCAATGAATTTTCAATTAGGTGTGTCATTCGCCACTAACTTCCTATAGTTAAAGAATGTACACTATTTTTCATATATTATTCTTAAATTGTATCATTATATATTTTTTAAGTTGATGGATGAATAAAATAAAATACAATACAATACAATACAATGTGCGCGTATATTATAAAAAAAAAAAACGAAAATCTTCACAGAAATTTTACTGGAACGCGTTTCAGATTGGGTAAACGAAAACAACCTTTTAAGTGAATTCCAAGCGGGTTTTCGAAAGGATTATAGCACAGTAGATAACATCTTTTCTCTGACGAGAATCGCTCGAACGTATCTGGATAAAGGGAAAAAACTGTATGCGTTTTTCGTAGATTTTAAGGCAGCCTTCGTTGTGTCGATAGAAAAGCCCTGTTTTACAAAATGAGCATTCTTGGAGTTTCAACTTAAATGTTAAATATTTTGCAAAAACTTTACGAAGAAAATAGATCGGCAATTTGGGATGGAAATATTTTATCCAACTGGTTTGAATCAACAACAGGCGTTAAGCAAGGATGTCTCTTGAGCCCGCTTCTCCTTACAATTTATTTGGATGACCTGACTACATACCTGCCAGGAGGAATATCATTTGACGGACTACAAATAAAGCTCTCACTTTATGAAACAATGACATTGTCATACTGGCTGAAACTCCAAACATGCTACAGATAATGATAAATAGAGTGCAACATTATTGTTCTATCTGGAACCTGCAACTAAACACAAACAAATCCAAAATCATTATTTTCCGAAATGTAAGAGGTCGCTACGCAAGAGACGAATGTTGGACATGGCAAAATGAAACCCTTGAAACGGTGAAAGAATACAGGTACCTCGGAGTCACAATCACTTCAACGTTATCCTTAAAGAATCACCTGCAAGAAATACTAAGAGAGTCAAAGCGAGCAATAAACAGCACCTGGAAAAACGTTCTAAGCAAACAAAACATTGCACCTAGTGCAAAGTATAAAGTCTTCGAAGCAGTCGTAAGATCTATTATGTGCTACGCAGCGTAGCACAAGTTTGGGGTATATTCGAATTTGAAGAAGTAGAAAAGCTTTTTAGATATTTCATCAAGAAAACCTTCAGACTACCGGAAAATACACCAACCTACACGTTGCACCTCGAAACTGGTCTACTTACGTTATATATACACTAGACTGGGCCAAAAAAAATTTTTTATTTTTGATTCAAAATCCATATTGAAAATATTGTTAAGGATAGCTAAAAAAAAATTCCAAAAAAATTTGAGCTAAAAAAAAAATTATTTAGAGGTCTATCAATCGTGTTTTATATTTCTTAGACCTAACTTTACTTGAGCGTCAGAACTGTTTAATTATTTTGAGCGCAGCAAATTTAACGACAAATATTTTTGTAGAAAATTAAATTTCCTTTAAAAAAGGTCTTATTAAAAAATTTTCTCAAACTAACCGTTCCCGAGTAATCAAGCTTTGAAAAATAGTATGTTTTTTTGATTTCGCTGTTTTTTTTTGGAGTTTCTTAACTCACGTACAAATCAATATGTGAAAAATTGCAAACATGTTCCTTAAAGAAAATTTAATTTTCTAAAAAAAAGGTCTTCTTTAACTTTTTCACAAAGTGCTTCCTTCAGAAGTTATTCACGATTAAAGTTTTTTTTCGTTGTTGATTTTTTTTTTACTCAACGATAAAAAACTGATAGTCGAGATCATGGAAAATCATTATTTTATTTATTATTACTATTAAAGAAAAAAAAATGTCCATATATTCTTAAATCATAGTATTAATGAAACAAGATAAACAACGTTTAAATGATTAACAGCTAACTCAATTTCATTGAGAAATCAGTAACTTGTTCTGCATCAAAGTTTTTTTTGTTACAACTAGGAAATTTTTTTCTACATTCACTAATACCCTAGTAAGAACTGAAGTAGCTCTTCGTTTTTCGTCGGACATTTATTATACTCTTCAATCAACGCAACACCACGATCAGCTACATCTACAGCTATCAATGCTGAACCACGTGTGTACTTCTTCACTGATAAAATCATGTGGTAAATCGAAAACTTTTAATTGAGTGAGTGATTCTGTTGAAACGAAGTCACAAATATCTTTTTTCAAAACGTCATTCAAATTTTCTGATTTTAACTCATATTTTCTGGTTGATTTTGGTGTCTAACTCCGGTTTTTTAAATTATTTACCATTTTTTTACATCTATTGGTACTGAGCCGTCAAATAAAAACATTAATGCTGATTTTCCATGGTCTCGACTATCAATTTTTTATCGTTGAGTAAAAAAAAAATCAACAACGAAAAAAAACGAGAGCGTTTTATTTTTTTCAACTTTAATCGTGAATAACTTCTGAAGGAAGCACTTTGTGAAAAAGTTAAAGAAGACCTTTTTTTTAGAAAATTAAATTTTCTTTAAGGAACATGTTTGCAATTTTTCACATATTGATTTGTACGTGAGTTAAGAAACTCCAAAAAAAAAACAGCGAAATCAAAAAAACATACTATTTTTCAAAGATTGATTACTCGGGAACGGTTAGTTTGAGAAAATTTTTTAATAAGACCTTTTTTAAAGGAAATTTAATTTTCTACAAAAATATTTGTCGTTAAATTTGCTGCGCTCAAAATAATTAAACAGTTCTGACGCTCAAGTAAAGTTAGGTCTAAGAAATATAAAACACGATTGATAGACCTCTAAATAATTTTTTTTTAACTCAAATTTTTTTTGAATTTTTTTTTAACTATCCTTAACAATATTTTTAATATGGATTTTGAATCAAAAATAAAAATTTTTTTTTGGCCCAGTCTAATATACACACACTTTAGCAGCATTTCTCATATATTGGGAAAATCATGAATCAACCAATTCATCGACTCACCAACAAGATAGTTTTATTTCTAAAAGACAGAAATCTTCAATTCTTTACGGAATGGACGGGACTATGTGACATCCATGATGTTCAACCTCTCCAACAAAATGGAAGATGTTTCGGTGGCACCCTGCAGATGCTTTTAGGAAAAATTGAAGAATCTTTATGGAATGCTTTCAAAGAACAAAGTCAGCAGAGCCAAACAAGAAGTACCTATAGACTACTAAGTCATGAACTAGGTGATAAAAATTACTTCGATGACCGAAAGAGTCTAGATTTCATATCAACAATCTTTAAAGCCAGGGGAGAACTCATCAACCTGAACTACTTGCCATATAGAGACGACAGAAATCCAGAATGTACTTTGTGCAACCTACGGTGCAGAGAAGATATACATATGTCACTTCATTGGTATCTGTCCCATCCTGAATTCGACCCGAAGGTTATGTTGGGGAAAAAATACTCTTTCATCAAGTGAAATTATAAACGTATTAAATGGAGTAAATTGGAAAGTCCTATACAAATACCTGAAACCCGCTCTAAAATATCGACAACAAATTATTAACGAATCATTTTGATATTACACTTTTGTGTATATAGATTTGTATTTTTATTTCGCGATAACTAAATCAAAAAAGAACTTTAAAATAGCTCTTTTTTTCGGCTGACGGCATAAGCCAATGTCTGTTTGTGAAAATTGTTAACAAAGAACTATGTAACTATAAAACTATTTTTATTTATATCTCAATAAAATCACACTTTACTACTACTATCTACTACTACTACTACTACTACTACTACTAGGCCGCTGCTGCAACCAGAGGTCAGTTTTGATTATAGAGTGATAATGTTAAGATTGAGTTAATGTGATTATTATTGGTCGAGTTGAGGTCGAATAAAGTATATATCAAATGAAAGTGGTACAATTGAATTGAGAGGTAAAGTTTAATTATTGCGAACTAAACGCACGTTACAGTATATATATATATACTACTATATTTAGGAGTAAGTTCTTTAACAGTGCAGGAAACAGTACATTTGCTTAATGGCCCGAATTGGAAAAATCTTCATTTATTCATAAAAAATGTTTATAAATATCGAATGTTATTGATAACTGAATTTGATTAAAACAAAATTGTTAATTTAACTTCATTAACAAAATTTTAAATTGTTAAAATATTTTTTGCCAACTGAGCTGACGGCATTGCCATTGCTTTTCATTCAATTCTTATTATGTTAATGTGTTTACTTTATAGAGTCAATAAATGGATTACTTACTTACTTACTTACTTATATATATTTTTCCCATAACATTATACCTTCTCTAAAAGACGCACTCTTATAAAAGATACGTATATTAAGGTGTCGGTAGTTAACAAACTTAGGTATACGTATCTTTTAGTTTTTATTCTTTTTAACAATGTTTCTGATTTTTATAGCCACCTGAAAATGGACTAAAAAAGTCGCATGATATCACAACACGCCTCAGTGAACACCAATTGCGAGTACAAGCTTCTCTGCAACGGCTCAATATTCCCGACTGGTTCCGACAATATAACTTGAGCTCACAAAAGTCACCATCAGATGTTCAAGGGAATAAAACTGGAATCAGCAGCAACTTCACCCGCAAGCGTGTATCAGATTCGGGGCGTTGGGCTGGTTTAAGCTCAAAGACAACATCACTTAGTTCTTTGGCCTCTCAGCGATCCGATCGAAGCCCATTATTATCAAGTCCATCTGCACACAGCCATCATGGAGGCCAAACAATCTTGAGTAATGTTGCTATCTCTGCTGGATGTACCAATGTTATTGGCAGCTTTTCACGGTGGTCGACCTCATATCTGAACTCAACCCAAACGTCTCCCTGTGTAACGACTCGTGGCTCAATTCCACGTGGTGGTCAAGGAAATTCGATTTTAACCGCAACAACTAGCAGTCTAATTGGAACAAGGAGTTCGTTAAGGCAGCCTTATTTGGGCTGGAGAAGTCAAGAAAAGCTGTCTCAACCTAGAACTCCGCATGAAAGGCAAGTGTAGTGATTTCTTAATAACTCATTATTACATTACATTAAGAATATGCGTAATCTATTTCAAGACTGGCTTCATCGCTAATATTGCAGAGGTCATTGAAACCAGACCTTCCTATTACACCAGAAATTCAGACGTCGATTAAGGAAGTAACTTCGGCTATAGTTCACTATGTAAACGATCAAACCAACTGCACAACACCGAGAAGCCGATCGGCAAGTCCCAACTCGAGGTGAGTTTACTATTTTCAAAAATATCAATTGAGCAATTGTCTCTCTAAATTCATAACTAGGTAAGAAGTTTTACTTTGAAGTACTTAAAAGCAATTTTATTCTTACAGCGAGGTACTGCATCTATTTGTATTCAAGCTGATTATGAGGCTGCGTTTCCATTTGCAAGAAAATTTCTGCAAGAAATGTCTGACAGTCTGTCCGACAGTGACTTGCAAGTGGATACTGCGATGCAAGATCGATTGCGACAGTCCTTACATAACTTCTTGCGAGTATTTGCGTGTGCAATTAATGGCTAATTGAAACAGGTTTGCATTGACTCGCGACAGTTCTTGCAGTTCACCGAAATAGTTTCATATATTTTGCGCTCGCGGCGAGAGTACGTGAATGGTCTCGCCAAGAAATAATGCGGTCCATTGAATGTTACAAATGTAATCCGTATATTTATGGAATGTTTAGGGATGTTAAGAGTCCTTGCGTCAAGAAGAGTCTTTCCTTCGTTGATATTGAATCAGTTCGTTGAATAATAGTGGAGTCAATGAAGACATAAAACAGGCAATCTTCGGAAGTCTTCAAGAACAGCTCCGATTTTGATGATTTTTGTTTTATAAATTTTGTTTTCTTATATTCTTTAAAATCAGAAACCTTTCAGAGCGGGGACGGAACTATTTATCTTGTTTTTTGTCTTAAAAGCTACTTTAGGGTCTTAAAAATAACATACCAAAGGATGGATGCCGGAAAAAATGTCTAAATGCCCAAACTTTCCATTCTGCGGCAGTGCCTCTCAGATATGCCATACGATTTCATAGTTATTAAAACTTTAAACGCGTTTTTTCGAAATCTTTTTTTTGAACTGGCCGAAGACATCACTCAAGCAAATCTTCACCGATCTTTACGAAATTTTGACAGTACATTCAAAATATCTTTCTTCGGAGACGTATATTAGATTTTTTTTTATATTGCATAGTTTTTTTTACCATCAATTTTGACGTTTCTTATAGTGAAAATTTCAATGTTTTGTTCAAACGTGCACCATTTCGCGAAAAAACAAAATATCGAAAAAATCCTTCGTACGTCTCTTGCTGTTGTTATATAGAAACTAAAAATTTTCGGTATTTTGTTTCAAGACTAAAATTAAGGAGGTTACATCTTCGGCCATGGACCCGTCTAAAAAATGAGGTGCCTCCGAAGAAATGCTGGACAGCCGCCATTTTGAAAAAATTTGTACTTGTATATTAAAACCTAAATTATAAAACCTCATTCATAGATTTTTGATTGATTTCTTTGTTGAGTCACAAAAAATTCATAAATTATGCCCATTTTTCACGTTCTAGACCAGCGTCCTCATTTAAACAATATCTGTGATATTTATGCAGAGCAAGAGCAAAATATTAATTTTAAAACTTTGTCAGGTGCTGCTGGTTGTGTCATTTTGATTGGTTTTAAATAATTCTCTTTTCGCCAACCCCATTCTTCAGGCGGTACCGATGAGTTATTTTTCCATTGCTGAACTTGTAAGTAGACTCTTTTAATATGTTGTTTTGTTGCATCTTCTGTCGGAGGTAAGGAACTAAGTTGTACGCTTTTAATTTTTGAAGCTAATGCCATGAAACGTTTATATCGCAGTTCGTTCAAGCATTTGGCAGTTTTAGCACCATACATTGTTAGAATACAATAAATTCCATCATTAAAAAGCACTTCTTCATTTTGTTGTTCAACAATATAATTTTCAGCTGCTGCATGTAATTTTTGATTATCTTAAAAAACTTTAATAAAACTATTTTTTCCTTTGTTGTAAAAAGCGGAGTATCACATCCAGTGAATGCTTGAATAAAAAACAGATGGTTTTTTTTAATATTTGGATATTTCTCTAACATTGTTTTTGTTGAGTAAACTCGTTGCAAGATATTATTTTTTTGTGGTTTAAAAAAAAAACATTTCTTTATCATCATGATAAATATCAATAAAACTAACACATCAATATCTTCAGCTACAACAACTACTTGAAGAGAGGAACAATCTATAGCAGATTGCACAATTCATCGATCAGCATCACTTTCGGCTTGACTCCACTCAATATTATTTTCGCCCGGTTTTTTGCAGAGAAGATTAATAAACCTATTTTTATTTTTGCTATTACCTAAAAGTTTCTCTTTCGTTGTGTTTAAAGGCATGTCTTCTTCAAATAAATAATCAATGGAAGTATTGGTCGGTGAACAGGTTTATGAGTTTAAGATTTCTTGGTGAATACCACCCTTATTAACATCACTAACATCCGTTTGGCATTGTACAAAGGCATCATATAATGTTGATTTGGTCGTTTTCCTCATTCCAGCGTTATCAAACAGTGAAAGAGGATAGGGAGCCAGCTCGTAGTCAAAATATCGGCGAAGTTCATCATTACTTTTTCTTAAATATTGATATTGATATTGTTTAAAAAATATAAATATTTCCGTCCCCGCTCTAAGAAATCTCTGATTTTAAATAATATAAAATAACAAAATTAAAAAAATAAAATTCATCAAAATCGGAGCTGTTCTTGAGGATAGATGTACATTAAAAACTACTAAAAGTGCACATATTATTGTCTTATTCAAACAAACTTCAAAGCTAAAAATCTTTTTTTTTTATATTTTGTATTTTTTCAAGTATCATAAAATGTATGGGTTTTTGAGTGCCCTTAATTTTGAGTTTTTTTTTTATTATTGATTTGTTCATCTGTTAAAAATAAAGAAACCTTATATTTACCGGGCGTTTTCTGAAAAAAGACCTCAAAGTCAAAAGTTTGCTTGGGGAAGGAAACTTGCACACCATTTAAAATTGAAAATCTGGCAACCCTAAGCCTATACGAGCCCAACTTAAATACAGTTTTAAAGATTATTATTTCAACAAAAAATTAAGTCTAAAATTAGGTCTCTACCTTCAGTATTGACAGAGAAATCGAATTTAACACAGGTCAGGGTACACCAAATATCACATATATTGTTTAAACAATATAAATAGTTCCGTCCCCGCTCCAAAAGGTTTCTGATTTTAAATAATATAAACAAACAAAATTTTTAAAACAAAAATCATCAAAATCGGAGCTGTTCTTGAGGACTTCCGAAGCAAAAGCTTTATTGACTCCACTATAAGTTGGTTTAGTAAATTATAGAAATCACCAGCTTCCCGTCCTCTTAGAATCCAATCACGCACCCAAGCTGTTTTTTCTTTCCTTTTTATCAATAAAATTGTAATTGCAGCTGCTAAACTGCTGTTTACATAAATAACTGAATTCATTTCGACATTTATTAATCTCTTGTGTAGATACCTCTGCATTAAATTGCGACAGTATGATGAGCTTCTTGCAAGACATCTATTGCAGAAGAAATTACAAGAACTCATATAGCAGTGTAAACGCTACTGCAAGAAACTTCTGCAAGACTTCCGCGAGCTTACTTGCAAATGGAAACGCGGCCAAAGACTTATGAATGAAAAGTTGTTGTTTTGCAGCTGTTGGGTTAAAATAAAAATGCTGTCAACGACGTAATAGAAATGAAAGGAAGGAAAGCTATGGTGACGTAATAGAAATAAAGTGCTGCTTTCAGAACTGTTATACTGGGTGTTTCGTACTTCGTTTTACATACTTTGGGATGTGATTCTTGGTCATATTCGTAGAAAAAAATTGTTCCACAGTAAAGTCCGTTTCTCAACTTTGACATCATTTTTTGACAATTTAAAAAGGCTAGCTTTGGTGCACCCTGACCTGTGTTAAATTCGAAAAAAAATGTTAAGTTTTGAGGTTTGTTTGAATAAAACAGTAATAAAATGGAAAATGGAAAGTATACAAATTAGCCTATTCATATTAAATAAACTGTGCACAGTGGTTTCATTAACATTTATACGTTCATTTATTTGTTGATTTTTATACGTTTTATAATCACTTATCATCAAAATGAGTCGTGAAACAAGAGCCAAATCATCCAGTGAAGATTCAGCTGATCTGTTATTACTGTTAAACGTTCAACCATTTTTCAAATATCATAAATAGTTTGTTTGACACACATGTTCATATAAAAAGAATAATGTTTTCAAATAACAGAAAACCGTGGTTTGAACCCCGAATTCGTAAGGTTATGAACCTCCGTGATAAGGCGTATGTTTGCAAAGTAGAAATCTAATCGAAATGTAATTTCAAGAGGCAATTTTGTGCACTTAAGAAATTTTTCGAAAAAAAGTTTGATATTAAGCTCTCTTCATCTGAGCTATGGGAAATTTTTTAAAAATACAATGTTTTTCGAGATCTGAGCCAACATGTAATTCTAGCTCGGACGAACTCAACAAACTCTTTGTTGCAACATGTTGCAATTCTTCGTCAAATGAACCACTCGAAATAGATGTGCAGCCTTCAAACAGTTTTAAATTTTTGCATGTTATTGATTTCGATATTATTTTTACAGTTAAAGAAGTGAAGCCTTCTTCTATTCGCTCTGATGGGATATCTTTAAAATTTCTTAAATACGTGCTGCCTGCCTTTTGCATAAAAATCTTAAAAACCCACATTATAAACCATATATTAACTACTTCAATCTTTCCTTATGGATGGAAATCATCGATTGTATATCCTATTCCTAAAAAGATTCGAGCTTATATGAAAGGTGAGGAATTTTTGTCCTATAAGCATTCTGCAATGCCTTTCAAAAATAACTGAAATTGTTATAAAGAAACAGATTGTCAACCATATCGAAAATAATAATCTGCTTGCACCTTTTCAATCGGGTTTTCGTAAGTATCGTAGTTGTAATACAGGAGTTTTTAAAATAACTGATGATATAAGTGAACGCTTTGATAAAAACGAAATTACCTTTTTATGCCTCTTAGATTTTTCGAAGGCGTTTAATTCCATAGATTTTAATATCATGCATAACAAACTTATAAAACAGTATGGTTTTAGTTCATCTGCGGCTCTGCTTATACTTAATTTTTTATATGGAAGAACACAAAGAACAAAAACAAAAGAAGGGTATTCAGGACTATTGCATTTATCTTCGGGAATCCCCCAGGGTTCTATCTTGGGACCTATCGCATAATCATTGTGCCATCTCGTTGAATAGATCTCATATAAATGCAAGCACCATAAGCGCGTTCCGAGCTATCAGCAAATGCATGTTATTGAGCTTTGCGAATATCACTCTCCACAACGTGTCTTTCAATTTTAAGTTGCTTAAGTCCGATAGTTGATTTCGAAAAGTGATCCATCTTTGATAATACGACTGTGGAAGTGCTTCATTCTAATTAAAATCTTCTTTCCATAAAGTTTGCGTGAATATTTTGGCCGATACAATGACTGGGTTGATCAAGCCCAATGGGTCATACAATTTTGCAATGCCTGACAGTACAGTTCTTTTGGTGACCTTTTTGCATTCGATCCTATAGGGAAGTTGAAATAAAAAATAAAATAAATAGGGTGGGGGTGGCGCAACAGAGCGAGGAGCCCCTGCGCTTAGCGCATTTCTCACAACCATGTCTTGTAAGGGAATGTAGGGAACCTACGATTATCTGCCGGTTCCGAACGGCTAATTGAGAAAGCGCTTTTCATGGCAATGAATTTACTAACGGAGGACTTGCCAATCCCTCGCGAAAGGCGATACCCGTGAAAAAACATTTTTGCCTCTGCTGGTATTCGAACCTCGAACCTCTGGGCTAGCAGGTGGATATGCTTACCATCACGCCACGGATACCACTCTATGGGGAAGTTCTCCCGTTCCATTTCTGCTTAAAAGCGACTTGGTGGCTAAATACGAGGCCGGTCCCGTACCACATGTGACTGTGCAAAGGCGATAGACTTTAAGCTCATCCATTGGGTTTTCTCTCCACAAAATAAAGTGAAATTGTCGGTCACTCTCATTCAGTCGAAAATGCCTGTAGTTTTGGTTTCATCAGCAATACAGCAATAGACACGTATTGATGTGATCTGAACTTGATGAGCAGTGAGAACAAGTCTGCCTGTACCACTGCACTGGTCCAACATGCATTCGTTAAGGCTGACATCGTTAGTACTCTTTGCCCTGGCATCAAGACAACTTTTAATTTGGTGGAAGAGCTTCCTGGTTTTGGAAGCAATGGTGAGGTTTGAAATATTGTGAGAGTTAGTTCATATGATTTCCCTAGACACTTCGGGTCGGTTTTAAACGGTAGTTTCACTTCAACGCAACCGTTAACTAAACGACGGACGTTTTTAGAAAAGTGATCTTCACTTATGTTTATTTCTATAAAGCATTAATTTTCACTGATAATTTTATTACTTTGACGTTGCTCACTCGATGATCGATTGACGTATGACCCATAAATCAAAGGCACAGAACATTACATGATTTGACAAACAGTAAAGTGCAAGAGATAAGAGATAATGAGTTTAGAAAATAGTGATACATTTGGCTGTTAGTTTGACAAATTATAGGGTGAATTAGAACAGTTTGGCAAAGTGCAACATATTAAACAAAACAATACTAAATATAATTTGGTACTCATTAATCATAAACATTCAGCCCCCCCCCCCCCCCTGAAAGGCCCAGTTCTTTCAGGAAAAGGCAGTGGAGAAAGTTTAACAATTGGTCGCGTGTAGTCTCCAGTTTGAGTGGTAATAGTAGCGACTCGTACACGTTGATCTTTTCCAAGGTGTAATTCTTTCACTCCACCGAGGATCTATTTTGCTGGAGGAAGATTGGAGTCTTTGAGCATGACTACATCACCAGGTTGTAGGTTTGGTTTGTCTTCTTACCATTTTAAACGATCTTCTAAGGAAGTTAACTATTCAAAAAATGTGCTGGTGTAAGGGCGATGGGGTCCAGCGTGTAGATTTCCTCATAAGTAAAACGATGATCCTTGATTACTCGGTTCAGGTGGAATTTGATGGATTTTACTCCGGCTTCCCACAGACATCTAAAGTGAGGTGAGGAGGTAGGAATAAAATTCCAAGAAATGTTATCCTTGGACAGATGGTCGATTACAATATCGTTATGCTGTTGTGATAGCAGAAGCTGGAACATTTCTTTAAGGTTACGTTTAGCTCCACGATTTGTCCCGTTATCGCTCCATATTTCTTGCGGCTTACCACGCCCACGGCGGCGGAGCGACGCAAAACGATAAAGAGCAGCGAGAAAAGCCTTTGAAGAAAGGTCACTAACCAATTCTATGTGAATAGCTTTCGTTGTAAAGCAAACAAATAACGCGATATATGTTTTCACAAATTTTGGATTTCGTCCTCGAGCTAAACGTAATGATATAGGACCAGCGTAGTCTTTTCCAACCTTGCTAAACGGCCGAGAATATTTGATGCGTTCAACCGGCAAATTACCCATCTGTTGGGTTAGAGTAGAAACACAATCGTGAACGATCTTGTGCAGTAGATTCCGACAGCCCATTATAAAATACTCCTGTCTGATTAAGGTGAATAATAGCGAGACACCGGCATGCGAATGAGACTTATGAAAATGTTTGACGATTAATTTAGCGATGCGTGTATTTTTGTCAAGAATAATAGGATGTTTGGTGGAATAAGGCACATCTGATTCTTGGATACGGCCACCGACGCGGAGAAGTCCTTGTTGATCCACAAATGGATTTAAAGATGCGAGCTTATTACCCTTTTTTAACGCCTTACCCTGCTTTAAACACTTTATTTCAGAAGATATTTCATAAGGTGATATTTCAAAAGTTTGGTTTTTGCTGTAGAAAGTTCGAGAGGCGATAAGGCGAGCGATTATGAGTTAGTGTCCGAGTTTTCACGTATAATGAGTACAGTTCTTGCACGAAAGCCACTTTCCGACCCATTTGACGACCGTTTCTTTCGAGCAAAATTTGCACGAACATTTGAAATAAACCGTATTACGTAAACGAGCACACGAACGTATTTGAGGAAACGAGATGAGTTTTCAATAACCACATTGAGAATGTCCGTATTAATGTTTGCGACTAATACATGAGTCGGTTGTTTTTTCCGCTCTTCGAAATCTTCCAACTGAATATTTTTGAGCAAGTATTCTGATGTTGGCCAAAGAGCCCTATCCTTCTTGATCCAAGCTGGTCCAGTCCACCATAACTCATTTTGTAGTAAATGATTAGGTAGAACTCCACGCGAGGCACAGTCAGCTGGGTTGCATTCGGGCCGTACGTGATGCCATGATTCTCTAGGTATACTAGAAAGAATCTCCGATGTACGGTTCCCGGCGAAAACTGACCACTTCTTTGGCAAATCCGAGAGCCAATGAAGGACTTTTGAGGAGTCAGTCCACGCAAAAACTTTTATATCTTTATCTTGTAAGGAATTTTTAAGTTTTATTACTAAACGTTTTATTACTATGACTGCTCCACAGAGCTCGAGGCGTGGTAGTGAGACAACTTTGATGGGAGCTACCTTACTTTTAGCGGCGACAATGTTGCTAGTGATAGTTCCATCCGAATCAATGCTCCTGCAGTATATGACTGCAGTATAAGCATCGAGAGATGCGTCGCAGAATCCATGAAACTCTACATCTTCTCTAGAATTCCACATGATTCGTGGAATAGTGATTTTTTCGAGGCTTCGAAGATCATTACGATTAGAGCTCCAAATAGTAGCATGCTCTGGCTGCACCACATCATCCCACTTATACTTTTTTCGCCAGAGCTCTTGAAAAAGTATTTTAATGCTGATAAAAACAGGAGTGAGAAAGCCCATAGGATCAAATATCTTTGAAGATTCTGACAAGATTTGACGTTTCGTTGACGAAGCGTTGTTATTCAAAGGAACTTCATAGGAGAATGAATCAGTTGCTGGAGACCACTGCAAGCCAAGAAGTTTGACTGAACAGTACTCTTGAAACTCCTTTGGAAACATTTCACGTTGCTCTTCCGGCAGGCTTAGAAGCAGGGGCCAACAGTTTGTTGTCCAATTTCGTAGATTCAACCCAGCAGATTTGAGAATTTCTACAAGTTCTTGACGGAGTGATGTCGCTTTTTCGATAGAATCCGCATCCATCATAACGTCATCGACATAAAAGTCATTAAGTAGCTCTTCGGAAGCGCGAGGGTGAGTAAGTGCTGAATCAACTGCCAGTTGATATAAAGTGCGTACAGCCAAAAATGGAGCACATGCCGTAAGTAACTGGCGGAACATTTTCTCGATATCTCCAGATATAGTGTAACGATGACGACGAAATCTCAAACAAATAGAAAAAAGATCACGCTGGTAAGATTTGCCTACTAAAAGCGATTCGTTTAGAGACGGATGCAGAGTTGATGACTTTGCCGAGCCATCAAACACTGCCCTCACCAATGGCGTAGATAAATCTAGTTGCTAATTTTTTTTTTTTTTTTTTTCAAATATCAATTATTAAAAAAAAAAACAAATAACAAGACTTTATTGAATTTATTGTGTATGCTATAATAACTTATATTTTTTAAAGATAATATGAACTACACTGACTATTGATGTTATAAGTGTTACACTTTATATTCCGCGTAAATTAACTTTATGATGAAACGATATTATTAAACTAAACGCGATTGGATTTTCCGGATCCAATTATTTAAATTAAGCAAACGAAATTTAAAACGATTAAAAGAAATGCACAACCGGTGTACCGCGAGGTAAACAATTAAACTGTCAAACGCGCTAATAAAAAGTGTAGTAACACTCAGCAGGTAGGCTGCTGACACCACGGCTAAACTCAGCTGGGCTGGGTTCGTAAACAATGTAATGATAGCGTAGCGCGAATAAGACGATCGATCGCGAATAAAATGACCGATTAAATAATTATTAAAAGACGAATTAAAATGTATTATTTCTCAGTACAGGGTGTACTAAGAAAAGTGGGCGCCAGGAAATTTTGAGGTGAAACTTCCAAACCACGAATTAATTCTGGAATAGTAAGAACTAAATAAAAAAACAATGCAATTAAATTCCCAGAAGGGATTTAAAGCTATTTATTTTTGTTTAACTGTTGGGAAAACCGTACAAAAGTTGGATTAAAAACCCAAATCTTTTCAACTATAAAATAACAATGGTGGACGGTTAGGTGAACCGTTCAAAAAGTAAACAAACGCAAGTAACCGAAGATTGAAACTTTAATTGTTCTTTCCCGAAAAGAACAATTAAAATGAAATTAAACAGGGTCGCGTGTCTCACAATTTTGAGAATATCGTTGGCAAAGATCAACCGAAAAATACTTGACAATACTTGCAAATAAACTAAACCAATCTACTTATCTTTTTCTTTTTCTCCTGCTTTTCCTTCCTCCTTCTATTTCCTATGACTCGTCCGTCTGACGATTTTTTGTAGCGATTTCTGAACCTTCTCCTTCCACTGTCTCTAAACTTTTTCCAAAACTTTTCTGACAATGTAAAAACTTTTCTTCAAAACTATTTTAAACTTTCAATATTTAAACTTTTCTTTTTCTCAAATCACAAAAAAAAAACACTTGTCATGAACTAGGTAAACCAAGAAGTGGTTGATCTTGTCAACTTGTCCTTTCTCGACTTTCAAATTCACCCACACATTCATACAATCAGCCAATCGTGTCTCGAGGTTTTCTGTCATGGCTTTCTAGCACCTGCAGCCTTATGGCTGACAAGCACCTCCTTTGTCGAATTCCAGCGAGACCTTTCACTCGCACAATTTTCCAATCACATTGAACTGAAAAAGTTGTTGGGGGTTCGTTCCCAAAACTTATCCAGCTCGTTAGTCGAGATCAGACCCCTCCCATAAAACATGTCGAGAAAAATGAAAGTTCCTGAAAGTTGAAAATAATACTTCTGGGCATTTTCCCAGTTACTCTACTATTTATAATCTACTGAGTCAGGGGAAAGTTAAAATTCTCTGTGTTACAACTTTTCGAAAATTGAAGAAGGGAGGAAAAGCTACCAAAACCAAAATGAACTACTTTACCCTATTCGGTGGATCTTTGCGCAGATTTGGGGAAAAGGGAAAACTATTAACGTTTCATTCTTATGATTCGGTTTTACAAAAGTGAAAGTTAAATTTAGGATGTTTACACTTGCAGCACTACGCTGCACAGTGTGTTTTATAACGAAGTATGGCTTTCACACGTGCCATTTCAATTGTTCACACCTGTGATATGTGTATGTATGTGTATAGTGTTGTGTGTGATATATCCTGCTTGTGTAGTGTGTGTGATGAGATGTTTGCATGATGATGAGTGTAAAGATGATAGTTGTGATGATGATAAAGGGTGAATGATGGTATAAGTGAATGAATGTAAGCATGTGTAAATGATGATAATGATGTGAATGTCGATAAATGAGAATGATGATGTTAGTGAGTGACGAAGTATGACATTCAATTTAAGTAAACGGTGTGCGAGTCTCCAGAGGCTTCTGGCTCGACACACCAAACGCCGACATCAGTTCAGCTCATCCGCTGCTTACGACATGCACCTATTTTGTCATTTGCTCAAAGCTTAGTTTCGATCACATTGCTAAGAGCAAACAACGGAGAAATGATGGGACGAAGAAATGATAGGGAAGGAATTGAGGAAAAGAGAGGGATATTGAAATTTAAATAACTCAATATAAGGAAGGTTCTTGTTGCGGAAAAATTTACCGTAACATAAGTAAGATAATATTAATTTAAAAAATAAATCACAAAATAAAATCCAGTTTCTTATTCCTTTTGGATAAAAGACTTATAACCTCGTGTGCTGTTATATGAATTTCGCGACTGTTTAGGAATCATTGATCTATATATGGATTACTTATATCAATCATGCCTTTTCAATCCATCCAATAATAATTAACATTCAACCATCATACATTCGTAAATTCATACAGTCCATTACATTCTTGTCAAACACACTGTAAAAATACTCATTTTATGTTATTTTTGTACATATAATTGAACTTGAACTTGCTACTTTAAATCAACTGTTAACGTTTCTGCCTAAGCATTAATAGTATATACACACATTACACACATGTACATAGATCAAATGTAAAGTTCCGCTTATTTTCCATTCTGCTTTGATCGATCGTTCGCTTCAAGCAGAACATTTGTTAAGCATCGATCTCTTTACATTCGAACTATCGACAGCAGCAGATCGGAAGCAGAACCTGGTAACATATATTAAATAAATTTGTTAATCATATTGAAAAAACCCATTGTGTTAAATTCATTTATTTCTTTTCATCCGAAACATTGGTCCTTCGAGCCGGATTATTTGAACAATCGTGCAAAAATTTAAATCAAATATTATGAAAAGCGAGTAAATGATTTTGTTAAATTTTGACATTTATAAACTGCTGTAGTGACAAATATTCACACACATATGTATATAATTATATATCTAGTAAATGAACAGAATCGGGGGTTCAATTTAAACAGTGGCTCAACTATCGAACGGTTTATTAATTAACTAACGTTTTATTAAAATTTGGGTGATTACTCAGTTATATTAATCCGTGGTAGGGCACACGGAGCTCGTGACTTTGCGAATTTAGTCGGAATTGAATTTACGTGAAAATAGACAATCTCGTTCTTTTTCAATGGCAACTGCTTTAAAAACTAAGCGCGGTAATGCTAAGGGGCGTCTAACACGTGCAGCGGTATTCGTAGAGAAAATCAGCGAAAATACTTCGGTTGAGATGCTGGAAATTAGGTTAACCAACCTTGAGACCACATGGTCTGAATTCTCTGTTCTTCATAATGACCTGATTGGAAATTCAGAACAAGAAGAAGTTCAGGAACTTGAAATCGAATTTTCGGAATACGAATCCAAGTATTTTGCTTCAAAAGCCAAACTCGTTAAAGCTATTCGCGATAAAGAGCAGTTGAGTAATTCGTTACCAAGAGCTGATGCTTCAGCCATTGATCGTTTAGCTGAACAACAGTCAGCTTTTCTTGAAAAATTAAACCTGTCGTCGTCGACGCCGTCGTGTAGTCAACACATTGAAAACACTACAAAGCTTCCGAAAATTGTTGTGCCTATATTTAGTGGCGACTATAAAGATTGGCCAACTTTTCGCGACATCTTCCTCGGGTCAGTTGACACTAAGGCTAATCTTAGTCCAACGCACAAATTTCATTACTTGAAATCTTACTTGCGTGACGATGCTGCTAACCTTATAAGACATTTGCCAATTAATGATGTCAATTATACAAGCTTGGGATCGGTTAGAAAGACGATATGATCGTGCTCAATTAATCGTTCAATCATTTATTGAAACATTTTTATCTCTCCCCACTGCTAATAATTCTAATGCACAAACTTTACGAAAAATCACTGACGGTGCTGATGAAGTGGTTCGCGGCTTAAATGCCTTGGGAAAATCGGGTCGTGACCCTTGGCTCATTTATTTACTCGTAAATAAACTCGATTCAGAGACAAAGCAATCGTGGGCTGAGCATAGCGGTGCGCGTGAAGACATTACTATTGTAGAGTTTCTACAATTCTTAGAAGAACGGTGTGACGCTCTTGAGGCATGTCAATCCTTAAATAGCAAATCGATTTCATCTCGGGTCAAAAATTCAAATAACATTCGAGCTCATTTAGCTGGGAATTTAGATTCAGGTTCTACACTCAAGTGCCCAATGTGCCAAGAAAACCATATACTTCCCCAGTGTGCAAAATTCGTTTCATTACACATCGAAGCTCGTCGGGACTTCGCAAAATCAAAATCATTGTGTTTTAATTGCCTTCGAATCGGACATTCATCAAAAAAATGTCACTCTAGTTTTCGCTGTCGGGTGTGTAAAGCACGTCACCATTCGCTCGTGCATTCTAACGAGACAATCTATAACAATCGATCCACAATAGACAATTCAAACAAATCTCCGCCGTCGGCGTCGTCATTAAATCTCACTCAATCCGGATCTCCGGTTTCGCTTGTCAGTAACCATTCACTTGAAGTTAAAGTTAACTATCGCAAGAAAACTCTCCTCCCAACCCTCTTAGCAAAAATTCAGAACAATCAAGGAATATTTATATAGATTGTCGAGTGCTTCTCGACTCCGGATCGCAATCGTCCTTTGTCACTGAATCGTTCGTTCAAAGACTCGGATATCCTCGAAAACATGCAAGAGTGCCTATTCTCGGGTTATCGTCTGCTAAGGTTGGGCATACAAAAGGACTCATATCGGTTACTCTTTACTCTCGCGTAAATCCGTTTCAGTTGTTCGTTGACGCTTATATACTCGATAATCTCACGTCAAACTTACCATCAAAATCTATCGACGTCTATTCTTGGTCTCATATTTGTAAACTTGAACTCGCTGATCCCAGTTTTAATGTCGCTACTCCAATCGATGTTCTTCTCGGTGGTGACAAACTTTGGAGTATTTTGAAGCACGGCCAAATTCGAGGTCCAACAGGATGCCCAATCGCTCAAAATACTTCTTTTGGATGGGTTATAACCGGCCAATTCTTTGAGCAAGAAGAGTCGAATCACGTTGCATCGTTTCACACAATCTCGGACACAGATTCATTGTTAAAACGCTTTTGGGAGCTGGAAGAGGTCTTTTTAGGGGATAAGTCGGATGTTACTGATCCCGCAGAAAATCACTTTCGACAGACTTTTTCTAGGTCTTCTGAAGGAAAGTATGTTGTGCATCTTCCTTTCAAGGATCCAAATCCACGTTTCGAAAATACCCTCTCACTTGCTGTGTCGCGATTATACGCCATGAAACGTCGGTTTGCTCAAAATTCAAAACTGAAAAATTTGTATTCGGAATTCATGCGAGAATATATCACCTTAGGTCACATGACTCGTATTTCTCGCGAAGAACTCAAAACTTCAAATGCCAAGTGTTTTTATCTTCCCCACCATGCCGTTCTTAAACCTGACAGTTCGACTACCAAATTACGCGTAGTCTTTGATGGTTCTGCCAAGGATTCCACCGGGAAATCTTTAAACTCTACACTATTAATAGGCCCTCCTATTCAGCGTGACTTGATCGGCGTATGTTTACGGTTTCGCCAGCATCCTTATGTGTTTACAGCGGACGTTGTTAAAATGTTTCGCCAAATTTGGGTAGACGACGTGGATTCGAATTACCAAAGAATTGTTTGGCGCGATTCTTCTTCAAAGGAAATTGAGCATTTCCGCCTACGCACTGTAACCTATGGTACCGCTTGTGCTCCGTTTCTGTCGGTTCGTGTTTTAAAACAACTTGCTGATGATTATAAATCAGAATATCCAAATGCGGCTCGAATTTTGACGGAAGATGTATACGTTGATGACAAGATGACTGGAGCAACAACAACCAAAGAAGTCATTGCATTGAAAACTGAGTTAGTGGCGCTGCTTTCGATGGCCAAACTTGAACTACGAAAATGGAGCTCTAATTGTTGGCCACTTCTGGCTTCACTTCCAAAGGAAGATTGCGAATATGCGTACTTCGATGTCGAACGGTCAAATTCATTTGTGAAAGTCCTTGGTATGCATTGGAACCCCTTAACAGATGAATATTCATTCCGCATGTCACACTCTCTACCGAACATTGCTCTGACTAGGCGGTCGTTATTATCGGAAGTAGCTCGCATTTTTGATCCGTTAGGGCTTTTATCGCCATCGGTAATACTGTTCAAAATGTTATTTCAAGAACTTTGGTCATCGAATCTTGCATTAAGTTGGGATGACCCACTACCCAAAGAATAAGCTGATCGGTGGGAAACTTATCGGAGCGAACTTCCATGTTTCGAACAAATTAGAATACCCAGAAGGTTATATTCGTCCCCATTCGCCGCGGTAGAGCTACATGGATTCAGTGATGCATCCACTCTGGCGTACGCCGCTGTCGTATATGCTCGCTGTAAAACTATTGACGGAGCCTTCAATACAGTAATCGTTGCATCCAAGACAAAGGTGGCTCCTTTAAAGCCAGTTTCAGTTCCACGGCTCGAACTTTGTGGAGCTTTGCTATTAACTCGACTGTTAAATCTAATTAAATCATCAATGTCCGGAAACTTCGAAAAAATCGTTGCATGGTGCGATTCTGAGATTGTGCTGCAATGGCTGTCAGCACCCCCACGTCGCTGGAGTACATTCGTGGCCAACAGAACATCAACTATACTTGAATCTGTTCCAAGGAACTACTGGCGCCATATTCGTTCAGAGTCGAATCCGGCAGATTGCGCTTCGCGTGGCGTGCTTCCATCTGATCTTAAAGCTCATCCCCTTTGGTGGACCGGACCTCCATGGTTATTGCTGGAGGAAAACCAATGGCCAACATCAAAATTTACGATACCTGAGTTTGACGATAATGAAGCTCTTCTGGAGATGCGACAAAAACCTCAACATGTACTTCATACTAAATCAACTGATTTCGACGTTATCGATTACATTATTAACAAAACTTCTTCGTGGCTTCGTATCCAAAGAATACTCGCATATGTTATTCGTTTTATCTTCAACTATTTGAGTAAAAAGGTCAATCGTCGAACCTCATATCTAACATCAAGGGAAATCTTAACCGCTAAAACAACCATCATTAAATCAATCCAATTAAAATCATTCAGTGAAGATATCTGCGCTTTAAAAATCAATAATACATTACCAACTAAATCTAAGCTTCATAACTATACTCCATTTCTTGATAACAATGGTAATCTTCGAGTAGGAGGAAGATTAAAAAACTGTGATTTATCTTATAATATAAAGCATCCCTATATACTACCTAACAATAATCTTTCTTGTCTCATTGTAGAAGATATATACAACAGCAACTTGCATCCTGGCGTTTCGGCAACATTCGCCATTGTCAGACAGCAGTATTGGATCCTGGGCTCTCGTAACCTCATACGCAAAATTGTGTTCAACTGCAACGTCTGCTTCAGACTACGAAAATCCACTACTACACAATTGATGGGAGATCTACCTTCACAGCGAATATCACAAAGCCATCCATTCTCACATACTGGGTGTGATTATGCTGGACCTTTCTGCGTAAAGTTTTCTAAAGGTCGCAATCCAAAAACCACTAAAGCATATAATATGCTTATTTGTATGCATGGCTACAAAGGCTATCCATCTTGAGCTGGTCAGTGACCTTACCTCCGACGCTTTTATTGCTGCTTTTCGTCGATTTGTATCCCGTCGTGGATTTTGTTCGAATGTATATTCAGACAACGGAACGAATTTCCAAGGCGCACGTCGATGCCTGAATGAAATGCAAAAACTAGTGATATCGGAAGCCTACAACGAAGCGATAGCAACATCACTTGCAAAGGATAACATTGCTTGGCATTTTATTCCCCCTTCATCTCCCCACTTCGGTGGCTTGTGGGAGGCAGGGGTAAAGTCTGTAAAGTTTCATATGCGACGAGTGATCGGAGCATCTATCCTAACATTCGAAGAATTATATACAGTTTTAACCCAAATCGAAGCGGTTTTAAACTCACGTCCCCTTTGTGTTATGTCTGATGAAGATTTAAATCCATTAACTCCCGGTCATTTTCTTATAGGTGAGCCACTGAACCTACAACACTAACAACCCCAATAAACCGTTTGAGGTATTGGAACCACTTACAAAATATGATTCAGGGATTCTGGAAGCGTTGGCATATAGAATACCTCACAACTCTTCAAGAGCGTACAAAGTGGAAGGCCAAAACATCCAACTTTAACCCAGGAGACCTTGTGGTTTTGAAGGAGCCTAACCTTCCGCCTACAAAATGGATTTTGGGAAAAATTGAGTCAACAACCAAGGGAAGTGATGGTCTAGTAAGGGTTGCAACTGTAAAGACAAACGGTGGAATCTTCTACGAATTTATACGAATTTATTAATGAATTTAAAACAATTACAAAAAAACAAGCCGCGCACGAATTGCAATTTGCAATTTTTTTTTGTAAACAAAAATAGGAATGACAGATTTAAACGTCATTTGTCAAATTCCTTTTTTTCTTTTGGTAAAGAAAAGTCCCTGTATTTTTGTAGGGATATATCTGTACTATTTACACGATGCTTAAGCAATATGTTGCGAAAGATTGTTGCGGTATAAGCCGCACCAATATAAATAAAGCCAAAGCGGGGAATTAAGAGAGGCGAACGGGATGTATGTGGGTGGTCCGACTGTTAAGTGAAAGTTCCCGTGATTACGGACACTCGATATTAGAGTTAGTTCCAGTTTGATACCCAGACAGTTCGGAATAGCCTCTGAAAAGTTACGAAGTTTAAAAGTTTAACAAAGAAACAAGAACAAAGATAAAAAGAACAAAGAACCGCCAAAGCGCTTATAAAAGTAAATTTTCTGTTTTATAATTTAGTGCAATTAATAAGTTAGCATTTCAAGATATAGTTGACAATTTGTGAAATTGATACAAGTGGAAACCCCGAAGGGAAATAAAATTCTCGTAAGAAATTTTCAAGTAAATTTCCTACTAAATTATACCAGGTAACTCGCTGACATTTTATAGTGTGGAAGATAAAAATTGAAAATACAATTTGTTCCCATAGGAAGTTCTAACTTGTAAAGGAAGTAATTATAGGAAAAATTACCTATTGAGGCGTGAGGTTCCTGCAGTGACTGCATTTCGGTTCCTTTGGGAACATAAAAATTCCAGCAGCGGAGTGGCGCTAAGATAAGATAAGGGTTCGCGTCTGAAACAAGCGAACGTGGAACCTATTCACTGTCGAATTCAGATTCGTATTTTAAATTTTTTTTTACTAAAATTGCTCCTGCATAAATTTTAACGTACTTACGAAAGAAGAAGTAACTTCAAAAGAAATCTGTTGGTGCAGGCATATGCGCTAACGAGATTACCTTATTTTTTTGATTATCTAGCTTTAAAAGAAATTTTCAATCGAGAACTTAAAAACAATATTAAACGTTATATAAAAGTGTGTAGTGTGCGACAGGTACCACCGTGGGAGCAACCTTTTTGGCGTGATCACTTCAACGAGGAGGCTGCGTAAGTTCGGGTGAGTCATTTTAAAACATCTATCTTTGTTATATCAAAATATTGTTTTTTTATTCGGAAAGATTGAATTTCTGGGGCAAGGGTTTTTTTTTTTTTTATATTGAGGGGATTTTAATATTAATAATTGAACATATACAAAAGAGGAAGTGAGAAAATTCCAAGTAATTTTGGGAATCAAAAAGTGGCGGATAGAAACACTCACAGATTTTTTGCGAATATATAACTTCTTTCCTTGATTTAACGTAGAAACTTAATTATATCGAAAGTAAAAGAATTGTTTTAGTGAATAGATACATATTCACCCTTGAATTATTTAAACAATCACAAATACATACCTATACATATTTTTTTTTGAATTGAAGCATTATAACTGTAATTAATAAAGGCTTTGTATGATTATGAACAAGAGTAAAATTCATCTTCAGTAAGCAATCATGAATCGATATCAAAATAAAATTGAATAAGGAAAATTAATGAAACATAATGGGGTTTAATTGAAGGGGTTATAGAAGGATGAGGATGATGGAATAGGGTGAGTTGAAAGATAAGCTAAGATGCCAGTTAAGGGATACCTTGGAGGATATGGTATCATGGAAGGGAGGGTATAGAAGAGATCTTCCGCAAGCAAACGTCACCTTTGCTAAGACTGGCATGATCATTTTTGGGACGGGTGTCCAGGGTCAAAGTACCTACCCCACCGACGAGCTAAAGTATAGGGAACTAGCATGCCAGCACAGACCCGACATGCCAACAAAAGCCCGTTTCAAATGGCGCCCACAACGTGGTTGTCACTAGCTACCAAAGATAGTGACCTTATTATTGAGTCAAATCGAATTTTGTTTTAAATTTCATTTTTTTTTTCCATAAATTTCAAATTAAAAATGTTTTTTTAGTCAATTTCGAAATTGGAATTGTCGATTAGAACCGTAAGTCCCGGTGACTGAATTTAGTTTCGGTATCGCGTTGCGACGGGGAAGCGACTATGCAACTTCGAAATTTATAAGTTTATATAAGTGTATGGTAAGATCCTGAGTCATTTTTGAATTTGTATACCAAGTTACCAAATGTCCAGGAGATAACATCTTCTTCTTCTTCATTTTCGGCGTTACGAGTAGTGATCTTGAAGCGATCACAACCCTCCCACTTTGCTGCTTCACACTAGTGATCCGCCTGTGGGGTACGCCGCGTTGACCTCAGAAATCGTCGGCAAGCCTCCCGGTTTTGGATTGTTCCATGTCTGAGGCCAACCAAATGCTGCTGTTTTTGCATTTGCTTGTACCAGGAGTGTTTTGGCCTGCCTTTTCTTTTTCGTCGCGAATTTGTTGAAACGTTGTACGATATTGCCTTTTTGACGGGGTTCTGCGGATCTCTCCTTTGAACATGACAATACCAACTGAGCCGGTCGTGCTGAATTTTGTCCAAGATGGTACTTTTGACATGAAGGCTTCCACGGATCTTAGTACTTCTAATTCGATCAAGCTTTGTTACTCCTGCTGTCATCCGAAGCATCTTCATTTCGGCTGCCGTCAATTTGCTCTCATACTTTTTGTACATTGTCCAACATTGTGAACCGTATGTCAGAGCTGGACGGACAACTGCTGTGTAGAGTCTTCCCTTCAGCTTAGGGGGCATTTTTCGATCACAGAAGATAGCGGAGTTTTCTCGCCACTTCATCCACCCTACGCTTACTCGATGATTGATGTCGTCATCACAAGATGCTTCACTATTGATCATAGATCCCAGATATTTAAACTTTTCACACTTGGGAAGCACATTTCCATTCAAATAAATGTCTGGAATAGGCTTGTCTGGATCAGAAAAAGGGCAGCACAGGTATTCAGTCTTTTTAGCGCTAATACGGTACCCATTTCCTTCCAGAACATCAATCCAAACGTCAAGTGCTCGTTGCAGGGATGTAGGATCCTCGCTTATGATGGCTCCATCGTCAGCAAAGAATAATTGTTGTACTTTATTGTCCGTTACTTTTCCTTCGAGCAAATAATCCAGAACAGCAATAAAGAGCAGTGGACTCAAGACACTTCCCTGATGTACACCTACTGTTATTTGGAATTCTTCGGTGACTCCAGCTGGGCATCTCACTTTTGTAACTGCTCCCTCGTACATGTCCATAATTATTTGCACATAGGCTTCAGGAACTCCTCGGTGTCTGAGGGCCACCCATATCAGATCTCGTGGTTGTCGATCGAATGCTTTTTCGAAGTCAACCAACACAATATGCAAATCCTCTAAAGCATCTCGATGTTTTTCCATAATGATCCTTATGCTTTGGATTGCGTCTGTAGTTGACTTACCCGCGACAAACCCGCATTGGTCATCAGACAGCCTTATTATTTTCCGCAGTCGGCTATCTAAAACCCGCTCAACGATCTTCATAGTGTGGGACATCAACTTGATCGAACGATAGTTGTCACAGCTTCTGGTATCTCCCTTTCCCTTGTACATTGGAAGAAGAAAACTTTCCCTCCATTGATTAGGCAAACTGTCACCTCTTACAAGTTTGGAGATGAGAATCGTGAGCCATCTTAACCCGATGACTCCCATATTTTTCCAAAACTCATATGGTACCTCGTCTGGCCCAATCGCTTTGCCTTTTTTGGAGTTCTTAACTGCCTCCCTAACTTCTTCGACTGTGACGTCGGATACTTCCGTAAAGTTAGGTGCAGCTGTTGGAAAGTGGCGCCGAGGAAACTGTTCATTCAAAAGATCATCACAATACTGTCGCCACCTGTGAAGAATTTTGTCGTCATCCACAAGTAGCACTCCTTGAGCATCATTGATGAACTTCGGCGAACGAATCTCCTCCTCCTGTCCAGGAGATAACATATATATATAATTTCAATTGTGAAGAGACTCGTTGATGTAAAACAAGTCTTCAGTAGTCCTTCACACATCACTTTTTAGAGTCGTTGAACATTTCAGTAAATGAAGTGTAAATTGTCCTAAAACAAAAATTAAAATTTTTTTTAGTCTCAGTTTCAACATTTAATATTAAATAATAAAGTAGCATATTTCATTTTTTTTTTTTGTTTGATTGGCTCAAGCACTTTGGCATCTTAGTTTTTTTTAGCATAGCACCTTTCACATCGAGTCCTCATCCTTAAACCAAATGAATAATAGTTCACATCTATAAATACAAACAAATATTAGAAAACGAAAAGTTTTAACAAGTATTAAATTTTTTTTTTTAGTCGTACCTTTTTTTTTATTTCTTTTGAAGATCGAAGTAAGTATCTTCGATATTTCGGAAGAATTATATATCAAATCTTTGATTTTTTTATTAAACTATACTTGGCGAAGCATTCAAAAGCGAAATTTAATTGTTGCATTAAATCCGTGTGATTTAAATTCGAAAATTCAAGTTGGGTATAGCTCGAGTAATGAGTATCAATCGTCCTCGTATATCGTGGTTAGATAATTTAGAAGAATTTCAAGCGCATTCAGAAGTCAGATTTGAGGAGTTTTATAGGAGGTTCACAAACAGCTGTGACCGGTTCAATTTTGAAACCTCATTCAGCTACTCACGCGAACTGAATTCAACGGTGCAAAATTCGACATTCACTATGTCTAATCCTTCAACGTCTGTACCCATTGAGGATGGCGAAGAGCAGGAGAGTAATGTTGCAGGGTCGTCAAATAGACGACAGAGTAGGAGTGAGATTGATGACTTGGCTTCGAGAATAGAAAGAACGTTGATGAGCAACCAGGTTAGATTCTTTCAACAAATGGATCAATTTATGCTTAATGTTGTAAAGAAGTTGGAAGAGATCAACAGACCAAATATTTCGGAGCCAAGGGAAGATCGAACTCACACCAATGAAGAAACTGAACCTAGATCTTCCCCAAGATTTCCACCGACACCAAGTCCAAGAAATTCCGTTTCACCATCCGTATCGAGTACACCTGATTCATGTAGGTTGGAAAGATGGAACATCAAGTATGATGGTACGGAAAACGTAGGAGATTTCCTTTTTAAAGTGGGTCGATTACAACAATCGTCCGCCTACACTGACGAACAATTAACGGCTAATTTTCATACGTTATTAAACGGAAAAGCTAATGATTGGTTTTGGGGGTTTCTTAGAAGAAACCCGAGAGCAAAGTTCACTGAAGTGAAAGAGAGCATGAAGAAGGAGTTCGGTAGGCAAGAGAGTGACGTAGAGATTTATATGAGGTTACTTACAAGGAAACAAGGGTATAAGGAGTCATTTGATGATTTCTTCAACTCAGTAGTCGGTTCAAATGGTCGTTTGAAAGAACCATTCGATGACAAGAAAATGCTCGATGTCATTCGTAATAATGCGAAGGACAAATTAGGAGAGATTTTATTATCTGCTCAAATAAACAGCCTGGAGGAGTTGCGAAATAAGGCAAGGGAAGCTGAGAGGTTCTTGGCGAAACGGTTTTCTTCACAAAGAACCGTTCACGAAATCGCGGTTGCTGATGAAGAGCAAGAACCAATCGTACAAGATAGTGAAGAAATTGCGGCCTTAACCTCATTTAAGCGACCTTTGTCTACAGCTGGTTTGAACTGCTGAAACTGCGACCAAAAGGGCCACAGTTATCATTTTTGTCCGTCACATGTACGAAATTTATTTTGTTTCGTATGTGGAGCAAAAGGTGTTAGTACGCCTGAATGCAAAAAGCACTCAGGAAACCAATTTCGGGGCGAAACAAAGAGGGGGGAATTTCGTCCTTCGAGCAGCAACCCTACTCAACAAAAACAATAATTAACCAAAATCAAATTACGACGGAAGGCGTTCCTACTAAAATCTTGGAACGAAATCAGAAGCCAGATAGTGACTTTCATCCAGTCCATCTTTTGAAATTGAAGTCACTTCACGAGCGAAAGCAAAATTATTATCGGGTTCGGTCTCGTATTATGGGACAAAATAATAGCGATGTTAATAATAACATAAAGAAATGCAGGCACAGGTATAGAAATCGAAAAAAGTTCCGGAAGCAGATTGTTGAAACCATTATCTCCTCAGATACAGACGGGCGTATGTATGTCAATGTTCATTTGAACAATGAGTCTATTTTTGGTCTCCCAGATAGCGGAGCATCGATTTCGGTATTGGGCAAAGGTTGTTGGGATTTGGTGAGGAAAATCGGAGTTCAAGTTAAACCATATAAAAACGTCGTTAGAACTGCCGACGGTAAGTCGCATGATATAGTAGGTCACTGCGAAATCCTAACGAAATATAATGCTTTAACGAAAGTTCTCGTTTTTTACCTGATTCCCAACCTAACTCAGAATCTTTATTTAGGGATGAATTTCTGGAGGGAGTTTAGTTTGCTACCACAAATAAGTGAAATTCAAACCGATGCCTGGGCAAGTGAAGATGAAGTTAATTTCAAAAGTGAAGCTGAGCTGATAATTCTTGATCCTGAAAAGAAAAATCGATTAGAACACACAAAATCGCTTTTCCCAAATTTTGTTACCTTGGGTCTAGGCAAAACCAACTTAGGTGTTCACACCATTGATACCGGAAACGCAGTTCCTATTAAATCGCGACACTATCCGTTGTCTCCAGTTCGTCAGGAGGAGGCGTATAAGGAGTTGGACCGAATGCTAGAGCTTGGGGTTATCGAGGTGAGCAATTCACCCTGGTGCTGCCCAGTAGTGTTGGTGAAAAAGCCTGGTAAAGTTCGTCTCTGTTTAGACTTTCGAAAAGTCAATGCTGTTACGGTAAAAGATGCTTATCCGCTTCCGCACATAGAAGGGTTGTTGAGTCGAATTAAAGATACACATTACATATCAGGGATTGACCTGAAAGATGCGTATTGGCAAATACCACTTGACGAATGCTCGCGAGAAAAGACAGCTTTTGCAGTACCTGGGCGACCACTTTACCAATTCAAAGTGATGCCTTTCGGGCTCAGCAATGCCGGTCAAAGTATGTGCCGATTGATTGATAAAGTGATCCCGTCAAGCTTACGCGAGAATGTATTTGTGTATCTTGACGACCTTTTAGTTTGTACGGCGGATTTCGAAAGCCACATTAAAATTCTTAATGAAGTAGCAGCCTGTCTACGGAGAGCGAACTTGACCATCAACCTCGATAAAAGCAAGTTCTGCATGCGGGAGATAAAGTACCTTGGGTATATAGTTGGACAAGGTGTCCTGAAAACCAACCCTGAAAAGATAGAAGCGATGGTGAACTTTCCGATCCCAAAGACCCAAAGGCAAGTTAGGAGATTTTTAGGTTTAACTGGATGGTACAGGCGATTCATCAGAAATTATTCTGATATGGCGGCCCCGCTCACCGAATGCCTGAAAAAGAAAAATAAGTTCGAATTTACGCCTGAAGCTTTCAATAAGTTGAGAACTGCACTTTCTTCAGCGCCCGTTTTGTCGCAACCTGATTTTAAGAAGATGTTTACCATACAGTGTGATGCTTCTTCAGAGGGAGTAGGTGGGGTAATCTTTCAATTGGATGAGGATTTGAACGAGTAACCGATCGCCTACATGTCGAAGAAACTCAATAAAGCTCAAAAAAACTATACAGTTACTGAGCTCGAATGTCTTGCAGCTGTCCTAAGCATACGAAAATTCCGTGCATACGTTGATAGATCACCTTTTAAAGTCATAACTGACCATTCGAGTCTAAAGTGGCTAATGTCCATGAAGGATTTAAGTGGGAGGTTAGCTAGGTGGAGTTTGGAACTTCAAAGATTCGACTTTGTAATCGAACATCGAAAGGGATCTCTCAACGTTGTGCCGGATACACTTTCGCGCAAGGACATGGATGAGATAGTGGCAAAGTCGTTCGATATAGATTTTGAGCTTGAGGAGGTTTCGACATGTATGTTAGGGGTGGAGGTTGACCTGGAATCGGTTGAGTTCGATTCGGAGCAATATTCCCAATTGCGAGAAAGCATCATTTCAAACCAATTAGCACTCCCGGATCTCGTTGTATCTGGTAAGTACATCTATAAAAGAGTCAGGTTTAGAAGAGGCGAAGTGAGTGAAGAGGATACACTTTGGCGTCTTTGGTTACCGGAAGCACTTACTCAGCAATGCATACGAGCTGCTCATGATACCAGATTGACTTGCCATAGCGGTTTCGCCAAAACTTACAACCGCATTCGGGAGAAATATTTTTGGCCCAAGATCAAGCACTTTCAAAGGCCACTGCACCACGTATTGTGCAATATCTGGAGAGTGAGGTGTTTCATGCTTTCGGGACCCCTGAATATATTCATTCCGATAACGGACGTCAGTTTGTATCTAAAGAGTTTAAACACTTTTTGGATACGTATGGTATAAAGCACGTTCGGACGGCGTTATACTCTCCGCAAGCTAACATTTCTGAAAGATTTAATCGTAGTTTACTGAGTAAGCTGAGGGTACTTATATCCGAGGAACAGAACGATTGGGATGATCATCTGTCCAGCATCGCATGCGCTTTGCGTTCGGATACGCATGAATCAATTGGCTGTCAGCCTTATTTTGCGCTTTTTGGACAGAATATGATTTCCCATGGTTCTGCTTATCGAAAATTGCGTGACCTTAAAGCTCTATCAGAACCCGAAATGTTAGTTGCGTCACGAGAAGCTAAAACCACCCTAGCAAGACAAAAGTTATCGGACAATGTATTCAGGGTATACGTTAAGAGTAAAAACACATATAACTCACGATCTAGAACGGTTACGTACCGAATTGGTCAAGAGGTGTTTCATCGCAATTTCGCTCAAAGCAGCTTCATCAAAGGTGTAAATGCTAAGTTGCTCCCAAAATTCTTAAAGTCTCGTATTCGTAGGGTCATCGGCAACTGCATGTACGAATTGGAGACACGGCAAGGCAAACCAATTGGCATTTTCCATGCCAAAGACATCCGACAGTAGATACCTGCAAAAATAAAACAAAAACCTCACAAAGTATCGAAACTTACGCTAGTCAACTCATTTTACTTATCTGAATTTGACATTTTATTTTTCTTTCTGCCCGGCTTTAAGTGGGTTCAGTACCCACGTTGGTAGTTTTAACGTAGAAGTTCATAAATGCTTTTGTTGGCCTAGTTTTTTTTTAACTCCTTAATTTTCAGGCTCACAATTTAGGCTGCACAGTTTTCTGTTTGCTTACATTTGCCCTCGAAAGGCTTCTTTAAAGCGCATTATGGCTAAAACACACTGTATTCTTTTTGTACAGAGTTTCCGAATTTGCTTACAATTACAACATTGATTATGCGAATGAAATAAAAACTAAACAATTGTATCCTGCACTTTCTAGACGTCTTCCAATGGCAGTTCCAACGCCAACCAAATCGCTAACGATTCATCCTTCATAGGTTCGGTGACGAATTCCCTGTGTTTGTAGGATGTACTACGCTGGAAATGGTTTTCACAAATTTTTGTTGGCCGACAGCGACAGCGACAGATCGGAATAACTACGGAACGTTTCACCGCGATATAATTTAGTAAAACAATTTTTTATTTTTTTTATCATGCCCGGTAGCTCTATTTGCTATTCGCACTTTTGTTTTGATTACAAGAACTCCATTTATTTATTTATTTAAAGGAGTTGTACTGGCTAACTCTGAGGCCTGAACCTAACACAAAACACCTTGTTGTATTTTCACTTTTATTTCGGTTTGCCCGATTGCAACCAATACGATATACGACCGACGAGACGTCCTATACGCGTAGGTTCGTTTGCTCGAAATATATTAACTTAATATATTTGAAGCAAAGCCCTGTAACGAATTTATACGAATTTATTAATGAATTTAAAACAATTACAAAAAAACAAGCCGCGCACGAATTGCAATTTGAAATTTTTTTTTGTAAACAAAAATAGGAATGACAGATTTAAACGTCATTTGTCAAATTCCTTTTTTTCTTTTGGTAAAGAAAAGTCCCTGTATTTTTGTAGGGATATATCTGTACTATTTACACGATGCTTAAGCAATATGTTGCGAAAGATTGTTGCGGTATAAGCCGCACCAATATAAATAAAGCCAAAGCGGGGAATTAAGAGAGGCGAACGGGATGTATGTGGGTGGTCCGACTGTTAAGTGAAAGTTCCCGTGATTACGGACACTCGATATTAGAGTTAGTTCCAGTTTGATACCCAGACAGTTCGGAATAGCCTCTGAAAAGTTACGAAGTTTAAAAGTTTAACAAAGAAACAAGAACAAAGATAAAACAAAGAACCGCCAAAGCGCTTATAAAAGTAAATTTTCTGTTTTATAATTTAGTGCAATTAATAAGTTAGCATTTCAAGATATAGTTGACAATTTGTGAAATTGATACAAGTGGAAACCCCGAAGGGAAATAAAATTCTCGTAAGAAATTTTCAAGTAAATTTCCTACTAAATTATACCAGGTAACTCGCTGACATTTTATAGTGTGGAAGATAAAAATTGAAAATACAATTTGTTCCCATAGGAAGTTCTAACTTGTAAAGGAAGTAATTATAGGAAAAATTACCTATTGAGGCGTGAGGTTCCTGCAGTGACTGCATTTCGGTTCCTTTGGGAACATAAAAATTCCAGCAGCGGAGTGGCGCTAAGATAAGGGGGTTCGCGTCTGAAACAAGCGAACGTGGAACCTATTCACTGTCGAATTCAGATTCGTATTTTAAATTTTTTTTACTAAAATTGCTCCTGCATAAATTTTAACGTACTTACGAAAGAAGAAGTAACTTCAAAAGAAATCTGTTGGTGCAGGCATATGCGCTAAGGAGATTACCTTATTTTTTGATTATCTAGCTTTAAAAGAAATTTTCAATCGAGAACTTAAAAACAATATTAAACGTTATATAAAAGTGTGTAGTGTGCGACAGGTACCACCGTGGGAGCAACCTTTTTGGCGTGATCACTTCAACGAGGAGGCTGCGTAAGTTCGGGTGAGTCATTTTAAAACATCTGTCTTTGTTATATCAAAATATTGTTTTTTTATTCGGAAAGATTGAATTTCTGGGGCAAGGGTTTTTTTTTATATTGAGGGGATTTTAATATTAATAATTGAACATATACAAAAGAGGAAGTGAGAAAATTCCAAGTAATTTTGGGAATCAAAAAGTGGCGGATAGAAACACTCACAGATTTTTTGCGAATATATAACTTCTTTCCTTGATTTAACGTAGAAACTTAATTATATCGAAAGTAAGTAAGTAAGCAATCATGAATCGATATCAAAATAAAATTGAATAAGGAAAATTAATGAAACATAATGGGGTTTAATTGAAGGGGTTATAGAAGGATGAGGATGATGGAATAGGGTGAGTTGAAAGATAAGCTAAGATGCCAGTTAAGGGATACCTTGGCGGATATGGTATCATGGAAGGGAGGGTATAGAAGAGATCTTCCGCAAGCAAACGTCACCTTTGCTAAGACTGGCATGATCATTTTTGGGACGGGTGTCCAGGGTCAAAGTACCTACCCCACCGACGAGCTAAAGTATAGGGAACTAGCATGCCAGCACAGACCCGACATGCCAACAAAAGCCCGTTTCAACCAATTACAAAATTAGCCCGTTTACCTATATCCTGAAACCTGTTCCAGGGGGGCCGGGATGTTTAGGAATCATTGATCTATATATGGATTACTTATATCAATCATGCCTTTTCAATCCATCCAATAATAATTAACATTCAACCATCATACATTCGTAAATTCATACAGTCCATTACATTCTTGTCAAACACACTGTAAAAATACTCATTTCATGTTATTTTTGTACATATAATTGAACTTGAACTTGCTACTTTAAATCAACTGTTAACGTTTCTGCCTAAGCATTAATAGTATATACACACATTACACACATGTACATAGATCAAATGTAAAGTTCCGCTTATTTTCCATTCTGCTTTGATCGATCGTTCGCTGTACCTTCAAGCAGAACATTTGTTAAGCATCGATCTCTTTACATTCGAACTATCGACAGCAGCAGATCGGAAGCAGAACCTGGTAACATATATTAAATAAATTTGTTAATCATATTGAAAAAAACCCATTGTGTTAAATTCATTTATTTCTTTTCATCCGAAACAGCGACGAATAGCTAGAGCAAACCAACCATTCAAACGATACTTCAAACAAGTTAACAACCAAAGCTAATCACACTGTTATTAAAATAGACATATTTTTAAGAATCTCACTTCGTTGGTATTGTTTTTTGTATTGCTTTTATTCTCTTTAAACTGGAGAATGTTCTTTCGGGAGTTGACGTTTATACCAAATATATATGTTGAGAAAGCTTTCTTCGGAGCAGCTATCGAGCGCTTCCAATGAATTGTTAGAGGAAGTATTATTTCTTCGGATCAAATATCTCTCCCAAGTTTTTATTCTTCTAACGAAGAAACCTAGAATGGAACCGATAACCCTTCTAGTATGTTTTCATGGTTTGTAAATTTTTCTCCAAGGTTCATTGTTTTCAATCCTTCTCTCGATTTCTATGTGAAAAGGATTGAAAACAGTATAACACAAAAATATTCTTCAGTACTTAGAACCGAAGGGTTCGAACGATTCTTTTGTTGGTTCACTTCTCTCTTATGTCTTACGTCAATGTCAAGGACTTCAGCTTTTTTTTGCATCTTCAAACACTTTCGAAAATGAGTCATCTTTTTCAGTAGATCCCTCAAATCCTTGGCGATATCCAAAGCTTGGACGAAGTCTGAATTTGCTCTCTGAAACTTACGACTTAATGGCGACGAGAGTTGGTAAACCATACTCCTTTAAGCTAATCATTAATAATTTTTTTTTTTGCAGCATATCTTTTCTTTTCGGTGTATTGAAATAATTGTAAACTGCTTTAATTGTGGTAAAGCAATCTCTAATGGCTGGTATTTTGCTGAGAAATTCAAAATATTAGGTGTTTTGCCGAAATAATAATTTCTTTCAAATGAAGTTGACTTTGTACTTTCCCCGTAAAATGTAGAATGTATATGTAGAATGTACAATCCTGTGAGTACTAAGGTACTAGTTTTTAGAGTGTGTTTCCTTAACTTATTTGATTCATGACTATTGGCTAGTTATGTAGAATCACTGGTCAACAAAAAAAAAAAAAAAATTTTTTGCGCATGGGTTTTACCTAATATTTTTTGAATCTATAAGCAAATCTATATAAAAAACTGCAATTACCGAACGAAAATATTTGCTTTTTAAGAAGTTAAGGGGGGGGGGGGGGGGTTAAGGTTTCAAAGTACAAAAAAATACATTTTTTGCGAATTTTTTTCATAAAAGTGGATTGAGTAGTTACATTTGCGCCTTTTGTAGATTTTTGAGCATACTTTCGACAATATATGGTAATTTTTTCATGCAAAAATATTGAAGCATAAGCCCGAAATAGAGCTTTCCCCAGAACCTCTCAATAAAAAACTATTTGCGGTGTTTTTTTGTTCAAAGAAAGGATACAAAGTGTTGGGGATATCATAGTCGATATCACTTACGAAATAAAGGATGAATTTTCTCTTTACTTTTTTTACTGAGAATTCACTTAAAAATCCAATAACAAAAAAAAAACTTAAAAAAAAAAAAATTTTAAAAAAGTCGTTTTTGTAATTTTTGGTTTTCTCAAAAACTACAGGTTATTTTGACATCCGGTTTTTTGTGTTTGATCAAAAATAAATAAGAGCATTGAAAATAAGCCAGAAAAATACTACTTAATTACGTAAAATTTAGAAAAAAAGTGGTTTAAAAAAAAAAATTATGTTTTTTTTTCAAAATTTTGACTTTGAAAATTAATATTTCAAAAACTATTTATTTGAACAACTTATTTTTAAATTTAAATTAATGTATAAGTTTTTGGCTTTTCAAAATGCTATAGCACGACTCTGTAGGTATTACCGTTATTTTTAAATAATTTTTTTCCCATTTTTAGTGATTTTTTTCTTAAATTGCCCCTCCCGCCTAAACGGGGGAAAATGGACCCCCCCCTCCCATACGATTTTTTGCTTGTCTAGGTCCAACCTACACACCCTATCTTTTTGTCACACCTTATGCGAATCACCCTGTATATATTATGAGCATTAATAGTCATGGTGGGTTGTTTGATGACACAGTTAGCTGTTAGTTTCATAAGTCCTACGCCTTGCAGTTTTGCAGTTAAAACGTCGGATCCGCATACTGCCGAGACTATTTCTTCGTGATGAAAGGCAAATACCCAGTGATTAGGATTATGAAGCTGGATCCACATCCTGTCAGCATCGGTAGATCTTAGTTTGCAATATGATGAGAGCTCCCTTTTATGATTCAACATGTAAACTTCACATTGGTTTTCCAAGGCATTTGCGTTGAAAACTGGGTGTCGCTGCTTACATAGATAATTTCTCTCGCTGATATGGATGCACCCCAGGTATTCAGTTTGTGATAGTGAAAAGTTTTGATCCCGGAATGGAGTTACGGCTGTCGGAATGGAGTCAATTGGCTGTCAGCCTTATTTTGCGCTTTTTGGACAGAATATGATTTCCCATGGTTCTGCTTATCGAAAATTGCGTGACCTTAAAGCTCTATCAGAACCCGAAATGTTAGTTGCGTCACGAGAAGCTAAAACCACCCTAGCAAGACAAAAGTTATCGGACAATGTATTCAGGGCATACGTTAAGAGTAAAAACACATATAACTCACGATCTAGAACGGTTACGTACCGAATTGGTCAAGAGGTGTTTCATCGCAATTTCGCTCAAAGCAGCTTCATCAAAGGTGTCAATGCTAAGTTGCTCCCAAAATTCTTAAAGTCTCGTATTCGTAGGGTCATCGGCAACTGCATGTACGAATTGGAGACACGGCAAGGCAAACCAATTGGCATTTTCCATGCCAAAGACATCCGACAGTAGATACCTGCAAAAATAAAACAAAAACCTCACAAAGTATCGAAACTTACGCTAGTCAACTCATTTTACTTATCTGAATTTGACATTTTATTTTTCTTTCTGCCCGGCTTTAAGTGGGTTCAGTACCCACGTTGGTAGTTTTAACGTAGAAGTTCATAAATGCTTTTGTTGGCCTAGTTTTTTTTTAACTCCTTAATTTTCAGGCTCACAATTTAGGCTGCACAGTTTTCTGTTTGCTTACATTTGCCCTCGAAAGGCTTCTTTAAAGCGCATTATGGCTAAAACACACTGTATTCTTTTTGTACAGAGTTTCCGAATTTGTTTACAATTACAACATTGATTATGCGAATGAAATAAAAACTAAACAATTGTATCCTGCACTTTCTAGACGTCTTCCAATGGCAGTTCCAACGCCAACCAAATCGCTAACGATTCATCCTTCATAGGTTCGGTGACGAATTCCCTGTGTTTGTAGGATGTACTACGCTGGAAATGGTTTTCACAAATTTTTGATGGCCGACAGCGACAGCGACAGATCGGAATAACTACGGAACGTTTCACCGCGATATAATTTAGTAAAACAATCTTTATTTTTTTTTATCATGCCCGGTAGCTCTATTTGCTATTCGCACTTTTGTTTTGATTACAAGAACTCCATTTATTTATTTATTTAAAGGAGTTGTACTGGCTAACTCTGAGGCCTGAACCTAACACAAAACACCTTGTTGTATTTTCACTTTTATTTCGGTTTGCCCGATTGCAACCAATACGATATACGACCGACGAGACGTCCTATACGCGTAGGTTCGTTTGCTCGAAATATATTAACTTAATATATTTGAAGCAAAGCCCTGTAACGAATTTATACGAATTTATTAATGAATTTAAAACAATTACAAAAAAACAAGCCGCGCACGAATTGCAATTTGAAATTTTTTTTTGTAAACAAAAATAGGAATGACAGATTTAAACGTCATTTGTCAAATTCCTTTTTTTCTTTTGGTAAAGAAAAGTCCCTGTATTTTTGTAGGGATATATCTGTACTATTTACACGATGCTTAAGCAATATGTTGCGAAAGATTGTTGCGGTATAAGCCGCACCAATATAAATAAAGCCAAAGCGGGGAATTAAGAGAGGCGAACGGGATGTATGTGGGTGGTCCGACTGTTAAGTGAAAGTTCCCGTGATTACGGACACTCGATATTAGAGTTAGTTCCAGTTTGATACCCAGACAGTTCGGAATAGCCTCTGAAAAGTTACGAAGTTTAAAAGTTTAACAAAGAAACAAGAACAAAGATAAAACAAAGAACCGCCAAAGCGCTTATAAAAGTAAATTTTCTGTTTTATAATTTAGTGCAATTAATAAGTTAGCATTTCAAGATATAGTTGACAATTTGTGAAATTGATACAAGTGGAAACCCCGAAGGGAAATAAAATTCTCGTAAGAAATTTTCAAGTAAATTTCCTACTAAATTATACCAGGTAACTCGCTGACATTTTATAGTGTGGAAGATAAAAATTGAAAATACAATTTGTTCCCATAGGAAGTTCTAACTTGTAAAGGAAGTAATTATAGGAAAAATTACCTATTGAGGCGTGAGGTTCCTGCAGTGACTGCATTTCGGTTCCTTTGGGAACATAAAAATTCCAGCAGCGGAGTGGCGCTAAGATAAGGGGGTTCGCGTCTGAAACAAGCGAACGTGGAACCTATTCACTGTCGAATTCAGATTCGTATTTTAAATTTTTTTTACTAAAATTGCTCCTGCATAAATTTTAACGTACTTACGAAAGAAGAAGTAACTTCAAAAGAAATCTGTTGGTGCAGGCATATGCGCTAACGAGATTACCTTATTTTTTGATTATCTAGCTTTAAAAGAAATTTTCAATCGAGAACTTAAAAACAATATTAAACGTTATATAAAAGTGTGTAGTGTGCGACAGGTACCACCGTGGGAGCAACCTTTTTGGCGTGATCACTTCAACGAGGAGGCTGCGTAAGTTCGGGTGAGTCATTTTAAAACATCTGTCTTTGTTATATCAAAATATTGTTTTTTTATTCGGAAAGATTGAATTTCTGGGGCAAGGGTTTTTTTTTATACTGAGGGGATTTTAATATTAATAATTGAACATATACAAAAGAGGAAGTGAGAAAATTCCAAGTAATTTTGGGAATCAAAAAGTGGCGGATAGAAACACTCACAGATTTTTTGCGAATATATAACTTCTTTCCTTGATTTAACGTAGAAACTTAATTATATCGAAAGTAAAAGAATTGTTTTAGTGAATAGATACATATTCACCCTTGAATTATTTAAACAATCACAAATACATACCTATACATATTTTTTTTTGAATTGAAGCATTATAACTGTAATTAATAAAGGCTTTGTATGATTATGAACAAGAGTAAAATTCATCTTCAGTAAGCAATCATGAATCGATATCAAAATAAAATTGAATAAGGAAAATTAATGAAACATAATGGGGTTTAATTGAAGGGGTTATAGAAGGATGAGGATGATGGAATAGGGTGAGTTGAAAGATAAGCTAAGATGCCAGTTAAGGGATACCTTGGCGGATATGGTATCATGGAAGGGAGGGTATAGAAGAGATCTTCCGCAAGCAAACGTCACCTTTGCTAAGACTGGCATGATCATTTTTGGGACGGGTGTCCAGGGTCAAAGTACCTACCCCACCGACGAGCTAAAGTATAGGGAACTAGCATGCCAGCACAGACCCGACATGCCAACAAAAGCCCGTTTCAACCAATTACAAAATTAGCCCGTTTACCTATATCCTGAAACCTGTTCCAGGGGGGCCGGGATGTTTAGGAATCATTGATCTATATATGGATTACTTATATCAATCATGCCTTTTCAATCCATCCAATAATAATTAACATTCAACCATCATACATTCGTAAATTCATACAGTCCATTACATTCTTGTCAAACACACTGTAAAAATACTCATTTCATGTTATTTTTGTACATATAATTGAACTTGAACTTGCTACTTTAAATCAACTGTTAACGTTTCTGCCTAAGCATTAATAGTATATACACACATTACACACATGTACATAGATCAAATGTAAAGTTCCGCTTATTTTCCATTCTGCTTTGATCGATCGTTCGCTGTACCTTCAAGCAGAACATTTGTTAAGCATCGATCTCTTTACATTCGAACTATCGACAGCAGCAGATCGGAAGCAGAACCTGGTAACATATATTAAATAAATTTGTTAATCATATTGAAAAAAACCCATTGTGTTAAATTCATTTATTTCTTTTCATCCGAAACAGCGACGAATAGCTAGAGCAAACCAACCATTCAAACGATCCTTCAAACAAGTTAACAACCAAAGCTAATCACACTGTTATTAAAATAGACATATTTTTAAGAATCTCACTTCGTTGGTATTGTTTTTTGTATTGCTTTTATTCTCTTTAAACTGGAGAATGTTCTTTCGGGAGTTGACGTTTATACCAAATATATATGTTGAGAAAGCTTTCTTCGGAGCAGCTATCGAGCGCTTCCAATGAATTGTTAGAGGAAGTATTATTTCTTCGGATCAAATATCTCTCCCAAGTTTTTATTCTTCTAACGAAGAAACCTAGAATGGAACCGATAACCCTTCTAGTATGTTTTCATGGTTTGTAAATTTTTCTCCAAGGTTCATTGTTTTCAATCCTTCTCTCGATTTCTATGTGAAAAGGATTGAAAACAGTATAACACAAAAATATTCTTCAGTACTTAGAACCGAAGGGTTCGAACGATTCTTTTGTTGGTTCACTTCTCTCTTATGTCTTACGTCAATGTCAAGGACTTCAGCTTTTTTTTGCATCTTCAAACACTTTCGAAAATGAGTCATCTTTTTCAGTAGATCCCTCAAATCCTTGGCGATATCCAAAGCTTGGACGAAGTCTGAATTTGCTCTCTGAAACTTACGACTTAATGGCGACGAGAGTTGGTAAACCATACTCCTTTAAGCTAATCATTAATAATTTTTTTTTTTTGCAGCATATCTTTTCTTTTCGGTGTATTGAAATAATTGTAAACTGCTTTAATTGTGGTAAAGCAATCTCTAATGGCTGGTATTTTGCTGAGAAATTCAAAATATTAGGTGTTTTGCCGAAATAATAATTTCTTTCAAATGAAGTTGACTTTGTACTTTCCCCGTAAAATGTAGAATGTATATGTAGAATGTACAATCCTGTGAGTACTAAGGTACTAGTTTTTAGAGTGTGTTTCCTTAACTTATTTGATTCATGACTATTGGCTAGTTATGTAGAATCACTGGTCAACAAAAAAAAAAAAAAAATTTTTTGCGCATGGGTTTTACCTAATATTTTTTGAATCTATAAGCAAATCTATATAAAAAACTGCAATTACCGAACGAAAATATTTGCTTTTTAAGAAGTTAAGGGGGGGGGGGGGGGGGTTAAGGTTTCAAAGTACAAAAAAATACATTTTTTGCGAATTTTTTTCATAAAAGTGGATTGAGTAGTTACATTCGCGCCTTTTGTAGATTTTTGAGCATACTTTCGACAATATATGGTAATTTTTTCATGCAAAAATATTGAAGCATAAGCCCGAAATAGAGCTTTCCCCAGAACCTCTCAATAAAAAACTATTTGCGGTGTTTTTTTGTTCAAAGAAAGGATACAAAGTGTTGGGGATATCATAGTCGATATCACTTACGAAATAAAGGATGAATTTTCTCTTTACTTTTTTTACTGAGAATTCACTTAAAAATCCAATAACAAAAAAAAAACTTAAAAAAAAAAAATTTTAAAAAAGTCGTTTTTGTAATTTTTGGTTTTCTCAAAAACTACAGGTTATTTTGACATCCGGTTTTTTGTGTTTGATCAAAAATAAATAAGAGCATTGAAAATAAGCCAGAAAAATACTACTTAATTACGTAAAATTTAGAAAAAAAGTGGTTTAAAAAAAAAAATTATGTTTTTTTTTTTTCAAAATTTTGACTTTGAAAATTAATATTTCAAAAACTATTTATTTGAACAACTTATTTTTAAATTTAAATTAATGTATAAGTTTTTGGCTTTTCAAAATGCTATAGCACGACTCTGTAGGTATTACCGTTATTTTTAAATAATTTTTTTCCCATTTTTAGTGATTTTTTTCTTAAATTGCCCCTCCCGCCTAAACGGGGGAAAATGGACCCCCCCCTCCCATACGATTTTTTGCTTGTCTAGGTCCAACCTACACACCCTATCTTTTTGTCACACCTTATGCGAATCACCCTGTATATATTATGAGCATTAATAGTCATGGTGGGTTGTTTGATGACACAGTTAGCTGTTAGTTTCATAAGTCCTACGCCTTGCAGTTTTGCAGTTAAAACGTCGGATCCGCATACTGCCGAGACTATTTCTTCGTGATGAAAGGCAAATACCCAGTGATTAGGATTATGAAGCTGGATCCACATCCTGTCAGCATCGGTAGATCTTAGTTTGCAATATGATGAGAGCTCCCTTTTATGATTCAACATGTAAACTTCACATTGGTTTTCCAAGGCATTTGCGTTGAAAACTGGGTGTCGCTGCTTACATAGATAATTTCTCTCGCTGATATGGATGCACCCCAGGTATTCAGTTTGTGATAGTGAAAAGTGTTGATCCCGGAATGGAGTTACGGCTAAGAATGCTGTTGATGGTTGTATGAAGATGAAGGATTTGTTATGCTGAACTGGTAATGGTATAAGTTTGTACAGCTGGAACACCTTTCCTCTAAGAAGTTCATACAGTTTGGGAAGATTGTGCTCGTCGTATCCAGGTAAAGTTAGCGAACTTGGTATCGTCAACCTAATTCTCTACAGTTGATTCAACAATTGAGTGGGAGACAGCAGTAAAGCGTTTATTCTTCCTTGATGAGTATCGGACACAGATTCCAGAATTGCTATTTGAGTTCGTTGAAAGCTGTCCATTATTTGAGTAACAAAAATTGTAATGTAGTTCAGAATTTCGGTTCTTTGCATGGTTTTATTCAAATTCTCTATTGAATCGTCAATGTTTGTCAAATGTAGTTTGATGGTCGTGAATTGTTCGTTTATAGAAGTCAATGATTTGTTGAGGATATTTGTGGTAGATTCAATAATGGAGGTTTGATTTTTGTTCAGTTCAAGAAGATGCTTCTCGTTTATTCGGGCCATTTGAATGTTGTTTTCTATGTACTGCGCGTATTCTTGGTCGAGAACTCCGAATAACTTATTTGCGACCGTGCCAACAAAGTCGAATGGTGATCTTCTTTTTCTTATTGCCATTCCGTTCCTGTACTTAAGTATTTTATTTAAGTTTTCTGATTCCTGAAGGCGCAATTCCAGATGGTCAATGATGGGTTTGCAAAGATTGTTTGGATTTAAGATCAATTGTGCCTCACATCTAGCTCTTAGTTGATTGATGCTCTTTTGGATTCCTTGGAACTCTTGCCAATAACTGGTCATATTGAAATAGATGAAGAGATTCCATTCGTCTGTTATAAGCTTCGCTTGCCCAATGTCTTCGAAGTATAATCCAGGGTTGGTCTCGAAATTTTGAATATCGATTGTGTTTGTTTTAGTGTTCTGCCCGAATGCCGTGCCTATTAGCAATAGGCAAACCAATAGTGTGTTCATTGGACTCAGTTTGATTTTCTTCTTTGGTACTGGATCGTCGTTAGAATTCCGGAATGATTGCGGCAAGTTTGATGAACCATCTGAGGGATCATCTTGAGTTGGAACTGGAAGTGGAGCCAATCGATGTATGGCACGACGGAATATCCCATTTGATGTCCGAACATCGGCTACCCGAACCAGTCCATCGTCGCCAATCACAACGTTAGTGATCCGTCCAAGCGGCCATCGTAAACTTGGTACGTTGTCCTCTTTGATTATCACCATCATTCCAGGTTGTACATTCTGGCATCTCTCCATCCATTTATACCTGTGTTGTAGCTGATTCAGGTAATCACGCGACCATCGTCGCCAGAATTCATTTTTTAGATGACTTACAAGCTTCCAGCGAGTAAGTGTCCCGGAATCATTCGCTGCGGCTGTAGAATCAGCATTGTTGACAAGAGGCTCTCCGATGAGGAAATGGCCTGGCGTAAGAGCAGTAAGGTCATTTGGTGATTCAGACATTGGAGTTATTGGCCTTGAGTTTAAAATGGCTTCCACTTGAGTGACAGCTGTTTCAAGCTCCTCGTACGTCAATGATGCTTCTGCCAGTGTGTGTTGCAGCAAATGCTTTGATGATTTGACCGCAGCTTCCCAAAGTCCACCAAAGTGCGGCGAGCGTGGTGGAATGAATTGAAAGTCGCACCCTTTTGTAACGCATGCGGATGTTATTTTCTCTCTTTCTGTTTTCGATTCCATAAAAGCCATTAAATTTGACAACTGGTTTTTGGCGCCAACAAAGTTTGTTGCATTGTCGCAGTATATGTTCCTGCAATGACCTCTTCTGGCCATAAATCGGTTGAGAGATCCTATGAAACCTTGTGCCGTTAGATCGGTGACTAGTTCCAAATGACAAGCCTTGGTGGAGAAGCAGCAGAAGATGGCAATATACGATTTTTGAGGGTGTTTGCCTCTAATCTTGTAGTGGGTAGATATTGGACCACAAAAGTCAACGCCTGTGTTGATGAATGGTCTTGCTGGTTGAATTCTATCTGCAGGCAAATTTCCCATTTGCTGAACCAAAAGCCTTGGTGCGGCTCGAGCACATTTGACACAATTGTGTAGTACTGAACGAGCAATCGTCTTCCCCCTTACGGCCCAAATGAATTGCCTAGCAAGTGAAAGCATAGTTTGTGGCCCAACATGTTTGTTGTCCTCGTGAATTTCGACAAATATCATTTTGGTGAATGGATGACTGTATGGTATCAGTTTCGGATGCTTAGCGTCGTATGGCAACGCTGATGCCTCTAAACGCCCGCCCACGCGAATCAGCCCTTCTTCATCCAAAAACGGTGTCAGACTCTTATAGGGGTTTTTATTTGGTACTTCACCCCCATTCTTCAGGTGTTTGATTTCATCGGTGAAATGCTCTTGTTGCATGTATTTGAAGATTAGTTTTTGCGCTCGACTTAGTTCCACGACTGATAGTGGACCAATTGTAAGTTTGATGTTTGCCAGCTTTAGTTCAATTTCTTCAGCGGGTAATTTTTCTTGATTTTTCTTGATTTTTTTAAGAATCACTTTTTGTTTCAGGTTATGGACGTATCTCAATATAAAGGCGATTACGCGTTTTGTAACTTTGAAAGAATTCTTATGCGTGAGTGTAGCTAAGATTCCTTCTTGGTGCGGGGGTGAGTCACGAACAGCGGTTACAACAGATAGCTTTTCTTGAATTGGTTTATATTTAGGTGGCCAAATTGAAGTGGACCCATGTAAAAACTTTGGCCCGTAAAACCAAATGTTGCATTCTTTGAGTCGCTCAGGAGCTATCCCACGCGAGAGCACATCCGCTGGATTTTCCTTTGATGGGACATGATACCATTGCTGAAGTATTGTATTCTGTTGAATACGCGATACTCGATTGGCAACAAAAATTGGAAGTGAAGCGGATGATGTCGAATTTATCCAAGCAAGCACAATTTCTGAGTCCGTCCATAAGAATGTTGCTTCATTTTGAATTTTTAGGTCCTTTTGCAAACGAAGCAGGAGTTCCGTGGCAAGGCAGGCGGCACATAGTTCTAATCGGGGAATGGTCGCTTGTTGTGCCAGTTTTGTTTGTTTTGATGGTGCTACTCTTGATTTTGAACACAATAGTCGCACCGTGATAGTATTGTCGCTGCTGACGGAGCGGACGTACGCTGCAGCTCCATAAGCCTTTTCCGAAGCATCCGCAAATATATGGTATTGTACATTTTTCGGATTACTATGCTGGGTGATATCGACCCTATACCAGCATCTTCATCTCTACCTTTCATTAGAAGTGGTACTACTATATCATCTAAATACAAATCATATGAACTCTCCATTGGTTGAATGCCTTTTTTATTTTTCACAACACTTGAATATAAACGAAGCTTGACAGCTGATTTGACATAAAATACTCCTTAAAGAAGGCAATATATTTTTTTTAACTCAACTGAAAATAGTGTCCTTATGTAATACTGAGAATTAGTTCGGTTGTCTTAAAGTTCGGTTGCCTTAAACACACCTCAACTGAGTTTGGTTGTTATCACTAAAAAGGTGTAAATGAGTGTATCAAACTCGCAAAACCTTTTTATTTGACAAAAGATGGAAAAAGGAAGAACGACGGGTGCAAAAATGTACTGAAATAAAATAATATAACAATAGTTTACTAAAGCGCATGAAGGTTTATTGAAAAGCTTTCGAAAAGTTTCGATCAGCTGCACAAAGCTTTCAATAAATCAGTTGTGAACTTAGAATCATTTTCTTCTCCCTGTAGCTCTGTTGAAATATCTACATCTAAAGACGACTTAGAGAATTCAGTTCCCCAGAAAGCTCTCGATTTAAATGACCTTAATGCTCAGTCTACTTCGTCAGCAACTAAAAGCTCTGCCTTGATTCCAAGTACAGGGTCTAAAAAAAATCGCGTAGGCATAGTGACTAGCAAAAACTTGAGGCCTCTTTCAAAGCGCAGAACTTTGAGAAGCAGCTCGGTCAAAATCAATATTCCTTCTGTCCCGATGGAACCAGTAGTTGAAGTTGTAAAATTTGAAAATAGATCATTGCCATCTAATTCTAGCTCTGATCATGAATCTGGTGTATATTTTACACCAATGGAGGCAGTTCCAAAACCTAAGTTAATTTTTGTGTCTCGGCTTAGGCCAGATCTTAGTTGAAACGATGTTTTGCGCTATCTAGTATCAAAGAAGTTAGTTCCTAACGAAAATTTTGTTATATGTACTAAGATAAGCAAAACTGATAGCTTTGTGTTTTTCGACTCTATTTGTGACAGTAACTCTTAGCCTGGTGGTGCTCTTGTTAAAGAATTTTCCATAAACAGGAGAGTTAAAAATAAATTGGTTATTTATACTGCTCCAAAAATCTGATAAGATATTCCCTCTTTTATCAAAACGTAAGAGGTCTTCACAGTTAAACTGCTGCTTTGTATGTTAATTCCCACGTTTTTAAACATGACGTATTGCTTTGACTGAAACTTGGCTAAACTGAAGTCACTTGAACACCGAAATCTTGAGCATTGAATTCTCGGTCTGCCGTAAAAATCGGCACGTAGACAGACCAGATGATGTCGGGGGTGGTGTTTTGATTTCGGTCAGGAACACATAGATGTCGTCTCGTATACTCATTCCGTTTGTACTGTCTATTGATGTTGGTTGTGTGAAAGTTATTACACTGTTAAAAAATTTTTATTGTAAATGTATTTATTGTTCCAAAAAGTTCAGCCTCAGCTTATTCTGAACTGGCCCTGATGTTGGATCATATTTTTGAATTGTCTTACTTAGAAAGCAAAATTTTTTTAGTTGGTGACTTTAATCTACCATACGTTCAGTAGTTACCCTCTGACGATGGAGCTTTCCAAAAACCTTCTCCAACTTCACCGCAGAGTGAGCTTTCTTGTTTAGATAATATTATTTCTACTGACTTACAGCAAGTTAGCTGTATTAGAAACTATCAAAATCGTGTGTTATATTCAGTTTTCTCATACGAAGCTTATAGCACGGTAGTTCTTCAATCAAATTCGGGCATTACTAGAATTGATAATTTCCATCCCCATTAGATATTTTTATAGAATTAAGCAACGTCTCTCGAGATATTAATAATTTAAAAGACTGTGTATATACTTTTGACTTTCGAAAGGCGAATTTCGATTTGCTATCGAATGAATTATGCATTGCTAGTATTGAAAATATATCAACTATTGGCATTGCAAATATTGACGAAGCAGTCGCTTGCTTCTGCTCAATTTTAGAAAATAGCATGAAAAAAACAATTCCCCAAAAGTTGCTTAGAAATAGTAGTTTCACTCAACCGTGGTTTACCAAGGAATCAAAGGCTCTAAGGAACAAAAGAAACAAAGCTTGGAAGATCTATTTAACTACTCTCTCTCCAACTGACCACCAACTATTCATAAGTCTTTTTGAAGACTTCAGAACGCTTTCTCAAAATCAATACTCTAACTATGTCAATCAAATGGGGTGCTCTCTGAAAAATGACCCAAAAAGTTTTTGGTCCTTTGTAAACTCTAAAAAAAAATCAGACGGGTATCCCCTCAACTTTGTTTTTAATAGCACTTCTTTAAAAAATACTCCTGAGATTTGCAATGCCTTTGCAAACCATTTTTGTGGATCTTTTTGTAGTACGAATTTAGAAATTGATGAACATTTTTTTCAGTATTTAACTCACTCCGCGCAAGTGAATTTTAATAGTATCCCTATTCACAGAGACAGAATTACTTACTTTCTTTCTTCTCTTAAAGATGACTTTTCTTCTGGTCCGGACTCGATTCCGCCAATTGTTTTAAAAAAGTGTTCTTCACGTTTATCATCTCCACTTGAATATCTATTCAAGCTTTCATTTAAATCTGGAATATTTCCCACTCTTTGGAAAAAATCTTTTATAACACCTGTTTTCAAGAAGGGTGAAAAAATTGATATAAAAAACTATAGGCCAATTTCAAAGCTCTCATGCATACCCAAGCTATTTGAACAAGTAGTCTGCGAAAGCCTATCCTTCTTTGCAAGGAATGTTATCTGCCATCAGCAGCATGGATTTATGCAAAGAAGATCAACGGCTACCAACCTTCTATCTTTTTATCATAAATGTTCCAACGCCCTTGAATGTGGGAACGAGCTTGACTGCATTTACACTGATTTCTCTAAGGCGTTTGACCAACTGTCTCATAATATTATACTATATAAACTAAAAGCATTTGGATTTCCCCCATTATTTATTGCTTGGATTAGCTCCTACCTAAAAAATAGGTCTTATGAAGTCAAATTTCGAAATGTTTTATCAAAACCTTTCATTGCTTTGTCTGGTGTGCCACAAGGAAGCCATCTTGGTCCCTTACTTTTCATTGTTGCAATTAATGATGTAATTTCTTGCATTTCCTATAGTGACATTTTAATCTTTGCTGATGATATGAAGATTTTTAAAACCATCAAAAATGCTTCAGATCGAGACTTCTTACAAAAAGATATCGACAGTTTTGTTCTATGGTGTTCTAAAAACGGACTTAGTTTGAACGCTTCTAAGTGCCAAAGTATGACCTTCTCCCGCAAAAGATCGCCAAGTATTGGAGAATATTCAATATCGCAACAATCCCTATCTCAAGTTTTTAGTTTCTGTGACCTCGGTGTTCTATTTAGTACCAACCTCGAGTTTAATGAACACATCAACCTCATTATTAACAAATCGAATTCAATGCTTGGCTTTATTAAGCGATGGGCAAAGGAATTCAATGACCCTTACGTCACCCTCTCTTTATATAAGTGTTATGTTCGTCCGCATTTAGAATATGCGTCTCAGGTGTGGTCACCATTTTATGATATTCATAAATCTCGAATCGAAGCAGTACAGCACAGATTCATACGCTTCGCTCTCAAAGGTCTTCCTTGGGAAGATCCTTTCAATCTACCTCCTTACGAAAATCGTATTCGCCTATTAAACCTTCAAACCCTCTCACAGAGACGAATTAATAATGATTTAGTTTTTTTTCATCAATTAATAACCGGTTCAACTGATGCCCCCGACTTGCTTTCCCACATTAGTTTCAACTATCGTGGAGGATCTCACCAACTACGTAATTTAGAGTTTTTACATTGCTCCCACCACAGAATTAACTATGGCATGCATGAGCCATTAGCTCGCATGAGTAGGTTATCTAACTCCTATCCTTTTGTTTCGATTTCAACCTAAGTAAAAATACTTTAAAATTAAAACTAAGAACCAGTGTGCCACCTGCATGACTAATATTTGATGTTTTGTTATTGTAATTTAATTTCTGTTCTTATTTATGTATAGTTTTAATAATGTTTGTTCTATTTATACTTTTTATGTCTTTTATTTTTTTTCCTCGTATACGTTCTCTTTGTGCTTAAGTTGGCGTTATTTAAAAAAAAGGTGTCTTATTTGCAAAATAAGTAGCCTAAAAAATTAGAAATGCTGCCGAAATCACTAATTCACGCGGACGAAGTCGCGGGCACAGCTAGTTATGAATAAAAGCATAGATTATGGGTAGAAAAAAATTAATTCTTTCTTTCTCGAAAACTATTCATTAAGTGAACTCAATCTTAAATTTGTATTGAAGAACAAAGCATTAACTTTCAAAAATGTTATAGTAGGTGGAAGTAAGTGGCTGAGTTAAGGCTTGATAAATTTAAAAAAAAATTAAGTTCATTTTTTATAAAATTTTCTGTCCTCTGCCTGCACGGAGGGTTATAGACCCCCTCCCATACAATTATTTTTTTGTCTTGACCCAACCTATTCGTCCTAAGTCTTTGGAAAACCGTATGTAAAACACCCTACAAAAATAAACGAAAAAAGATAATAACTAATCATAAAAATAATTAAAAAAATTGAGAGCGGTGATATAATTTTTTTAACTTTTTTCTATACGCTGTTTGAAACACATTTCCGAAAATTTCATGAAAATCCATGGACTGGCCCTGAATTGCACGGTTTTGCAATTTTTATGTCTAACGGCACTCCACTATTAAGAAAACTACAAATCAAATGGTATACTTTAATATAAACTCAATTTTCGCTTCTTTGAATTCTAAAAATAAGTTATCATCTTTAATACTTTTTTTTTTAACTTTGGTAATTACAGAAAATTCTGGCTGGAATCCTCGTTTGTCGGTGTAAGGCCTCTGGAATCACCACAAACTCCAATAATTGACAACTCAACATTCAGCAACACTTCCACTACTGCTCTCAACCATTGCTACCATAATAAAACAACGTCTGCTACATCTTCAAACAACTCTAGTATAGGTATTAATAATGTAACTATACTCGATGGGTTGCGAATAAATGGAGATGGTGAGTCAGCGATACTTCTGTAATAAAATAACAAGTTTAACTTGATAAGAAATCAAATTTTTATTAATTTATGAAATTTGTTTGCATAATAATTAATGAAAACACACATTTATGTAATAGATTTTTATATTTTCTGCACTATATTGCTATCACGTAGATAAATCAATATTTTTTATTGTGTATTGCTTAGAATGCTTCTTTTTTATTAATTTATTCTTTAAAGCATTTTACTGAAATAAAAAACAATTGTTTACTTTGTCTTATTTTATTTTTAACAATAATATCCTTTCAAAATCCAGTTCCATGTGCTTTTTATTGCTGATGCCTTTGTTGTTTATAATTTTTTATATAAATGAATTTATTTATGTTTCCAAAGGTTTGAAACTGTAGTATTTAGGAAAAATAATTCAATACAAGTGGTGTGCCGTTGGCAAAACCTAGGAATCCAGGGTCAGTCCATGGATTTTCATGAAATTTCCGGAAATATGTTTTAAATAGCGTATAAAAAAAGTTTGAAAAAAAATTCACCACTCTCAATTTTTTAATTATTTTTATAATTAACTATTGACTTTCAGAATTTTCTTTTATTTAGATAGATTTTTTTTTTTTTTTTAGATAATGATTTATTTAACACAATTTTTTTTTTTAATCATATTTCGTAACAATTTCATTTATATAGCATGGCCTACGCCGTCTGCCAGAGTAACAATACCATGTTTAAATAAGTAACTTATAGTTTAAGTTGAGAAATAATTTTGATAACTATTTTCTTCTATGTTATTTGATTTTGTTTTAATTTAAAAAAGTTCTTGAATAATATTCTGTCTATATCTTAACCCCCATTTTATGTACGCACTAAGCTTTTTCCAGTTTTCACCATTTAGAATACTCTCCATTTCAATATGGCTCAAACTATTTTTGTTAAAAACGAATCTACGGATTTCAGCTAGTATAGGACACGTTCCTAGGAAATGGAAAACATCTTCTCTCTCTCTTCTATTGCACAGACCACAAATGTCAAAACTCTCAGTTCTGTACGGGATAAAATTCAACGGAATAATTTCGGCTCTTGTTTTTATAATGCAGGATATTTCCTCTGCTGAGTTTGCCGAATTAAAGTAGTTCAGGTGCATTAGGTTGTGATTGAGCTTAGCATATATAGTACGTTGCAAAGACGACCTGGCCTTTGTCTCAAAGTCACGCCTTTTCCTCATGTCAACTTCCTTAACAAGTTCGTATACATCAGATTTCAAAGCATTTATATTATTTGTTTGTATATTTATGTTATAAGTACAGTACTCAGCCAACCGCTTCCATTGAGCATACCACGCAATTTTATTTCTTATTATCAGCGTACTGATCCTTTTTGGCAATCGTCTATCATCCATCCTCAGAGTTTTTAAAACGTAGTCGATTTGCATTTTAAGGGTTGTTATGTAGAGAGGGGATAATCCAGTTTCTAAGTACAGAATGTGGTTTGGGGTAGACTGGGGCAACTTAAAAATTCTCTTCAGGAAATATCTTAACAGTTGTTCTACTTCCTCATATTCGTTTTGGCCCCAGATTTGAGCACCGTAACACATAATGGACTTTGATGTTGCGTCAAATACCCGATATTTAGATTGTGAATCTACCTCTTTATTGGCCATGATACACCTCCAGGTTGCATTAATCGCAGCTTTAGATTTTCCGAGCTTGACTGACATATGTTTTTTAAAATTTAGATTCCTCGTGATAAGCATGCCTAAGTAGGTGTATTCGTTTACAACTTCAATATCCTGGTTGTTAAATTTCCATGTTTCGTTTCGACAATTTCGTCCTCCTGCGTTGCGAAAAATCATAATTTTAGATTTGTCGAGGTTAACTAGAAGTCTCCACTTGTTGCAATAATCTGCTAGCCTGTTTATCATTAGTTGTAATCCGTGTGGAGATTCAGATAAGGCAACAATGTCATCGGCAAACATTAAATGACTTATGATCAGTGTTTCAGACAACTTTACTCCACCGTTCCAAATCTCATTTATATCATCTATAAATAATGAAAATAAAAGTGGACTTAGGTTGCAGCCTTGTCTGAGCCCAATTTCGACTTCAAACTCCTCTGATCTTTCGATTCCATTGACTATAACTGAAGTTGTATGGGCATACAAACTCTCAATAATTCGTCCAAACTTAAATGACATTCCTTTATTGTATAACTTCAGCATAAGGGCTTTTCTATCAATCGTATCGAAGGCTGCTTTGAAATCGATGAAAAATGCATAAAGTTTTTTTTTCTTTTTTATAGTTATTTCCGCGGCACTGGTAAGAACATAAATTTGGTCAGCTGTTGAATAGCCACTTCGAAAACCTGCCTGGTTTTCACTTAAAAGATTGTTTTGCTGAATCCATATGTATAATCTTTTGCTCAGAATTCTTGTAAGTATCTTCATTGATGCATTCAGTACTGAGATACCTCTGTAATTTGATGGGTTGGTGCTTTCTCCTTTTTTATGGATTGGGTTTAGTAGGGCCTTATTAAAATATTGAGGAACCGTTCCTGATTCAAACAATAGATTTAAAGCATCTGTAAGTCTATGTATAAATTGTGCAGTGTTGAATTTGAAAAACTCCATGGGAATACCATCGGACCCTGGCGCCTTATTATTTTTTGAGTCATTGACTGCCGCTTGTACTTCTGCAATCGTGAATGGGATATCCAATACACTGTCTTGCCTATACGGGATGGCAAACTGGAAGGTATTGATGTAGTTATCCATTGTTATTTCCCTGAAATAGTCTACAAGTGATCGAAGTTCTATTGGAATTGGGCTGTTTCTTTTATTATTTTCTTTTATTTATGAAGGGTGTTTTAGATACGGGCCTATCAATATACCTTTTGATAAGATTTCCCAATTTTGAGGGTTTTTAAATTATTTATTTCAAAGCTTAACAACGAAAATTTTTTTCTATCGCAAGAAAAATTTAAAAAAATGTTTTTTTGTCTCTCTCTCTCTATATATATATATATATATATAGATACGGGCCTATCAATATACCTTTTGATAAGATTTCCCAATTTTGAGGGTTTGTAAATTATTTTTTTCAAAGCTTAGCAACGAAAATTTTTTTCTATCGCAAGAAAAATTTAAAAAAATGTTTTTTTGTTTTTTTTTTAACCCTTTAAACTCAAAAATTCTTGTAAAACTTCTCTAACCTCTTAATTCTGTGTGATTCCCTTATGCTAGTTAAAAAAATTCAAAATGGTTATTTTGCAATCCAAGTTATGTGCTTACAGATTGTGACCGCTCACGGCGACGAAAGTACGAGGGTGGGCTTGAAATAACTTTTTTTAAATTGATTTTTTATACATTCAAATGGTCACGGACTTATTGACCCACCCTCAAATAGTTGTTTTACCAAAGTCAAATGCTGACTCGCAATCTTTTTTAAACCACTTAGAAATTATTTAATATAAGATTTCGTCAGAATCTTGTAAGCCATTAACGAGAAAGTCGCTTTGTAGAAAAACCGTACCATAGGGAGTAACGTTCTTAGACTATTTCCCACATAATTTTTTACATCATAAGAAAGCCCTTTAAGAAATAATCAATCCTTCACAAAATTTTATCGAAATCGTTGAAGCCGTTTTTGAGAAAAATAAGTATTTTAATATTGGTTGTATGGCAAGTACCGTTATTTTAAGACCTAGGGACTGTAGCCTCCCCCACAGAAAGTAACAGCAAAATTTTTGGAAAATCGGTTAAGCGGTGCAGGCTGTAGGTCCATATACCGACAGACAGACATACAGATATCAGGACATACAATCAGACAGACAGAATTGCAAGACAAGACCCACTTTGTTCGTATTCTCTACCATCGGTATGTCATATTCAATTGTTGTCTTAATTTTGTTTTGCACGGTTGCGAAACCTAACCTTATAGTACCTGCAATTGCAAGTAAGAAATGGACGCGACTGGGTCGCACGAACTTGCGATTGTATGCTAATAGTCTAAGAGCTGGAAGCAAATTTTTGGAGTGGAGTGATAACCAAAAATATTGCACATGTATGTGTAGATACACGCACCATTATATCAGATTCAACCGTCTGGCAATTTTCTTTTTCAGCCGTGGGCGGGGGTGGGCGTTCGAAAATGGTAATTTTTCAGATTTTGAGGTCGAAGTGATAACCACATAAATGATACATCAAAAAATCAGAAAAATTGCCCTGATTACAAAAAACTCGGTCCCAGACGATTTGGTTTCAGCCTACTGCTTGCCAGACGCATTTTAACACTTTTCAAGTGCATTTTTCAGCTTAAAGCACTAATAAATTTAATTTAAAGCACTAATAAAAGTGGTAAGCCAAAAATAAGAAAATTTACCCTGATTTTAAAAAAGTGTATTTCAGATATTTAGTTTCTGCCTACTGCTTGCCAGACGCACTTTAACATTTTTTTAAACGCATATTTCAACTTAAAGTATTGATAACTTTTTTCTTATCACATGTCACCAAAAAAATGGTACGCCAAAACATCACAAAAGTTCCCCCAACTACAAATAAGTGTGTCCAAAAGGGTTTCGTTTCAGCCTTCTGCTTGACAGACGCATTTCAACATTTTTCAAATGCATTTTTCAAATTAGCTGATAACTTTTTTCTTATCACATGTAACCAAGAAAATGGTACGCCAAAACATCAGAAAAATTGCCCTAATTACAAAATAGTCGGTCTCAGACGATGTGGTTTCAGCCTTCTGCTCGCCAGACGCATTTAAGTATTTTTTAGTGCATTTTCTGCTTAAAGCACTTATAACTTTTTCCCCATTACAAATAACCAAGAAAGTTGGACACCAAAAAATAAAAGAAGTTACCCTGATTTAAAAAAAGTGTGCTTTAGACGATTTGGTTTCAGTTTACTGCTTGCCAGACGCTCTTTAACAGTTTAGTAAAATGCATTTATCAACTTAAAGTACTGCTAACTTTTTTCCTATCACATATAACCAAGAAAGTGGTATCCCACAACATCAGAAAATTTATTCTGATTACAAAAAAGTCGGTATCAGACGATTTGGTTTCAGACTTCTCCATGCCAGACGCATTTTAGCTTAAGCATGTTTATCAAATTCAATGAATAATTGCTTGTAGTATTTCGTTTGAATGAAATTTTTGATTTTCATTGAATTTGATAAACATGCTTAAGCTAAAATGCGTCTGGCATGGAGAAGTCTGAAACCAAATCGTCTGATACCGACTTTTTTGTAATCAGAATAAATTTTCTGATGTTGTGGGATACCACTTTCTTGGTTATATGTGATAGGAAAAAAGTTAGCAGTACTTTAAGTTGATAAATGCATTTTACTAAACTGTTAAAGAGCGTCTGGCAAGCAGTAAACTGAAACCAAATCGTCTAAAGCACACTTTTTTTAAATCAGGGTAACTGATTTTAGTGAGTTACAAAACTCAAAACAAAAAAGTTATTTTCTTTTAAATACTTCAATTTTTGACCTTGAATATCTTTTAAATGGTTTGATTAATGAAAAAATTATTAAAGACTATTTTTGTAGACCGTTCAATTTCCTATAAATACTAATTTTGCGACTGGTTAAGCAATCTATTTTTAAAAAGATATGACCATTTTTATATGATACTAAACTGAAAATGGAAAATTACGATGAGCATCATCTTCCCGTTAATATTAAAAGCTCAAATTTTGTAAGTAATTTCTAGAGGTACCTAAAAACAAGTTTTCGCGTGTCGGATCAAAAAAAAAATTTTTTTTGTTTTTTTTGACAAACCCTAATATACATATACATATATATATACATATATATACATATATCTTTGGTCTCGGCAACAGCCAGAAACTACAAAGTCCACTATTCCACGGCGCGTTTCTCTCGTGCATGAATGAAGCGCAAGCGAGAAAAAAATCGAGATAGAAATACAGCTGCCCGGACATGCACGGATAGCATTTGTCGTGCATTTTTTCAAGTTTTTCTTTATCTCTGTTCGTTGTTTTTTGGTAGTTGCTTTTCTTGATTTGAACTAAGTTGGGAAATCACTTTGAAGAATTCAAGTGGTCAAAAGAATTGACTTGTGAGTTAATAGTTCACTACGAATTAAATTCAATATTATACGATCCCTGCCACCCCGACTATGTACAATGTACATTTATAAATCGGGTTGAGAAAGCAGATGCTTTTCAAGTTATTTTAGATTCATTGAAATTGTATGACCCATTGATTAATATAAATTTGATAAAAAGGAAAATACACATTTTGCGAAATCAGTTTTCTAAAGAGTTTCGTGAAATGGAAAAATCGTAAAAAAGTGTAGCTGGTGCGAAACTCTGGTGCTTTGAGCAGTTAATATTTTTTAGAAACTACTGCAAGACAAGGTGTCCATGTTCAACATATCATTGATTTCTTCTTTATTCATTTTTAGAACAGCTCAACAACTGTTTCAATGGAAATTTAAAACTGCAAGACTGAGCGCAGAAATCAATATGAAAGAAAATTGGCAAAAACATGCGCAACACGAAAAATGCAGCGTGTTATAATGAGAGCATTACAGAATACAAGTTCAAAACGAAAAAAAGCGATTGATGCGCCGACAAAAGAATTACGAACTAATAATAATAGCATAAGCAGAACAAATAGGTGTCAATTATAAGAGCATGCGCTGTGCTAGTAGGCTTATAAAGAAAACAGATAAGGCAAGGCACACTGACGAAGGTGTAGGGCAAATGCACTAGTATCCGGACACTTAACGTTTTCCTAAACTTTCCATTTTGTAACCATAAATGCTACCGCGGACACTTATACTGATTGTAAGATTATAGACATTTCTCAATAATAAAGCGTTCATGTAAAATGCAAGGAAATAATTATTAATAGTAAAATTTATAAAATAACAATACAGAAAAGTTCGATTTTCGTTAGTATCCGGACAGCAAAATATAGTATTCGGACGGTTTTGTTTTCGTATCCGGACACAATCATTTTAAGAAGCTTTAATTGTAAGCCCTGTCCGGATACTGAAAATATTTATGATAAACGCACATTTTTAGTATCCGGACAGCATGTGCGGACTGAAAATACATGATAATAGCACATTTTTAGTATCCGGAAAGCAAAATTTAGTATAAGAACGTTTTTCCTTTAGTATCCGGATACATACAATCAGTTTAAGAAACAAGCCCTGTCCGAATACTGAAAATTAATGATAATCGCACATTTATCCGGACAACACAAATAATGGTAAAGGCTTTATGAAACCTTTTTTTTGCAAATTGTTTTAGTTAATGATATTTCCAACGACACCAATTACTTTCCATTAATATAAATTAATTATTACTTGTTCAATTGCTTACTGCCTAAAACTGTAATCAACTTTTTTTTTACACAAATCGACAACGTGACCGCACCTCCAAACCTTAAACAATTAAATGACGCGTTATTCTTAAAGCACGTATTTCGAGGACCTGAAACCTTGCATGCATGAGTAGGACACTATGAAAGACCCATGTTTGATGACGTTTGTGGATTTTCTTAGACTGATTTATCTATTAATCGCAAAAAAAGGTCAATGTATCCGGATAATAACGCTGTCCGGATGCTATTGCGATTATCCTGTGTACATATGTACACAATATGTCCGAATGATCATTTTTTTATGATTTCTTGTTTTTATATGGGTTGAGATAAATATATTGTGTCAAGTCAGGAAAGTAAGAAAACTGGTTAATTTTTTTTTTGTGACTTTTCTGGAAGTGCAAACGAAGATGTTGTAGGGTCGATAACTCACCTCTGTCAAGCTGGTGAAGTGACTTTCTCGGACCGGAACAAAATTTTGTGTAATTTAGTTGCTAATTATTTGCTAAAAAATTAATTTTTTTGCTCCTCCCGTTTAATTATAAAAATTCACATTTCCAGCTTGACGTCAAGCTGGCAAAGCAAATTTTTCAGGAAAGGTTTAGAGACCGGGTGTTTTCACCATATTTTTTTGCTAACTATTTGCTCTAAAAAACAAAAAAAATATCTTTTTGCTAGTTTAAAAAATTTTCTTAATTTTTTTTTTGAAAAATTGATTTTTTTATATTTTTATCTGCGAATTATTTGCTCCTCGTACAAACAAAAATTTTGTTTTTTGCTCTTCCCGTTTAACTACAAAAATTCACACTTCCAGCTTGAAAAATAAAACAAAATTTTATTTGCTAACTACAAAAATTTTTTTTTTTTTTTTAATTTATTTTTTTTTGTTGCTAACATTTCTTAAGCATTTTCTTTTTTTGCTATTTAATTCCTCTAAGAAAAATAAAACAAAGTTTTTTTGTTTACAAAAAAATTACAAAAATTTTTTTTTATTTTTTCTAATTTTTTTTTTTATGTTGCAAAAATTTTCTTGGCATATTCTTGTTTTGCTTTTTAATTGCTCTACGAAAAATAAAATTTTTTTTTGCTGACTAAAAAATTTTTTTTTATTTTTGTCAATTTTTTTTTTGCAAATATTTTTTTAGCATTTTCTTTTTTTGCTATTTAATTGCTCCACGAAAAATGAAACAATTTTTTTTTCTATGTTTTGAATTTTTTTTTTTTTTTGGAAAAAGTTTTTAGCATATTCTCTTTTTGCTATTCATTTTCTTAGCATTTTCTTTTTCGGCTAATTGCTCTAGGAAAAATAAATCAAAATTTTTGTTTGCTGATTCCAAATTTTGATTTGCAAATATTTTTTTACTATATTATTTTTTGGCTATTTAGTTCTCTGGGAAAAGAATAATAAAAATTTTTTTGTTGATTGGCAAAAATTTTCTTAATTATTTTCTATACAATTTTAAATACAAGTTTTAAATTTGTTTCTCCCGTTTTATTATAAGCAATCATGATTGATGACAAATTTCTTAGGATAGGATAAAAGACCTGGTTCGTTTTGGTAAAGAAATTTACATATTTGCTTTGCGAAAAGCAAAATAATTGAAATGAAAGAGCCTAGTTTTTCTTAAATTTATTTCAAAAAACGAATTTTTATCAAATCTTTGTTTTTTAATTATTTATCAATGTTTCTCAACAAAAACACATGTTGACATCAACATACGCCCAAAAAAGTCAACTCAGATTTCAACTCCAATTTCATTTTTTCGACTTTGGTAGTGCAAGATAGTGATTATTTTTTCGAATTGATCAAATCAACATGTTGGAATTCGTTCTTATTCTGAATTCGTAGATACAAAACAAGACCAATAGACAAAATCGACAATTTTTCTAAGATAAAGAGCAGGAATGGGCACGACTGGGTCGCTCGAACTTACGATTGTGTGCTAAGTACAATCCCAAAATATTAAGGCTGAGTAAAAGGTTTTGGTATAAAAACGTCATTTTCTTGCAGTTTCTAATACCTATAAGCCCTAAAAATTTAATCAAAATCGTTGGAGCAGTTTTTGAAAAAAAAAAAAGGTTTTTTATTTTTATTTTTTATTTTTATATTGATATACAATCTTTCTTTAACTATCTAGGACTTCTAGAATATCAAATTTTGTCAAAATCATGCAAGCCATTAGCGAGAAAGTTGGGTTTGAAAAAAATGGTACTTTGGGGGTACCGTTTTAAGACTTTCTAAAAAAATTTTTACATTATAAGATTAGCAATTCATAAATAATTCCTCACGTAAAATTTCATCGAAATCGTTATAGCCGTTTTCGAGAAAAATAAGTATTATCATATCGGTTGTATGGCAGGTACCGTTATTTCAAGACCTAGAGACCCAATGCCAAAAACCCCTCTGTTAGGGTGCTTCACAGACCCTAACTGCAAAAAATCGGTCAAGTGGTTCAGGCTGTAGATCCATATACAGACAGGCAGACAGAATTGCAGGACCCACCTTTTTCGTATTCTCTATCATCGTAATGTCATGTTCAATTGTTATCTCAAAATTTTTTTTCTGCGTGCACGATTGCAAGACTTGCCTTATAGTACCTATAATCGCAAGTAAACATATTATAATATCTATACAGAAACTGCAAAATACAACTTAGCTGGTTAGTGGGCGCGTTATATGTGTTTTCAGGTTGCTGCCTAAAATATTAAAGGTCTCCTAAGCCAAAGCGTTTTTGCGGTTGCAGCACCTGTAGAAACGCTGTTGTCATCGCTTTTGTCTCAACAGTCCAAGTGTATGAAGACGCATTGTTTTTCTTTTTTCGGATTTATGTGGAATGATGAATATAATATAAATAGGAATATAATATAAAGTTGTTGTGTCCGTGAAATTACTAATACCACTTTATTTTCGGCTTCTATCAGCAAACAGCTGCAGAAAACCATACAAAAATTTGCACTTCAATTCCAAATTTTGAACGGCAGTAGCGGTGCTCACAATGTACAATTAGTTGGACAGACAAGCTTGATAAGTTTGAACGCAAACTACATTCGACCATCCAACGTCCATCAAACGAAGTCTGTCCAACTAATTGTACACTGTGAACTCGGCTAGTAGCGACTACTGGGCTCGCCCCTGTACTTTACTTTTTCATCGCATATGTTGTCGCCTTTATTTGAAAGTGAAGTGAAAAAAAAACTGTCAGAAATGTCAAACTGAAAAAAGTTTGTGTGAAAAGGATTGTTTCGACGAGTGCGCAAGTGAATTAAAATTTATTAATTACATATTACATTTATGTGTGTATACACGGAAGCGTTTAAATTTGAAAAAAGCATTGCGGAATGAAGTTGCACCCATTATAAAGTCAACCGATATCCTCAAGGATGGAGAAAGCATGAAAAATTCGAAGATATTCGTGAATGCCTCACAGAAGGTGTAATATTTGGAGAATGCCTACAAACTGGCGAAATACCTGTAAGAGTGGAAACTATTAGGTCTGTTTCTTTACTTTGTTCACAGAAATACACAATCTGTCATATTTTAAGGAGTGGGGGTAAAATTCTCCCAGAAATACTCTTAAACTCTCCGAGAGAGCGTAATTGTCTTAAACGTAAAGAAACGCCTTGAACAAAAGATTCGCAGCAACGCTTGGAAAAACGTCTGTTTACTGGCTGAACACAATGCAGACGGAGCTGCAACTGGAACTGGAACTGGAAGAGCTGTCAAATTATTGAATACACACAAATTAAATAGCGCGAACACAATGCGACGGAGCTGCATACGGAACTGGAATCGGAACTGGACAAGTTGACGAACTTTTAACTTTTGCTGTACAGCAAATTTGACGTTTATGATTTTGAAGGAAAAAAAAACATTTTGTGTGTAAATTATTGTGTGACAGCCAAGTGTTACTTTAGTTTTTTGTTTTTTGATTTTTACTTTTAATTTATAACAATTTTGTACACCCACCAAATCCTATTTCTTTTTTTATAGTATTTAAATACAAATAAAACATTCTGATAATTGGAACAAGCAACATAATATCATTTATTTCCTCATCCATAGTAACAATATCAAATTTGTTTTGTTTATAAAATACTCAAACTGATTTTAGAAAATACAAAATAATGTTTCAAATGATGGATATGTCAAAAACTGTACAGCTGCATTGTGGGCCGATTAAAATCGAAACGTACAGCAATTTTGACAGCTCTTCCAGTTCCGATTTTGCAGTCCAGCTCCGTTTTTGCATTGTGTTCAGCCAGTTAACAGTTGTTGCATTTGTTTTGGCTGTGCACGATTTCAGTCCACAGAAACTTAGGTGGCAGAAATTCGCAGGATGGGGAAATTTTTCACTCTCTCGTGAGCAGTCTCTTTTGTGCACTGCTTCGAAAAATCGGTGTGCTGGAACGGCATTAGACTGACTTTCGCCGAATTTCGGTGCATTTCGTGCGAATTTTCAGTAAAGAAACACACCTATGTAGATGCGACATCATATTTGTATTTAGCTTGATTGCTATGTCGCCAAAAGATAAGAACTACCTAGTCGTTTTCGTTTGGTTGCAGAAATTCTTACCCTTAACTGGAATACTGAATTGGAGGATTTGAATTGTTTGCGTGAGTACATTGACAACAGCAACTACTCCAACATTCAAGCTTTGCAACAACGCACTTGGCTCATTCATTGGGGTGTGCTCGTTTTCTTCAATCACCAAAACGGACGTGATCTTATCATTGAAAAAATTACAATAAACTGAAGAAGTATTAAAGCTAGTCCAATCAAGCGAGAGGTAAGATTATCAAATTAAATTTTTATCATGTAAAATGTTAAGTATCTGTTATAGTATTAACTAGGAAGAAGAAGAGTCACTCAACGCTGCTGGCTATGACGATATTTGCGATAAGGCATTCGAAGTCCGCAGGTCGGTTTCGATAGAAAATACGAGATATTTGCACAGACATTTCAACAATCTTGGCTTCGGAAAACGTAGATTCAACAGACGCCGATTGTCCAGCGTCACTTCTATATATAATTATTCAATGCACTGGCATTAACTACAACTAGTGCTAATAAGACGGCAGAGCAGAACAGTGTAAACATTTAAGAATTTAACAATCTTTGGCCTCATTAAAATAAAGTAAATTAAAGCAGTTGAAGTATTTTTATAAAATAGGATGTATGTATGTATGTATGTCCGGTATAGACTCCTAAACCACCCAACGGAATTTTATGTAATTTTCAGGGTAGACATACATGCTTATTTTGACATTCTATTCGATAGGAAGTTAGTCGAATTCGAAAGAAGTGCATTTTGAGACTAGAATGATTCGAAATTTTACATGTTTAACACTCGAATCATTCGAGTCTCAAAATGCACTTCTTTCGAATTCGACTAACTTTCTATCGAATAGAATGTCAGAATAAGCATGATATAGTTTAGTCCAGAGATGGTTCCTGTCAAGGTTTGATCCCCATATTCCCACAGAATCTAGGTTGGGAACGGAAAATGAGAAAATACTCCGCACTATCCCCCTTTATCAGTAACTTAGACTACATTTCATTCCTATAATCCCACAGGAACATTAAAGTTACTTGACCGATTTAAGTTCTTTCAACTCTAGGATTTTACATTATCCCTCAGTAAAATATACTTACATTTCATTCACATATTTCCATGGAAACGTAAGATTGCCACAGGAACGGGGCTGGAAATGGAGACTTTGAAACTACTGCACAGATTTCAGAAATTCTGCTGGCACTCAGTAACTTAGCGTATATTTGATCTCTTTAATCCCAGGGCAACAGAAACAGGAACGAGAACGGGAACCTTAAAACTACAGAGACAGACCCGAGCAACGCGCGGTCTAACTAAGTTTATTTTTGTTTTGATCTGTAAATTTTTTATTTTCTTCTTTTCATGACAACGAAATTGCTGGGTTCGGAGGTGTGTCAAAGGCTTTTCTAGTCTCGGTGATTTAATTTTAATTTCTTCTTTTTATTTTACATTTATACACATTCGTATGTTTTTATATGTTATTTAAGTATTCGAATCCCCACTTAACTTCGTCTCGCCAAGGACTTATTAAGCAGTTCCTTGAGACAATATGCTATGGTATAAAAAAAAAAAATACTTCCCAGTAGGTATAGTGTTTATGAAGTAAATTAAACAGAAAAATTTTAATCAACGAAGTATTTTTGATTGACTGAAAAATTAATAGATTATTGATATATAATGTTGATAAAATAATGCCGACCTAGCAACCAGAGACATTCACAATCAATTACCTCGTTTCCACTTAGAATCGGGTAATCGGATCGGATTATGATTCAGATTTCGATGCAGGTATCTACTTACCCACTGAATCGAGTAATATAGGTATACAACACACTATTTTGAATCGATCCAGCTACGAGAGCTGTATCGGATCGGGTAATCCTATTTCAATTCGATCTAGGTATACACTGGCACTAATTCGAATTGAAGTGTGATTCAATTCTAAGTGGAAACGAGGTAAATATCGCAAACAAAGTGTTTATTCAGAACAGATCAAAAGTTCTGATTGCTGCTATCCGTATTACCACTAAACCAATTTCATTGATAAACGGACAAATTTATCAAGTTAGGCTCTTAGTATAGTTCAATATCTAATTATTTAACACGTCTTACCTATTTACGTATTTTTTTTTAATATATGGGCTTAACCTTACAAATTTTCGAAATATATAGACATTTTTATTGAATATTTAGGTTTTGAAATTTATAGTGTTATATATATCATTGAGATTACTTAGTAAGATTTTCATTTTTTCAGATAAATAAAGGTAAAAATTAATTGAAATCATTTATTTTAAGGGCGTGTCTTACTTATAGATAATCCTATATGATATAAATTTTAGAAAAAACAGCCATGCGTGATTTTTCGTAAATCTTTAATTGTCACCAATTTTCGTGTCTATTTTTTTTTTTCTAACAATTAGTATGGGGCATTTTTTATGGTTTGCGTCATTATTTAAGCCAGGTTGAGTAAATAAAACTTTGGAAGCATTTTATGTCGCATATCGGCAGTGACGCGCCGAATCATGGTTTCCAAGTCGTCAATCGTCTCTGGCCTTTCGGTAAAGACATGCGAGCAGCGACTTCACAGTGCACCAACGCCCACAAACTGAAAATATTCTATCAGTGTAAGTCGCACTATTTTGCTAATTTATGTGAAAATCGGGATCAACAGCGATTTCGTACCGATAAATAATCGTACGTCGCATACAATGATTGTATAGTGTGTGTCCAAAGAATAACGATTTTTCCGACATCGCAATGTCGAATTCGATCCAAGTTGCATACGACCGACGGTTGCATCATGTATTCCCTGCTTTACAGTAGTGACGAATTTATTTATTTATTTATTTCATTTATCTACAAGCAGTCTTACAGCTATCAGATATAGTGCTGCAAGAATAAAATATTAAAATATAAATAAGTACAATAAATCAGTCTTAAATTTACTCTACTAAGGATTGAAAAATCAATTTCTGAAGGCACTTCATTGAAATCAGCTATACATCTTGATAACGTTTCATTACATCCCTAAACTGTTCTATGTATTTGTTGAAATAGGAAAATCCTTGTTCTCGTGGACCTGGCAGGTACATGTAAAGGTAATAGAGCAAGGAGTGTTGGACACTTTATGTGGTAGCATAATAAATCTCTTATGAGCATTACACCATGAATTTTTCCTCTTGATTCTAAGGATTTTATTCCAAGCAATAGGCACCTAGCTTTGTAATCAGGACAGAAACCCCAGCTCATTTTGTTGAATATGTATTTTGTAAATTTTCTTTGAACCGATTCTACCCTGTCAGAATCTATATATTAATCGGCAAGTGGTTTTTTTGTGGTACATTTTTACCCCACTAAACGATGACGAACCCGTATGAAGTATATATTTCCTGAAAGGTATTTAGCCATAGAATGGAAGAATATACATTTTTTCCGGATCTGTTAACGTTTACCCGGTTAAATTGCGGTAGAAAAATCGTGCAAGAAACAACAACAACACTGTGTTTTTTACACTGTGCATCACAATCTCATAGTGATTTACGAACAGGTAGTGTGATGCTGAAAACGGAGAAGTGTGTGTGCGTTAATTCCGTCTCAGCTTTTGTATTGTCTCTCGCATACGTGAGCGTTTGGTCAATTGGACATGATTACCATTGGAAGTGGTGAATTTACGAAGAAGTGGTGCGACGCTGAAAACGAAGAAGTGTGTATGCATTTATTCCGTCTCAGCTTTGGTATTGCCTTTCGCATACGAGAGCGTTTGGTCAATTGGACATGATTACCATTGGAAGTGGTGAATTTACGGCGACGCTGAAAACGGAGAAGTGTGTGTGCGTTTATTCCGTCTCAGCTTAAGTGTGAATGCAAAACTGTTATTTTTTCTTTGTGCGTTTTCACTGTGTGGAAAAAGCTAAATGTAAGTTGAGTTCATCGGTTCAAGAGAGTGTGTGTCTTATTAAACGTAATTTGGATATTTAATTTTGCAGAAAAACCTAATTGGAGTGGTGGCAGAAAAAAGATTTCATTTGGATTTTTAAATACGTGCCAAGTTTGACGGTTGATGTAAGTGTTGTCTTCTTTCTTCTTTATTTCAATAATGAAAAAAATTAAAAAAATTAAAAAAAATAAAAAAAATAGCACTTGACACATGGAGTCATGACAGATTCAAGATAATTTTTCTTAAGTAAACAAAAAAATTAACAAATATTTTTATCGGGACGAACACCAGAGATGTTTAGCACACAAAAACAAAAATATTAAAATTTTTTGTAAAAAAGAAAGACTAACTTTAGTGGTCGAAGCTCGACCACAGGGCGAAACTAGTTAACTTTAAACGCGGTACTCCAGATTACATCAGCTTATTCCAAAAGCGATCTGACAAGAGATGTACACAAAGTTAATAAAACATAAGGATCTCGAAAATCTTTGCCATTTCGTTTTATGAATCCAACTAACGAGTTAGCTTTTGGTACTAAGTAATTAATGTGGTTCCTAAAATTTAGTGAAGAATCAAGAATAACACCTAAGTCCTTAATGTTTGAGACACGATCTAAGACATTAGATTCAATTGTGTAACTGAACCGAAAACTGGTACATTTTCGAGTCAATGAAATAATAGGTTTGTTCGTTGAAGCCCTGGGGTTTCCCTAGGGTCGCCACAAAGCGTTTTTTGAGAAACCTAAATTCGCCCTGAATGTCAAATTGAGTGTTTTTTGAGCCATAGGTTTGCCATAGGTTTTCCCCCAACTCGCCCTAGCTTTTTGTTGTGGCGACTTGAGGGCTGTCAAATGGCATGTATTTTTTTTTAATGACAGGGATGTGTGGCGATTTTAGGTTTAGCGTTTTTTGAAGAATGAAAAACCCAGGTTTTTTTGACAACTCATAGGGTTGTCAAGAAAACCTGGGTCAACCCTGGGGAAAGTTCAACGAACAGACCTAATGTTACACTTTTTTATATTAAGTTTCAAGCAATTTTCGTGACACCAGTGTGTAAGAGAATCAACGTATATAATGGTATATAATCAATTATAGTAGGTATACTAGCTGACTTGACCGGCGTGGCTCGGGTATTACGTAACGGTGATCTAGTATCTTAGATGCATGTATATGTTTTAGAGGCATTCTACTTTCATGGTAAGGTAAAATGTACGACACGCAATAAGTTCTGATACTCGATATTGGTAGCTTTTGGTTCGTGATTTGCTGCTGTGTTACTAAGAGATACCGTAGCATATCGTGGGAATTTGGGAGACTTTCGCACTGCTTTTTCTAAAAATGAAGAGAAATTGAAAAATTCTATTAGTAAATAGGTACACTTTAAAGCAATATGTATAAAAAGTGTTCATAAACTTGCCGTCTTTGTAATAGGGATTGTAACCGAGATGTTCTAAAACTTCAATTGAGTCTGTTCAGGTGAGACTTTCGCACTGCTTTTTCTAAAAAATGAATAGAAATGGAAAAAGTAGGTACCTATACAAAACTTACTCTTAAAACTTCCGCTTGTTCCATTTTCGGACAGATAGTGGTTGTGAAATCTGTATCCGCAATTCACCGGAGTTTCCTTGATAATTGTGTCGTTTATCACGTCTTGCCAGACTCCGGGAGCAAAAGCTTTAAAACTGTAGAAGTAATATCTTTGGTTGGTTTTATTGTAAACTTCCCTGCTTAACATAATTGTATATTGTCTATTAAAATCAGTGTCACTTTGCGAAGTCGCGGTTGAGATTTCAAGCAAGCTTTCTGAACTGCTGCTGTATGCTGTTTGCAGTTTCACTATGAGCTGAAATGTCAGCTATATCTGCCTTCCTTTAATCTATCTTTGATAGAAAACCTATTATTTGTTATATACGCGTAAAGCGATTTGGCTGAAATTTTGTTTGCCAATTTTTGGGATATTAAATTCCAAACAGTATTATTTTTGGATACAATTGTACCATCGGGCAAAATGATACGTTCTGCAAACTGCAAAATAGCATCGAAAAATATTATTATTTTCTACACTCAGGGGACGTCCGCGACCAGTCATTGTTCCACTGATTTTTAGCAAAAAACAAAAACACAACACTTTGTTAAAACTTTAAGAGTAAAGCAGAAGTCTCTATCTTCAATTTCTAAAAAACACGTTTTTTAATAATTGTTTTTTTTTTTTGCACAGAAAATGGAGAATAGTACAAAACTTCTTTTTAAAATTCAAAAATATTTCACTAACACAACTGTTTGGAAAATTTATACTTTTGAAAAACGCTTAAATGTTGTCCGTCTGTTCTTCACTTCTTCACACTTCTATATTGCTCAGACAAAAGTGAAGTGATTCAATCGTGCAAATTCATGTTTTACAAACCATAACCATAATATTACCATTTTCGCGAAAATGGAAATACCTATATTAGCAACAAAAAAAAAGGTTTCTGGTGCACCTACAGAACTATGTGATAACGAAGAGTTAAAGTTTTATGATGCTACCAAACATTCAGCAAATCGGCCCTATCGTGGTAACCGTCGGAGCGGAATTCTCTCCGATCGGAGACATTTTGCTTCGTGGTATTTCTCCGATCGGACGATCCGACGTTCTCCGATAAGTTTTTGTTGCGGAGGTTTTAGTTTTGGGAACGCAATGCATTGCCGCATTTGAGAAAAATTTCTTACGACGACAACTACTTCGAAGCAAAATTGAATCTCCGAAAAAGACGCGTTGCGGAGAAAACTCCGCTCCGACGGTTACCACGATAGGGCCGAATATTTATTACATTTTAAATTTTTACACATTGTATACCCAGGGAACTGCATGAATACACTAATTTGCATTAATAGACAGCACGCGAGTCCAAGTCCATTGACTACATCTTGCCTTCATGAAATGAACTGCCATAAGACCATATTTTATTGAGGAAACGCACAAAAGGGTAAATAATAGTTTTATGACCTGTTTTCAACAAAAATCTATGTTTTTCATTTTAAATGTAGGAGTAGCAGGTCTACCCATTAATAGAATTGCTTTGGTTTGGAAATACGAAACACCAATTACATAAAGATAAAATTGCGACAAGTTCTTTGTGCAAGTTAAATTTCTACGGATTAATTTTTCTTAAAAAAAAACTTTACGTTTTTTTTCCTTTATTTACATTTACATTTACATGAAATCTACTCCACACATAAATCTGCGGAGTAGGGGGGGTTGCAGCCGGGCGACAAAGACCATTTGGCTGATACACCACAAGACTAACTACACAAATACTACATAGAACAAATAACACATGACAACAGCACGCAGTAGTTGTCACTAACAGCGCTCATTCCGATTTAATTACGGTGTTCTAATGGGAACCGACTCTTTTCGGTTGACAAGGCCGTTGTCAATTTTTTTTTTTTTTTTTTTTTTTTTTTTTTTTTTTTTTTTTTTTCCTTTATTTTCTTATTTATTTATTTCGATTCACAATCGGGCAGCGATTCTGCCTTCCCAAGTAAAATTGACAATGTTCATTAAATTTCTTACCTAAAATACTTATTTTCAGCTTACTAAACAATACTTCGATTTCCATGAAATCGATGGAATACTGAAATCTAGCTTAATTGACAAATTGACAATATTTTAATTTCCAAGAATTCAATAGATTACTTAAATCTATTTTATTGGTGGACTTCTTTTTCTGCTTGAATCTTATTGATATGTTTTGTGTTGTTCAAATGGGGTTCTTTCATGAGCTGCAGTGATAGGATTTCTTCTACTTCTGTATCATATGAGGGTGGATGCAGCAACGGAGGTAAAGCGTGAATGTCAGATATTTCTTCCGCAGTATACTGTTGATTCATTATCTTTTACGTGACATTGGAGAATTTTACGAGGTATGTTCCATTAAGTGATTGGCTATTGTTGTTGAAATCTATTTTGCCGTCGAAATTGCTTAAGAGGATTGTTCCTGGAGTTATTTCTTCAATTGCTGGGGTATGTTGACTATTCGTTCTCTTACATGTTGCGTTTTTACCTTCTATTAGATTGGGAATACATTTATCGTTATTAAAATCTATAATGTTTGATTGCTTACATAATGATACATCGTTTACCGTTTTACATTTATTTATAATTCCAAATATACTGTTATTTACTTTTAAAATGTTTTCTTGCATAATTTTGGTTACATATTTTTTCTTCTTTATTAAGGGTCTTACAATTAATTTTTCATAGATTACATCCTCTGTATTAGGGATACTTATAATATAAATTTATAATAATAAATTTTCTTTGTTTTTATTTAAATTAGTCAAAATTACATCGATTTCTGATTTTGACAATATGTTAGAGCTTACAATGTTTTGCATAAATTGCATTTGTTATTTCTTCTTTTTAAAAGTTCTATCTTTTCCTATTTAATTCATAATTTCGTTGGTTACATTTGTTAATTTATATATTCTTTCAATATAAACTTTGTTTATTAAAACTTGGTTATTTTTATTTTCTAACATGTTATTAGTTTTATCGACCATTATTTTAAAATCATCATGGTCGGGGTTTCCAGCCACCCACTTCCAAGCTGAGCCAATGAAGTTTAGTCACCGTTTATTTCTATTGACTTTGATATTGTTTATGAGGTTAGTGGTTTGTTTAAGTTCGTGGTCTAGGATTGAGAAAAAGGGATTATTTTTTGGGATGTGCTGGTTCATTAGGGATGAGGTTTTTAATATAAATTCCTCATAAGGGGGTATTTCGATGGCATGGATAAATTTTAGATTTCCCGTTTGAATTTTTCCTATTCCTGTTTTTAGCACGATTATTTCGGAATTAGAATAATCGACTATTTTCACATCTGCATAAATGAGAGGAGCGAGGTACCTGTGGAAGTGTGGATGTAAGAAAAAAAAATGATTTCAACTTTTAATGTTTGCTTTGTGGACGACTTTTCCAGATTGTGTAGTTACAGTTTGTGTATTGTTTTGTTTTATTATTTCTCGTTTAAAACGGGGTGATAACTATTAGCCTAGTCTTTTGTTTACTTTAACGTAAATTATATCATGAGGTGTATAGTTCCTTGGTTCGTGTCTTTTTTATTATGATGTTTCAAATCGATATTTTGTTTTTTTTGTAGCTTGATTATATTTTCCTCTCTTGCTTTTTTAAACTGTTTTGGATCTGTACTGACGTTTCTTCCAAAAAATATTTCTATTGGTTTTTTCCCTATTGTAGAGTGAATTGAACAGTTGTACTCGTACACCGATCTATCTAGTAATTCTAGGAAGGATCTATGAATCTTTTCTGTTTTTAAGCAACGCATTATTTCTGAAAGTGTAGAGTGGAATCGCTCCACTTATCCATTGACTGTGCTAAAATGGGGAGGTGTTTTGAAAATTTCTATTCCTAATTGATTGATTGTGTTCTCGACATATATGGCTTTGTTTAACTATTTTATTAATTTTTGAGTTCATTTGTGGGAAGTAATAGCTTTGGAGTAGTTGGGCTCTATTTTCTCGTGCATTTCTATGCGCTCTGTTATGGGTTTTTAAGATAAGTTCTTCTTGTTCAGTTTGATTAGTTACATCGAGCACTTTTGTTTGTGTGTAGCGGATCTTTTAATTTTTGAAATGAAGTGGATATATATTTTGGATAATTCCCATAGTTTCTTCGTTAGTCATTAGTCCCTTTACTATGGTAGGGATCAAGTATCGTTTAAATATTGAAATAAGATTTTCTTTACTATATCGAGGTTGTCTAAAAATAAGCCTACGAAAATTTGGGAAAGGATATTGGAGTTGAAAGTTTTCTTCTTCGCCTATAAGCCGAATGAGTTGATTTTTAAAAACGTTTATTGGCACTTCCACTGCTGGAATAAGTTCGTGAGATGAACTTTCGTTGCTATGTTGGGATGCTGTAAGGAAATTAATTTGAAGGTGAGTAGGTGGTCTAGAAAGTGCATCAGCAACCACATTAGTACTACCGGGCTTGTATTTCAGCTCGTAGTTGTGTATTGTGTTCTTCCAATGCGGCTTTCCAGCGTTTCAATTTCGAGTTGTTATTTTTGCTACTTAAAGCATAAGTGAGGGGTTAGTGGTCAGTCAATATTTTGACTCTTGCTGAGCCATAAAGGTAATTTCTGAAAACGTCAAGAGCCCAAATTATAGCCAGCATTTCTTTTCATTTGCGGCGTAGTTTTTTTCGGCCTTATTTAGAGTTCTGGAAATAAACATTATGGGCTTGTCTTCTTGTGATAGTACTGCTCCGAGCGCGTAGTTCGAAACGTCAGTGGTAAGTTCAAATTCCTTTCTATAGTCGGGGTAAAAAAGTACAATGTCTCCCGATGCTAAGGATTTTTTAACTTTATTGAATGCTTCCATTGCTTCTTCGTATAGTTGAATTAATATTTTGCTGGAGATGTTTTTGGACAATCGTCCAAGGCTTTTAAGGGTTTTGCTAGCTTAGCGTAGTCCTTAACGAAGCGGCGGTAATACCCTGACAGGCCTAAGAATGATCGTAGCTCCTTGAGTGTGTTAGGAGATGGAAATTCAAGCACTGCTTTAACTTTTTCGGGGTTAGTTTTGACGCCGTCTGAGGAAATTATGAAACCAAGGAATTCAACTTCCTTTTTAAAAAAATTGCATTTGTCAAGCTGAATTTTCATGTTTGCAGCCTCCAATGTCTTGAAAACTTTTTCAATATTGTTTAAATGGGTATCTTCATCTTTACTGAATATGATGATATCGTCAATGTAAACAAAACATATTTTCCCTATATGTTCTCTCAAAATATCATCAAGTGCTCTCTGAAAAATAAAAGGGGCATTTTTCAACCCAAAAGGCAGCCGGGTTAATTCGTACTTTCCATTATTCACCGAGAAAGCTGTTTTTTCAATATCTCTTTCTTTAAGTGGAATTTGGTGAAACCCACTTTTGAGGTCGATAACTGTGAAAAGTTTATTTTGACATAATTGTGCGAGCACGCCGTTAATTTCTGGGATAGGATACCGGTCAGCAATAGTGATGGCATTCAATTTACGATAATCGATCACCAATCGATATCTTTTCTCGCAGGAAGCGTCTAGCTTCTTTGGAACAATCCACACCGGTGAATTGTACGGTGATCTTGAAAACCTTATTATGCCATCTCTGAAGAGTTTTTGAATTTGACTCTCTACTTCATCTTTAAGAACCATTGGATATGGATAGCATTTGGTGTATACGGGAAAATCTGATGAAGTTCGGATCTCACCTTTGACAACGGTTGTGTAAGTTAGTTTTTCGTCTGGGTCATCAAATAACTTGAAGTATCTTCTGGCTATGGATTTGATCGAATCTTTTTGTTCTGCTGTCATGTGTTCTGTTCTTATAGATAAAGTATTTACTGCTTTTGCAGTGAGTTGTTTGATTCGTATCTTTATGTTGTCTTTAATAGTCATGTCAGAATGCTTTGTGTAAATTACGGCAGATAGTTCCTTCAAACTATCATTTCCAAGAATGCATTGAAAGGATTTTAAAGCCGGCATGAGGAAGAATTTAATTTTTAGATCTTTTAAGCCAAATAAGTTAACGAAGGTATGGTGGGTTATTTCTATGTTCCCTCTAACAGAATTAGCATAGAATATTTTTTCATTGGGAATAGGGTTTCTTACGAGGGAGGATTGTATATAATTTTTGTTTGAACCTGTGTCTATTAAGATTTTTAGCACTTCGCCACCATTTGTTTTAACTTCTATATAGGGCAACGAAGAGCTTGCTAGCCTAAAAAATGAATCGCTAAGTTCAGATATTACTTCAGTATCATTTACTTCTATTTCCTCTTGGGTTAACGGTTCTATGTAATTACTAAAACTTTTTTCGTGCTGTTGATCATCTAAGTGTAGTGCAGCGTAATACTGATCCAGTTCCAATTGTTGGGTTGCGGAGTTCTCTTGGGCTGAAGTACCTAGGTGAAAATTTCTTTGTATTTTGTTTGGAAAACTAGGTTGTTGTGGAAAATTATTGGGTCTCTTCGGTGCAGGCGGCCAATCTCTCTCTTGTTGTGTTGGCCTGTTAACATAATTTACTCTAGCGGTGCTTATTGTGGAGGATTTCCATCGGTTCTGGCCTTGGTTGCGACCTTGGGAATGGTCTGTTAATATTGGGTAACGATTATTGTTGTTACTTAAAGGATGTTGTTTAGGGATGTGGTTATTATTAAATGGGTACGATTGTTGGTTATAGTTCATAGGTTGAGGCAAATGGGTAAGTTGTGGATAAATGTTAAAAAAAAAATAGACACGAAAATTAGTGACAATTAAAGATTTACGAAAAATCACGCATGGTTGTTTTTTCTTAAATTTGTATCATAAGTAAGGCACGCCCTTAAAATAAATGATTTCAATTAATTTTTACCTTTATTTATCTGAAAAAATGAAAATCTTACTAAGTAATCTCAATGATATATATAACACTATAAATTTCAAAACCTAAATATTCAATAAAAATGTCTATATATTTCGAAAATTTGTAAGGTTAAGCCCATATATTAAAAAAAAAATACGTAAATAGGTAAGACGTGTTAAATAATTAGATATTGAATTATACTAAGAGCCTAACTTGATAAATTTGTCCGTTTATCAATGAAATTGGTTTAGTGGTAATACGGATAGCAGCCATCAGAACTTTTGATCTGTTCTGAATAAACACTTTGTTTGCGATATTGATTGTGAATGTCTCTGGTTGCTAGTTCGGCATTATTTTATCAACATTATATATCAATAATCTATTAATTTTTCAGTCAATCAAAAATACTTCGTAGATTAAAATTTTTCTGTTTAATTTACTTCATAAACACTATACCTACTGGGAAGTATTTTTTTATACCATAGCATATTGTCTCAAGGAACTGCTTAATAAGTCCTTGGCGAGACGAAGTTAAGTGGGGACTCGACTACTTAAATAACATATAAGTTTTGTTTTTAATGAAACTAAGAGTTTTTATTTTCTCAAAACTTATTTATTTAGTCTTGTAACGAGAGTACCTCGTAGACTGAAGACTTTCTTAATTCTGACTAACAATATTTTATCTAGGTGCTATTTATATCTACAGTTTCGTTATCTTTATTGTTACAGCTGCATGTGCTGTGTTATCTTTATTGTTACAGCCATGTGCTGTGTTATCTTTATTGTTACAGCTGCATGTGCTGTGTTATCTTTTATTTTGGCTTGTTGAACATGATGTCATTCTTATCATGTTGAAGATTTGCCTCTGTTGCTGGAGTGCATTTCGGAGCGTATATAACTCCTCCCCCCTTTGAATCGTCCATCTGATGAAACTCTACGGATGGTAGATTCACGGTATTATTGGTACTGAGGCTGTTATTTTTTCTTTTTAAGCAAATGAATATTACTATTACTAAGATTAAAACTATTGATACCAATGTTAAACTATAGCTTATTGTTTTGTGCCTAGATTCTATGTTGCTTAGCTCTTTTATATTTTGTACAAATTTATATTCAATTAAATCAATATCTTTATTGTCTGTTGCAAATTTGTAATCTAATATTGGGACTATTAAGTCTCCAAGATATTCTTTTCGGTTAAATTTTTTATTCTTTACTTGAAGTTTACAATTTCTTAATTTAATCAGATAATTTCCTTTAATAGTGTAGTTTAAGTCATTACAGTTTTGTTTAATAGGAGTTTGTTCAATATTCTTTATTACGATAAATTCTCCTTCTTCTTTTATTTCTGTGTGGTTAAAATTAATTCTTTTACAATCTTTAAGTGGTTTTTGAAATATTAAATCGGTAATACATTCGTCTTTTATTAGTTCTAATTTTTCTACTTCATTTTCTGGGAAATATGTTTTATTATTTTTCTCTAAAATTATGTTTGTGATTAAGTTCAAAGTTTTATTATTAACAGGAAAATTTTGGATATAATATTTGTTATAGCGTTCAATTGTGAATTGGGGAATAGAAATTATTATTAAGATATTAACTTTGTAAACTGCTAATTTTATCTTTAGGTGTTGTAATTTATCGAACGTTATGTTATTTTCTTGAATTTCTTCAAGAGTTAAAATGTCCTGAGTTAGCATACCTGTTCTACTTGTTAAAATAATATCCTCTATTTTTTCTTAAGCATATTTTACTTCATTAATCTGATTAAAAAATTCTATTTCCGTTCTAAGGTCATTTACATCGCTTCTTTGGTTCTTTAGTTCGTTGATTAAAGTTGTCCCTCTGTTTACTGTATCTATTAGTCTTTCAAATTGTTCATTGAAATGGTCGTTAATCTTTATCTGTTGAATGTTATTTTTTATTATTTCTTCATTGTTTTCCTCATAGGCTTTCAGTCTATTTTCTGTATTCTGGTGATCTTCATCGTCCATTGTCCCAAAAAGAAACTTCATGCCTGATCCAATTAGATTTATAACTCCTCTTTTAACTATTTTATGGGGTATTAATGTTTGAATTTTAGTTTCTAATTTTGTGATTTCACTAATTTGTTTATATCGTTTGTTTGGAATCAGCCTATACTGTTCTTTAAGTTTAGATATTGCTTGCTCGTATTTGGTTAAATTTATAACGTGCACTATTGTCTTGTAATCCTCTATCAAATTAATTGATTCACTTTTTATAATCGCAAATTCTCGTGTAATTTCATACATTTGTATCTCTTGACTATGGGTCAACGTTGACAGCCATAGAAATACTGCTATTATCAATTTTAATGGAATCATTTTTAAACTGTTTCTTTCTTTTTCTAAATTGATCTTTGTGTAATTTTTGAGGGTCTCTATTTGGTCGTATTGTTATTTTGTTCTTATTAATTTCTAACACTTTCACCTTTTTGTGTTTTGTCTTCAACTTGTCGTATCGTTCTGGATTATTTATTTTTGTAAAATTAGGATCTATCTCCGTATCTTTTCTGTTTTTATTAATTTTATTCAAAACTTTTTCTTTAGTACTTTCAATTCTTTCAAATACAATTTTATTGTCTGTTCTACCAAAATGTATATCACTTGGTTTTTCCCGTGTAGTCAAATGAATAGTGTTATTATAAACCTCTATGGTACGTGTTACATTATCGACTAAATTTGGTTTTTGTTTTTCAAAAAGTCGAATGTGCTCGTTTAGAGTGGAATGTAGACGTTCTATGTCTGAGTTGCCTGTGTGGCGATAAGGCGTGGTTATATGATTCATTATATCGTTATCTTTGAGATATTGTTGTATTGTATATGAAAGAAAAGATCTATCGTTATCGGTCGTTAAGACTTTTGGATAACCTAAGCAAATGAATATCTTTGTCATTGCTGTTAATACGTCAGCTTGGGTTTTTGTTTCTAGTCTTTCTAATGCGATAAATTTAGAGAATTTATCAATGCATGTTAGGTAGTTTCCATTTCTAGGAATGGGCCAAATGTCCATGTGATAATGTATGTGGGGACCTGTTGGTGTTGGAGTTTTTTCATATGGGAGTTTTAGTGGATTTCTTTCTATTTTAAGATTGCAAGTTTCACAATTATTGATTATTTTATTTATTTTTTCTCTAAGATTTGGTGTATAATAGGTTCTAATGATTTCTAAGTACGTCTTTTCTATACCGATGTGATTGTATTTTTTGTGAGTGTTATTAATTATTTCTTCAGTTTCTGGGGAATGTAAGTTCGTTAAGTTGGACATGGTTCTGTATAGTTTTTGTTTGTAATGGTGTTGCTTCCAGTATTCTTGGAATTTTAGAAATAACTCATCGTTTGGTTCGCAGGGACGGCAGAAGATATGGGGTGGGTGGGGTATAGACCCCACCTAACTTTTCTAAGCATGGGGTGCACCCCACCTTCTGGCCTTGGAAATATACCAATTTTTTTTAGTTAAATGAGGCAAAAAAAATGTTATGCAATTATGAATATTGTTATACTAATTTTTGCTTGATTGAGACTGACCAAGTGATTTGAATCATTTATTTATCGGTCATAGACTCAATGTTATGCATTATTTCTTATCCTTTTTTTCTCCTTGATTTATTTATTTATTATTTATTTGTTTATTTCACCTACGAGCAATGAGCTCAACAGATTATACATCATTACAAAATAGGTTTCAATTTCTTAAAAATGAGTAATACAATTCATTTCGAAATTTATCTCTAGAGAAGGCTTAATCAATATGACCACAAATTTCATTAAACTCTCTAACTGATCTTGAAATTGGTTCACTCATGCCATAATTAGTTCTGTGCCTTGATTGAAAAAGAAGATTTCTATCCTTTAACGGCCTCTCTGGAGCATAAATACAAATTAAGGACAACAAGGAAGGACACTTTATATAATAACATAAAATGTCTCGCACAAAAACTATGTCATGACTAGTTCTACGTGATTTGAGCGACTGCAAACCTTGAAGACTCTGCCTAGCTGTGGAATTTGGATGATAGTACCATCGCATTTTGTAAAATGCATACTTCGTAAACCTATTCTGAACTTTCTGAATTCGATCGGAAAAACATTGTTGGTGATGGTTCCAGATGATATCTGCATACTCTAGGTTGGGTCTTACTAGCGAGGTATAAAGAGACACAAGGGTGCAGGGGTTAGTAAAGTCTGTAATTTCTTTTGATGAATCCTAACATTGAGTTAGCTTTTGATACAATAGCTTCTATATGTGGTGTAAAAGTGAATTTGGAGTCAAAAAATACGCCTAAATCCTTAAATTTTTCTGTTCTCTGAAGAGGGCTGCAATCAAGAAAAAATATGAAAACTCTTGCATATGATTCTTTCTCGAGAGAGAAATCACAAAACATTTGTTGGCGTTAAGATTCAAGCGGTTTAACACACACGAGCGAGATAGATTATCAAGATCCAATTGGAGTTTTTGGCAATCACTAATAGAGGTTACTTTCAGAAAAAGTTTCAGATCGTCTGCGTATATGAGGCATTTGCTGAGGTTGACACAGTTAACAACATCATTAATAAATATGATAAAAAGTAGAGGACCTAGATGACTACCCTGTGGAACACCAGAGGTACAATTTATCTGCCTTGAGATGAATTCGTCAATTTTGACTTTTTGAACCCTTTTTATGAGAAAGGAACAGATCCATTGAAGGAGGCTTGAGTGGAAGCCAAATGATTCCAATTTTTGAAGCAGAATTTTGTGACAAACCGAATCAAACGCTTTGCTAAAATCGGTATAAATAACATCCACTTGATCTTTACTTTCAATAGCGTCAACAACGAAAGAAGAGAAACATGTTAAATTGGTGATTGTTGATCTTCCGGAGATGAACCCATGTTGGGCGTCACTTATGTGTTCCTTCACTAGGAAACCAAGTTTTTTTTGACAAGGCTTTCAAAAAACTTAGGAATTGCAGATAGTTTACAGATACCTCTGTAGTTCTCTACATTGTTTTGGTACCCGATTTAAAAATTGGAATCAAGAAAGAGCATTTCCATTCATCTAAGAACAGTCCAGATGACAATGAAGAATTAAAAATGATAAGTAATGGAAGAGCCAGAGAACTAGAACATCTTTTCAAAATTATTGCAGGAATACCATCAACGCCAGGTTTAGCGTTTGGCTTAAGATCATGCAATCCTTCTAAGACATCATTGAGATCTAACTGTAAGGATCCTATACTTACTTTAGGATTATAACCAGAAAGGCGAACTAGAGAGGCGAGAATTTACTTACCACATTGAACTCCCTGCGAAGATAACAAAACTGTATTTGGTCAGTCAAATCATTTGATTTCTTAAACTTAGCGAAAGATTTATTTTTTAAATTTTTACGGTGTGTCAGCCTGTCATACCATGGAGGTTTGGAAATATTCTTTTTCTTTTTGTGTGGCACTAATTGATTGAAAGCATTATTTAAAATCTGCGAAAAGCGATCAAACATATTTTGTAAATCTAAGTTTAAAATTTCAGTTTTCCAGTCAATACTTTCAAGATAATTATCAAGTTCATTAAAATTGGCCTTTAAAAAGTTAAATGATAATGAATTGTTACTATTAATTTTTAAATAAGTGTATAATTGAATTGCAATATATAATTCTTTATGATTGATAGAATCGTTTAATAATGACAAAGGAAGCGTTTCATACACTGAACGCTTGAATTCATCATGTGGTATGAAAACAAGATCAAGAATATTATTCAAGCTATTTACAACGCTCCTGATTTGACATAAGTTTAGAGCAAATAAATGGTCAACAAAAGCTATTTTGATAGCACTTTTTGAGTTACAGGGAATAAGCATATTTTCATTAGAAGAATAAGACCATTTCACATCAGTCAGGTTAAAATCACCTATTACAAAAACCTTTGCGGACAGTCATTCAAATTACTTACAAAATCAATGTTAGCAAGGTGCTTTTCATAAATATCAATGGGACTTCTAAGTGGTATGTAGCTTGTGATGATAAACACGGAAATACCTATTCCGAGACGAAGTGACACGCATAATTTTTCGATGTCGATGATTTGCAGCGATATTATATGGGATGGGAAGCATGAACGAACCGCCAATAGTAGACCACCACCGCGATCTTCAGCAGTGATACATCGATCTCGTCGGAAGGCTATATATGAACCGCCGTTGACAGTTTCAGAATCGGGGATTCCACTCCAAAGCCGGGTTTCAACAATAACAATAATATCGTAGTCTACGTGGATAGATGAATGGTATAAGACAGGTAGTTTGGTTCGAATTCCACTTGCACTATGATAATTGATTTTGAGGCAACCAGCGTTCATGAAGTTATCATTGTTTCGTTCGTGAGAATGTATCAACGAGGCCCTTTCAGCTGTTGTTGGGTCGTCGCTTCTTGCTGCGAAAAAAATCATGGACCACAGTATGCAAAGGCCAAAAAGACCTATTGCATAGTAAATTGTAGAGCTCGAGGTTTCTTCCAACTTTGATCTCGAAAGAAGAATATTCCTTTTCTGGTATCATGACGAATTTTCGAATGGAAAGATTAGATACACAAACCGATGAACTATTTTTAAGAATATAATTGTGAACTAAATCTTCACACGTTGATGGAGAAAGACGAGAAACAAAAATACTCCTCACAGGTGGTAAAGCGGTGAGTTCTTCGATATTAGATTGGTTTTACATAGAGTTAGTTACAGTGGACAAAGTTGCTACCGAGTTGGAGCACCCCTCATCCGTGATGGAAGCTGTTGGGGTTACCAGTGGCTTTATAGCATTAAATCCACTGGAAGTGCTGGGCTTTATGTAAGAAGAGTCACTTAGTCATTCACTTTAGTCATTCTTTTTTAAAAATATGTATTATATTCATATATATGTATATTGTATATATATGTATTATATATATGCATATATAAAACTACCATACCTTATTTTATTCTATCATGCTCCCCACCTAAAAAAATAGTGTTCTGCCGCCCCTGTTGGTTCGTATCTATTTAGTGGTAAGTCATCATTATCAAAAAATATATTTCGTTAGGTTTTCCTATGTCGCATTCTAAAATTATTTGTTCAAAGTCTTTAGAGGTAAAATTCTTTCTTGTAATTACTATTTGTTTTTTTCCTACGTATGGGAATGTTATTTTTCGGGAATCTACCCTTGTTGTTTTAACAATTATTTGGCGTTCAAACATATTGAGGGGTTTATCTGTTATTGGGATAAGATTTGAACTGTCTGATTCATTGCTATGCTGGGTACTCACGAGATCTTCTTCAAATGCGTTTATCTGTTCAGTTTTAATTCTTGACAAAGCATCAGCGACTTTATTTTCCTTGCCTTGGATGTATTCGATATCGAAGTCGTATTCTTCGAGTTTAATCTTCCATCGTTGTAATTTTGAATTAGGTTCTTTTAAGTTTTGGAGCCAAACTAGAGGCCTATGGTCTGTTAATATTTTGAATTTTCTACCGTAAAGGTAATGTCTAAACTGTTTGGTGGCCCAAACGATAGCTAAAAGTTCCTTCTCTATGGTTGAGTAACTACACTCATGTTTATTCAAAGTGCGTGAAGCAAAAGATAATGGTCCGTGGGATTGACTTAGGACTGCACCGATAGCGAAGTTGCTAGCATCGGTTGTCAGTGTGAATTCTTTTGTAAAATCTGGGTGTCTGTTTATCAATGTATCTTGCAAAGCTATTTTTAAATTATTGAACGCGCCAATGTATTTTTCATTTTTTAAATCAATTTTAGAATCTTTCTTCAGGTACAAGGTCATAGGTTTTATTATCTTTGCATAGTCTTCTATGAACTTGCGATAGTAACCGGTAAGACCTAAAAATGATTGTATTTCTTTAATCGTAGTTGGAAGGGGAAAATCTTTAATTGTTTGAATTTTAGATGGGTTTGGTTTTATGCCTTCTGGTGTGACTATGACCTAAAAATTCACTTTCTTTTTTAAGAAAATTGCATTTGTTTAGTGAAACTTTAAGATTAACTTTTCGTAATCTTTCAAATATTAATTTTAAGTGGTGTGTATGCTCTTGAAGGGAAGCTGAGAAAATAATAATGTCGTCTAGGTATACGTAGCATATTTTGCCAATGTAATCGCCTAAAACTTCATTCATCATCCGCTGAAATGTTGCGGGTGCATTTTTTAAACCGAATGGCATACGCATCCATTCGTAATGACCTGATAAAGTACTGAAGGCTGTTTTTTCTCGGTCTTCGGGATCAATTTCAATTTGGTAAAAACCTTTCGTAAGGTCTAGTGTGGAAAAATAGTTTGCTCGTCCCATCTTATCTAAAATATCATCTATGAGTGGGATCGGGAATTTATCTTCTTTTGTTATCTTGTTTAGTTTTCTATAGTCTATTACTATTCTCCATTCTTTATTTCCCATCTTATCTGTTTTCTTAGGTACAACCCAAATCGGAGCATTATAGGGAAAAGTTGAATGTTTAATGATACCTTGATCCAATAGTTCTTGAATCTGGTTGTTTACTTCATTTTTGTGTACTTCGGGATATCTATAGATTCTAGTAAAAATAGGAGAATTATCCTGTACTGGTATCTTATGCTTAACGTGTGATGTAAAAGAGAGATCATCGCCTTTGTGGAAGAATACGTTTGAATATTCGTTTAAAGTTTGAAATAGAATTTTTTTCTCTTCTGAATTCATGTGGTCTATATTTTTCTTTTCAAATTCGTCGAAAATAGTGTCGTGAGGCGTTAAGCCATTTAAGTGATTTATCTCCATGGAATAATCACGTTCATCTGTTTCATCAAAAAAGATTGGTATTTTAGTTCCGTTTAGTTCTAATATCTTAGTTGCATAGTCAATTTTTCCATTGTTTGGTATAAGAATGTTGTTGCAAATGATGCCGTTAAAGCTCTGACTGAAAGTCATTAACTGAAATAAACAGTCTTCAGTAACTTTCCAAATGAATTTTTCTTTTGGTAAGAGTACTTCTTTTTCAACTAAGATTGGGTTTCCTACGGTATTAATTTTTAATGGTTCTGTTCGTATTTTAATTAGATTTTGAGGAGCGTCTTTCTCGTTTAATATACTATTCGTCGCTCTTGTGTCGATTAATATCCTGCCTGCTTTTTCTATCCGAACAAAAGGCAATCCTGAGGCTGGTATTTGAAAATTTTCTGTTTCATTATTTGTTTTTGGATATCCCGCAGGGTTATTATTAATATTAGTATTTGTTTCTACGTATCCCGCAGGATCAGTTTTTGGGCTTACATTTCTATTGTAGTTTACCTGCCTATTGCTTAGGTTAGGATTCCTCCTGAATTGGCTCGAGCCTGGATCGACTTCCATGGGCTCATTCCCTTGATTATTATAGTTTCTATTAGGGTTACGATTATTTTGAAATGGGGGTCTAAAGTTATTTTGATTACTGAAGTGATTGTAGGGTGGTCTAAAATTGTTCTGTCTAAAGTTGTTACTAAAATTATTTCTTAATTGTCCTGAGTTATTCTGAGAATTATTCTGGGAGTTAGTCTGAAAATTACTCTGAGGTCTAAAAGAATTATTACTATACTGTTGTGGGATGTAAAGTTTAGGTTGAAAGTTTCTATTATTCATCTGACGTTTTTGTTGGCTCTCATCAATAGGATTTGTATTAACAAAACCAGCTTCAGATAGCTGATGTAAAGCTTCTTGTAAGCTGGTAGGCTTGAGAGCAAAAAGGATGGTACGCATATGTACTGGTAGTTTTTCTTTAAAAATATTTAAAGCCGTTAAATTATTATTATTTACTTCATGTGTTTTGTCTTCTTGTACACTTTTTTGATTAAGATCGCAAAGTGTTTTTTGAATGTCATTATAAAATCTAAGGATATTTCCTCTAAAACATATCTGTCTAAGTTCTTCATACAACTGAATGCTATTTTTAAAGCCGCCAAAATTAGAGATCAACATCGCTTTGATGTCGGTCCATTTCTGTAAGTGAGGATGTATCTCAATGCAGAGTTTAGCTTTTCCTATGAACTTCGATTTAAGGATATTAATGCACATGATTTGGCTCTGATTATCATACTCATTCAAGATTGGAATAATTCCGTCAACATTTGTAAGAAATGTGTATAAATCTTCTGTCCTCCCATCGAAAGGACTTAACTTCTCTATATATTTCAGAGGGTCGAGCGTTAAGCTCTTCTTGGCTGTAGCTAAGGGACATTTTGTTAGTATTCTGGTAACTGATTTCTAATTTCAACTCACTTTTATTTTTATTTTCTGCTATAGTTTTTTCACCAAAATTATTTTCAATATTAATTTTTAATTTATTGTTTTCAAAATTTTCAAATTTATTATTTTCTAGCTTACAATTATTCTTACTGATGTGCTCAGGTATTTCCTGGTTTCTTATGTTGTTTAAATGTTGATCTGCTTCTTCTCCTGATAATGATTCTTCGTCAGTATGTCTGTAGCTAGTTTTAATCCACTTCTTAAATTTTCTGGACATCTACTCTTCTTAAGTCGGGGCTCGGATGCTGCCCTTTTCTTCTACTTTTATACTGGTCACTTTTTCTTTTTATTTTTCTACTCACACGATTTATTTTCGTATTTATTTTCTTCTTTATTTGCAATTTCTATTTTCACTTAATCTAATGTTTGTTTTGATTAGTTTTCCTCTATGGACTTTCTGACATACACCATATGCGTTGGTTGAGTCATGGACTAATCAGGATTCACTGAACAGATTTAAAATCTTTATTTTCGTTAAGGATTCTGTCTCTAGTTCACTGAATTGATTTAAATTATTTAAATGTTTTCCGTCAATGTTGGTACGGTTTTTCACTGAAATAATTAAGGATGTCGCGGTTCCGATTTTGTTATTAATTCAAATATTCGTTCAAACTTTTTCGCAGGAAAACTTTTATTTGTAAATTAAATTCACTGTACCGGAACGGATTGTAGATTTTTACAGGATAGAATCAATTTAACTGGCACGAGTACGATAACTTTGGCGACAAAAAATAATAACGGTTTTTGGTGGAGGGGTTCAATACAAGCATTTTTTACTATGGGAGGGGGGGGTCTATCTCCCCCCGTTTAGGCGGTAGGGGCAATTTTATAAAAATTGACTTAAAATCTAAAAAAAAATATTGTAGAACAACGGGAAAACTTACAGATACAATTTATACTTTTTATGAAAGCCAGAAACTTGCACTTTATAATAAATTTTAAATGAAGTGGTTTCAATTTATAGTTTTTGAAATAACTGACTTCAAAGTCAAAATTTACGAAAAAAAATTTTAAAAAATCACTTTGAGTACTATGTTTCTCGTGATTACAAATGCCAATAAAAAAAAATTAGATGTAGTTAGTTGCTTCAATAAATTTTTTACTAAGCGATATAAATTACTTTTTTCTATGTCTTATAGTTTTTGAGATAATTGAAAAATAGTAAAACTATTGAAGTATGCATTATTTTCAAAAAATTATGGAAATACGTACGAATTTACAATAATGTTAGGAAACAGACTAGTGAAAGTATAAAAATTCATAAGACAGGTACTTATGTGCAATTAATTTCCGTATGCAACAACTTTCCGCATGGCCCGCTTCGCGGGGCTCATTATTTTAACCCTTTTTCCGCAGGGTTAAGCTGCTCATGCTAAATATGAAAATAGCAATTAATTTCCGTATGCAACAGCTTTCCGCATGGCCCGCTTCGCGGGGACTCATTATTTTAACCATTTTTTCCGCAGGGTTAAGCTGCTCATGCTAAATATGAAAATAGCAATTATTTCCGTATGCAACAGCTTTCCGCATGGCCCGCTTCGCGGGGCTCATTATTTTAACCCTTTTTCCGCAGGGTTAAGCTGCTCATGCTAAATATGAAAATAGCAATTAATTTCCGTATGCAACAGCTTTCCGCATGGCCCGCTTCGCGGGGCTCATTATTTTAACCCTTTTTCCGCAGGGTTAAGCTGCTCATGCTAAATATGAAAATAGCAATTAATTTCCGTATGCAACAGCTTTCCGCATGGCCCGCTTCGCGGGGACTCATTATTTTAACCATTTTTTCCGCAGGGTTAAGCTGCTCATGCTAAATATGAAAATAGCAATTATTTCCGTATGCAACAGCTTTCCGCATGGCCCGCTTCGCGGGGCTCATTATTTTAACCCTTTTTCCGCAGGGTTAAGCTGCTCATGCTAAATATGAAAATAGCAATTAATTTCCGTATGCAACAGCTTTCCGCATGGCCCGCTTCGCGGGGCTCATTATTTTAACCCTTTTTCCGCAGGGTTAAGCTGCTCATGCTAAATATGAAAATAGCAATTAATTTCCGTATGCAACAGTTTTCCGCATGGCCCGCTTCGCGGGGACTCATTATTTTAACCTTTTTTCCGCAGGGTTAAGCTGCTCATGCTAAATATGAAAATAGCAATTAATTTCTGTATGCAACAGCTTTCCGCATGGCCCGCTTCGCGGGGCTCATTATTTTAACCCTTTTTCCGCAGGGTTAAGCTGCTCATGCTAAATATGAAAATAGCAATTAATTTCCGTATGCAACAGCTTTCCGCATGGCCCGCTTCGCGGGGACTCATTATTTTAACCCTTTTTTCCGCAGGGTTAAGCTGTTCATGCTAAATATGAAAATATCAATTAATTTCCGTATGCAACAGCTTTCCGCATGGCCCGCTTCGCGGGGCTCATTATTTTAACCCTTTTTCCGCAGGGTTAAGCTGCTCATGCTAAATATGAAAATAGCAATTAATTTCCGTGTGCAACAGCTTTCCGCATGGCCCGCTTCGCGGGGCTCATTATTTTAACCCTTTTTCCGCAGGGTTAAGCTGCTCATAAGCTTTGGGGTGCAAATTTTTTATATGAAAAGTTTCTTTTAAAATTAGAAAATTTTTTGATTTTAAAAAAGAAATATAGTTTTACTATTTTTCAATTATCTCAAAAACTATAAGACATAGAAAAAAGTAATTTATATCGTTTGATAAAAAATTAATTGAAGCAACTAACTACATCAATAATTTTTTTATTAGCATTTGTAATCATGAGAAACATAATACTCAAAGTGATTTTTTAAAATTTTTTTTCGTAAATTTTGACTTTGAAGTCAGTTATTTCAAAAACTATAAATTAAAACCACTTCATTTTAAATTTATTATAAAGTGCAAGTTTCTGGCTTTCATAAAAAGTATAAATTGTATCTGTAAGTTTTCCCGTTGTTCTACAATATTTTTTTTTAGATTTTAAGTCAATTTTTATAAAATTGCCCCTACCGCCTAAACGGGGGGAGATAGACCCCCCCCTCCCATAGTAAAAAATGCTTGTATTGAACCCCTCTATCAGAAACCGTTATTATTTTTTGTCGCCAAAGTTATCGTACTCTCCCCATTTAACTCTATCCTACCGACTGCGCCAGTTTTGTTTTTAATGAAACTAAGAGTTTTTATTTTCTCAAAACTTATTTATTTAGTCTTGTAACGAGAGTACCTCGTAGACTGAAGACTTTCTTAATTCTGACTAACAATATTTTATCTAGGTGCTATTTATATCTACAGTTTCGTTATTTTTATTGTTACAGCTGCATGTGCTGTGTTATCTTTATTGTTACAGCTGCATGTGCTGTGTTATCTTTATTGTTACAGCTGCATGTGCTGTGTTATCTTTTATTTTGGCTTGTTGAACATGATGTCATTCTTATCATGTTGAAGATTTGCCTCTGTTGCTGGAGTGCATTTCGGAGCGTATATAACTTATAAATACATACATAGCAGGCACGAAGCGTGAAATTTTTATTTGCGGAAGCACTCAAAATAAAACAAAAAAATTGAGACTCAAATGAGACCCACACTCCTTTTCATGCCTTTTTGGGGGCTTTCGAAAAAATGTTCATGTCATTAAATCCACCACTTTTCCAAACACTTTTTTCATTGCTAATAAGGCAAGGCCAACAATATTTTCTTTTTGTTTTCATACATCCTGTTAGCCACGAAAACTTTCACAAGTTTGTATTGAAAAATTTGGAGTACACCGTTTTGTAACGGTGTTTATATTTAAGGATGGTTTCTGTCTGCCAACATCTATTATTATTTTTTTTTCTTCGAACGACCTAGCCGGTTTATGGAAAAAAATTTCTATTACACAATTACACGCATTCATATTAAATCAGGAAATATTAGTTTAAATCGTTATAAGTCACCCACAGCCACGAAAATAGTTTAAAAACCACACACTTTAAAACCAATGCACTCTTTGTTTTCTGATAGTGAAAAAACTGACCTAGTCAATAAAATGAGTACTACCTACAACCTAACCTACCCCTTTTTTCATGAAATCAAACTCATTAACAGTGAACTGTTAAGAACAAGAAACAACTCATATACATCTTTGCTTTCTTTCTATCTCCTGTTTTATGTCATGGCATTTTCTTAATGCATTCACTCAACTCATTCTTCACACGTTGGTCCAAAGGCAAGAAACCTAAAAAAATCTGTTCCACTTTGGGTTGAGATGGAATGCCTGCCTAGCCATTGCGCATTATGAGTATTTTTTGCAGAGCATTTTCGCTTATCAACATTTATGAGTGAAGTTGTGTACTTTCTGTTGGTGTGGGTATTTTGAGATTGAGCTAAGAAAAGAAGACAATTAAAGAGAATGCATATGTGTTACGCATTTTAGTCACTTTATACATTCGTAAAAATAATGCAAAGACGTTGAGCATTCTCTGTTGGTTTGCTGTTGGGGTATTTTAAGTTGTATGTAATTAGCAGACAGACCATGATTTCTTTTATGTAAATATTTTGGTAAAATATTATAATGTTCTCAGAATGATGTTGACATTTATTTAACGAGATAGATTGGATAAGAACAGACTGGTATAATATAATATCAAAAGTATAATAGAAAAATGAATAAGTTTTGGAATTTTGAATTTAATTTTTACAGGCTACCTAAGATTTTTTAAATTCGTTAACGGAAGCACTCATTCCACTCAATATATGGGCGCTTCGTCGCTGATACATAGGTATGTGTATAAATGTAAAATAAAAAGAAGAAATTAAAATTAACTCACCGATATTAAAGAGTATTCCTTCCTTTGACACACCTCCGAACCCAGCTATTTCGTTGTCATGAAAAGAAGAAAATAAAAAATTTACAGATCAAAACAAAAATAGATTTAGTCAAAAGGATTCGAATCCGGTATTAACACTATTCAAGAATTAATCCCTATGACTATTTTGAACTTACCCTTCCTAACACTAGATCGAGAACCTCATCTGAAACAAATTAAAATACTCACCTATCCTAACACCGCGAATAGAAGTCATCCCACATGGTGAATGAACTAATACAAGGATTGTTACACTAGTAATCTCCACTTCACTGAGGATTGTAGCATGACAACATTCCTCAATTACCTAGAGTCGGATTTAATAAAACAAAAGACATAAAAATGAAAATAAACGGAACATAAAACTAATAACTCAAAATTAAAAGTTTTATAGAAAACTTGCTGAGCCGCCCGGGGTTGCTCGGGTCTGTAGTTTTCAGGTTCCCGTTCTCGTTCCTGTATCTGTTGCCGTGGGATTAAAGAGATCAAATATACGCTAAGTTACTGAGGGATTATGTGGCATTCCAGTGCAAGCAGAATTTCTGAAATCTGTGCAGTAGTTTCAAAGTCTCCATTTCCAGCCCCGTTCCTGTGGCAATCTTACGTTTCCATCGAAATATTATGTGAATGAAATGTAAGTATATTTTACTGAGGGATAATGTAAAATCCTAGAGTTGAAAGAACTTGAATCGGTCAAGTAACTTTAATGTTCCTGTGCGATTATAGGAATGAACTGTAGTCTAAGTTACTGATAAAGGGGGATAGTGCGGAGTATCTGTAGAGTATTTTCTCATTTTCCGTTCCCAACCTTGTTCCTGTGGGAATATGGGGATCAAACCTTGACAGGAACCATCTGTGGACTAAACTATATCATGCTTATTTTGACATTTTATTCGATGAAAAGTTAGTCGAATTCGAAATAAGTGCATTTTGAGACTTGAATGATTCGAGTGTTAAACATGTAAAATTTCGAATCATTCTAGTCTCAAAATGCACTTCTTTCGAATTCGACTAACTTCCTATCGAATAGAATGTCAAAATATGCATGTATGTCTACCCTGAAAATTACATAAAATTCCGTTGGGTGGTTTAGGAGTCTATACCGGATATACATACATACATACATCCTATTTTATAAAAATACTTCAACTGCTTTAATTTACTTTATTTTAATGAGGCCAAAGATTGTTAAATTCTGGACAATCGGCGTCTGTTGAATCTACGTTTTCCGAAGCCAAAATTGTTGAAATGTCTGTGCAAATATCTCGTATTTTCTATCGAAACCGAAATGCGGACTTCGAATGCCTTATCGCAAATATCGTCATAGCCAGCAGCGTTGAGCGACTCTTCTTCTTCCTAGTTAATATTATAACAGAGATACTTAACATTTTACATGATAAAAATTTAATTTGATAATCTTACCTCTAGCTTGATTGGTTAGGTTAGGTTAGGTGGAAGTGGCTGTCAGTCAATGAGTACATTGCCTAACACACTTAGGCCGCAAGGGCCCATTGTGATACCACAGAGATCAGCAAGTTAATCACCTACTGATCTCGGAAACCCGATGTAAGATTAACGAGTTAATCACTCATTAATCTTCCATTACGGTACTAACCGGTTAATCACCTGCTAGTCGAACCACGTGGAACTTTTAATGTATTTTGAAAGACTTTTAGGGTCTATGTAAGCTAGGTCGCTAGTATCATCGAAGAAGAATTCACCGAGATGAGCCTTCCTCCTATGAAGCAGTGCAGGGCATGAGCAAAGAAGGTGTTGAACGGTCTCTTCCTCCTCCTCGTCCATGCAGCTTCTGCAGAAATCATTGGAAAACACACCAAGTCTTTTGGCGTGTCTCCCTATTAGACAGTGTCCTGTAAGAACACCTATGGTAGAACCTAGACACAGACGGTTCAGGGCCAACAAACTCTTTGATCGTTTTGAGTCCACACACGGCCAAACTTTTTTGGTTGCAAGGCATGTATTACTCTCAGTCCATCTAGTGTTTGTTATCCTTGAAGCGTCCTGTCTAAGCAGGAGTTTACATGTAGCGATAGGTACACCTATGTTGTTCCATTCTGAGCGTAGGGAAGTGGTCGTGCCCTTTTTGGCTAGTTCGTCTGCCATACAGTTGCCTGGTATGTCCCTGTGCCCTGGCACCCATGAAAGGTGAATGTTAAACTGATTTGACATCTCCCTCAGAGACATCTGACAATTTTGGACCGTGATGGATTTTGTAGAGACAGAGGCAAGAGATTTAAGGGCAGCTTGGCTGTCTGAGAAGATCCGAATATCCGTGGAGGATATGACGTTTTCTTTGAGCCAAGACAGCACCTCCTTAATCGCCAGAATTTCCGCTTGGAACACACTACAATGATCGGGTAGGCGGAAGAAAAGACTGAGATTCAGCTTTTCTGAGTAGATTCCACTTCCCACACCTTCGCTGGTTTTTGAACCATCGGTGTAGAAGTGTATTGCTTCATTTTCCAAAAGAGCGCCATTTTCCCAAGCTTCTCTTGAAGGTATGGTTACTTGGAAATTATTGTCAAACACCAACTTGGGGGTGGTGTAGTCGGATCGATTCGGTAAGAATCTAAAGTTATCTAGAATGGTAGTGTGGCCAATTTGATTATTGGTCCACTGTGATGCAGCTCTGAGTCGAGTAGCTGAGCTAGCTGCGACTTGTTTGCTGAAGATATCTAGGGGTGTGAGATCTAGTAGTACATTGAGGGCGTCCGATGGGGTTGTCCTCAGTGCACCACTAATACACAGACTAGCCGTTCTTTGAACTTTGGCCAGCTTGTTGTAGTTGATCATCTTGTCTAGTGCTGTCCACCAGACTATCACCCCGTATGTGAGTATCGGTCTAATTACCGATGTAAACAGCCAATGGGTGATTTGGGGGGAGAAACCCCATTTCCCGCCAATGGCTTTTTTACAGGAGAAGAGTGCAACGTTGGCTTTATTTACTCTTTCCTCAATATTGGTTTTCCAGGTCAGTTTTTTGTCAATAATGAGACCTAGATATTTAGCCTGATTTGACAGTGTGAGAGTTACCCCTTTAATAGTTGGGGGTTTGAAATCCGGAATTTTGTATTTCCTCGTAAAGAGAACTAATTCCGTTTTGTGTGGATTGATGTTCAGACCACAATCTGCAGCCCAATTGTTAAGCTTGTTAAGTGCTGTTTGTAGCAGCTCAGCTAGGGTTTGTGGGTGCTTGCCTGAAACGGCAATTGCTACATCATCGGCATAGGCTATAGCTTTGAAACCTTCGTCCTCTAGGTCGATTAACAATTTGTTAACGACCAGGTTCCACAGTAGGGGAGATAAAACTCCTCCCTGCGGGGTTCCTCTATTGGCCATTCTGCTTGTTTTGTAGTTCCCCATTTCGGAACTAATGATTCTGCTGCTGAGCATTGTTGTTATCATGTTTTTGATGTGTTCCTCTATGAGCAGCCCATCAAGAGCATTAGTGATTGCTGAATTTTTAACATTATTAAATGCACCCTCTATGTCTAGGAATGCGACGAGAGAGTATTCTTTATAGTGCAGGGATTTTTCAATGGTGCAAACCAGAGAGTGGAGTGCAGTTTCCACTGATTTACCTTTTGTATAGGCATGTTGCGCCGTTGAGATCAGACTAGGTTTAATTTCTTGTCTTAAGTGTATGTCAATCATTCTTTCCAGTGTTTTAAGGAGGAAGGATGATAGACTAATAGGTCTTAAATCTTTTGGATTTACATGGGAGCTTTTGCCGGCTTTAGGTATAAAGACGACCCTAGCTTCTCTCCAGGCTTTGGGAATATATGCATAGCTGATACATCCTTTCATGATCATCTCTAAGTTATAGATGATAATGTCTGAAACCTGTTGCAGCTCCGCAGGGATGATTCCGTCAGGCCCTGGTGATTTATAAGGGTCAAAGCTGTTTATTGCCCATAACAGTATATCTTTAGAGATAAAACCTTTACCTGATTGGTTTGCGATTCGAGGCAAGTGCTCCTCGTCTGTTATTGTCAACGAGCTACCAGGGAAATGAGTATCCAGTAGCAAGTTTAATGTTTCTTCATATGAGTTGGTCCAGTTGCCGTTTTCATCTTTTATAGAACTTGGCATGTTTGGACTCGTTGATAGGATTTTCCTAAGTCTAGATGCCTCTGAGGAGTCTTCAATCTTATTGCAGAATTCTTTCCAAGAGGATCTTTTGCTTATTCGTAACCTCTTTTTGTAAATCCTAAGGGATTCCTTATATAGATCCCAATCTATGGGATTTCTGGAAGATTTGGCTCGATTGAAAAGCTTCGCACAACTTTTCTTGAGCGGTTCTAGCTCCTTGGTCCACCAGCGTGGTTTCTTCTTCCCTCTTACTATGGTTAGAGGACAGGAGTTACACAAGGCATGGTTAAGAGCACTAGTTAGATCGTCGACTTTGCTGTCAAGATCCTTGGGGTTTGAAGGGAAGCTATTGTCATTGTAGTTGTAACAATGTTTGAAGATTTCCCTGAATTTTACCCAGTCAGTTTTCCTATAATTACGGAAGCCTATGGGTTTTGGTGTGTCATCTGTTAGACTAAATTGGATGTATCTGTGATCAGAGAAGGAGTGATCCTTAGATACAGCCCAATTTTTAATCTTGTTATAGATTGATTGAGCTACAAAGGTAACATCTAAAACCTCTTGTCTGTTTTTTGTGACAAAGGTTGGTTCGTTACCGATATTGCATATAAGAAGGTTAGTACTTAGTATAAAATTAAAAAGAGACTCACCCCTTTCATTTACGTCCGTACTCCCCCATACTACGTGCTGTGCGTTGACGTCACTTCCTATTATGAGATCCACTTTGGGCTTTGTTGCGCTTTTTATTACGCGCTCGAGCGTCTCTCCTGGTAGCAGCCCCGGTTGGTCATGGCCTAGATAGGCGGACGTGAGCCAGTAAGTCCCACTGTTGGTCTGCAGTTTTACTGTTGTGTTGTCGCAATTGTTGTAATTAGGTAGTAAAAATACGTTAAGTGTTTTCTTTGCCAGAATGCAGGATCTTGGTTCACCTTTGTCCGTCACATACAGCAGAGAATAATCTTTCGTCCTGAGTCCTTTTACCACGGATTTATTAATCCATGGTTCCTGGATCAGGACTATATCCTCGCCGGACTTGCTTAGTCGGAGAAGGAGTCCGGCTGAGGCTTTGATGGAGTGTTGGAGATTAATCTGGAGTATTTGCAGCATTGCTACAATCATCCAGCTTAATCTCCAACACTGTAGCATTAAGGTCCTCCATATCTGAGGCGGAGTCTAGCAACTCATCTTCAGAAAGGAGAACCCCAAGCATTTCATCGTCGGAGTCTAAGACTCCACCTTTGTTGTTATCGTCCTTATCGGACGATTTATTGTCAATTGCGTCTTGATCAGACACTATTTTTGTAGTCTTTTCGACCTGTTTCGAGCAAGACAGCTGTTCCAAAGAGTCAGAGCAACTTACCGCGTCTGTCTCCATGATGGAAGATTCGACGCTCGCAGTGGACTCCTTGGCTTCGGATTCAGCCGCTTGCTTTGGAAGCTTTGCAGCGTCCTCATCTTTTTTGTATATTTTCAGCACTTGGTTGTCAAAACCATACTGAATAACACCCCCACGTGCCGCCAGGGGTTCTAATGACTCCTTATTCAAGATAACAAGAGCCGACCGATAACGACCCACCGACTCTTTTTCAATCACCGGAACCGTCCAATCGTGAGTGGGCAGATCTGGGTTTCTGTATTTAATCAGCTGGAGAACCATCTCCCGCGATTCATGTAGGGCCGGTACCAAGGCACGAGCTCTCGGTCTGCTTGGGATATCCTCCCTTGCCACAACCTCTAGCTTAGCACCTGGCCAGATCTCACCTAAACCGCTGACAGCAAGTTTATATAGGTGAAGCGATCTCTGGTCTTGGCAGGCGATCAGCTTGACGCGGTTTTGATGCCAGCCAGCGTCGCTAATTCTTGGGAGGGGTCCCGGATTCGCCTCGATAACAGGTATAAACCTGAAAGCGAGGTGAGCCTTGACGTCCGCCCACCTGTCGGCAGAGATGTTTCCATCCATATTGCTCCCGTCGATTGGACTAGCTTCAATACTTCTTCAGTTTATTGTAATTTTTTCTTTGTTTTTTTTTTTTTTTGTCAGGAGGAAATCTTCAAAAGACACTTGGCAGTTATCGACACCAAGTAGTGTGGGATTCTTACCTCACTTAAAACTCCTCGTAATCAGAACCAATCTATGAACGATCGACAACAGATTTTTCTACCTCAATAATATAATCACTTTAAGGGAAGCTTAAACTTTTAATGCTTCCCATGACTTTTAGACCATTAGCTCGTGTGGCTTGATTCTTTTTAATCTCCGAACATTGCCTCTCGTATTTAATACGGACTCCATTTCATGCTGTCGCTGATTGTGTGAAACAGCATGTGCTCTTACAACTTCTGTAACCGTTTCTATTTGTAGGTCACGATGTAAATCGCTATTTCTTATATACCATGGTGCATTTACTATTCCACGAAGGACTTTGTTTTGGAACTTTTGGATGATTTCAGTATTTGTTTTCTTTGTACAGCCCCATAATTGGATTCCATAGGTCCAAACAGGTCTTAGTACTTGTTTATAAAGCATTATTTTATTTTCGACAGATAAGTCCGAATTTCTACCGAGTAACCAGTACAGTTTTCTATATTTCAAGTTGAGCTCTTCCCTTTTCTTTTCCATTTTAGCTTTGCATCCAAATTCATCCCAAGGTATTTGGCCGAATCGGCGTAAGGTACAGCTTGATTGTTGATGAATATTTGAACGTAGCTTAACTTTTTATTTGTAAAGTTTATATGTGCAGATTTAGCTTCATTGAGCTTGATACGCCATTTTTTGGTCCAATCACTAACGGTGTCGACGGCATTTTGCAATTTCTCAGCAGCCTTGACGACGCACTTACTGGATGCCAAAATTGCGGTTTCATCTGCAAAAGTAGCCATAATGGTGTTGTTATCCACTGGAATATCCCTTGTATATAGCAAACACAGGGTAGGTCCTAGGACGCTTCCTTGTGGAACACCGGCTTGTATTTTACTTAGCTTTGAATATTCTTGATCATACCGTACTCTGAAGAGCCGGTTTGAGATATAAGATTTTAGTATTTCGTAGTACTACCTGGGTAGGTCCCTTTGCAGTTTGTACTCTAGCCATTCATGCCATACCTTGTCGAATGCTTGAGCAACATCTAAAAATATAGCCGAACATACTTGTTTTTCTTCTAATGCTTTTTCAACTGCATCCGTTATTCTATGAACTTGGTCTATCGTGGAATGTTTATTTCTAAATCCAAATTGATGATTTGGGATTAGATTTCTTTCTTCTATGACTTTGCTCAGTCTTTTCAGTAGCAATTTTTCAAAGACTTTTGCCATTATTGGTATAAGCGATATTGGTCTGTAAGACGTCACTTCTGTTGGTGGCTTAACTTGCTTTGGTATAACAATTACTTCAGCAATTTTCCAATGATGTGGGACATATTGGGTCTTTAGGCATGCATTTATTATGAATTGGAGTTTTATGAAGGCTTTTGATGGCATTTCTTTCATAACCTGAGCAGTTATTAGATCGTACCCAGGTGATTTTCTGTTTGATAGTTGATTTCGACACATACTTTTTATTTCTTTGAGTGTGACAATTGGTATGTCAACTTCATCGACTTTATCAATAAACTGTTAACTGTTTTCAGATGTATTTGCTGGGAATTGCTTAAAAACATTCGCAAGATGTTCTGCAAACAGGTTAGCTTTTTCTTTTGGATTTCCGATCCAATTCCCGTTTAGAGATTTTATTGGCGGGTTTTGTAACTGCGGTCTTTTCAGGCGCTTAGCTGCTTTCCAGAGCGAATAATCGGTTGAAGCATCAGTCGTTAAATTTTTCAGGAATCTACTTAATGAATCATTTTTGAATTCGTAGATTTGTTTTTTCAGTTCGTTGCTTAGCCGGTTAAACGCTGTTTTGTCGTCTGGAAATCTAGTATTTTGCCATTTTCTTCGAGCTCTTCTCTTCTCCAATATCAACTCTCTTATCTCGGCAGGGTATTTTGTTTCAGTTTGCTTCCTACTCGAGTAAGTTGGTGTACTTTCTTCTGCAGCTTGTTGAACATCGGCAATGAATTGTTCTACTTCAAGGTCGATTTGCTCTTTTGTTTCCATAGGGGATCTGAGATTTATATAGCTTTCAAGCTTTTCTCTGAATTCACTCCACTTTGTTTTATTATTTACTAGCTTAGGATTACTTTTTTCCATTATCTCCGATTCATTAAGTGATAAAATCACCGGTGTATGATCTGATGATAAGTCATATTTACCTTCGACTCTTATATGGTTTCGTTTGATACCTTTAACTATGAAAAAGTCAACAAGGTCTGGTATTTTACTTGAATCCGATGGCCAGTATGTTGGTGATCTGGATGAATAAAACTCGTAATTGTATTTGAGGCATGCTTTGTAAAGCCTTCTGCCTTTTGTTGTTATATGTCTGGATCCCCAATGGATGTGCTTAGCATTAAAGTCACGGTCACCGCCAACAAGGAAGTTATGTCCTAGTAGATTAAGCAGTTCTGTATAATCATCTTCAGTCGGGGAACGCCTCGGCGGGCAGTATATTGATGCCAACTTGAAGTCTTTCTTTTTCATACCAATACTAATTATTGTTACTTGCATATTCTCGTTTGTAAACATTATTTTTTTCATGGTGTTTTAAGCTCTTTTTTATGACAGTTGGTAGCTCTGTTTTTATCAACAAGTGCTTTAGCTTACTCCCGATTAATTCGCGTTTCTAAGTTGTATTTAACAAATCTCAAGTGACATAAACACTCACAATCTATTTATAGTTGTGCTATCTTTTATTTAAAATAAAAGTTATTGTTATACAGTGCCTATTTTTTACATTTTTTGAAAAATATAATTTGCTTCAACGCAAAATACGTAAAGTGCAATAACACTGTCATTGAAATTTTTTTTTGTGATTTGGATAACTTTTAAGTTTAACCTTTTTAAAGCAATTAATTATAAAAACTAAATAGACAATTGCAACAGCTCTCAAATAAGTGGTGAATAATTTTTGTGCTTTTCTTTTTTCAAAAGTTATAGTAATTATTGTGAAAAATCACTTAATTCGACGGTTGGAACGCTTTTTTGCACGGTTGCCAACTTTTTTTTTTATGTAGCTCACTTAAAACGCCTTTTTATTTTCTCATATTTTTAAAAAACTGTGACATGGATTCCTTAATCTGTCTCGTTTGTAAGAAAACTTCCAATGAAGTGACAGTTTCTTGTGCCGTATGCCTGCAACAAGTGCATGCTAAATGCATAGGTATGAAAGGTAAGGATGTCGATAAATTTGTTTCAATTGCTGGATTACGTTATTATTGCACCAAACATGATAAAATCTCGGTTGATAGAATACATTGGAAAATTCTTAAACTCCAAAAACTGTTCAACAATGATTCTGCAATTTTTTCTGACATTCAAAAAGCATTTGATTTTGATGTACTTTCTTCTGAGACTATAGGCGAATGCTTTAATGTAATTGAAGGTCTATCAACTGGTCCTGCAAGTCAGACACCGCTGATTTTGCTGACACCCACACCGCATTCAAGGGAAAATGAACCAGATCGTTCTCAAACTAGAATGGAGGTAGTTCACCAAAAACAAACCCAACTTTTGGCATCACAAAATCCTCAGCTTCAAGAGCTTGAGGAATCTTCTTCTAGACTTCTTCGCTCAGGCCAAAGAAGTCAAACTGAAAACGCTAAGGTGGTAGTAGCCTTAGCAAAAAAACCTCAAAGGAGACTGCAAATTCATTCTGTTAGTGAGCCAACTGGCGGTCCACCGGATTCTTCAATAGCTTCCATTACGGGTGAGAGGATTTCTGACCCGGCAGTTTGCTTGTCTGACAACAATGAACGCGTACCCTCAGCTTCGACAGTGGTGAATGAAATAAGCGCTGATGATTTCGATCTCGTTGCTTACAAAGACCTTTACCAATTTTCATTTCAAATTTCCCACAAACAACAACTGAATCAATTATACGGTCATATATTATAAAACAATCGCCAAATTTAGACCCATCTTGTCTTAGCATTCGTAAAATGAAACTGAATGCTGATCGCAATTACTCTTCCTTCATTATTGATGTGAAACGTAACAATGATGTTTACAAATTGTTAGTTGAGGAGAAATTCTGGCCACTAAACTCTATAGTTCATCCTTTTCGGAAACGCCTTACTACAGCCAAAAAAAGATCAAATGCTCGAGAAACTCAATGAGTTATTTCTCAATGTTTTATCAAAATATTGGAGGCTTGAAGACAAAGCTAAAATCAATTTTTTCTTCAAGTCTTGGACTTAATTATGATGCTATTTTTCTAACTGAAACATGGCTAGATAAATCTATTCTAGACAATGAAATACTCTGCAGTTCTTACCAAACCTTTCGGGTGGATCGCTCTCATCTTACAAGCAGTAAAAAATCTGGTGGTGGAGTCCTAATTGCCATCAAAAATTGCTACAACTCTAAAATTATTTCATTACCCTCTACATGCGTGGAAATGGTATGTGAAACAACTTTACTCAATGGTTTTCATCTATTTACTGTCTGCATCTACATTCCACCAAAAATGAGTTCTGAACTTTACGACCAATGTACAGTAAACATTAAATATATCGTTTCTGTGATGAAGCCCAACGATCGCTTAGTACTTATTGGTGACTTTAATCTACCTGACATTGAATGGGAGGTACTTGAAGAAGACGACAAATTTTTATCAGCAACATCCGTTACCTCTGAAGAAAGTACTTCTTTCGTCGACTCAACGAGTTCTTTAGCCCTAAATCAAATAAACCCGTTTAAAAATGAAGTAGGCAACTTTCTCGACCTAGTGTTTATGGATGATGTTAACGGATTAACTGTGCAAAGGTCGTGCCCTTTATTGGATGATATTAGGTTCCATCCATGCTTTGAAGTTTTATTGGAAATACCTAGCAATGCTTGTGCAAGTCAATACACCCATGGATATGAATTTGACTTCAAAAAAACTGATTTTGTAAAACTGAATATGGAACTTTCTCAATTTCAATGGGATCTTGTTTTCCATGATATGGATGTCAACAAAGCAACAGATACTTTCTATGACATTTTACATAACTGCTTTTCGATAACAGTACCTGTTCGTCGCATCAAAACTGATAACTGTGTTCCATGGCTCACACCTTTCCTTAAGAGGCTTAAAAATAAAAAAAATAGACTGCACAACAAGCTAAAACTCATGTTTACTGTTCCCATTGCTCAGGAGTTCAGCAGATTAAGAAGGGAGTTCCAAATGCAATCTGCGGCTGCATATAGAAACTATATTAGTTCCATAAACAATGATTTGCTGCAGAATCCTTCTTCTTTTTGGAAATTTGTCAAAAATAAAAAAAAAGTTTCGGAATTTCCATCTTACATGAATTTGGATCAAAAATCTTCAAATAATAGTGTAGAAATCTGTGATATGTTTGCAGAAATGTTTAAAAGTATTTACAAATGTGATAATAGTTTGACTGCACAGCATGAAATTAGTTCTGGCATCAACGTAATAAATGATTTACCATGTATTGAGGAAAATGGTGTTCTAAAGGCTATTGGGAACCTAATCAGCTCATTTTCATCTGGACCGGATAATGTCCTGTCCTGCATATTAATAAACTGCTGTCAGTACATGGTTCCTGCTTTATGTTATTTATTTAACTTATCCCTATCGTCTTCTGTTTTCCCACGAGCGTGGAAGTCTTCATTTGTTACACCATTGTTCAAATCAGGAAGCCGATGCAACATGCGTCTATAGAGGAATTGCAAAAATCAGCGTTATTCCTAAGATGATGGAATCCATAATAATCGAAGAGTTGATTCACGGAACAAAATCGCACATATCCGATCGACAACATGGATTCGTCAAGGGCAAGTCTACAATTACAAATCTTTTGGAAATTTCATCTTGCATCACAAAAGGATTTATGAATGGACTTCAAACGGATGTGGTATACACTGATTTTTCGAAAGCTTTTGACCAACTTAATCACAAGCTGCTACTTAAAAAACTTTCAAATTTCGGTTGGTCTCCAAAACTTGTTCAGTGGATTGAAAGTTACTTATCATCTCGCACTCAATACGTTAAGTTCAAATCTCAAGTTTCCTGCGCAATAGAAGTTAAATCCGGGGTTCCACAAGGAAGCCACCTGGGTCCACTATTATTTGTGATATTTATTAATGATCTACCCTCTCTGATAAGACACTGTGATATACATCTATATGCTGACGATGCGAAAATCTCGTTTTCATACAAAAATAATGCTGATCACATTCAACTGCAATCTGATATCGATCATTTACTTCAATGGTGCAATAACAACAGTCTCACACTGAACTCTAAGAAATGCAAAGTAATGACATTTGCTAGAATAAAGAATACTTTCAAAAATGATTACTTTATAAGTAATTCGAAGCTGGAAAGAGTAAATTATTTTGTTGATTTGGGAGTTATATTTGATCCGAAACTTGACTTCAGAATGCATATCGATTCCATAACTGCAAAAGCTTCTATTCGTCTGGGAATGATTAAACGTTGGTCTAAAGAGTTCAGTGACCCATATATCACAAAAAGCTTATTCATTGGGCTGGTTCGTTCGGTCTTGGAATATGGATGTCAAGTGTGGTGCCCGTATTATGCTTGTCACATTGCTCGAATTGAATCCGTTCAAAAACAGTTTCTCATATTTGCTCTGCGTCATCTTAACTGGGATAATCGTCTTCATCTTCCTCCATATCGCTCGAGACTTATGCTGATTAATCTTAATACCCTTGAGGACAGGAGGTCATCACTTAACGCCACCTTTACATTCAAACTTTTGAAGGTTGAAATAAGTTCACCTCATCTGCTTTCGTTACTAAAAATAAATGTGCCACTTCGGCAAAGTCGAAATTTTAAGATTTTGCGAACTAATGAATCAACATCAAATTATTTGAATAATGAACCTTTTTCGCAATTATGTAAACAATTTAATACTTATACTTCTTTTGTGGACTTTAATCTCAGTTCTTATAAATTCAAAAAGGAATTATTACTTTATAATCGCATTAGGCATTAATTATAATCTTTTAATTATTTTTATGCAAAATAACTGTGAACAATTGTGTATCTGTAGTTATAGTTAAATAAATAAATAGATTGCCGATCCATCTCTAGCTTTATCAGCTGGATGAGGAGCGTGGTAGCAAATATAGTTTGATATTAAATCATCAAGAACCAGTTCACTTCAGAAATGAGTTTCGGACACCAGACAAATATCTATGTGTTCGATGTCTAAGAAGATTTTTAATTCTGATAAATGGTGTAAAAGACCGTTTGCATTCCATGTTCCAATTTTTAGTGTTCTGTCCATCATTGTTTTTTAAGAGCGACTTCTTCACTTAGCCGTTTGATGTTCAAATCCTGATTGTCAATTCTTTTAAGAATAAGTTCAAGAATTTCTTTAATGGAAGTTTCTTCAATCTTCCGCACGTGTTTAACAATCTGTGAAAAGGATTTATTTTCGTCGCTTTTGCTTTTAACAGCTTCCTTCGGAAGTTCATTCTTACCTTTATCTTCCGCTTCAGGAGTTCTTTTTGTGTTTGCTGGATTGCTGGGCTTTATTTCACCGGATGTCATTTTGCTTTTGGATTTTTGAAGTCTTTTAACAACTGGACAGCCTCTATAGCTTGCAGGGTGATTACATTGACAGTTTACACATTTTGCTTTCTGTTCTTTGCTTGATGGACAGTCTTTAGTTGCATGTTTTCCTGCACACTTAACACAAGCAAACTCGCGGTTGCAATATTTTTGGGTGTGGCCAAATGCTTGGCATCGTTTATATTGCGGAACAATTTTTGATTTTCGCAGTGGTTCAATTTTGACTTTTATGCCCAAGATGATTGATCGAATACTATAGACATTTTCAAGCATTTGCTGTCGAAAAATAGCGTGAATAAAGGCAGGGATCTCTTTATTATTATTGGTCCCCCTGTGGCTACTACTTTTATTGGTCTTGTGGATTTGTTTTCATACGAGTGCCACTGGATTTCATGTTTGCTTAGTTCCCCAGTGACCAGTCTATAGTCATCATCTTCCTCGACATTGACTTTCCAATTGTCTTTGTTATACGATGTATATTTGCAAGCTTTTTTTTAGTACATTTCTCAATAATTTTCTTAAGATCTCCAAAATTTGGGAATCCTGTGATCATAATTGGTGGTGGTACAGTTTTTCTGTTGCCTTTAGACAAAGACTTCGGTTTAGCATTGGCTAGCACATTATTTGCATTATTCTCTGTAGTACCCAAGTCCTTTTTATTTTCAGTTTTCGAGGTTTGCTGGTTCTTTGTATGCAATTCGGGGCTACCTTCCGCTTTTCGTTTTTTAACAGTGCGCTTATTTCTTTTTCTTTCAGTTTCAAATAAAAGTTCTTCTTCGTCAGTATAATACGCAGTAACAGTATCTTTTTGACTTGTCTGAACCGTAGACTTGTATTCCTTGTCAAATAGGGACACCTTTTCTTCTAGTCTTTTTACTTGCTCCTGACGATTTTGAACTAAGGTTTAAAGTTTCTTTCTTGCTGCTATTTCCTTTTGCCATTCATCAAAGTAATCTTTTGATTCGGTTTGGCAGTTTTCTTTGATTTCTTTGAAACTCTGTTGTCCTGCAGTGTCCGTTTTGGTGATTGAAGAAAACGAGCACACCCTAATGAATGAGTAAAGTTCGTTGTTGCAAAGCTTGAATGTTGGAGTATTTGCTGTTGTCAATGTACTCAAGCAAACAATTCAGGCTGAGCTTTAGTTTAAGACATACCGAGTTGGGGCTCAAACTAACATTTAACAGGCAGGGAGGCACTCCAATAAAATGAATTTTGAGAAAGAAATTGCCGAAGACCCCTCTAAATTGTTTAAAAACACTTTTTAATTATTCGGGTTTCACCTCACTTTAGGTTTTTTTTCTTTCAAAACAGGAAAAGTTGAATGAAAACATAAACTACCGAATGAGACAACCTTTAACCTTTGGAAGCTAAACTTAAATACAGTCTTAAAAGCTGTTATTTCTACAAAAAATTAAAACTATGATTAGGTCTCTATCATTAGTATTGACAGAGATATTGAATTTAACATAGGTCAGGGTACACCAAAGTTAGCCTTTTCTTAAATTGTCAAAAAGTGATGTCAAAGTTGAGAATTGAGCTTTACTGTCATACATTTTTTTCTTAAAATATGACCAAGAATCACACCCCAAAGGATGTTACACGAAGTACGGAACACCCTGTATATATCTTTCGCGATATTTTACGTCCACAGTCTCAATTAGTTTGTAGAGAGAGCTTTTCCATTCACTGATGTTTTCTAAGTTCAGATTTAGTTGAATACTACACCATTGCTCCAGCTCCAACCACTCCGCATACCAGCTAGTTCTTCGATCAATGACTTGTAGCGCCGCCTTTCTTGGTAATCTTTCGTTAGACATGTCAAAACCTTGATTATATAGTCTATGTGCAGCTTAAGTGTGCGAATGAAGAGCGGGGAGAGTCCTGTTTCCAACATCACAATGTAGTTGGGGGTATTCGAAGGAAGACGAAATATCCTTTTCACATAAAACCTCAAAAGTGCTTCAACCGTTTCATATTTTTTGTATCCCCATACTTGAGCTCCGTAAAGCATGACATGACGACACTGCTTCAAAAACACGATACTTACTACTATGGGCAATGTATTTGTTAGCGAAACATTTCTTCCATGTAGCACCAATGGCATTCTTGGCCTTGACAAGTTTTTTTGAAATGCTTTTCCAAACTAAGGTTTTTTGTAAAACAGACTTTTTAGACAGATTAACTCCATCAGATCCTGCAGCCTTTCCATCATTTAAGCTCTTCAAAGCATAAATTATTTCTTCACTAGTTATATGCACAATGCACATCCAGCAATTGATTATCCGTGTTTGGTGCAGCATAGGCAATAGCGATATTGTTAGAAGGCGGATTCAATAGCTCCTTAAAATACAGAAACAGGATATCTGGGGTTAAATCTTGATGTATTTTATATTTGATTCCATAAAAAGTTATAACTTTATTCCAAAACTTGGTTGGATTACTAGCAAGTGCTAGTTGTCTAGACTCCGATTCAAAATACTTTTGTTTTTTGTTCTTACATAGTAGTTAAAACTCTTTATTTGCATCCAAATACTGGTTTTTGCTGAATTGATCATAACCAATGCGGAATGCTCTCAGCCATCCAAATGATAGCTTAAAATTCGCGCGAATTTTTTTTTGAAATTTTTTTAAAAATTTTTTTTTTTGCAAACACTTTTAAAGCATATTCTTTTTTTGTTATTTAACTGCTCTACGAAAAATAATACAACATTTTTTTATTTATTTAGCATTTTCTTTTTTTTTTTGCTATTCAATTGCTCAAATTTTTTTCTTTTGTTGTTAACAGTTTTTTGCATTTTCTGTTTTTTGGTATTTAATTGCTCCAAGAATAATAAAACGAAATTCTTTTTGCTAACTACAAATTTTTTTTTTTTTTTATCAAATTTTTTTCTTTTGTTGCAAACATTTTTTTAGCATATTTATTTGCTATTTAATAACTGTACGAAAAATAAAACAATTTTTTATTTTTTTTTTTATTTTTATAATTAACGCGCACATCAAGGTGTTATGAATACCCTAATAATGTTGTAAAACACAGTGCGAGCATTTAGGAAAATAGGAGAGGATTTGAAAGGAGACACGGATGCACGTTGCTTTTGAATTTTTGTGAATCGTAATGAAGGGGAAATACAGAGCCAGGTAAAGCATTCCACATTCGGGTGGTGTGACTGAAATACGAATCTCTATACTTGACTTGCGTTGCGGCTAAATTTTTTCAGGGGAGTAGTGCAACTGGCTACTTCACTAGAGCACTGCTTGTGAAAAAAGTGATAAAAGAGAGTGAGACAGGCAACGTTTCGACGATGTTCAAGAGAATCAATTGATTCTACGATTGAACTATCACCTATCCATTTTAACGCTCTGTTTTGTACCCTATCAAGGAGGTGCAAAGATGTTTGAGAAGCACCTGACCAGATATGGGAGTTATACTCCAGTTTTGGGCGGATGAAGGCCTTATAAATTGTAGCCAGATCAGAAGGGGTGAAGAATTTCCTGCATCGTCTCAAGAAGCCTAAGCATTTAGCAGCGTTTTTGGCGACTTCAAATATGTGGTCATTCCAACGAATATCATCGTTTACACACATACCAAGTACTGACAGCTTTTCGGTTTCTTCGATGCAGGTACCATTCATGGTAAATGACAATGGGGGAATGTTAAGCTTCAACGACAAGAGGCAGCATTGAGTTTTCGAAGCATTGAATTCTACTCGGTTCATAAGACCCCATGCAACAATGCTGTAAAGGTCAGAATTCAATGAGCTTTTCATACGTAACCGTTCCAGTTCCACGTCCGAAGAGCAGGGACGTGAATTTGGAAACGAATATGAAAAGCTGAGGGTCGAGTCGTCAGCAAAACAGTTAAGTGGATTAGAAGTTTCAGACAAGAGATCATTAATGAAAATGAGGAAGAGAGTCGGAGACAAAACAGAGCCCTGGGCCACACCAGCATTTATGAAGTGGGTATCAGACTTGAAGCCATCCAACACAACTTGTATTGAACGGTCGGAAAGGTAGTTTCTAATCCAACGAAGAAGAGATTCATCGATACCAAAAGCACGCATTTTCGATTAAAGGGCCTGATGCCAAACTCTATCAAATGCTTTAGAAATATCAAGCGCAATAATCTTACTTTCTCCAAAACAATGTAAAGATTGGTTCCACTTTTCGGTGAGAAAAGCCATCAAATCACCAGTGGACCGTTTGCTACGAAAGCCGTACTGACGGTCATTAAGAAGTTTCGTTCTTAAAGATATTTCATAAGTTGACGGTTTATCAACGTTTCCATGACCTTGGAAAGAAGGGACGTAAGTGCAATTGGACGGTAATTGGAAGGGGAGGAAGATTCGCCTTTTTTAGGGACCGGCTGGACAAATGCAGTTTTCCATCTGCTCGGAAAAATCCCAGCAGAATAGGAAAGATGGAAAAGTTTACGCGGAGGTTTCGCCAGCGTAGAAGAACACCTCTTCAGAATAACGGCGGGGATACCATCTGGACCAGCGGATTTATGTATGTTGAGATTTTTAAGGACTGTCGCAACCGAGCGAGTTCGAAAAAAAATCTGCTTCATCAAAGAATTTGCAGACTCGAGCTCAGGTGGAGCCAATATGCTATGAGGAAGTGTCGAGTTGGCAGCAAATAGAGCTGCCAGCATATTGGCTTTGTCGATGGAGCTGACATACGGAGAGTCATTGAAGACGAGCGTTGGGACCGATGACGTGGTCAAGTTCTTAATGTTCTTCACAAAAGACCAAAAGTTTTTACTTCCTTTTGGACACAATAGTATTTTTTGCCTTACTTTTTGGTCATGTAAAAACTTAGCCTCTTGTATCTGAGCACTACAGCTATTTCTGGCCCGTTTGAACAAATTTCGGTTTTCTACAGCAGGGTTATTTTTAAATTTACGAAAACTGCTTTCTCGATTCCTAATCGACTCTTTACAGCTTGAATCAAACCACGAATTCTCTTTGGGGATGATGCTTTTTGTTCAGTGAGAAACAAAATTTCTCATGCCGTTGAGAATAACGTTAGATATCATATCAGCTGATGCATCAACGTTTCCGTCGAGAAAGCACAATGACCAATTAAAATTTCGAAAAAAATTATTCAGGCCGTCCCAATTGGCTTTCTCATATTGCCACACAGTTCTTTTAGGGACTTTATCTTTTTTTACCGTGACGGAAAGCGAAAAATCTACCGATATGACACAATGGTCTGATTTGCCTAAAGGAGATGGCCGCATGGCCTTCAATATCTGGAACCCGAGTGGGCTCATCAACAAGTTGAGTTAACTGGTTAAACTCAGCGAAGATCTCAACATATTTTCCTTCGGGTGTTGTCTGGCCAGAATGTCGAAGCCAACCAGAATTGTGTACATTGTGTCACGGTAAAATTTACCGTTACGAAAAGCACTCTTGGATCCTTTCCTTATCCTTACCCTTTTTGTCGTCGTTGGATGTGGCTGCACAATGCTGGAAGAGTTGGGGGCAACCAAGGTCTCCATCAGCCTTTGGTCTTCTCGTCGAGCATTTTGCAAAAGCACCCCTCATAGGTATCGAGGTGAAACCGGTCGAAACCAGACCGTAAAGGGACAGGCGATCCCCAACGCGAATCCAAACTACGTGCAGACGGGCGGTCTCACGACAAGTGCAGTTGATCACCAAATTGATAAAGGTAGAAGGAAAATTCCTACACAACGTTACACATCCTCCTGACGAAATGGAATTAGCATGGCCTTTGGCCCATCCTACATTAATAAAAGGTATAAAGGTTGGAACGATAAGTGTTCTTCCCCTTCTCCCCCCAATCTGCAAAGAGGGTCCACCAATTCCAGAGTTAGGGATTTACGCGATTTGAATTTCCTCCTTCTACGTTATTTCTCGAGGTCATTTATATTTCGGCCTAGACTTACTCGACTCACCTTCCGTGCGTTTAAATGTAAATGGGAAAATGCCCAGCAAGAACTTCGTTTCGCTTGAGGAGTTTTTAGAATTTTTCTCAAAAAGATGTAAAATAGTAAGTTAGGGGTCTGGACTCACCCATCGAGTTTGGCAAGCTTTGGAAGACACCAACAGCTTGTCGACTCCTTGAATGTTGGATGTCTGAACTCACTCATTGAGATCATCAAGTTTTGGACAACACCAACAACTTGACGAACTCTTTGATGTGAGAGAGCGCATGCGCACTTTCGTCGGATTCAACAGCGATGGCGCAACACACTCATGGGGGTTGACGTCGAGATACCGAATCGACGTTGGTGGTGGTTGGATTGTGTGAATGTATGCGTGTAAGAGCGTGGGGTGGAGGACAGACAAAGAGCTAGCCAAAAAGTGAACGACACTTCTTGGTCAGCTAGCAAGCAGCTAAGGTGTTTTTGAGTTAAGAGAGAAAATCTGAGAAAGCTAAAAGCGAAGCGAGTTTAGATAATTATTTTACAAAAAAGTGTTGAAAAGATTTAGGAAGTGAGTCGAGGAAGCTAAGACAGGAGCACAAAAAAAAGGTTCAGAAGGGAACCAGAGGAAATGTATTCGAGAGGAAACATAGAGGAAGGAAACTAGAAAACAGGAAAAATATAAGTACATATAGATTTATACATATACATATAGCGTTGCGTGTGAACTTTGAAAAGAGTTGATTTGACAGTGAATTTGAGTGGCCCCTTTTTAATTAATATTATCGCGTGCCCAAATCCAGGATTTGACCTGGTTCGTATTAGAGAAACCCCCTTCTTAATTTACGTCCATTTTGGAAACTTTCGGGTAGGACAATACCGGTCCAACCTAGTATACCTTTACTTTGTTTTATCACTTATTTTTTGTAACGGTCTTGCTGACCCGCTATCTATCTAAATTATATTTTCACTTCAATAGGGATTTTCGGAAAAGATTGGGTTTTTAATCCAGACTGTGTCACGGTTTTCCCACAATAAAGATAACATTATTTTACAGCCCCAATTTGGGAATACAAATAATTGGTTTTTGTTTTTTATCGCCGTCATCTCCGCATCTGGTTGACTTTTCCCGTGGTACTATATTTTCATATTTTTCAGGTTAATAAGTTTGGAAATTTCCTTTGAAAAATTTCCTGGCGCCCATTAAGATTCGTTTTGTTACCCTATTATAAAACATATCAATCATAAATAATTAATTTACTTGATCGCGTTTTCAACTTTCAACAAAAGAAAAATAAGTTTCCTTTTGTTGCGCTGAACCGAACCCAGCTGAGCAGTCGAGGTCGGCAGCAGACCTGGATGCGTTTAATTTTTTTCTTAATCAAGGCCAACTTCACCCTGGTGCACAAAACTGGCAGCCATTGCGATTGATGGTTTTCATTTTTTTTCCCATAAGAACAAGCGTGGTCGCCAAAATTATTCTCGTCAATTAGTAAATATAGAGTGAGTTTATTTTTTTTGAAACATAAAAGGAAAAAGGAAAAAGAAACAACGAGTAACAACAAGGAAGTAAATCAGGAAGAAATTAGAAAACCAGACGAGAAAGATTGAAGGGAAAAATACAAGGTGAGTCCGGCAGTATACATATATATATTTGAGAAAATTATTTTTGCTTCAATTGAAATCGCCCGCAATTGCGATTTCAGTGTGAGGATACAGGGAAACAATTCTTATTATGGAGTCAGATAGCGCATCAAACTCGTTAGAGGTTGAATTGCTATATAAATTGTTGCTTCTATAGATAAAACAATAATGAATGATATGCTTTCGGACAGTGAATTTTAACCACATGAAATTAAAGTTCGTATTAGAACAGAGGCCGTATTGTAGTAGAAGTTGGTAAGCAATATCATTTCGAACATAAACGGCGAGGCCATGAGAAGAAAAGAATAAAGGCACTAAGCTATACCCAGGCAGATTGAAATCTGATGGATCAGAATCAACACCCACCTGTGTTTCACTTAGTGCCAAAACAGCTGGCCTGCATTTTGAAGTGTGAGCGTACACAGCAAAGAAATTCGATCGCAATCCCCTAATGTTGCTAAAATCGACCCGAAATTTACCCGACATCAGAATTCACAAAAAAACACAAAACAAAATATCAAACGCAGACGCTATCTAAGTAAAATCAACAAGTGCAAATGTTATTGGAAAACGAAACAAAATTACTAGCGGTGTTATGCCCAGCCAGCAATTTGATTTTGGTTCACCAACGGGATCAACACCGTTGATCTTACTATCCGCCTAGCAAACCCACAGCCTCATTGACTGCACACAGCACCTAGATAAGATAAGAAATTATCAAATCGAAGAAATGTGTGCAGTCACTGAGACTACGAGAGTGGTGTAGGGGAGGAGATGATGAAAAGGTAACGCACTTTTGTGTATAGGCTATTGTTTTTTTTTTTTAATTATTCATTTTTTGATTAAATGGACAGGCTCAGACACAACACAGCACTGATATATTTTTGCACAGGTTTTTTTTCACGGCGCGGCGTGGCTAATGATTTATTATTATTATTTTTATTTTTTTTTTTGTTAAAGGGTATGGATATTATTTTGTATTGATTTGATGAGGGAAGTTCTTAATTAATTTTTTGGTGGTAAGAGATAAGTGGCACGGGATTAAACAGAAATTATGCGGGCACTAAGAGCGGCGCGTGTATGCGCGTTTGACACTGGATCGCTGATACTAGATTGCTGACTACAAAGAATTTTTTTTATTTTTTTCAATTTTTTTTCTTTTGTTGCAAACATTTTTTTAGCATATTCTTGTTTTGTTATTTAATTGGTCTTTGAAAAAAAAACAAATTTTTTTTTGTTGATAACAAATTTTTTTTTTTTATTTTTGTAAATTTTTTTTTTTGTGAATATTTTTTTAAGCATTTTTGTTTGCTATTTAATTGCTCTAAGAAAAATAAAACAAATTGTTTTTTTGCTCAGTACAAAAAATTTTTTATTTATTTTTGCAAACATTATTTTAAGCATATTCTTGTTTTGCTATTAAATTGCTCTACGAAAAAAAAAACAAAATTTTTTTCTGCTTACTACAAAAATTTTTTTTTGTTGCAAACATTTTCTTTTTTTTTTTGCTATTTATTTGCTCTACGAAAAATAAAACAATGCTATTAAAAAATTTGCTAATTACAAAAAAAAAAATTATATTTATTTCAAATTTTCTTTTTTGCAGATATTAAGGCTGAGTAAAAGGTTTTGGTATTCGCTCGAAATATTTTTGGTGGGCTCAGGGCTGCCAACTACACTTTAATAATGAAAGTTGAATCAAATCACGCAAAGTATTTGAAAAAAAAAAAAATTAAATATTCCCAAGGTTTCAAGCGAAAATCTAAAAACATAATTTTCTTGCAATTTCTAATACATTAAAATTTAATCAAAATCGTTGGAGCAGTTTTTGGAAAACCCAGTTTTTTATTTTTAATTGTTTTAAAAAATGAACTTTTAAAATTTCAAGTATACAAATTTTAAGATCTTGTTAAAAGATGTATTGAAAAAAAAAAATTGAAATAAATCAAAGATACTATTTTGAAAATACTCGGAAAAACAAATTTTTTTTTTAAAATTAATGAAAAATCGAGAAAAATAAATTTTTCAAATATTGATATACAATCTTTCTTAAACAGTCTAGGACTTCTAAAATATCAAATTTTGTCAAAATCATGCAAGCCATTAGCGAGAAAGTTGGTTTTGAAAAGAACGGTACCATTGGGGGTTCCGTTTTAAGACTTTAAAAAAAAAAAATAATTTACATTATAAGATTAGCAATTCATAAATAATTCCTCACGTAAAATTTCATCAAAATCGTTGAAGCCGTTTTCGAGAAAAATAAGTATTATCATATCCGTTCTATGGCAGGTACCGTTATTTCAAGACCTAGAGACCCAATTCCAAAAACCCCTCTGTTAGGGTGCTTCACAGACCCTAACTGCAAATTTTGAAAAAAATCGGTCAAGTGGTTCAGGCTGTAGATCCATATACAGACAGACATACAGACAGACAGACAGAATTGCAGGACCCACTTTTTTCGTATTCTCTATCATCGTAATGTCATATTCAATTGTTATCTCAAAATTTTTATTTCTGCACGATTGCAAGACTTGCCTCATAGTATACCTATAATCGCAAGTAATATAGAACATATTATTATATCTATACAGAAATTGCAAAATACAACCGAGCTGGTTAGTGGGCGCGTTCAGGAGTCTGTAGAATGACCTACATTGAATACTGGGATATTAAAGATAGGTATATGTATTTTCAGTTTGCTGCCTAAAATATTAAAGGTCTCCTAAGCTAAAGCGTTTTTGCGGTTGCAGCACCTATAGAAACGCTGTTGTCATCGCTTTTGTCGTCTCAACAGTTCAAGTGTATGAAGACGCATTGTTTTTTTTGTCGGATTTATGTGGAATGATGAATATAATATAAATAGGAATATAATATAAAGTTGTTGTGTCCGTGAAATTACTTATATGTACCATTTTATTTTCGGATTTCAAACTTTTTTTTGAAATCTGAAAATAAAGTGGTGTGAGTGAATTCAGTTTGAAGACAGATACCGTGGTGTGTGTGTGGTTTGGCCTCTTGTTGTATCTTCTCTATGGTGCAAATGGTTTGATGACAAGTGCTGACACACTGCTAAATAAAGTGAACATTTTTAGTACAAGTTTTTATTGAAATAGTTTTTTGGTAGAGTTTTTATAAAGAAACTTTGTTTATAAAATGTCCACAAATATTGACAAATTTGTCAAAATTTGTAATCTGATCCAGATCAGATTTGCTTTCAAAAATAAATTTACTTTCAAAAACAACACAAGATCCAACTTTTTGGATCACAATTGCAAATCCAGCTTTAAGTTTCAAATTTCACATCTAGGGTGAAAGCACAGGTCACACATGGCTGCTGGCAGTACCAGAAGCAGGCAGCGGCTGGCAGCCCGGTCACACTATCGGCTGCTACTCGCCAGCTTCTCTCAGCAAACAGCTGCAGAAAACCATACAAAAATTTGATAATACCTTTATTTCTAATTTTTAAATCTATTTATGATATTTGACACAAATTTAGAATGAACGATTTGCTAAATAGAATGTGCATCAATATTTTATTATTTTGCCAGTCGCGGTTAGCAGCCAAAAGTTGAACATGTTCATCTTTGCCAGCCGCTGCTAGTTACTCGCCGGCTCCCAGCGAGTGCGGTGAATTTCATGGTCACACAAAGCTGATCAGCGGCTAGCAGTAGCTACTCGACTCGCCGATGGCAACCAGCCGCTTTTAACCAGTGCAGCGGCTGGCAACCTATTCACACTATCGGCTGCTACTCGCCAGCTTCTGTCAGCAAACAGCTGCAGAAAACCATACAAAAATTTGCTTTTGTGCTTCATTTCCAAATTTTGAACGGCAGTAGCGGTGCTCCTACTGTACAATTAGTTGGACAGACAAGCTTGATAAGTTTGAACGCAAACTACATCCGAACATCCAACGTCCATCAAACGAAGTCTGTCCAACTAATTGTACAGTGTAAACTCGGCTAGTAGCGACCCCCAGGGGGTCGATTCCCGATCTGTGAAGCTGTGAAGTGAAAACATTTATCACAGCTTCACCGAAAGTTCGATTCTCGATTAGTGAAAATCCAACCTCAAATGTCAATTTTTTTTCATATGATAAATTTCTTTTCATTGCCGTATGAGTCGGTGAAAAATACAATTATGAAAAATGGCCGCAAAACTCAAACGATGAGAAATCCAATTGGAATCCAATTGAAATGAGAGAAAACTGTCATAATTTATCATTTAGAACGTTTCAGTACTTTTTAGATCCGGAATCGCTTAGAGTGGGTTCGTGAAGTGATAAAATGAAAAAACTGTATGAAAACTGAAATGATATTTTTTTTCACCTCACAGCTTCACATATCGGGAACTGACCCCCTGGACTCGCCGCTGTACTTTACTTTTTCTTCGCATATGTTGTCGCCTTTATTTGAAAGTGAAGTGAAAAAAAACTGTCAAAAATGTCAAACTGAAAAAAGTTTATGTAAAAAGAATTGTATCGACGAGTGCGCGAGTGAATTAATTAATTATTACATTTATGTATACACGGAAGCGTTTAAATTTGAAAAAAGGCATTGCGGAATGAAGTTGCACCCATTATAAAGTCAACCGATATCCTCAAGGATGGAGAAAGCATGAAAAATTCGAAGATGTTCGTGAATGCCTCACAGAAGCTTGAACATTTGGAGAATGCCTACAAACTGGCCAAATACGTGTAAGAGTGGAAACTATTTAGATGCGACATCATATTTGTACTTTTGCTTGATTGCTATGTCGCCAAAAGAACTACGTAATCGTACTACGTTTGGTTGCAGAAATTCTTACCCTTAACTGGAATACTCAATTGGAGGATTTGAATTGTGGGGCTACTTTGGTTCAGGACATAACGAGTTTGGGCTTAAACTAAGTCTTAACAGGTAGGGAGGCATTTCAATAGAACAAATTTAAAAACAGAAAATGCCGGAAGTGTTTAAAAACACTTTTTAATTTATCGGTCTTAACCTCACTTCAGATTTTTTTTTTCTTTTAAAACAGCAAAAGTTGAATGAAAACATAAACTACCGAGTAAGACAACAATTTATATATATATATTTCACTATTTTGTTGCTAAAACAACACTTTTTTTACATTTTCAATTATTTAAAAAAGTTTACTTTGACTTTACTTGTTAAAGTGATACCAGACGGTATTTTTATGTGGGAAATTTTTAATTGAAAATGGTGCAAGTCGGATATTTGTAGTTTGAAAATGAAACTTTTTTATGAATTTCTTCTTCTTCTTCTTCTTCTTCTTTTTCATTTCCGGCGTTACGAGTAGTGATCTTGAAGCGATCACAACTCTCCCACTTTTCCGCTTCACACTAGTGATCCGCCTGTGGGGTACGCCGCGTTGACCTCAGAAAGCGTCGGCAAGCCTCCCGGTTTTGGATTGTTCCATGTCTGAGGCCAACCAAAAGCTGCTGTTTTTGCATTTGCTTGTACCAGGTGCGTTTTGGCCTGCCTTTTCTTTTTCGTCGCGAATTTGTTGAAACGTTGTACGATATTGCCTTTTGGACGGGGTTCTGAGGATCTCTCCTTTGAACATGACAATACCAACTGAGCCGGTCGTGCTGAATTTTGTCCAAGATGGTACTTTTGACATGAAGGCTTCCACGGATCTTAGTACTTCTAATTCGATCAAGCTTTGTTACTCCTGCTGTCATCCGAAGCATCTTCATTTCGGCTGCCTTCAATTTGCTCTCATACTTGTTGTACATTGTCCAACATTGTGAACCGTATGTCAGAGCTGGACGGACAACTGCTGTGTAGAGTCTTCCCTTCAACTTAGGGGGCATTTTTCGATCACAGAAGATAGCGGAGCTTTCTCGCCACTTCATCCACCCTACGCTTACTCGATGATTGATGTCGTCATCACAAGTTGCTTCACTATTGATCATAGATCCCAGATATTTAAACTTTTCACACTTGGGAAGCACATTTCCATTCAAATAAATGTCTGGATTAGGCTTGTCTGGATCTGAAAAAGGGCAGCACAGGTATTCCGTCTTTATGAATTTTTATCCACAAAAAGTGTCATTTTCTAACCAAAACTAATAATAGCTTAAGATTCGCGTGGATCTTAACCTATTATTAGTTTTGGGGTTAGAAAATGAAACTATTTTATGAATTTCTAGCCGCAAAAAGTGTCATTTTCTAGCCCCAAAACTAATAATAGACAATAAAGTGGTATTAGTAATTTTACGAACAAACAACTTTATATTATATTCCTATTTATATTATATTCATCATTCCACATAAATCCGACAAAAAAAAAACAATGCGTCTTCATACACTTGAACTGTTGAGACGACAAAAGCGATGACAACAGCGTTTCTACAGGTGCTGCAACCGCAAAAACGCTTTAGCTTAGGAGACCTTTAATATTTTAGGCAGCAAACTGAAAATACATATAACTATCTTTAATATCCCAGTATTCAATGTAGGTCATTCTACAGACTCCTGAACGCGCCCACTAACCAGCTCGGTTGTATTTTGCAGTTTCTGTATAGATATAATAATATGTTCTATTTTTACTTGCGATTATACATAGGTATACTATGAGGCAAGTCTTGCAATCGTGCAGAAAAAAAATTTTGAGATAACAATTGAATATGACATTACGATGATAGAGAATACGAAAAAAGTGGGTCCTGCAATTCTGTCTGTCTGTCTGTATGTCTGTCTGTATATGGATCTACAGCCTGAACCACTTGACCGATTTTTTTCAAAATTTGCAGTTAGGGTCTGTGAAGCACCCTATCAGAGGGGTTTTTGGAATTGGGTCTCTAGGTCTTGATATAACGGTACCTGCCATAGAACGGATATGATAATACTTATTTTTCTCGAAAACGGCTTCAACGATTTTGATGAAATTTTACGTGAGGAATTATTTATGAGTTGCAAATCTTATAATGTAAAGATAGTACCGTTCTTTTCAAAACCAACTCGCTAATGGCTTGCATGATTTTGGCAAAATCTGATATTTTAGAAGTCCTAGATTGTTTAAGAAAGATTGTATATCAATATTTGAAAAATTTATTTTTCTCGATTTTTCATTAATTTAAAAAAAAAATTTTTTTTTTCAATATATCTTTCAACAAGATCTTAAAATTTGAATACTTGAAATTTTAAAAGTTCATTTTTTAAAACAATTAAAAATAAAAAACTGAGTTTTTCAAAAACTGCTCCAACGATTTTGATTAAATTTTAAGGGCTTAAATGTATTAGAAATTGCAAGAAAATTATGTTTTTAGATTTTCGCTTGAAACCTTGGGAATATTTAATTTTTTTCAAATGTTTTGCGTGATTTGATTCAATTTTCATTATTAAAGTGTAGTTGGCTACCCTGAGCCTACCAAAAATATTTCGAGCGAATACCAAAACCTTTTACTCAGCCTTAATGTTTGCAAAAAAAAAATTGACAAAAATAAAAAAAATTTTTTTCCAATTAGCAAAAGAAAATTTTGTTTTGTTTTCGTAGAGCAATTAAATAGGAAAAAAAGAGAAAATGCTAAGAAAAGGTTTGCAACAAAAAAAAATTTTTAGAAAATAAAAAAAATTTTTGTAGTCAGCAAAAATAAATTTTAATTTATTTTTCGTAGTGCAATTAAATAGCAAAAAAAAATGCTAAAAAAATATTTGCAAAAAAAAAAATTGAAAAAAATAAAAAAAAATTTTTGTTATCAGCAAAAAAAAAATTCGTTTTATTTTCAAAGAGAACTCAAATAGCAAAACGAATATGCTAAAAAAAAAAGTTTGTAACAAAAGAAAAAAAATTGAAAAAAAAATAAAAAAAATTTTTTGCAGTCAGCAAAAAAAAATTTTGTTTTTTTTTTTCTTAGAGCAATTAGGTAGCAAAACAAGAATATACTAAAAAAAAGTTTGCAACAAAAGAAAAAAATTTGAAAAAAATAAAACAAATTTTCGTAATTAGCAAAAAAAAATTTTCGTTTTATTTTTCTTAGAGCAATTAAATAGCAAAAACTGTAAGCAACAATAGAAAAAAATTTGAAAAAAATATAAACAATTTTTTGTAGTCAGCAAAAAAAAATTTGTTTCTTTTTCGTGGAGCAATTAAATAGCAAAAAAAAGAAAATGGTAAATAAATAAAAAAAAAATTTCGTTCTTATCAAAAAAAAATTTTTATTTTTTTTTTCTTAGAGCAATTAAATATCAAAAAAAGAATATGCAAAAAAAATGTTTGCAAAAAAAAAATTTCAAAAAGTAAAAAAATTTTTTTGTAATCAGCAAAAAAAAATTTGTTTTATTTTTCGTAGAGCAAATAAATAGCAAAAAAAATATGTTAAAAAAAGTTTGCAAAGAAAAAAATTTGAAAAAAATAAAAAAAAAAATTTTTGCAATCAGCAAATGAAAAAATTGTCTCGCCAGCTTGACGTCAAGCTGGAAGTGTGAATTCTTGTAGTTAAACGGGAAGAGCAAAACATAAAACTTTTCTTTTTACGATTAGCAAATAATAAGTACAAAAATCAATTTTCCAAAAAAAAAAATTAAGAAAAAATTAATAAATTTTTTTTTAATTAGCAAAAAAATTTTATTTTGTTTTTTTTTTTAGAGCAAATAATTAGCAAAAAAATATGGTTAAAACACCCGGTCTTTTAACCTTTCCTGAAAAATTTGCTTTGCCAGCTTGACGTCAAGCTGGAAATGTGAATTTTTATAATTAAACGGGAGGAGCAAGAAAATTAATTTTTTAGCAAATAATTACACAAAATTTTGTTCCAATCCGAGAAAGTCACTTTTCCAGCTTAACAGAGGTGTTTCTTGGACTTTTGGTAGATATTTGAAAGTTACGAATTTTGCTTTTGTTTTTTTGATTTTTGCTTTAAAAAAATCGTAAATTTGGGAATTTTAGATTGATAATAGTTCCATGCGCTTATATTTGCTGAGTGACCCTTCAAATTTCAAGTCATTCGGCAAACCGTTTTTGAGAAAAATACCTTCGAAGGAGGAAAGTTTGAAAACATAGCTTTGAGAAAAACGTGTTTAAACTTTTAGGTCCGCTTATAACTATGAAGGTATGAAACTTTTTTTAACTACTGTATCTTTGAAACGACTTCGAGTTTTTAAAAATCACTTTGCTACCGTATTCTAGACATGTGTTAAGAAAGCAATTTAGGAACAAAAAATCGATTTCTTGAGCCCATCATCAGTTGTGATGGCCCTTTAAAAAATATATAAATGCGTAAATAATAATAAATTATTTTTATTATTTTAATTCATTATCAGGTTACGAGTTTGGATTTTGTAATCCTAACTAATATTATAAATGTGAAAGTCACTCTGTCTGTCCGGCTTTCTATGTAACCGTCTCCTGCCCAAACTACTGCACCGATTTAAATGAAATTTTGTACAGAGATAGTCTAGAACCTGAAAAAGGACATAGGTTATACATTTTATAACTATATTCCCACGGGAATGGGAACGTATACCGGAACTTAGAAACCACAACACCGATTTCAAAAATGTTTCCACCGATAGAATGCTTCACTATCCCAGAGTAACATAAACTTAAATTCATCCACATATTCCTACGGGAACGGGAGTCCTTACTAATAAAATAAATGTGAAAGAAGCCCTTTCTGTTCGTCGTTCTAAGTAACCATCTCCCGCCCAAACTAATAAACTGATTTAAATAAAATCTTGTACAAAGATTGTTCTGAACTCAAGGACAGACATAGGCTATATTTCATTCGAATATTCCCACGGGAACCAGTCCTTACTATTATTATAAATGCAAAAGTAGCTCTGTCTGTTCACCTTTCTATGTAACCATCGCCCGCTCAAACTAATGAACAGATTAAAATTAATTTCTGTACAAAGATTGTTCAGAACCTGAGGAAGGACATAGGCTTTATATTTTATCCCTATATTCCCATGAGAACGGGAACGTATACGGGAACTTAGAAACTACAACACCGATTTCAAAAATTTTTCCACCGTTAGAATGCTACACTATCCCTGAGTACCTACGGGATTTCGTGGAACATACTTTAGGATGTGATTCTTGGTCGTATTCTAAGAAAAAAAATTGTTCAACAGTAAAGTCAACTTTGACATTACTTTTTCTCAATTTAAGAAAAGGCTAACTTTGGTGTACCCTGACCTGTGTTAAATTCGATATCTCTGTCAATACAGATGATAAAGACGTAATCTTAGACTTTTTGTAGAAATAACAACCATTAAGACCTTATGTAAGTTGAGCTTCCATAGGTATAGTGCTGCCAGATTTTAAATTTTAAATTGTGTTCAAATTTTCCTTAAACGGGAGGAATTTATAATTAAACGGGAGGAGCAAGAAAATTAATTTTTTAGCAAATAATTACACAAAATTTTGTTCCAATCCGAGAAAGTCACTTTTCCAGCTTAACAGAGGTGTTTCTTGTCTTAGTTTTTTGGACTTTTGGTAGATATTTGAAAGTTACGAATTTTGCTTTTGTTTTTTTGATTTTTGCTTTAAGAAAATCGTAAATTTGGGAATTTTAGATTGATAATAGTTCCATGCGCTTATATTTGCTGAGTGACCCTTCAAATTTCAAGTCATTCGGCAAACCGTTTTTGAGAAAAATACCTTCGAAGGAGGAAAGTTTGAAAACATAGCTTTGAGAAAAACGTGTTTAAACTTTTAGGTCCGCTTATAACTATGAAGGTATGAAACTTTTTTTAACTACTGTATCTTTGAAACGACTTCGAGTTTTTAAAAATCACTTTGCTACCGTATTCTAGACATGTGTTAAGAAAGCAATTTAGGAACAAAAAACCGATTTCTTGAGCCCATCATCAGTTGGGATGGCCCTTTAAAAAATATATAAATGCGTAAATAATAATAAATTATTTTTATTATTTTAATTCATTATCAGGTTACGAGTTTAGATTTTGTAATCCTATTTAATATTATAAATGTGAAAGTCACTTTGTCTGTCCGGCTTTCTATGTAACCGTCTCCTGCCCAAACTACTGCACCGATTTAAATGAAATTTTGTACAGAGATAGTCTAGAACCTGAAAAAGGACATAGGTTATACATTTTATAACTATATTCCCACGGGAATGGAAACGTATACCGGAACTTAGAAACCACAACACCGATTTCAAAAATGTTTCCACCGATAGAATGCTTCACTATCCCAGAGTAACATAAACTTAAATTCATCCACATATTCCTACGGGAACGGGAGTCCTTACTAATAAAGTAAATGTGAAAGAAGCCCTTTCTGTTCGTCGTTCTAAGTTACCATCTCCCGCCCAAACTAATATACTGATTTAAATAAAATCTTGTACAAAGATTGTTCTGAACTCAAGGACAGACATAGGCTATATTTCATTCGAATATTCCCACGGGAACCGGTCCTTACTATTATTATAAATGCAAAAGTAGCTCTGTCTGTTCACCTTTCTATGTTACCATCGCCCGCTCAAACTAATGAACAGATTAAAATTAATTTCTGTACAAAGATTGTTCAGAACCTGAGGAAGGACATAGGCTTTATATTTTATCCCTATATTCCCACGAGAACGGGAACGTATACGGGAACTTAGAAACTACAACACCGATTTCAAAAATTTGTCCACCGTTAGAATGCTACACTATCCCTGAGTACCTACGGGATTTCGTGGAACATACTTTAGGATGTGATTCTTGGTCGTATTCTAAGAAAAAAAATTGTTCAACAGTAAAGTCAACTTTGACATTACTTTTTCTCAATTTAAGAAAAGGCTAACTTTGGTGTACCCTGACCTGTGTTAAATTCGATATCTCTGTCAATACAGATGATAAAGACGTAATCTTAGACTTTTTGTAGAAATAACAACCATTAAGACCTTATGTAAGTTGAGCTTCCATAGGTATAGTGCTGCCAAATTTTAAATTTTAAATTGTGTTCAAATTTTCCTCCCATACATTTTATGTTACTTGAAAAATTACAAAACGGGTAAAATAAAAAAAAAAATACAAACAAATTTTTGGCTTTGAGGTTTGTTTGAATAAAACAACAGTATGGGCAAATTTTGTAGTTTTTTATGTACATATTTTATACAAATCGTAACTAATCTTATCTTCTTAATATATATAAAATTTCCATGTCACAATGTTAGTTACCGAACTCTTCTGAAACGGCTTTATCGATTTTCACCAAATTTCGTATGCGTATTAAGTAGGCCTGAGAATCGGCTACTAATTATTTTCCATACCCCTAAGTGATAAGAATCATCCACTTTTAACATTGTTTCTTTAATTTACACTGTGACACGAGAATTTTATAAATTAGATTTTACAGTCTCAGTGTAAATGGCATATCAACTATTTTCTCTAGTAATTTTTTTATTATATACTGTAACGTGCGCTAAGTTCGCGAAAATAAAACTCTACTTTTCAATTTAATTCTACCACTTTTATTCAGTATCTACTTTCGATATACACTTCATTCGAACTCAACTCAATTGCGTTTACTCAGTCTTCACACTATCACTTTATAATAAAAACTGACTCTGGTTGCGTCAGCTCCCTCTTTATATAGAGAAGTGTGAAACATCGAGAGCTTTCTGGTAGTTTTGCTATGAAGCATGATGTCTAGACAAGTTCCCCTCCCGGTATATTTCTGAACACACATACACACTCACAAACAACGTCTTCCATTATAGTGTTGCCACTTGTGTTTTCAGTTGAACGTTTTCGATTAGGAAATTGGTATAAATGTTGGGTGTACATTACACTGCCCCCTCCTTAAGATTGTTCGTCCCGAATAATTCCATCTGCAGCCTCGCCACTATATCGATGCAGCCGGTTACAATGAACTACTTTTAACTTGCCTCTTAGTCCCCTTTGGATGCGGTAGACCACGTTGTTAATCCTCGTGACAACAGTATAAGCACCTTCCCAGTTCTGCTGAAGTTTCGGTGACAATCCCTTTTGACGATGAGGATTATAAAGCCACACACGATCTCCTACTTGGAATCCTGCCGTTGTCGCTTTTGTGTCGTACCGTGTCTTCATCCGGTCGCTGTAGGCTTTCATCCGTTCCCTTGTTCTTTTATGGATGTCAGCGAGTCTCTCCTTGAGGTCGTCCACATACTCGTTCGTGTCCTGTGGCTCCTCTGTGGGGCATCCAAATTCGAGTTCGCTGGGCAGCCGCATAGTTTTCCCGAACAGAATATCAGATGGTGTTTGTCCTGTCGAGCTATGTACCGCACTTCTATAGGCCATCAGGAATAGCGGTACGTGCCTATCGCAGTCTCTTTGGTAGTCGCCTATGAACTTGGTGAGGTGTTCTTTCAAGGTCCGGTTGAATCTTTCAACCATCCCATCAGATTGTGGATGAAGCGGTGTGGTTCTAGTCTTCTTAATGCCAAGTAGTCCGCACACTCCTTGGAAGATGTTTGACTCAAAGTTCCTCCCTTGGTAGGAATGGAGTTCCATAGGCACACCAAACCTACTCACCCAGTTTAACACAATCTGGTCGACCACCGTTTTGACTTCTTGATTTGGTATGGCATACGCCTCAGGCCACTTTCTAAAATAGTCCATTACAACCAGAATGTACTTGTTTCCAGCGTTGATCTCTGGAAAAGGCCCAGCCACATCTAGTGCAATCCTCTCAAAAGGCGATCCAACGTTGTACTGATGCATCTTACCTTGAATCTTCCTACCAGGTCCTTTGGTTGCAGCACACTTGTCACATGTTCGGCACCACTTCTCCACGTCATCTCTAGCATGTAACCAGTAGAACCGATGTCGCACCTTCTTCAGTGTTTTGTTTACTCCCAGGTGGCCTCCAGAAGGTCCGTCGTGCATCTCCCGAAGAACTTCACTGACTTTCGATTGCGGTACGATCAGCTGCATCACATATGACTTACCGTCAGCGGACTCCCATTTTCGCCTGAGGACACCTTCTTGCACATATAGTGAGTCCCACTGTGCCCAATAGGCTTTGAGAATTGGACTCCTGTCAGAAATGTCTCCCCATTCAGGTTTCTCTTCATTTTCTTTCCATGCGAGAATGGGTTCGATATCTGGATCCTCCTGTTGAGCAGTCCTCACTTCCTCATTGCTCCATCCGCATATTGGGTCAGCTCTTAGTCGCCGAGCGGTAATGATTTCTTTGTCTCCTTGCCGCCTAGAATGCATGCAATCCACTTTGCAAGGTCTTCGGGATAATGCATCGGCGTTTGAGTGCAGCTTTCCTCTGCGGTGTTGGATCTGGTAGTCATAGGTCTGCAATCTTTCTATCCACCTTGCGACTTGACCTTCTGGATTTTTGAAGTTCAACAGCCAGTTCAGAGCACCATGGTCTGTCAGCAGAAGGAATTTCTGTTCATAGATGAACTTATGGAAGTGCTTTGTTGCCAAGATAAGAGTTAGCAGTTCCCTTCTGGTCATGCAGTAGTTTCTTTCGGGTTTCGAGAGGACCTTGCTGTAGTATGCCACCACTTTCTCTTCGCCATCATGCACTTGGGATAGTACCGCCCCGATTCCAACGTTGCTTGCATCTGCGCCAACGATGAATGTTTTGCCAGGTGTTGGATGTGCCAGCACTGGAGCGTTACAGAGTCGGTATTTGAGTTCCTGAAAAGATTTTTCACACTAACCTGACCATTTAAACTGCTTCCCTTTTTCGGTGAGCTGATTTAAGCTCTTTGCAACTCCAGCAAAGTTCTTAACAAAACGTGGGTAGTATGTGGCAAGACCAAGAAAGCTTCGGAGTTGATGTTTGTCCTGTGGTGTTGGCCAATTTTTGACGGAGTAAACTTTTTCAGGATCAGTCTTCACTCCTTGGGAAGAGATGATGTGTCCCAGATACTTAACTTCGATTTTGAAAAGTGCTTATTTTTCCGGATTCAGTTTAAGGTTAGCCTCTCGAAGTCTCTGAAACACGGCGTTTAGGTTCTTGCAATGTTGGTCAAATGTTTTCCTGTAAACAATGACATCGTCCAAGTAGACTAGGCACGCTTTCCACGTCAGTCCTTCAAGAACGCACTCCATCAAACGCTCGAATGTTGCCGGAGCGTTACATAGCCCAAACGGCATAACTTTAAGCTGCCAGAGCCCATTACCTGTAGAAAACGCCGTCTTTTCCCGATCATCAGGGTGGATGTCAACTTGCCAATATCCACTCTTCAAGTCCAGCGTCGAAAACCACTGAGCTCCCTCCATGGCATCCAGGGTATCACTGATTCTCGGTAGCGGATAGCTGTCCTTCTTAATCACTTCATTCAGCCTTCGGTATTCCAAACAAAAACGAGTGTTTCCGTCTTTCTTTTTCACTAGCACCACTGGTGACGCCCAAGGACTTTTGGAATTTTCGATAAGACCGTCCATCTTCATTACTGTTATCATTTACTCAACCTCACCTTGTTTGGCCAGTGGAAGGCGTCTTGTGGGTTGACGAATCGGTCTTGCATCTCCTGTGTTGATGCGATACTGCACCAACTGTGTCCTACCATATTGCCCCTTTGCGATGCGAAGATATCAGTGTACTCTTGTAGGAGATTTTCAGCCATCCTTGTTTGTTGGTGATCAAGGTTGGATGAATTCAGTATTTTAGCTCTGATGGTTTTGAGCTCCTCCGGAGTTATAGTTTTTCTCGGGGCTTCGTCTGTGATCCTCGTAATTGCTGCAACCGATTCGCAACGTCCAACGACTTCTCCTTTCTTCAACCTTACATTGTACGGTCTGCGTCTGGTGTTTAGTAATCGTAATCGTTTTCGGTGCTGACAGTGTTTTCCCAATGATGACGCTTTGGGGGGAACACTCTGGGTCTGGTTCCACCATGAGGTATCGAAGGCTTCCAATCTCACCTTCCAGTTTTGTCCAAACGAACACTTCAGAAGAAGGAGCCAGAATCAGATCTTCCGTGATGACAGTCCTCAGTGTCGACGTACTTTCGTTCGAATAGGTCATTGGAAGTTCCTTATTTTGGTACTTCATAGCTTGATTACCGATGTCCAAAATAACTCCGTGCTGTTTCATAAAGTCAATTCCAATGATACACTCGTCACATATATCTGCCACCAGGAATTGATGAGTGAACACTAGATCGGCCAGTCGGATCTTAAGACACACTTCTCCATATACTCTTGCTGCTTCTCCTGTTGCGGATCTTAGACGGTAGCTATTTGTGTTATGAAGTCACGTCATCTTTACCAGGTCTCGACGTACTATGGATGCTGTGGCGCCGGTGTCGATGGTAGCCACATGTTTGTTCCCGTTAATAGTAGTCTCCACAGTCAGACTTTTGTTGTCTCGTTTGGTCTAAGAGACCTGGATGGTGGTTCTGTTGCCATCGATACAAGAAACCAGCCTCTGCCCCTCGAAGTTGGTTCTTACTCGTTTCCCTGATGGGAAACGGATTGATAAGCAGCACTGGTGTTGTTGTTACCTTGCTCTGGGTTGGATCTCTTGCTCCCACAATGTTGACTAGCGGTTTTATTTGGTGGTAGTCGGCATTGACGCTGTAAGTGCCCGGTCTTGTAACAGTTCCAACATCTTGCAAGTCCGCTCCGCTGGTTCTTTTGTATTTCAGCTCTTTGACACGAGCATTCTTCGACTATGGCTTCTCTAAGTCGATGTACTCCATGAGAAGCCTGTTCTGCTGCTTCAATCGTCAATGCGAATGCTAAAGTTTCAGAAAGAGTAAGTGTTGTTGCAGTTCGCACAGACCTCTGAAGATGTATATCAGCAATGGCACTAACAAAGGACTCAACAGCTAACTGGTTTATGATTTTTTCTCCAGCATCCGGATATATGGTGAACCTGTCTTCCGACGTCTGCTTGGAGCTGCTGTAGACTTTCACCTCTTTTCTGGACTCTGTTATTGAGTTGGACTCGGAAGACTTCTTTCAAGTGGCTATCTCCAAAGCGTTTATCTATAGCTGCCACGAGAGAACTGAAATCGCCGCTCTTACCAGCTGGAACTGTTTGAAGTAATTCAGCTGCTGGTCCTCTAAGAGCAAGAGTCAGTGCAATGTACTTGTCTTCGTCATCCCAGCCATTTGTTGTCGCGGCTGCCTCAAATTGTCTCCTGTTAACTGGCCAAGAAGACTGTCGATCAAATGTTGGCGGTTTCATCTCCTTGCAAGCTCTCCAGCAGATTCTCGAATTTTGATTTTACGGATCTGGTCTAGTTCCTTGGTCAGAACAGAGAACTGTTTATTGCATCGGCTTTCTACAATTTCGATTCTCTACTACAGAAAGCTGTTTCTCCACACCTTCAACGCGTTCGTCTAGGGCACATACAGTTTTCTCAATGTTACCCAATTTACCTTCTAGAATGTTTTTCTGACCTTCTAAAACATTCTGTTGCGCCTCAAGTGTTTCGAGAATATTCTGTTGTTCTTTCTTTTGTTCGTTTCGTTGTGCTTCCAGTTGTTCGAGAACATTCTGCTGTTCCTTCTTTTGCTCGTTTCGTTGCTCTTTCAGCCTCCTTTGTTGTACTTCGAGTCTTTCGAGAACATTCTGCTGTTCCGTCTTTTGCTCATTACGTTGCTCTTCAACCAGCTTCTTTTGCTCGTTTCGTTGTGCTTCAAGTTGTTCGAGAACCTTCTGCTGTTCCGTCTTTTGTTCTAATAAAAGCTTCATTATACTAGAAAAATCGACACTTTCATTTCCTTCTACTTCCTCCACTTCTGTTTCAAAAACAAAATTGTTTACCTCTTCCGCTTGCTGTTCCAAATAGTTGCGCAAGCGCAGGACGAGCTCATTTTTCGATCCCGCTCTAGAAAGATTTCGCTTACCTAACTCATTTTTAAGCTCAATGCAGTTGAGCTCTTCCAACAACTTACCCACTTTCACTATATTTAATTTTTTTTTATTGTACACTGTACTAGTCTTTTTTTTTATCAAATAAGTTTTATTTACACTTCTGACATAAATGTAACGTGCGCTTAGTTCGCAAAAATAAAACTCTACTTTTCAATTTAATTCTACCACTTTTATTCAGTATCTACTTTCGATATACACTTCATTCGAACTCAACTCAATTGCGTTTACTCAGTCTTCACAATATCACTTTATAATAAAAACTGACTCTGGTTTCGTCAGCTCCCTCTTTATATAGAAGTGTGAAACATCGAGAGCTTTCTGGTAGTTTTGCAATGAACCATGATGTCTAGACAAGTTCCCCTCCCGGTATATTTCTGAACACACATACACACTCACAAACAACGTCTTCCATTATACCATTCCATTATAGTGTTGCTACTTGTGTTTTCAGTTGAACGTTTTCTATTAGGAAATTAGTATTGAATGTTGGGTGTACATTACAATACATATTTGGTGCCTCTGAGAATACAGCCCTATTCTGCTATTCATCGGGGGGAATTTTTTTGAATTTTCACCAATCACTATTCTGCTATTCATTCGAAGTGAATCTGTGTACACAATCTGTATACACAGATTCACTTCGAATGAATAGCAGAATAGTGATTAGTGAAAATTCAGAAAAATTTCCCCCGATGAATAGCAGAATAGGGCTGATAGTTTTATAATTTTATCATCCCAAAATTACCACGGAAACGGGGATAGGAAAGGAACGGGAACGGGAACGGGAACGGGAACTATTGAAATTCTGAGCCAATATCAAAAATTCTTTCGACACTAGGATGTTTTATTACCTCTATCCTCTACATACATATGTAGGCTATATTTAGATTTAGATTATAAATGTGAAACTCACTCAGTCTGTCCGGTTTTTTATGTTACCGTCTCCTGCCCAAACTAGGGAACTGATTTAAATGAAATTTTCTACAGAGATAGTCTAGAACCTGAAGAAGGACATAGGCTATATATTTTATCCTTATATTCCCACGGGAACGGGAACGTATATGGGAATTTAGAAACTACAACACTGGGGCTAGATTCCGCAAGAGTGAGTATAAAAAACTCACACTCACGGCCCTCTGAAAACTCACGCTCTGAAAGACCGTGAATAAATTTGAAGGATAGTGCACACGTCTTCTGTCAAAAAAACTCACCTTCACCCTTGCGGAACTCAGATTAGAGAGTGTGCACAATTTTTCGTGTACACAATGAAAATTCACTCTTGCGGAATCTAGCCCCGGATTTCAAAAATTTTTCCACCGACAGAATGTTTTACTTGTCGCGGTAAAATTTACCGCTACAGAAAGTATCCTTAGGATCCTTTCTCGTATCCCTTCCTCTTCTTCGTTTTGGGGTGTGGCTGCATAATTCTGGGAGAGTTAGGGGCAACCAAGGTTCCATCAGCCTATGGTTTACTCACCCAGCATTCTGCAAAAACATCCCAGGTAGGTTGATGATGCAAAACTGGTCGAGGCTAGACCGACAAATTGACAGGCGATCCCCAACAATGATCAAGAAACGTGCAGACGGGCGGTCTCACGCAATACATTGAAAATGTCCGGTGTGAACACACACGAGATGACACAACACCACCATCAATGGTAGATGATAAATGCCTACCCAACGTTTTACGTCACTTTGACAAAACTAGTATGGCCTTCTGCCCAACCTAACTTTAATAAGGTACCCAAAGGTTGAAACGTTAAAATTCTTCACTCCTCCCCCAAATTTGCAAAAGAGGCCACCAGTGTAGGATAGGGATTTTCGGTGAATTAAGATTTCCTCCTCCTATAGTTCTCCCGAAAGAAAATGTTAAAAAAATGTTTATTAGGAATTGGTTGTGTTTACTTACTCGATTCACTCTCCACGCGATTAAATGTAACTGAGAGAATGCTCAGCGATGACTTATTTTCAATTTCAGCGTAGTTCGATTCTTTTTCACGAAGGTTGTGAGATTAGGTGTTCTTGGGGTCTGGACTCACCCATCAAGATCAGCAAGTGTTGGATGACACCAACCACTTGTCGAACTTTCGAACTGAGAGAATGATGAGAGAGAGGGCAAGTTTTGGACGACACCAACAACTTGTCGAACTCTATGTGTGTAGTGGTTGCGCATGCGCACTTTCGTTGGAATTCGACAGCGATGGCACAGCATACCAACGGTGGCTGATGTCGTGATACTGAATCCACGAAAATGATTGGTTGATCGTATGAATGTGTGTGTGTCTGAGAGCGGGGTTGAGGCCAGACAAAGAGCTAGGCTTGAAGTGGTGGACACTTCTTGGTTAGCTATCAAGGCGTTTACGTGAAAGAGATTGAGATAAGCGATTTTTGAAATTGAAAATAAGTTTTGGTTTCTTAGATCGACAAGTATTGTGTTAAGAAATTTGGTTAAAACTTCTAGCAGTGCTAGGTTTTAGAAGAGATAATAAGAGAGTGATTCGAGGAAGGATTGTTCCTTTTTAACGAAGAAGGATAGTGTTCTGCAAGGGAAAAAGAAAACGAGCAGGGAGATTTAGGAGAAGGAGATTTGAACAAAGGAAAAAGAAATTATTCAAAGATAAGTACAGTGAAATTTCCGTGAAGTGTATTTTGTTTGTTATTGGTGACAGAATTGAATGTAAGATACTGTGTGGCCCCTTTTTCTAACGATTTATCCAGGAAAGTGCCTGGCACGTGACCCCCTTAATCGTCAACCCACCTTGGGAATTTTCGGGAAATACCTTTAACCGTTCAACCTTCGGTACCCCTTACTCTTCTTTTCTTTTCCGCTTTTCAACGGTCCATCTGACCCTCCTTGGTTACTGACACCATCTTTTAACTATTTTTCTACTTCCATACTTCCATTTATATTAATTCGAAAAGATTTGGGTTTTTAATCCAGTCTAGGCACGGTTTTCCCAACACAATAAAATAATTCAAACTTCCCTTTGGGAATTCAAATACATTTCTGTTTTCATTATCTACTCACCATTGTTCTTCTTTCTGGTCGTTATTTTCTTTTTATTACTTTTACATTACTTTTCAGCACTAAGGTTTGGAAATTTGTACCTTTAAAAATTTTCTGGCGCCCACAATTTTTAGGACACCCTGTCCTCTAAATTGATCATCTGAACAACTTCTATTATAATCACATTTATCAATTTTCGATTAATTCCTCAACCTTTGATTGGTTTCGATTAATTTCATTCTCACCCTATCAACCAATCGAACACACCCAGCTGAGCTAGTCGCGGTGGCAGCATACCTTTGTTGCTGGATGCACCACTTTTCCTTGCCGGCATTTCTGCTTATCCATCTGTCATTCTACATTCTTTCCGCACGCCAGCCGGCGGTGCATAATTTTTTGCTAAATTGATTTATTTTTTTGTACGCGGTCTCTAAGCTTCGGTTCCATCGTAAAGTTAATTGAATTAAATTTAAAATATATAATAGTAATAATACCCTCAAAGGAAAGGAAGTGCCGGAAGAAAAAGGTGCAACATACTATCCCAGAATAACATAAATCTTAATTTATCCTCATATTCCTACGGGAACGGGAGTCCTTACTCATATAATAAGTGCGAAAGAAGCTCTGTCTGTCCGTCCTTCTATGTTACCATCTCCCGCCCAAACTAATAAACCGATTTAAAAGAAATTTTGTACAAAAATTGTTCTGAACTTAAGGACGGACATAGGCTGTATTTCATTCGAATATTCCCACGGGAACCAGCCCTCACTATTATTATAAATGCAAAAGAAGCTCTGTCTGCTCACCTTTCTATGTTACCATCTTCCGCTCAAACTAATGAACAGATTAAAATTAATTTTTTTACAAAGATTGGTCAGAACCTGAGAGAGGACATAGGCTAAATATTTTTTCTCTATATTCCGACGGGAGCAGGAATATACGGGAACTTTGACACTACAGCACCGATTGCAAAAACTCTTCCACCGTTGGAATGCTGCATAATCCCCGAGCAACATTATTTTTTACTCATCCCATACACGGTCACCATGTTTCCACGGGATCGGGAGTCTATATTAATACTATAAGTCCGAAGTTAAATCTGTCTGTCTATTTCTATTTGTAACCATTAACCGCCCAAACTATTGAACCTATTTATATGTATTTTGGTACAGAGACAGTCAAGAACCTGAGAATGTACATATATGTTATGCAATAAGTTTTACCCCTGTATTCCCATGGGAACGGGAACTTGGAAAATACAGCTGAGCAAGTCACATCATACCCTATACAGTTTCTCAATTTCTTAGGATTATAAGAAGTGGCAGAAAGTTGGTGTTCCAGTAATCCAATAATGAGTAATTCAGAATTGTATATAGCTACAAATTACACATTTGGGATGCGGCACTATAAAAATTTTAATAATGACTGGAACGACAAAAGGAGAAAACGTTTAGATTACCCGTTTTCCTTTAATTCCCACTGATTTGTCATTATAAATAAGGCTCAGACGCTTTAAGTTGCAAGTGTACAGTTATAAGAAGGGCTCAAAGTGCCCTCCTTCGTTTTGAATAAATGCCGGAGCCCGTTTTTTGGATTTTATTGTAGATTTTTGCTTTAAGTTCGGGGTAAGAATGTCAAATTGGTAAATAAGTCGTATAAAAGAATAAGAAAACAAACTTGTTCATCAGTTTATCAAAATATGTCAAAGATTACAAGACTACAAGAAAGAAAAGAGTTATCGAAAGCAAACACCAACAATGAATTTCAAAAACGGGCTCTTTGTATAAAATACATAAGAAACTACTAAAAGTGCCCATATTATTGTTTTATTAAAACAAACCTCAAAGCTAAAAATTTTACCCGTTTTGTATTTTTTCAAGTATCATAAAACGTATGGGTTTTTTTTTATTATTGATTTGTTCATCTGTTAAAAATATAAAGAAACTCTATTTTCTGAAGAAAAAAAATGACCTCAAAGTCAAAACATTGCTTGGGGAAGAAAATTTGAACAACATTTAAAATTGAAAATCTGGCAACCCTCAACCTCTAGAAGTTTTACTTATATACAGTCTTAAATTCTGTTTTTTCTACAAAAAATTAAGTCTAAGATTAGGTCCCTAACATCTGTATTGGCAGAGATGTCGAATTTAACTCAGGTCAGGGTACACCAAAGTTAGCCTTTTCTTAAATTGTCAAAAAGTGATGTCAAAGTTGAGAAATGAACTTTACTGAACAAAAATTGTTTTCTTAGAATATGACCAAAAATCACATCCCAAAGTATGTTACACGAATTACGGAGCACCCTGTATAGTACCTACTAGCTTATCCGCCTAGCTTAGCTAATGCCAGACGTTTATCGATTTGAAGGTTAAGTAAAGTTGTTTCCAAGTTTCCATTCTAGTGGCAGAGTGGGGATGAAGTACAGTCTATGTCACTCAGGGACAATTTAGCATTCTATCGATGACAAACTTTTTGGAATCGGTCCAGTATTCTCCAAGTTCCCGGACAATTTCCAGCTCCCGCTCCGTTTCCGTATGGGGATGAAATAAAGTCTATGCAACTTGGAAATAACACAGTGTTGTAATAGTGAAAACCACGTTGAAATCGGTACAGTTGTATTCCCGCTCCCGTTCCTGTGGGAATAAAATATAGTCTGTTATATATATCTATTATCTCTACTATTCTCTATTATAACTACTACTCTATATTACTAAGGGCCAATGAAGCACTTTAACGGTGAAAAAAAATTTCGAATCGGTTCAGAACTTGCCAAGTTCCCGCTTATGTTCTTTTTCCGTCCCGATAACGTTGTAAATGGTTTTCCAATAAGAATGATATGATTTCTTTTTTGAAAAAAAAAAACACTTTTTATTAAGGAGATTCAAATATTTTTTATTTAATGTGCAGTTCAATCGATGCAATTAAGTTTTAAATAAAACGTCATTCAAATGGCGTCCACGACTTCTTCTGCAGCAACAAATTCGATGAACCCAATTTTTTAGCACTTTTCCCCACTAAATCAAGTCGTATATCATGAATGGCACGTTCAATATTGACTTGTAAAGCTTGAAAAGAATCTGGTTTATTTTTATAGACCAATGACTTTAAATAACCCCACAAGAAATAGTCCAATGGTGTTAAATCGTGACTTCTTGGAGGCCATTCAATATCACCTTTTCTTGAAATAATCGAATTTCGAATTTCGAATCGAAGTTGCATTTGCTGTGTGACACGTAGCTCCGTCTTGTTGAAATCAAATGTTTTCAATATCAATTTCTTTCTATTTCGCCTATAAAAAGTTGGTTACCATCGATCTATACCGCTCTCCATATACAGTGCCGATCTGCTATCAGTCGCAATAACACGCACCGCGCTAGTGTCCGCCACAAAAATCTGTGTTTTTTCCCTACAACTTTAATCTGGACTCCTTTCAATAAGAAAAAAAAAACAACAAAACAAAATAGATAAAATTATAATTCACCATCCAAACCCTTCCAATTTATCAATCAAAACTTTCCTGCCGCGCCGTGTGTTTAATAAAATTCACTTCAGTTTATTAATTACATTCAGTGCTGTGTTCTGTGTGCCACCCAACCATATATACATACAAAAAAAAAAATAGACCAAACAGTGCTTACCTTCATCTCCTTCCTCCCCCACACCACTCTCGCAGTCTCAGTGCCTTCAATGACTCTCCGTATGTCAGCTCCATCGACAAAGCCAATTTGCTGGCAGCTCAATTTGCTGCCAACTCGACACTTCCTCATAGCATAGTGGCTCCACCTGAGCTCGAGTCTGCAAATTCTTTGATGAAACAGATATTTTTTCGAACTCGCTCGGTTGCGAGAGTCCTCAAAGATCTCAACATACATAAATCCGCTGGTCCAGATGGTATCCCCGCCGTTATTCTGAAGAGGTGTTCTTCTACGCTGGCAAAACGCAAAACCACTGCGTAAACTTTTCCATCTTTCCTATTCTGCTGGGATTTTTCCGAGCAGATGGAAAACTGCATTTGTCCAGCCGGTCCCTAAAAAAGGCGAATCTTCCTCCCCTTCCAATTACCGTCCAATTGCACTAACGTCCCTTCTTTCCAAGGTCATGGAAACGTTGATAAACCGTCAACTTATGAAATATCTTGAAGAACGAAAGCTTCTTAATGACCGTCAGTACGGCTTTCGTAGCAAACGGTCCACTGGTGATTTGATGGCTTTTCTCACCGAAAAGTGGAACCAATCTTTACATTGTTTTGGAGAAAGTAAGATTATTGCGCTTGATATTTCTAAAGCATTTGATAGAGTTTGGCATCAGGCCCTTTAATCGAAAATGCGTGCTTTTGGTATCGATGAGTCTCTTCTTCGTTGGATTAGAAACTACCTTTCCGACCGTTCAATACAAGTTGTGTTGGATGGTTTCAAGTCTGATACCCACTTCATAAATGCTGGTGTGCCCCAGGGCTCCGTTTTGTCTCCGACTCTCTTCCTCATTTTCATTAATGATCTCTTGTCTGAAACTTCTAATCCGCTTAACTGTTTTGCTGACGACTCGACCCTCAGCTTTTCATATTCGTTTCCAAATTCACGTCCCTGCTCTTCGGATGTGGAACTGGAACGGTTGCGTATGATAAGCTCATTGAATTCTGACCTTGACAGCATTGTTGCATGGGGTATTATGAACCGAGTAGAATTCAATGCTTCGAAAACTCAATGCTGTCTCTTGTCGTTGAAGCTTAACATTCCCCCATTGCCATTATCCATGAATGGTACCTGCATCGAAGAAACCGAAAAGCTGTCAGTACTTGGTATGTGTGTAAACGATGATCTTCGTTGGAATGACCACATATTTGAAGTCGCCAAAAATGCTGCAAAATGCTTAGGCTTCTTGAGACGATGTAGGAAGTTCTTCACCCCTTCTGATCTGGCTACAATTTATAAGGCCTTCATCCGCCCAAAACTGGAGTATAACTCCCATATCTGGTCAGGTGCTTCTCAAACATCCTTGCACCTCCTTGATAGGGTACAAAATAGAGCGTTGAAATTGCTGGGTGATAGTTCAATCGTAGAATCAATTGATTCTCTTGAACATCGTCGAAACGTTGCCTGTCTCACTCTCTTTTATCGCTTTTTTCACAAGCAGTGCTCTAGTGAAGTAGCCAGTTGCATTCCTCCCCTGAAACAATGTAGCCGCAACACTCGCCTCGCTAGGAATGTTCATCAGTTTTACCTTGAGCCCAACTTCGGGCGTACAGTCAAGTATAGAGATTCGTATTTCAGTCGCACCACCCGAATGTGGAATGCTTTACCTGGCTCAGTATTTCCCCTTCATTACGATTCGCAAAGATTCAAAAGCAACGTGCATCGGTGTCTCCTTTCAAATCCTCTCCTATTTTCCTAAATGCTCGCACTGTGTTTAACAACATTATAAGGGTATTCATAACCCCTTGATGTGCGCGTTAATTATAAAAAAAAAAAAGCAATGGTGTTATCAGCTTAATTTTGAAAGAAGTACGGACCGATGATTCCACCAGCCCAAAAACCACACCAAACTGTCAATTTAGGTGAATGTAATGGTTTACATGAATATTTTGTGGATTTTCATCGCCAGTTTTGTTTGTTTGACGCCCTAGTCAAATAAAAGTAAGCCTATTCGGAAAAGATGATTTTGTTTAAAAAATCGTTATCGATTTCAAGTTGTTCCCAGGCAAAATCAGAAAGTTCACAACGTTTACGGTGGTCCAATGGTAAAATGGCAAACACTTCTGAATGCAATAAAAAACAAATGACTGATCATGACATACTACAAATGGCTGAAACGCCACTCCAAAATCATATCATACCTATTGGAAAACCCTTTATTATAATAGCGACAAAAATTTTATATCGTCCCAGAGGTTTTTGAATTCCAGTTACCATTTAGTGATAACTCAGACCCTCAGTGGACTTAGTTCCTGCGGACTTATTTCCCTGCAGAAATTAGAATTTAGTCCCCCATTGGACTTAGTACCTGGGGACTTATTTCCCTGCACCTTTTTGATTCACTTTTCGAACTTTCGAAAATAATAAAATAGTATCGAAAAGTTAGGTAGGTACTAACATGCTCTGCAAAGTGATGTAGCGAATGGTATGTATTCGTTACGCAGGCGCAGTAACAAATATTCTCTTTAGTACCGAATAACGAAACGCTACTCGCAAATAAATGTAGTTACTTTTACGATGCTCTGTCGTTACTTTCGTTACTCTCTTAACTTTCGTTACTTACGTTACTTTCGTTACTTTCCTTACTCGGTATTGGTATCGGCATTTAGTATGTTTAGTTACTTTGGGTAGTGCGGTAATCGGGTTGGCATTTCGCATGTTTAGTTACTTTCGGTACTCGGTATCGGTATTGGCATTTCGTATGTTTAGTTACTTTGGACAGTTAGGTACTCGGGTTGGCATTTCGTGTGTTTAGTTACATTCGTTACTCGATATAGGTATCGGCATTTCGTTTGTTTGGTTACCTTAGGTACTCGGTTTCGGTATTGACATTTCGTATGTTTAGTTACTTTGAGTAGATATGTACTCGAGTTGGCATTTCGTATGTTTGGTTACTTAAGGGAGTTTGGTACTCGTGTGGGTAGTCGAGTTGGTACCGATATCAGTTGCAGTGCCTGTACCTTGTGTGCACTGTGTAATGTGTTGTATAGTGTATTGTATAACTGCTGTGGAGATGAAGGTTGCAACAAACATTCTAATTTGTGTGTCTGATTGGGAAACAAATATATTTCTTTTTTGTATTTTTTCAGGTTTGTATATCTTTTTAAATATGACAGTTAAAGGGAGCTAAATTTACGTTTGTAATAATGTAGATGAAACCACCTTTATTCTTATGTGGTGCTGTTATGCGTTATGGTTTGTTATTGGCATTACTTGTATCTTTTATTGCATCCTGCTTCATTTAATTTATTTTAACGCAATAATGTCCGCATAGGACATTATTGCTTTTTCTGAGTTCTAAAAATGGCTAATTTTTGGTTAGGTCTGTCAATAAAGTTCAACAATGGCATGTTAGGATAACATGATAAAAAAAATGTATGGAAAATTGTGGAGAACTATTGTTCTATCTTAAATTTTAAAGCATTTATGTATTATTAGCTGTGCCCTCGACTTCGTCTGCGTGGAATAGTGGCTTTCGGCAGCATTTTTAATTTCTTAAGCTAATTGTTTTGCAAATAAGACACATTCATGCGTTTCAATAAACTATTGTTATATTATTTTATTTAAGTGCATTTTGCATACTTCCCCTGGGAATATGGTGACCAATTGCTTAGGAATACGGGGGTGACTTACAGTTTATTTCACTCAAGGAGAATGTAGCATTCTAACGGTGGAAGAATTTTTGAAATCAGTGCTATAGTGTCAAAGTTCCCGTATGCTTTCTCTTTCCCGTGGGAATATAGTCCTATCTTAAATTTTAGACTTTCTCTGTACAAAATTTCGTTTAAATCGGTTCATTAGTTTTGGAGGGAGATGGTTACATAGAAAGGCAAACAGACATTTGCATTTATAATATTAGTCAAGACCGGTTCCCGTGGGAATATTCGAATACAATGTATCCTCTGTCCTTCTTCACGTTCTAGTTCTAGACTATCTCTGTATAAAATTTCATTTAAAATGGTTCTGTAGCTTGGGCGGGAGATGCTAACATAGAAAGACGAACAGACAAAGCTTCTTTCGCGCTTATATTAGTAAGGACTCCCGTTCTCGTAAGAATATGGGGATATATTAATGTATATGTTACTCGGGGATAGTGCAGCATTCTAACGGTGGAAGATTTTTTTAAAATCGGTGCTGTAGCTTCTAAGTTCCCGTATACATTCCCGTTCTCGTGGGAATTAAGTGATAAAATATATACCTATGTCTTTCCACATGTTCTAGACTATCTCTGTACAAAATTTCATTTCAATCAGTTTAGCAGTTTGGGCGGAAGATGGTTACATAGAGAGGCAAACAGACAGAGCTATAACACTGTGCGTTTGTCTCCATGTTACATTATTTAATAGTAATATTATAAAAATGAAAACTGTTTAACAAAAATGAAAATGAAAAATGAACTATAAATTTTATTGTGTTTTTTATTTTCTTCTTTGTATAAGAAGCTTGACTTGTAAGGTTGTTATAAAATCTAACATATTGTTGCGCATATGTGAACACTGCCGCGTTTTGGCGCATCTATGAACACAGCCGCGAACAATTTGACAGATCTTTGCTGTCAACCTAACATCTATTTTTCTTCTCTCTCTCGACATTCAATTTGTACTCCTCGTTGTAGAAAGCCGCATGGGATTTTTCCCACAATAAAGAATTGTCATTTTTAAAGCAAGTTACACTAATCTTTTCTGATTTTTCTAATCCAAATTTAGCTCGTCATCTATTCGTTGGGTTTTCTCGAAATACGTAAAAACGTAACATTGGTGTCAGAAGTGGGATACCCAATTCGATATGGCGGAACATTTGGCAGAAAATTTCGAACAATTGCTGACGAAAGTGAGTCTTCTGTGCGCAAGTGTCGAGAAGCAGAGTGCTGCTATTGCACACATATCGCAAGAACAACAGCGACAATCTGATGAAATAAGAACATTGAGTGGAACTACTTTTGCAAATAGAGTCTTCGAGTGTTCTACGCCCAATCGTGATCCCCAACCAAATGTAACTGTCGTCGCCGCCGCAGAACCTACGGCTGATAAAGGCACAGCAAGTGCAATGGATCCACAACTACCGTGTGTAGATCACTTGTCTTCCAACATTGGTGCCCAGCTGCCCCATTTACAAATGTGTCCCCGTTTACCACCATTTGACAGTAGTACGACCACATGGCGCGACTACCAAATACAGTTCAACATCATCGCTGAAGCCAACAATTGGACTTCTCAACAGAAGGCGCGTACGCTAGCAACGTTACTTCGTGGGGAAAGTGTGTCAGTACTTACTAGTTTAGATCCTGTTGAACGTGCAGACTTTGATAAGTTGACTTCAGCTTTGCAGCTTAGATTTATGTCTCAAGAAAAACATGTCTCACATGCCACTTTTCGTTCTAGGAGACAACGTTTCAACGAAGATATAGGTGCTTTTGCTAGTGATATACGGCGGTTGACGCGGATCGTATTTGGAGACTGCCCAGCACATGCCCAAGAGCGTATCGCCATGATGCAATTCATAGATGGCATTCATGATCGTTCCCTACAAGAAATTGTTAGACTCGCTGACCAAAAGACATTTGCTGAAGTTGTGGGTAAAGCTGTTACTGTGGAATCTGCTCGCCATGCTACTCAGATGGTTCATCAGGCTCGTGCTGTCGAATTACACGAGGAGGCGAGAACATCAACGTGGCGTGGTCACGGCCGGTCGAGCCAGAATAAACGCAATGAAATGAAAACAGTTGATGAGTCGGGAAACGATCACATGTCAGTGTCGAGGGGTTAACACTGACATCAGCAACTCAACCCCAAATTTATAATGTAATACCTGAAAAGTTTCATCGCGGATATACTGTTTCTATGGCTATTGGTAATGTGACCTGTAAGGCTTTAGTAGATACTGGATCGTCTGTTTCATTGGTAAGTCGATCCTTGGTCCCTTCCAGTAATTGTCTCCGTCCTGGAAATGTAAGACTTCAGACTTTATGCGGTAACACGTTCCAAGCTACACATTTCTGGCCAACGACTATTAGATTTGGTCGGTTCCATCGACGTGTTAAATTACTGGTGGTTGATGAAATCTCACTTCCCACTGGTTGTGACGGGATATTAGGTGTAGATGTTCTGCAAACTAATAAGTGCATTTTGAACTTTTCTTCTCTTCAATTGCAAATTGGAGGAGAACGCATTCCACTGTCATTTGAGGGCGCTGACGAAGACATTGTGTCAATTCCAGAAAACACCAAAGTGAGCGGGTCTGTTCGAGCTATCTATCTCCGAACATCTCAGAACTACGTCATTCCACCACGAACTGAGAAGATGATTTCGACAGCTGCTTCCGCAAGTAATATTTCGGAGGGATTGGTGTCCCCAATCAGTCATGAACTACCGAAAGGATTGTTGGTGGCCAAATCAGTCAGTAAAATACGCGATGGGTTGGTGTTTGTACGAGTTGCTAATGTGGCTGATCACTCTGTGGTAGTAAATGGCGATACATCAGTCGCGCTCTTTGAAGAAATTGAATGTGTGAACGAACCCTTACTTGACAGCCATGCTTTGCCGGAATGTTTGGCAGATCTGCTTGTCAGGTCGGAAGAGCAGATCGCAGCAGAACATCATCAATCTGTCAAAGAGCTGCTTTTAGAATTTCGGGACATCTTCTCCACTACACCCGAGGATTTAGGTAGAACTAACGCCGTTCAGCATCGCATAGACGTCGGGTCGGCCAAACCAATAAAACAGCCACCTCGTCGCCTGCCATTATCAAAACATGAAGAATCACGAAGAATCGTTGACGACATGCTCCGTCAAGGCATAATCGAGCCCAGTTCTAGTCCCTGGGCTTCACCAATTGTGATGGTAAGGAAAAAGGATGGATCAACAAGGTTCTGTGTTGATTATCGTCGCTTGAACCATGTCACCGTGAAAGACTCCTTCCCTCTGCCCAGGATAGACGACACGTTAGACTCTGTCGCCGGATCGGTGTGGTTCAGTACACTAGACTGTCAATCTGGCTACTGGCAAGTGGAGGTACATCCTAAGGACCGGGAAAAGACTGCTTTTGTGACAAGGGATGGCCTCTGGCAGTTTACGGTAATGAGCTTTGGACTCACGAATGCCCCAGCCACATTTGAACGTCTGATGTCAAATGTTCTGCGAGGGTTGCCTATGGAAACGTGCTTAGTTTATTTGGACGACATCCTCGTCCACGGTAAGACTTTCCCACAAATGTTAACTAATTTGCGCTCAGTTTTCAGCCGCCTAAGAACTTCAGGTTTAAAACTAAACCCAGGTAAATGCAACCTGTTTCGGAAGGAAGTACGTTTTCTTGGCCATGTTCTAAGCAGCGAGGGTATTTCTCCGGACCCTATGAAAATTGAAAGTGTTCGCACTTGGCCAACACCAAAGAATCTTTCGGAATTACGCAGCTTCGTGGGACTCTGCACGTACTACCGTCAATTCGTACCACAATTTGCAGCCGTGGCGCGCCCATTACACCAGCTGACTGAAAAGAACATGGCTTTCAAGTGGAATGACCAGTGTGCAAAAGCTTTTGCTGAGCTGAAAGATCGTCTTACATCATTTCCAGTTTTGGGCCACGTTCATCCGGATGGAGAATTTGTACTTGACACCGACGCCAGCGACAACGGGTTGGGTGCTGTACTGTCTCAACAGCAAGATGGAAACGAGAGGGTCATCGCTTACTTTAGTAGAGCGCTCAGTAAATGTGAGCATAACTACTGTACCACTCGTAAAGAACTTTTGGCATTGATCAAAGCCGTCGAACATTTTCATGTCTACCTTTGCGGTCGGGAATTCCTAGTGCGAACTGATCATGCGGCATTAAATTGGTTGCTGTCTTTTAAAAACCTCGAGGGTCAACTTGCGCGTTGGATGGAGCGCCTCCAACAGTACCACTTTAAAGTTCAACATCGAGCAGGTAAGACTCATTTGAATGCCGATGCACTGTCCCGCCGTCCGTGTGCTGACGCTAAACAATCGTGTAATCACTGTGAAAGCAAAGAGAAACGTCGCTGTTTAGATGAAAAACAGGCAATGGTTAATGTCATCCAATTAGTACACAGTGATTTTAATGTTGAGAAGCTTCAAAGTGCACAAAAGTCTGATGAAACACTTTCAAAAGTATTGGCATGGGTAACGACAGGAGCTCGACCTGATTGGAAGGAGATCTCGAGTGAGAACAATGTTCTTAAAGCGTATTGGTCACAGTTTGCCAGTCTTAGCCTACAAAACAATCTGTTAACTAAGAAGTGGGTACCAACCAATCAACAGCAGCCAGAGCGGCTATTACCCATCATACCTCGAGCGATGATTAGTGAAACGATAAAGTTGTACCACGATACACTTTCTGGCGGACACTTCGGTTCCAACAAGACGTTTGGAAAGTTGCGATCCCGCTTTTATTGGATTGGGGCCAGAAAGGACGTAGAACGCTATTGCATCGAGTGTGACGTCTGCGCATCAAAGCGAGGTCCACAAAGAAAAACTAAGGGAAAGTTGCAGGTTTATTTAGCAGGCGAACCATTTCAACGTGTTGCCGTTGACGTTCTAGGACCATTGCCAGTCACTAAACAAGGCAACAAATACGTGCTCGTATTAATGGACTATTTTTCTAAGTGGGTGGAAGTTTTCCCGCTAGTAGATCAAACCGCCGATACCGTTGCAAAAACGTTGGTCTTCGAGGTGTTTTGCCGCTATGGAGTACCACAAGAACTTCATTCCGATCAAGGACGCAATTTCGAATCAGAGGTGTTTCAGAATGTAATGCAGATCATGGGAATTCGAAAAACTCGTACCACACCGCTTCACCCTCAATCGGATGGACTTGTGGAGCGAATGAATCGCACTATTCTCCATTACCTTGCAAAATTTGTTGACGATAAGCAAGACAACTGGGATGAGCTACTTCCACTCTTTGCAATGGCTTACCGATCTGCACATCAAGAGTCAATAAAAGAAACCCCATTTGCTATGCTGTTTGGACGTGATATGCATCTTCCTCAAGATCTTGTTTTCGGGACACCACCACATGTCGATCCGTGTCCAAGTCGCGGATTTGCCCAACAGCTGCAGGACCAACTAAGAGAAATTCATGAGCGAGCAAGAGAGCAGATGCGGCAGTCAGCTAAGAGAATGAAAAGCAGGTACGATCTTACATCAAGTTCTTCTTCATTCCAGGTCGGAGGTTTTGTTTGGCTTCATAACCCAAGAAGGAAAGTAAGAGTCTGTCCTAAGCTACAATCTGACTGGGATGGACCATATCGCATTATCGAGATCCTAACGGACGTAACCATCAAAATTCAGAAGTCACCACGATCAAAATTTAAGATTGTGCACATCGATCGACTAACTAGTTACCGTGGGAACAACACCAATGCCTGGCCAACCGAGATATAGCTTTCAAACGAACGAGCTACAGTTCAAGAAGGGGGGAGTGTTGCGCATATGTGAACACTGCCGCGTTTTGGCGCATCTATGAACACAGCCGCGAACAATTTGACAGATCTTTGCTGTCAACCTAACATCTATTTTTTTTCTCTCTCTCGACATTCAATTTGTACTCCTCGTTGTAGAAAGCCGCATGGGATTTTTCCCATAATAAAGAATTGTCATTTTTAAAGCAAGTTACACTAATCTTTTCTGATTTTTCTAATCCAAATTTAGCTCGTCATCTATTCGTTGGGTTTTCTCGAAATACGTAAAAACGTAACAATATATTATTTAAATTGAAATTGCAACGCGTTTCGGAGATCACTCCATCTTCCGGCAGCTGCTAAGCTCACTGTTGTTAAAGCTTTTAATTCTGTTTCTGCTTGTTGTTGAATGTGTTTGTGTGTTTTAGTTCATTATGTGTTACGTTGCTGTCCTGTCTTTATTTATTATTTTGTTTTTGTATTTTATGCCGGTGTCATACAATGCATTTGGTTTCATTGTTAGTTTGTCATTTAATATTTTGTCTTGTTCTATTTTGCTTGTTATATATATTTTGTATTCTTCTATTGTGTCAAGTGTTGTGCTTTTCTTGCAAAAGTGGATGGCTTCTAGATTGGTGTCGAAATCTGTGTAATTGTGGTTGTTGTCCATTAAGTATGATGCGAATGTAGATTTTGTTGTTGGTTTTGGTTTATGTTCTGTAAATCTTTCGTAAAAGCTTCTGCCTGTTTCGTTTGTCCAATGTAATATTTATCGCAATCACTGCATTTGATTTTGTAAACTCCACTGCTTGTTTTGGTTTCTATTTTTTTGTTTGGTGTTGGGATTTTTTGAATGTTATTTTTTGTTTTGAAGGCTACGTTTGTATTTAATTTTGAGAATTCGTTTTTTAAAATTGATGGTGATAAATTTGTGTAGTTCAATGCTATGTATTTTTTGTTATAAGGTTCATTGTTATTTGAGTTGTTTATTTTTCTTTTCTTTTTTCTTATGAGTTCGTCGATCATTTCCTGTTGGTATCCATTTGCTATTGCTATGTGATTTAATGTGTTCATTTCTTCGTTGTAATCTTCTTTGGTCATGGGTATATTTAAAAGTCTGTTAATGAATGCGTTGTATGCTGCTGTTTTTTGTTGTATGGGGTGGTGGGAGTCATCGTGTATGGCATGGTTGTAGCCAGGATTTATTTAAGGTCTTTTTTCGAGGTGTTTCTTTACTTTTAAGACAATTAAGCTCTTTCAGAGGGTTTCTAAGAGAATTTAACTACCTCTCCTTAAAATATGACAGATTGTGAGTTTCTGCAAACAAAGTAAAGAAGCAGACTTATTGAATCTGTTGAAGAGAATCAGAAATATTAACGAACACATCCCAAAGTATGCCAACATCTTGGTTTCAAAAAAAAAAATTACAAATAAATGAATAAATGAAACACTTTTTATATTTTCTCAGATGTCAATTTCAGAGGCAATGCTTAACTGTTAAAATGTTTACTGATCTTTTCATTTATTAGATTAAAAAACTCGTGGAATATCTCAACTAAAAACTTGTTGCACTTTTTTCCCGACGAACCGAATCCAAACGAATCAAAAACGAATCCACAACTTGGATGATAGTTAACTAATATATTAATTAATCCCAACGATTGATTAATTAATTATTTAAAAGGCAAGAATATAAAACATGCACTTCGATGTGCCGCGGCGATGTTGACCGAATTTTAACTTTATGATGAACTGTCAAATGACAGCTGGGTGGATTTCGATGGGAAAAGAATGCAACAGGTAGCAAGATAATATGCTACCAATGCCAGCTGCTCAGCAAGGGGTGGTCCGTATGTAAGTCCGGTATTAGACAGGAGACAGCGCAGTTTTGCCTCCGTTTGAATGAAGTGCGAAAGAGAAAGAAACAAATATAGATATATAGATATAGTAATAATGCGCGGCTACCGAATGATGGTCCAAAACAAAATATCCGAGAACTGCGCGTTAAATACACGCGTGTCTAATACTCGACTAATTTATTAATTGGTACATTGGTATAATTAGTTGAATAAAAAAAGGAATTAATAATAAGAATGAGAATCAATCAAAACACACAACTGGGTGTTTCATACAATAAAGGGCGCCAGGAAATTTTTGTTTTGAATTTCCAAACCAACTTTAGCACTGAGAAAATGATCTTCAAATGGAATAATAACAACGCGATTGATTTCCAAAAGGAATAAAATATGTTTTATTCAGGAAACTTTTACGGGTATAGGTAGAAAACCTGAAATTTTTTTCATAAACAAATTGGTGTACAAAGTATGCAAAGTCTGGCAAAGAGCCAGCTAACAATTTAAATGGTATGATATTTAATGATCGAAGATGGGTTTTACCCAGGTTAAAATACAAACAATAAAGTACTATGTGCACAATGCACCCGCAAACAAACGACTCTTTGGGAATTTTGCCGAAAAGACAAAAAGGTTAAATGGAGGTCGCGCGTCCTGCAATCTCAGGATTAATTACGAAAGGCGAAGGGTTACCGAAACAACAATATGACTCAATAGTCAAAGCCAAAACAAACGTACTACTAACACTTTTTCACTTTTATGGGAAAATACTTAACTTTTTCTGCTGACGAATCCTGCCTGAATTTTCTTGCCCGTACTGGCACTTACTCCTCCGAATTCCTGCTTGCTTGGAGCTTTGCTGCACAGATTCAAAACAGTGTTGAACTTGGCCTTCCTGCCAATCAAACACTGTAACAATTTAAACTTGCACTACTTGCAAAAATCAAATACTCGATTATAAAATCTCCGACACTTTTTCAATTTTCTAAAACTTTCTGCCACTATGTCCTTTTCAGAGGTCAACCAAGAAGTCCATCTTCTTGGCGGTCTCTTCGTTCATCGGCGCATTCAGCAAATTCCACTCACTTCAACCAATCAGAGTCGTGGAGGTTCGTCACGGGGTATCTGCAATACTCTCAGCAAATTTGCTGGAGTCTGCGCCGTAGGCGAAACGCATCCATCGCTCTCTTCTAAACAATTTCGTTGTGAATCTCTTGGTCGTTAGAGATTCGCAACAACTTGCCTGAATGAACGAATCCAGACCTGTTCCATTTCAATCCATTCCAGAATAGAAAATTGAAAAACTATTATTCTTAACAAATTCCCTCGGCCCAACCGACCTAAGTTACACTGTGCAAGAAAACTATTTAAGCTAGGATTCAGTTAACGAGGATTCGTCATTTTTCGCGAAAACTACTAAACTACTTCGGTGAACCTTCGCGCAGATTTGGGGGAATGGGGATAATCCTATAAAGAGTCATTTCCTTGCTAAGATAAAGCACTTTAGGTTGGGCACTCGGCCTTAACGTGGGCACTCAGCCATTACGTTGGGCTCTTGGCCGATTATATTGGAAAAGGCTTCAAATGCCAAATTCTGATGATGATGACGTTATAGTAAACGTTGACTGATAACTAGTCAGTGCGTTAGAGATGGGTAGCCATATCTTTACCTTTAGTACAAATATTAGGTTGTTAGTAACCTGCTGCTGCTGCTGTTGCGATGGACTTTCTCCAGAACCTTCCTGGTTCTTATTATCGCTGCTGCTTGAGTCTCTAGCCGTCCACTGGCTCAATGAAGGGGTACCTATTTGGGTTGCTTTTCCAAAATGCTTTGAAGTACACCACTAGCTGATGGACTAGGGTTGCTTTGTACTCTGCCAGCACCTTGAAGCCACAACAAAAGGAGGGGTGAAAATGGGAAGAGGAAGAAAAATAAAGCTCTAACTTGTTGTGGTAAAATATACCGCAACAAATCCCACCCTTACCTGCCAAGAAATGTTCTTGCAGTTTGAGAAAAAAAACTGTAAGGCATTTCTTAAAGCCAAAGGTTCAAGGAAAATCGAAAAAGGTATTTTCCATCAGGGCGTACAATCGCCAGCCTTTGAAAGTAAACGACGCTATGGAGAAATATTTAAAAAAAAAAAAAGCTAAAAACTACTTATAGGCTTAATTCTCCAGGGATGCATCGGTGTACGGTTTGAGATCTTTCGCATGCCAAGTTCCGCGTTCTTTACCATTACTATCTTCTAAGACATATGTCCAAGGTGACACACGCTTCTTTATAACAAACGGACCGACAAACTTCGGTGCTAACTTGGCTGCGTAATAGTTCGCGGCATCCGACAACACACAATTTCGACGCCAAACCTGCTCGCCAACGAGATATTGAACATCTCTTCTGCGGAGGTTGTATGTCTCCGCAGACTTCTTGGTTGCCGCGCGTATTTTCTTTTCGATGTCTACTCTAAGATCCCTAAACCGTACTTCTAACTCACTAAAATCCTGAACCCTGTCTAACCTATCACCTATTACTGGCACTTCTCAACCTGAAGTCGCCATATCCCTACCAAAGTTAGCATAGTAAGGGGATACTCCTAAAACTTCGTGAGTGGAAGTGCGAATCGCGCACGCAACCTTAGCCAACTGCGCATCCCATATCCGGTGGTTATCAGAGACGTATGCTCTGAGCGTTGTTTTGATGATTTGGTTTTCCTCTCCGCTGGATTAGCCTGTGGGTGGTAATGGGCTGTAAAACGAATTTGAGAAGAATAAGAATCGGAAAGAGATTTCAGTTCTTTAGATCGGAACTGAGGGCCATTATCACAGACGACAACCTTTGGGATACCAAAAAGGAGAAAGACATTGTCTTCTAACTCCCGGCAAATTGCCTTGGCAGTAGCAGACCTTAACGTGAAGAGAAGGGGGAATTTGGTGAAATAATCGACGACAGTCAAAATGTATATAAAACCTCTACTTGACTTCGGAAAGGGACCAACGAGATCTACACAGATCATTTCCCACCGTGCCTTTATTCCTACTCTCTCAGTCATCAAACCAGCTGGCTTTTCATTAACCGGTTTTACTTGTTGGCAAACTTTACAATTCCTAACATACTTAGTAATATTGCCTCTCATTTTAGGCCAATAGTACTTTCCCCCTATCCTAGCAAAAGTTTTTCTAACTCCCATGTATCCAGCTAAAGGACTATCATGGCATTCCTGTAATATAGCTAATCTATCCTGCTTTCCTACCACTTTCTTCCATTCTTGATTCGATTTAATCAGTTTGAACAGTTGACCTTGTTCTACCCTCCACGCTGGGTAAGCTAGCGGATGTGACTTTATCGCTGAGATCATTTTCGCAATCCAAGGGTCTTGATCCTCATCTGAGATCTCGGCTAATACCGGAACTCCTCGAGATAACATGTCTGGAACTACATGTTCTTTGCCCTTGCGATGGATGATCTCAAAGTCAAACTGTTGAAGCCGAACTGCCCAACGTGCTAATCTTCCCTGCGGATCTTTAAGATTGTTCAACCATATGAGCGAATAATGATCAGTCACAACCGTGAATCGAACACCTTCGATGTGAGGTCGTAACTTCTCGATTGCACATAGTACAGCCAAACACTCTTTTTCCGTCGTCGAATAGTTGTGTTCACTCCTATTTAAAGACCTACTAAGGTAACAGACAACCTTTTCCCCATCATCGAAGTTCTGTGACAATACGGCACCGATTCCGTAGTCCGACGCGTCTGTTTGTACAACAAAAGGTCGTTGAAAATCAGGGCAAGTAAATATTGGTGCTGTGACCAAACACTCCTTAGCCTTCCTAAAACTAGTCTCACATTCATCAGTCCAGATGAATTTCATACTCTTCTTTAATAAATCTGACAGTGGTCGAAGCAAATTGGCAAAATTCGGCACAAATCGACGATACCACGACACTGTCCCTATAAAACTCCTAACCTCTTTTACATTCCTCGGTGCTGGAATCCTAACCATGCTTTCCACTTTTTCCGGGTCTACATGTAACCCACATCGATCCACTACATAACCTAAAAACTTCAACGATGGCCTACAGAAGTTACACTTCTCCTTACCGACCTTCAACCCTGCTTCACTCAACCTTTTCAAAACTTCCTTCAGGATTTCAAGATGCTTCTCGAAAGTATCCGTCAGGATAATGATGTCGTCTAAATAGACGAAGACGTACGGCTCTAGATCGGCACCCAAAACTGTGTCGATAAACCGTTGCCATGTCGCAGGCGAGTTATTAAGCCCGAAAGGCATCCTTCTAAACTGAAAGAGACCTCTCCCGGGAACCGTGAAAGCGGTGTAGGGCTTAGACTCCTCCTCCATTGGAATCTGCCAATACGCTGATTTTATATCCAAAGAGGACAAAAATTCGCTCCTCGAAGCCTGTCCAAAATGGCCGCTATGTAGGGTAGTGGATAAGCATCCCTATCTGTATTTTTATTAAGCTTTCTAAAATCAACGCAAACCCTAAAAGACCCATCTTTCTTTTTAACTAACAGTATTGGAGATGACCAAGCACTGTTGGATCTCTCAATAACTCCTGCTTCTAACATCTCATTGAGTTCAGTATCAATATGTCCCTGCATTGCCGGAGAAACCGGATAATACCGTTGTTTAATCGGTTCCGCCGACATCCTAATCTTGTGCTCAATCATAGTTGTGCACCCTAATCCCTCTGGCATCTTCCTAAAAGCTTCCTCAACCATGGCTTCCAACAAACTTGTCTGATCTTTCGTCAACTCTGAACGCTCAGTTATCGAGCAAATCGCGCCCAAACACTCTTGGTCCGAAAAACTCTACATACGTGATCGCAAATCCGGGACGATTCCCGACAGTGCCCAACAATCTGCACCTAGTATCACGGTATGCGGCAGAGTTGGAATAACTAAGCAGTCTATAAGAACTGCCTTGTTTTCAACCTTGATTGGTAAGTTAACTGACCCTAAAACTTCTACTCCTGCTCCATCTGCCAAGCATACAGAATGGATATTCCCCTCTTTAACAACTTATCCTAAATCTTAGAGAATTCTCCAGCTATCTCTATTTAAAATTGTTCTAGAAGCTCCTGAATCTAACAAACCCAAAAACCTAGTCCCGTAAATACTAACTCCTAAAATGGTCTCCTATCATCCCCGTTTGCCTCCAACGTAAACCCTAAATGAATTTTTGCCAGCTGGTTACCAGCAGGCAACCTAGCTCCTAATGCCTCCGGAACTCTCGCCCTGCTGGCGCAAGAGTCCGTTGCCCATTTCCCGAAGAACAACGACGACAGTTATTGCGGCTGACCCCTTGAGCGCCACAACCGAAGCAATGCTTTTTAGCGGAACACCTGCTAGAGAAGTGACCTTCTTTCCCGCAGTTAAAGCATCGAATCGACCTATCAACTTGAGTGGATCTATTAGGTGGAGACCTTCTAGCTTCCACTACTTGGATAGGCTGCTCATCTCTGCTAACCGCTGCCACCCTCGGTTGTACTGCTAGACCAGCAGAGTAACCGAACTCGGGTTCCACGCAATTTTTTATATTTTCTACATTCGCCCTAAGAGTTTCTAAGTCCCTGCCTCATTTTCGCTAACTCCTTCACAGATTGAGGCTTTTGGAAACCAATCTGTTTCTGATAAAACGGGTCCAAATTCTTCATTAGAATAGCCACTTTCCTACGTTCGGATAATGGCTCCCCTAATCTCCTAAACATTGTACGCATGGTAGCGAGATATGATTTATACGTCTCCTCCTTCCCTTGGGTCCTACGGTTGATCTGTTCCATCAACAGATCATCATAATTTGCTGGTAGGAATTCGTACTTTAACGCCTCTACGAATTCCTGCCAATCAGCTATGTCTTCCCGAACTGACCTATACCACAGTAGGGCTTGACCTGTCAAAAGGTCAACCACTGACTGGAACAAACGGGTTTCTGAAACCGCTCGAGCTAAACTAAGTTCCTCAATCCTTTCTAAGAATGAGTTCAGTGATGTGCCTCATCGCTCACCACTGAACTGAACATTCCACCTACTGATCCTTTCCGTAAATTGCTCTAGCGATTCGGAAATCCCTACTCTAACATTTGATCTCTGTTGGAATCCCTCGTTGCACACTGGTCCTCGTGTGTTCATCCGATTTTGTAGGGGAGTGTTCTCCACCAACTGCCTACCACTCGTTCCTGAAGAAGAAGCTTTGTCTTCGTTCGACGCTTGCTCTTCTTCATCTGTTAACCTAGCTAATAGGAAAAGCAGCTCACTCTTCAGAGATTTCTGCTCTCCTATTTCCTCATCTCCTTCTGCCTGCGCTTTTCCTATCCTATTCAAGCTCCAATCTATCTTCATAAGGATCTTCAAGTATTCCCCCGACTTCGGATTTCTTGGTTGATCCTTAAGAAGAACCCTAATCTCCCTAATCTTTTCCTCAACTGCATCCCTATCCTGAACATAACTAAACGGGTACTTCCCGTAGACCTCAAATTAACCGCGACGTTCCAACATCCGAGAAGATCTAAAGGAACTTCTCATAACGTCCACAGTTCCCTTCTCTAATCCCCTACTCAACATTTCGTACACAAGCTCCTCTTGTGACAAACGGTTGATATCCATGATGAAATAAAAAAATTTAAAAAAAAAACTAATAAAAAAACAGACACGCAATAAAAAAAACCACCAAAATTCAAAATAAAACCAAAAAAAATAAAAATGTATTTAAAAAAGTATTAAAAAAAAGTAAGAAAAAGTATTAAAAAAATACCAAACAAATTCAAAAAAGTATTAAAAAAAAAAATATCGCCGACGGCAACACTCAACTCTCAGTATAAAAGTTTAACTCACACCAACACGCTGTGTGAGAGAGCGAGACAGACTTATGCTTCACAATGGCTGAAAACAAGCCGCACAAACTGTCAAACTCTCTTATACCTATTTAAAACAAAATAAAACACCCAATGCAATTACAAATCACTATCAAAATTATTTACACGCAATTTAGTCAAACCATAAAAAAAATAAACACCAGCACCTACTTGTTGCACTGGGTATACCAACAACAGTGACAATGAATCCAAGAATGCAATTCCTTTATATGAACGAGTATGTATAATGTATGTAGGTAGATAGGTAGGTACGGCGATCACAATATTTTTTCCACACTTGAATTTTCACCTAAGGAAAACAAAACACATCCAAAGTAAAAAATTCACACAATTTTACAAAAATATAAAAAGAAACAATCATTCAAGAAATTAAAGGTACACTTCCCTAAGGTTGAAGTTAAAGCACAACAACACCACAGGAGATAAAAATATGTGTATGAAAAAACACCACACAAGGCCCCACGTTTGGACGCCAATTGTTGCACTTTTTTCCCGACGAACCGAATCCAAACGAATCAAAAACGAATCCACAACTTGGATGATAGTTAACTAACATATTAATTAATCCCAACGATTGATTAATTAATTATTTAAAAGGCAAGAATATAAAACATGCACTTCGATGTGCCGCGGCGATGTTGACCGAATTTTAACTTTATGATAAACTGTCAAATGACAGCTGGGTGGATTTCGATGGGAAAAGAATGCAACAGGTAGCAAGATAATATGCTACCAATGCCAGCTGCTCAGCAAGGGGTGGTCCGTATGTAAGTCCGGTATTAGACAGCGCAGTTTTGCCTAATGAAGTGCGAAAGAGAAAGAAACAAATATAGATATATAGATATAGTAATAATGCGCGGCTACCGAATGATGTTTCAAAACAAAATATCCGAGAACTGCGCGTTAAATACACGCGTGTCTAATACTCGACTAATTAATTTATTGGTACGTAGGTATAATTAGTTGAATAAAGAAAGGAATTAATAAAAAGAATGAGAATCAATCAAAACACACAACTGGGTGTTTCATACAATAAAGGGCGCCAGGAAATTTTTGTTTGGAATTTCCAAACCAACATTAGCACTGAAAATGATCTTCAAATGGAATAATAACAACGCGATTGATTTCCAAAAGGAATAAAATATGTTTTATTCAGGAAACCTTTACGGGTATAGGTAGAAAACCTGAAATTTTTTTCATAAACAAATTGGTGTACAAAGTATGCAAAGTCTGGCAAAGAGCCAGTTAACAATTTAAATGGTATGATATTTAATGATCGAAGATGGGTTTTACCCAGGTTAAAATGCAAACAATAAAGTATGTGCACAATGCACCCGCAAACAAATGACTCTTTGGGAATTTTGCCGAAAAGACAAAAAGGTTAAATGGAGGTCGCGCGTCCTGCAATCTCAGGATTAATTACGAAAGGCGAAGGGTTACCGAAACAACAATATGACTCAATAGTCAAAGCCAAAACAAACGTACTACTAACACTTTTTCACTTTTATGGGAAAATACTTAACTTTTTCTGCTGACGAATCCTGCCTGAGTTTTCTTGCCCGTACTGGCACTAACTCCTCCGAATTCCTGCCTGCTTGGAGCTTTCCTGCACAGATTCAAAACAGTGTTGAACTTGGCCTTCCTGCCAATCAAACACTGTAACAATTTAAACTTGCACTACTTGCAAAAATCAAATACTCGATTATAAACTCTCCGACACTTTTTCAATTTTCTAAAACTTTCTGCCACTATGTCCTTTTCAGAGGTCCATCTTCTTGGCGGTCTCTTCGTTCATCGGCGCATTCAGCAAATTCCACTCACTTCAACTAATCAGAGTCGTGGAGGTTCGTCACGGGGTATCTGCAATACTCTCAGCAAATTCGCTGGAGTCTGCGCCGGAGGCGGAACGCATCCATCGCTCTCTTCTAAACAATTTCGTTGTGAATCTCTTGGTCGTTAGAGATTCGCAACAACTTGCCTGAATGAACGAATCCAGACCTGTTCCATTTCAATCCATTCCAGAATAGAAAATTGAAAAACTATTATTTTTAACAAATTCCCTCGGCCCAACCGACCTAAGTTACACTGTGCAAGAAAACTATTCAAGCTAGGATTCAGTTAACGAGGATTCGTCATTTTTCGCGAAAACTAAACTACTTCGGTGAACCTTCGCGCAGATTTGGGGGAATGGGGATAATCCTATAAAGAGTCATTTCCTTGCAAAGGTAAAGCACTTTAGGTTGGGCACTCGGCCTTTACGGTGGGCACTCAGCCATTACGTTGGGCTCTTGGCCGATTATATTGGAAAAGGCTTCAAATGCCAAATTCTGATGATGATGACGTTATAGTAAACGTTGACTGATAACTAGTCAGTGCGTTAGAGATGGGTAGCCATCAGTGGCGAAGCGTCCATATAAGTCGATTATTTCCGACTTACCTTTTGAAATTCACATCCGAAACATCTTAGTCTTCTGGCAACATGAATCAAACTTAATCATACACATGAACTCGCTGCCAACATTTTTTTAACAACTACCACTTTGCTTTCAGTCCTATTCTACACACTTGTTGGCTCTGCAACTCACTCCGTAAACAAACACAAAACTTTAGCAACATACAAGGTAACCCCGAACATTACGTGTTATAAGATTTGTTGGTGGATAGAACACATTTGTGTTCTTTCCTCTTTTTTCTTTTACCAAAAAATATGACGGTAGATCATCGTCTTATTTTCTTCCATAAAAAAGCATGTATTAAACAGAGACGTGCCTAGCGCTAGGCACCTCTCTATTCAATACATGCTTTCTTATGGAAGTAAATAACCCGGTGTTTTAGCGTCATATTTTTTGGTAAATCTGTTTGTTATCTCTTATTCTTTGTGCTCTGAGCAGGTGAATATTGTGCAGAGCGCCGGCGCAGTAGCCCAGTGCTCATTTGCAGCATTTCTTCTGCACACTTCGGTGTTTGCATGGTATTGGTTTTATAAAAGAACAAAACGCTTTCCTTCGTAATTCTTCCCATGGACACATGCTTATAAACAAAAATGTATATGGCAGGTTTGCAGGTTGAGGTAGGTCTCTGCTTGAAAACAAGAAAATAACACGCTGGTCTCCGACTTATTTCATGAATTTGTATGTGTTTCTGCACTAGACTCCTGTGTCAAAGCTCAAAGGTTGCTACTTTGATAACAAATATGTGTGGATATTAGATCTCATAGCATAAGGCTATGTCCTAATTGGAGTTGCATCGCGCGATTGAACGATGAACTTCGGTCGGTCGCGTTGCTTGTTGGTAGTGCTACTACTAAGAGTGTCCTAATACCAGTCGCAAGATGCTCATAAGATCGCGCGACCAGGCTGCATCATTGGCATCGCGACACTATCTTCTCAATTATAAAAAGAAAAGAAAAACCTCAAATAAAATATATAAAAGCCGGTTGTGATTTGGCAAGTTCCACCACTTGTACCCAGAGCTGCGAAGCCAACAAGACATTTTTTAACCCATACACATACCTACATAAATAAAATTCACATAAATTTTACAAAAATTTCACTTGTTAAATTGTCTTCGAATTCCATTTTCACTTGCTATTTGCTAAGAGCAACGCGACGAAAATCAAATTGGTTGATTTGAAGCAACCAGACTACTTTTCGTAGTGTCGGTCGCACGAGTATACACTTTGAATATGAAAAGCTTTAATGATAAAGCTTGAACGATCATGAAACAAACATTTGCGACCGTGCTACCCCATAGCGCGATCGCTTTCCTGTGTTAATAAGGACACACAATAGGGTTATTGTTGTTTGATATTTTGATCGTCCGATGCAGCGCCCGTCGCTCGTTGTTCAGTCGCGCGATGGCTGCCAATTAGGACATTGGGTAAAACATATTTTTGGGAGGAAATGCAAACTATAATTGGAATTTTTCTAAAGTGGCACAACTGGCCTTAATGAATTCAGTTCCCAATGAGCCGTATTTTATTTGAAAAACGCAGCTTACCAGCAGAGCGCAATGCAATACTTATTTAAGTTGATATAGTGCTCTTCCTGATTTTTTTAAATATTACAAGTTTAGGCTTTAAAAATTGAAAAGTGCAAAAAGTCTGAAAAGTTTTCCGATAGTAAGTTTCAGTGGTTTGATTATGGCCTTAATATCTGTTGACTGTTGCTTAACTGATTTTCACTTAGAAGAAACAAATAGTTTTAATAAGCTTAGTTTTATGAAAAAAAAAGTTATGACGCTCTACCTAATAGCAAAGTTGGTTTGAAATACTTGACTTTTTGGCTTGATGCGAAGACAAACATTGCACAAAAAAAAATTTAAGTAAACTTTTTTTTGTTGGTGACTAAGTTTCCTTCGAGTTACCTTTTGGAATTATTCACCCCTCGCCACTGGTAGCCATATCTCTACCTTTAGTACAAATATTAGGTTGTAAGTAACCTGCTGCTGCTGCTGTTGCGATGGACTTTCTCCAGAACCTTCCTGGTTCTTATTATCGCTGCTGCTTGAGTCTCCAGCCGTCCACTGGCTCAATGAAGGGGTGAAAATGGGAAGAGGAAGAAAAATATAGGTCTAACTTGTTGTGGTAGAATATACCGCAACAAACTCATCAGAAATTTACCAACCATCCCTGTTGTTCACTTTGTTTAAACATAAACATAACCAATCTATAGATAGCACCATGTGTATGTGAAATAAGATAACACAGATCAACCTAAGCATACACTGACGGTTATCTACAGATAAACTATGAACATTAACCTAAGGAAACAACAACATACACATTAAGAATAGAAAGAACATAGAAAGTTGAATATATATAAAAGTAACGTAGAGAAATAAATCAGTATTCATTTCGACTTACAACCGAAGTTTGTATTTAACATTAAGTCCTTCGAGACGTAGATGAAAAATTTTCCCCGCCAGTGGTAAGAGATTTTTAATAAACGAACAAGTGTAAATTTAGCGTTATCAGAGCTGCAAATACCGATAAAGTGAAAAAAAATCTATACAGTGAAAAAGCGTTGTCAGAGCTTTAAATACTGACAAGTAAAAAAAATCTATACAGTGAAAAGCGTTGTCAGAGCTTAAATACTAGCAAGTGAAAAAAAAACAAACAAATAAAGAGATAACATAATACAAAAAAAAAAAACAAATTCAATTATGTCATCAGAGCTTTTAAAAGTAATTGAAAAACAGGTTGAAATATTAAAGACCATTACTGAATAAACCTTCTTCTCAATTTAGCTTTCAACGAAACCACATGCGTTTAATTTAACTCTGCTAAATTACTTCAGGTTATGGGCGATAGCCGAAACGAATTTCGAGTAAGGACATAAAAAATTAAATAACTCCATCAATAGCATTAGTTTCAGCGGCAGTGAGTTTTGTCGTGGATTTATTTGAATTTAGTCGATTTTGAGCCAAATTAGTTGCTGTGTGCAAACTAGCTGTGTGCATAGACAGACAAAATTTGTGCAATATGTCGAAATCGGAATTCACTGTAGAGAAGCAAAAGGGAGCATCGAATTATCATGATTGGTGTTTCGCAATGGAAAATTTTTTGCTATCAAAGAATTTTGAAGACACAATCGTTCCTGTAAGTGACACGGATCCAACAGCAAAGGAAAAAGTGCCGGACAAATTGGGCAAAGCAAAAGCATTTTTGGCACTGAGTGTGGATTCATCGCTTTTTGTTCACATACGCGGGATTTAAATTACTTTATTAGTATAATGAATTTTTAAAAAAAGAAAACAAAATCTTTAGATAATTAATAGGTGTTTATTGCAATACGTGTTCACACTTTCGCGACAGAAATCCAACTCAACTGCACTACTCATAGAGATCTTTCAAGTTAGTCTAAAGATGTTTTTTATGTATTCATGTTTCAGTCTGCTCCGTGAAGGAATGTGCAAACTGAAGCATATTTCATGGGACATACAGTTAATTCACGAGACGTTCCCATGTAGAGATTCAAAGGTGTCAGCTAACCGACTATCAAGAATTGAGGGGGTGGATTGTGTCGTATACATAACTTCTCCCCCCTTTAGATTAAAAATCTCCTGAATTTTGTTTTCAACTTTAAATTTTATTTTATTTTTAATGACAATGCTCAAAATAATCAAAGTAATCAAACAAATGAGTAACGTTAAGTTGATCCCATAAGAAATGTTCTTATGATACTGTAATTCTTCAATTTTTTGAATATTTTTTTCGTTTTTAAGAATAATATCATCTAGTGTTATTTTTTCACTGAACTCCATAGTTTGGTTTGTTGGATAATAAAACCTATCTTGAAAAATCTCTTTCACATTAGAAAAGTAACTATCTAAAATTTTAATTTCACAATTATTGAAATGGATTAATACATTTCCATTTATGTTGAAATTTCTGTCATCACAATTTTGGATAATTTTTAATTGATATGCATTTTTTATTACAATTGTTTCATCATCTAATGAAATTATTTCTGTCTTATTATTCTTAATAAGCTTACAATTCTTTTGATAGATACAATGTTTACTTAAGTTTAATTCGTTTAACGATTTGAATTCCTCATATTGAAAAGTAGAATTATTGTTCTTGAATACAATTTCATTTGAAGAATCTATTTCTTTAAAATCTTTATTCGGAATGGGTACGATAATTCTTCGCTGTATTTTTACAATTTCTCTTGGAATTTTTATAGCAAATAACAATGCATTTTTTCTGAATTTTGTTACACCTAATTTTAGATACTTCATCTTATTTAAGTCTATATTATACTTTTGTATCTCTTCGTCTGACAGTAAGTTTGGATGTAGCATACCATATCTGGCTGATGCTAAATTTTCTTGTATATGTTCAATCTTTTCTTTTATGATTTGTACTTTAAAAAGTTGATCGTAAAATAAGTTCTGATTAATTGTTTTATTCGCTACATTCCTTAGTTGTCCTAATATTACTGTTCTATCCTTTTGTACTATGTCTTTTATTTGCTTAAACGAATTGCTAAAATTATCATTAATAAGAATCTGCTGGTTCAAATTGGTTATTGCATTATGATTATTTATTTCAATGTTTTTAAAATGTTCTTCAATATTAATTCTATCTTCCTCATCCATGGTTCCAAAGAGCCATTTAGATGCACTACCAATTAAATTCACTAGTCCTCTTTTGTGTCTAGTTACTCCTGGTATTATGGTTTTAACTTTATTCTTTAAGTGCTTTAGTTCTATGTTAAGTAATTCTTTGTGGTCTACGTCTAATGTTTCGATGTTTTTTGAAATGTCATTTAAAATGTCTGTTATATCTTGTGGTTTAATCACGTGGATTATAATGTCCGTCTTTTTTACTATGTCTGCTTCGTTTATATTAATTTCAGTATATCCAGTTTGGTCTTTTATTTCTTCCAGAGTTAAACGTCCTTTAATTGGTATCGGCATTGCCAGTACTGTTATTAATATTATCATGAAAAGCTGAAAATTTAGGTTGCCTTTTAATATTAGTTGAATGGATGTTAAGAAGTTTACTTTTTCTAAACCTGGGTTGATGTTTATGCCTAACAGCCTTATAATTCTTTATAAATCCTGTAGATCTTGTTTCGATATAATTTTCTCTTCTTTCATTTGCCTTTTTGATACTATTTTCCTTGACTGTTTTTAAATTGTCTCTGATTTTATCAAATTCTATTTTATGAAATTGTACTTCGGAAGGACCTGCTTTAATTGTTGAATGAATTCTCTCATTATAATTCCTTACGGCTTGTTGAACTAATCTTTTAACCGATACATTTACTGTATTTAATTTTAAAATTCTACACTTCTCTAACAAGGTACTATGGAATCTTTCCACATCGGAGTTTCCTGTGTGGGAATTCGCTTTAGTGAAATGAATGTCAATATTTTCCGTCTGTAGAAATTCTTTTATATGAATTGAGTTAAATTCATTATCTGCAATTATCTTCATAGGCTTGCCTGCCTTAGCTAAATGACTTTCTAACTCTTCTACTATGGTTATATGATTCCTATCTGGAAGATAATAGGCAAATCCAAACTTAGAGAACTTGTCAATTATGGTTAAGAAACTGCATTTAAGTATAACAAATGTGTCTATATGTATAATTTGATTTAAATTCGAAGGTGTTTCTGTAAAGTTTAGTTTGGGTTTAATTGGTCTTCTATCGTATTTAACCTGTTGACAAATTTCACATTGATTAATTATAATTTGAATCAATTCAAGTAATTTTGGAAAATAAATTTTATTCTTGATTTTATTGAATGTCTCTTGTATGCCGGAGTGCATACTCTCCTTTACGTGATAGAGTGAGATTTGTTTCACTGCCTCTATTTCTGTTTTAATGTCTTGTGCTCGGTATGAACACTTTATAAATTTTATTTGATTGTCATTAGAAAACAACTCTCTCAATTTTTCTTGAACAATATTATATTTGCTATCTGATAATTCTGAATATAAACCGATTACTCCTTTTTTAATAAATCTTCTAAAAATATCATTCAAATTTTGAAAGTCACATTCGGCAATATATATTATTCTTTTCCCATGAATTATTTCTATTTCTTGGACTTTATTATTTGTCAAAATTATTTGAGTCTTATACTTGTTTACGATTTCTTCCTTTATCGGAATATGATCTAACAACTCTTCTCCTGCGGAATGAATTGTTGCCATAGTGGTTTCATTTTCATCCTCTTCTAAATTAAATAGTAAACCTATTTCTGAAACATCATCTTCATATATATTTGAAAAGTTGTTGCACATACTCATCCCATCATCCTCAGACCTAACGTCCTCGTTAGTTTCAATTCTACTAAGAAAGTCTGCGACTTTGTTGTCTTTTCCCTGCAAATACTCTATTTCAAAATTATACTCTCCTAGTTTGAGAAGCCACCTTTGATGTCTGGTTGACATATCTTTTCCCTTGTATTTAGCATGTAAGTATTTAATCGGTTGATGATCAGTATAGATTTTAAATTTATTACCGTACAAATACGGTCTGAAATAACTGACTGACCACATTATAGCCAGAAATTCTTTATCTGTTGCAGAATAATTTATTTCATGCTTATTGAGTGTTCTAGATGCGAAACACACTGGGTGTCCTTCTTGTGATAGAACTGCCCCTAACGCATATTTTGATGCGTCTGTTGTCAGTTGAAACTGTTTTTTAAAATCAGGGAATCTTAAAATGGGATGGGAACAAATAAGGCTTTTAAGTTTCTCAAACGCTACTATATAATTCGGATCATTAGTCCTAAGTTTCGTATCTTTTTTCAGATACTTCGTCATAGGCTGTGCAATTTTCGCATAGTCCTTTATGAACTTTCTATAGAATCCACTGAGACCTAAGAAACTTTTTATCTGTTTTTGAGTTTGAGGTAATTCTAAATCTTTGATTACTTTAATCTTATCAGGGTTTGGTTTGAAACCATCCTCTGTAAGAACATGACCCAGAAACTGAGTTTCTTTTTTCATGAAACTACATTTGTCAATTTGAATTTTTAGTCCTGTTTTTTCTAATACTTTAAATATTGCTTTTATAGCTTGGATGTGTTCTTCAAGTGAAGTGCTAAATATAAGTATATCGTCTAGATATACTACACAAGAAATGTTTATGAAATCTCTTAGAATTTCATTCATTAGCCTTTGGAATGTCGCTGGGGCATTCTTTAAGCCGAATGGCATTCTAACAAATTCATATAAGCCTTGGGGTGTAACGAAAGCTGTTTTTTCAATGTCCTCCTCTTTAACCAATATTTGGTAATAGCCTTTAGCTAAATCTATGGTTGTAAAATAATTTGACCTTCCCATCTTGTCTAATATGGCGTCCATATTAGGAAGTGGTTGTTTGTCATCTATGGTTATCTCGTTTAGCTTCCTATAGTCTATGACTATACGAAACTTTTGGATTCCTGAATTATCATTCTTCTTGGGAACGACTATCAAAGGACTTGAATATTTAGATCTACTTTTTCTGATTATCCCTTGAGCTTCCATTTCCGCTATTTGTCTTCTCACTTCCTCCTCGTGCTTAGGAGGATACCTATACAGTTTAGCATTCACTTGAGAATCTGTGATTGTCCTAATTTCGTGTTTAATAACTGGGGTGCTGGTCAACCTATCCCCTTCTTTAAAAAATAGTTTTTTAAATGTTTGTATAACTTTAGTTATTGCTTCATATTCTTCTTTATTAAGGTAGTCTAGTTTAAGTCTTTCAATTATGTCATTTTCATCAACGATTTCTAATGTATGTATTTCGTCATGTTTATATGGTTTTCCTAATAGTTTTAAAGTCTGTTCGTTGAGAATTATGGTTCCTAATTCTAGGTCGATTAAGGTGTTCAGTTTATTTAGTATGTCAGTACCTATAATAAATTGATAACGTCTGTTGGGTAAGTTCTTAACTTTCCATCTGATCTTGGCTCCTTTTGGAAATTTAAACTCCTCAGGAGCTGGTGTATGTGCTTCCAGCTCAATAGCATCTTTACCATTTATTGTGGTAAAATGTATTGGTTTAATTTTAAATGTTTCAAAATCTTTAATTCTGTCGTCTATAATGCTCAGAGTTGAGCCTGTGTCAATTAGTGCTAAGTATATTGTATTATTTAATGTAATTTCTATAATTGGTAGTTCTTCCGAGGCTAATTGATAAAAAACTCTGCGTTATTTACTTCCCTGTTATCATTTGAATTACTTGCTTCGACGTTGCCTATAGACATTGGTTCTTCATATCTTTGAGTTTGAAAACGATTTTGGTTTGAATTTCTATGGTTATTAGAACCATTATTTCCCGAATTTCTACCATTTGAGTTATTAAAATTACTAGAAATTCTGTTGCTTGAATTATTGAAAAAAGTTGAGTTTCTGTTATTTGAATTAATTGAATTTCTGTTGTTTGAATAACTTGAAATTCTGTTGCTTGCATTGTTAAAATTACCTGAATTTGTATTTATACTATTAAAGTTACTATTCGATCTCATAAAATTACCTGAATAATTTTTGTTTTGCCTATGGTTATAGGTGTGCACATTATTTTGATTTCCTGAAAAACTTGTTTTATTCTGATTTTTTCGAATATCTATTTTATTTTTAAATTCATCTCTTATGCAACTATCTTCGTATCTTCGTCTAATCATTGTTTCAAAAATTTTTTCTAAATCTTTTTCTTCGTAAATTTTGTCTAGTAACACTCCCTGACTTATTTCCTTAATCATATTTACCAGCATTGAATTTACGTTACTTAAATCTATGGCACTATCGCCTTTATAAAATTCTATTAATTCGTCACTTTTATACTTAATTTTCTGAGTTTCTGCCAACAACTCACTTACAGTATTTACCTTTAAGTTTGTTATTCTCCTATATAGTGTTCCTGGCTCTTCATCTGGTCGATAGTGAAGTTTCAATGTCCTTTTTATTTCTTCCCAATTGTCCGGTTGTGGTAAATTGATGATGATTTCCTTTGCTTCTCCTTGGATCTTCTCGTTGTAGATAGTCCTGATAATGAATTTTCTTAAAGCTCCGTTCGGCACGTCACTTATGTAATATTCGATGTTTCTTATGAAGCTATTTATTGTCACATCTCCTTTCCCGGTAAAAGCACTTATATATTTTACTTCTCGCAACACTCGTTCTTTATCTAAGCGAGCAGATTCTCTTGCTTGTAAATTTTGAAAAGCATTATTTAATTGCTCCAGTTGTTGCTCCCTTAGCTGTAGTTGTTCTTGGAGTTGTTCCATTTCGATTTCTTCTAAATTTCTGCTTATGTCGAAAATGTTCTGTTTCTTTGCTCGATTTCTCGTTAACATTTACTTTCTACACTTTTCGTGTTTATTTCTTATGTTATTAATTTTCACACACTATTTTATCTTTACCGATTTTCACTTTTTAATTTGATTTCATTCAATATACTTTTTTTTTTTCTTCACAAATTATTCTTTTTCGAATTTTTATTTGCGATCGTTCGTATCACAAGATCCTTTTATCTTTCTTTTTAAAAGGATCCTACCGACTCGACTGCGCCATTTAAATTACTTTATTAGTATAATGAATTTTTAAAAAAAGAAAACAAAATCTTTAGATAATTAATAGGTGTTTATTGCAATACGTGTTCACACTTTCGCGACAGAAATCCAACTCAACTGCACTACTCATAGAGATCTTTCAAGTTAGTCTAAAGATGTTTTTTATGTATTCATGTTTCAGTCTGCTCCGTGAAGGAATGTGCAAACTGAAGCATATTTCATGGGACATACAGTTAATTCACGAGACGTTCCCATGTAGAGATTCAAAGGTGTCAGCTAACCGACTATCAAGAATTGAGGGGGTGGATTGTGTCGTATACATAACTCGGGAGTTATGTATACGACACAATCCACCCCCTCAATTCTTGATAGTCGGTTAGCTGACACCTTTGAATCTCTACATGGGAACGTTTCGTGAATTAACTGTATGTTCCCATGAAATATGCTTCAGTTTGCACATTCCTTCACGGAGCAGACTGAAACATGAATACATAAAAAACATCTTTAGACTAGCTTGAAAGATCTCTATGAGTAGGGCAGTTGAGTTGGATTTCTGTCGCGAAAGTGTGAACACGTATTGCAATAAACACCTATTAATTATCTAAAGATTTTGTTTTCTTTTTTTAAAAATTCATTATACTAATAAAGTAATTTAAATGGCGCAGTCGGTAGGATCCTTTTAAAAAGAAAGATAAAAGGATCTTGTGATACGAACGATCGCAAATAAAAATTCGAAAAAGAATAATTTGTGAAAAAAAAAAAAAAAGTATATTGAATGAAATCAAATTAAAAAGTGAAAATCGGTAAAGATAAAATAGTGTGTGAAAATTAATAACATAAGAAATAAACACGAAAAGTGTAGAAAGTAAATGTTAACGAGAAATCGAGCAAAGAAACAGAACATTTTCGACATAAGCAGAAATTTAGAAGAAATCGAAATGGAACAACTCCAAGAACAACTACAGCTAAGGGAGCAGCAACTGGAGCAATTAAATAATGCTTTTCAAAATTTACAAGCAAGAGAATCTGCTCGCTTAGATAAAGAACGAGTGTTGCGAGAAGTAAAATATATAAGTGCTTTCACCGGGAAAGAAGATGTGACAATAAATAGCTTCATTAGAAACATTGAATATTACATAAGGGACGTGCCGAACGGAGCTCTGAAAAACTTCATTATCAGGACTATCTACAACGAGAAGATCCAAGGAGAAGCAAAGGAAATCATCATCAATTTACCACAACCGGACAATTGGGAAGAAATAAAGAGGACATTGAAACTCCACTATCGACCAGATGAAGAGCCAGGAACACTCTATAGGAGAATAACAAACTTAAAGGTAAATACTGTTAGTGAGTTGTTGGCAGAAACTCAGAAAATTAAGTATAAAAGTGACGAATTAATAGAATTTTATAAAGGCGATAGTGCCATAGATTTAAGTAACGTAAATTCAATGCTGGTAAATATGATTAAGGAAATAAGTCAGGGAGTGTTATTAGACAAAATTTACGAAGAACAAGATTTAGAAAAAATCTTTGAAACAATGACTAGACGAAGATACGAAGATAGTTGCATAAGAGATGAATTTAAAAATAAAATAGATATTCGAAAAAATCAGAATAAAACAAGTTTTTTAGGAAATCAAAATAATGTGCACACCCATAACCATAAGCAAAACAAAAGTTATTCAGGTAATTTTATGAGATCGAATAGTAACTTTAATAGTATAAATACAAATTCAGGTAATCTTAACAATTCAAGCAACAGAATTTCAAGTTATTCAAACAACAGAAATTCAATTAATTCAAATAACAGAAACTCAGCTGTTTTCAATAATTCAAGCAACCGAATTTCAAGTAATTTTAATAACTCAAATGTTAGAAATTCGGGAAATTATGGTTCTAATAACCATAGAAATTCAAACCAAAATCGTTTTCAAACTCAAAGATATGAAGAACCAATGTCTATAGGCAACGTCGAAGCAAGTAATTCAAATGATAACAGGGAAGTAAATAACGCAGAGTTTTTTATCAATTAGCCTCGGAAGAACTACCAATTATAGAAATTACATTAAATAATACAACATACTTAGCACTAATTGACACAGGCTCAACGCTGAGCATTATAGACGACAGAATTAAAGATTTTGAAACATTTAAAATTAAACCAATACATTTAACCACAATAAACGGTAAAGATGCTATTGAGCTGGAAGCACATACACCAGCTCCTAAGGAGTTTAAATTTCCAAAAGGAGCCAAGATCAGATGGAAAGTTAAGAACTTACCCAACAGACGTTATCAATTTATTATAGGTACTGACATACTAAATAAACTGAACACCTTAATCGACCTAGAATTAGGAACCATAATTCTCAACGAACAGACTTTAAAACTATTAGGAAAACCATATAAACATGACGAAATACATACATTAGAAATCGTTGATGAAAATGACATAATTGAAAGACTTAAACTAGACTACCTTAATAAAGAAGAATATGAAGCAATAACTAAAGTTATACAAACATTTAAAAAACTATTTTTTAAAGAAGGGGATAGGTTGACCAGCACCCCAGTTATTAAACACGAAATTAGGACAATCATAGATTCTCAAGTGAATGCTAAACTGTATAGGTATCCTCCTAAGCACGAGGAGGAAGTGAGAAGACAAATAGCGGAAATGGAAGCTCAAGGGATAATCAGAAAAAGTAGATCTAAATATTCAAGTCCTTTGATAGTCGTTCCCAAGAAGAATGATAATTCAGGAATCCAAAAGTTTCGTATAGTCATAGACTATAGGAAGCTAAACGAGATAACCATAGATGACAAACAACCACTTCCTAATATGGACGCCATATTAGACAAGATGGGAAGGTCAAATTATTTTACAACCATAGATTTAGCTAAAGGCTATTACCAAATATTGGTTAAAGAGGAGGACATTGAAAAAACAGCTTTCGTTACACCCCAAGGCTTATATGAATTTGTTAGAATGCCATTCGGCTTAAAGAATGCCCCAGCGACATTCCAAAGGCTAATGAATGAAATTCTAAGAGATTTCATAAACATTTCTTGTGTAGTATATCTAGACGATATACTTATATTTAGCACTTCACTTGAAGAACACATCCAAGCTATAAAAGCAATATTTAAAGTATTAGAAAAAACAGGACTAAAAATTCAAATTGACAAATGTAGTTTCATGAAAAAAGAAACTCAGTTTCTGGGTCATGTTCTTACAGAGGATGGTTTCAAACCAAACCCTGATAAGATTAAAGTAATCAAAGATTTAGAATTACCTCAAACTCAAAAACAGATAAAAAGTTTCTTAGGTCTCAGTGGATTCTATAGAAAGTTCATAAAGGACTATGCGAAAATTGCACAGCCTATGACGAAGTATCTGAAAAAAGATACGAAACTTAGGACTAATGATCCGAATTATATAGTAGCGTTTGAGAAACTTAAAAGCCTTATTTGTTCCCATCCCATTTTAAGATTCCCTGATTTTAAAAAACAGTTTCAATTGACAACAGACGCATCAAAATATGCGTTAGGGGCAGTTCTATCACAAGAAGGACACCCAGTGTGTTTTGCTTCTAGAACACTCAATAAGCATGAAATAAATTATTCTGCAACGGATAAAGAATTTCTGGCTATAATGTGGTCAGTCAGTTATTTCAGACCGTATTTGTATGGTAATAAATTTAAAATCTATACTGATCATCAACCCATTAAATACTTACATGCCAAATACAAGGAAAAAGATATGTCAACCAGACATCAAAGGTGGCTTCTCAAATTAGGAGAGTATAATTTTGAAATAGAGTATTTGCAGGGAAAAGACAACAAAGTCGCAGACTTTCTTAGTAGAATTGAAACTAACGAGGACGTTAGGTCTGAAGATGATGGGATGAGTATGTACAACAACTTTTCAAGTATATATGAAGATGATGTTTCAGAAATAGGTTTACTATTTAATTTAGAAGAGGATGAAAATGAAACCACTATGGCAACAATTCATTCCGCAGGAGAAGAGTTGTTAGATCATATTCCGATAAAGGAAGAAATCGTAAACAAGTATAAGACTCAAATAATTTTGACAAATAATAAAGTCCAAGAAATAGAAATAATTCATGGGAAAAGAATAATATATATTGCCGAAAGGGACTTTAAAAATTTGAATGATATTTTAAGAAGATTTATTAAAAAAGGAGTAATCGGTTTATATTCAGAATTATCAGATAGCAAATATAATATTGTTCAAGAAAAATTGAGAGAGTTGTTTTCTAATGACAATCAAATAAAATTTATAAAGTGTTCATACCGAGCACAAGACATTAAAACAGAAATAGAGGCAGTGAAACAAATCTCACTCTATCACGTAAAGGAGAGTATGCACTCCGGCATACAATAGACATTCAATAAAATCAAGAATAAAATTTATTTTCCAAAATTACTTGAATTGATTCAAATTATAATTAATCAATGTGAAATTTGTCAACAGGTTAAATACGATAGAAGACCAATTAAACCCAAACTAAACTTTACAGAAACACCTTCGAATTTAAATCAAATTATACATATAGACACATTTGTTATACTTAAATGCAGTTTCTTAACCATAATTGACAAGTTCTCTAAGTTTGGATTTGCCTATTATCTTCCAGATAGGAATCATATAACCATAGTAGAAGAGTTAGAAAGTCATTTAGCTAAGGCAGGCAAGCCTATGAAGATAATTGCAGATAATGAATTTAACTCAATTCATATAAAAGAATTTCTACAGACTGAAAATATTGACATTCATTTCACTAAAGCGAATTCCCACACAGGAAACTCCGATGTGGAAAGATTCCATAGTACCTTGTTAGAGAAGTGTAGAATTTTAAAATTAAATACAGTAAATGTATCGGTTAAAAGATTAGTTCAACAAGCCGTAAGGAATTATAATGAGAGAATTCATTCAACAATTAAAGCAGGTCCTTCCGAAGTACAATTTCATAAAATAGAATTTGATAAAATCAGAGACAATTTAAAAACAGTCAAGGAAAATAGTATCAAAAAGGCAAATGAAAGAAGAGAAAATTATATCGAAACAAGATCTACAGGATTTATAAAGAATTATAAGGCTGTTAGGCATAAACATCAACCTAGGTTTAACATCCATTCAACTAATATTAAAAGGCAACCTAAATTTTCAGCTTTTCATGATAATATTAATAACAGTACTGGCAATGCCGATACCAATTAAAGGATGTTTAACTCTGGAAGAAATAAAAGACCAAACTGGATATACTGAAATTAATATAAACGAAGCAGACATAGTAAAAAAGACGGACATTATAATCCACGTGATTAAACCACAAGATATAACAGACATTTTAAATGACATTTCAAAAAACATCGAAACATTAGACGTAGACCACAAAGAATTACTTAACATAGAACTAAAGCACTTAAAGAATAAAGTTAAAACCATAATACCAGGAGTAACTAGACACAAAAGAGGACTAGTGAATTTAATTGGTAGTGCTTCTAAATGGCTCTTTGGAACCATGGATGAGGAAGAAAGAATTAATATTGAAGAACATTTTAAAAACATTGAAATAAATAATCATAATGCAATAACCAATTTGAACCAACAGATTCTTATTAATGATAATTTTAGCAATTCGTTTAAGCAAATAAAAGACATAATTCAAAAGGATAGAAGAGTAATATTAGGACAACTAAGGAATGTAGCGAATAAAACAATTAATCAGAACTTATTTTACGATCAACTTTTTAAAGTACAAATCATAAAAGAAAAGATTGAACATATACAAGAAAATTTAGCATCAGCCAGATATGGTATGCTACATCCAAATTTACTGTCAGACGAAGAGATACAAAAGTATAATATAGACTTAAATAAGATGAAGTATCTAAAATTAGGTGTAACAAAATTCAGAAAAAATGCATTGTTATTTGCTATAAAAATTCCAAGAGAAATTGTAAAAATACAGCGAAGAATTATCGTACCCATTCCAAATAAAGATTTTAAAGAAATAGATTCTACAAATGAAATTGTATTCAAGAACAATAATTCTACTTTTCAATATGAGGAATTCAAATCGTTAAACGAATTAAACTTAAGTAAACATTGTATCTATCAAAAGAATTGTAAGCTTATTAAGAATAATAAGACAGAAATAATTTCATTAGATGATGAAACAATTGTAATAAAAAATGCATATCAATTAAAAATTATCCAAAATTGTGATGACAGAAATTTCAACATAAATGGAAATGTATTAATCCATTTCAATAATTGTGAAATTAAAATTTTAGATAATTACTTTTCTAATGTGAAAGAGATTTTTCAAGATAGGTTTTATTATCCAACAAACCAAACTATGGAGTTCAGTGAAAAAATAACACTAGATGATATTATTCTTAAAAACGAAAAAAATATTCAAAAATTTGAAGAATTACAGTATCATAAGAACATTTCTTATGGGATCAACTTAACGTTACTCATTTGTTTGATTACTTTGATTATTTTGAGCATTGTCATTAAAAATAAAATAAAATTTAAAGTTGAAAACAAAATTCAGGAGAATTTTAATCTAAAGGGGGGAGAAGTTATGTATACGACACAATCCACCCCCTCAATTCTTGATAGTCGGTTAGCTGACACCTTTGAATCTCTACATGGGAACGTTTCGTGAATTAACTGTATGTTCCCATGAAATATGCTTCAGTTTGCACATTCCTTCACGGAGCAGACTGAAACATGAATACATAAAAAACATCTTTAGACTAGCTTGAAAGATCTCTATGAGTAGGGCAGTTATACTTAAATGCAGTTTCTTAACCATAATTGACAAGTTCTCTAAGTTTGGATTTGCCTATAATCTTCCAGATAGGAATCATATAACCATAGTAGAAGAGTTAGAAAGTCATTTAGCTAAGGCAGGCAAGCCTATGAAGATAATCTAACTAACCCCTCAATTCTTGATAGTCGGTTAGCTGACACCTTTGAATCTCTACATGGGAACGTTTCGTGAATTAACTGTATGTTCCCATGAAATATGCTTCAGTTTGCACATTCCTTCACGGAGCAGACTGAAACATGAATACATAAAAAACATCTTTAGACTAGCTTGAAAGATCTCTATGAGTAGGGCAGTTGAGTTGGATTTCTGTCGCGAAAGTGTGAACACGTATTGCAATAAACACCTATTAATTATCTAAAGATTTTGTTTTCTTTTTTTAAAAATTCATTATACTAATAAAGTAATTTAAATCGGGTGCAAAACGGCAATCGTAATATGGAATAAGTTCAAAACGATGTATGAAGACCGTGGATTAGTGCGCAAAATTGGATTATTGAGGAATTTGATGTCAATTCGATTGGATAGCAGTGATTCAATGCAAGCATATTGTAACGTGCGCTTAGTTCGCAAAATAAAATTTCACTTTTTATTTAATTCTACCACTTTATTCAGTATCTACTTTCGATATACACTTTATTCGAACTCAACTCGACTTTTGGACTATCACTTGTATTTACTCTTAACTTTATCACTCTATAAACCAAAACTGCCCTCTGGTTGCCTCGGGCGGGCTATTTATATCGAATGACATGCCATCTAGAACTCTCCAGTAACTTCTACATTGTCTCCACATTTGCTGTCAAGCATCTCTACACTCACACACACTGGCTTACAAGCAACGCCTGTCATTTATACCATTCCATTATAGTGTTGCCAGTTGTGTTTTCGGTTGAACGTTTTTCGATTAGGAAATTGGTATAAAATGTTGGGTTCACGTTACACTGCCCCCTCCTTAGGATTGTTCGTCCCGAATAATTCCATCTGCAGCCTCGCCACTATATCGATGCAGCCTGTCACAATGAACTACTTTTAACTTGCCTCTTAGTCCTCTTTGGATGCGGTAAACCACGTCGTTAATCCTCGTGACTACAGTATAAGGACCTTCCCAGTTTTGCTGAAGTTTCGGTGACAATCCCTTTTGACGATGAGGATTATAAAGCCACACACGATCTCCTGCTTGGAATCCTGACGTTGTCGCTTTTGTGTCGTACCGTGTCTTCATCCGGTCGCTGTAGGTTTTCATCCGTTCCCTTGTTCTTTTATGGATTTCAGCGAGTCTCTCCTTGAGGTCGTCCACATACTCGTTTGTGTCCTGTGGCTCCTCTGTGGGGCATCCAAATTTAACTTCGCTGGGCAGCCGCATGGTTTTCCCGAATAGGATGTCAGATGGTGTTTGTCCTGTCGAGCTATGTACTGCACTTCTATAGGCCATCAGGAATAGCGGTACGTGCCTATCCCAGTCTCTTTGGTAGTCGCCTACGACCTTGGTGAGGTGTTCTTTCAAGGTCCGGTTGAATCTTTCAACCATCCCATCAGATTGTGGATGAAGCGGTGTGGTTCTCGTCTTCTTAATGCCAAGTAGTCCGCACACTCCTTGGAAGATGTTTGACTCAAAGTTCCTCCCTTGGTCGGAATGGAGTTCCATAGGCACGCCAAACCTACTCACCCAGTTAAACACAATCTGGTCGACCACCGTTTTGGCTTCTTGATTTGGGATGGCATACGCCTCAGGCCACTTGCTAAAATAGTCCATTACAACCAGAATGTATTTGTTTCCAGCGTTGGCCTCTGGAAAAGGCCCAGCCACATCTACTGCAATCCTCTCAAAAGGCGATCCAACGTTGTACTGATGCATCTTACCTTGAATCTTCCTACCAGGTCCTTTGGTTGCAGCACACTTGTCACATGTTCGGCACCACTTCTCCACGTCATCTCTAGCATGTAACCAGTAGAACCGATGTCGCACCTTCTCCAGTGTTTTGTTTACTCCCAGGTGGCCTCCAGAAGGTCCGTCGTGCATCTCCCGAAGAACTTCACTGACTTTCGATTGCGGTACAATAAGCTGCATCACATATGACTTACCGTCAGCGGATTCCCATCTTCGCCTGAGGACACCTTCTTGCACATATAGTGAGTCCCACTGTGCCCAATAGGCTTTGAGAACTGGACTCCTGTCAGAAATGTCTCCCCATTCCGGTTTCTCTTCATTTTCTTTCCATGCGAGAATGGGTTCGATATCTGGATCCTCCTGTTGAGCAGTCCTCACTTCCTCATTGCTCCATCCGCTTATGGGGTCAGCTCTTAGTCGCTGAGCGGTAATGATTTCTTTGTCTTCTTGCCGCTTGCAATGCTTGCAATCCACTTTGCAAGGTCTTCGTGATAATGCATCGGCGTTTGAGTGCAGCTTTCCTCTGCGGTGTTGGATCTGGTAGTCATAGGTCTGCAATCTTTCTATCCATCTTGCGACTTGACCTTCTGGATTTTTGAAGTTCAACAGCCAGCTCAGAGCACCGTGGTCTGTCCGCAGAAGGAATTTCTGTCCATAGATGTACTTATGGAAGTGCTTTGTTGCCAAGATAAGAGCTAGCAGTTCCCTTCTGGTCACGCAGTAGTTCCTTTCGGGCTTCGATAGGACCTTGCTGTAGTATGCCACCACTTTCTCTTCGCCATCATGCACTTGGGATAGTACCGCCCCGATTCCAACGTTGCTTGCATCTGCGTCGACGATGAATGTTTTGCCAGGTGTTGGATGTGCCAGCACTGGAGCGTTACAGAGGCGGTATTTGAGTTCCTGGAAAGATTTCTCACACTCACCTGACCATTTAAACTGCTTCCCCTTTTCGGTGAGCTGATGCAAACTCTTTGCAACTCCAGCGAAGTTCTTAACGAAACGTCGGTAATATGTGGCAAGTCCCAGAAAGCTTCGGAGTTGATGTTTGTCCTGTGGTGTTGGCCAATTTTTGACGGAGTCAACTTTTTCAGGATCAGTCTTTACTCCTTGGGATGAGATGATGTGTCCCAAATATTGACTTCGGTTTTGAAAAGTGCACATTTTTCTGGATTCAGTTTAAGGTTAGCCTCTCGAAGTCTCTGAAACACGGCTTTTAGGTTCTTGCAATGTTGGTCAAATGTTTACCCGTAAACAATGACATCGTCCAAGTAGACTAGGCACGCTTTCCACGTCAGTCCTTGAAGAACGCACTCCATCAAACGCTCGAATGTTGCCGGAGCATTGCATAGCCCAAACGGCATAACCTTAAACTGCCAGAGCCCATTACCTGTAGAAAATGCCGTCTTTTCCCGATCATCAGGGTGGATGTCAACTTGCCAATATCCACTCTTCAAGTCCAGCGTCGAGAACCACTGGGCTCCCTCCATGGCATCCAGAGTATCACTGATTCTGGGCAGGGGATAGCTGTCCTTCTTAGTCACATCATTCAGCCTTCGGTAGTCCACACAAAAACGAGTGCTTCCATCTTTCTTTTTCACTAGCACCACTGGTGACGCCCAAGGACTTTTGGAATTTTCGATAAGACCATCCTTCTTCATTGCTGTTATCATGTCCTCAACCTCACCTTGTTTGGCCAGTGGAAGGCGTCTTGCGGGTTGACGAATCGGTCTTGCATCTCCTGTGTTGATGCGATGCTGCACCAACTGTGTCCTACCATATTGTCCCTTTTTCGATGCGAAGATGTCAGTGTACTCTTGTAGGAGATTTTCAGCCATCCTTGTTTGTTGGTGATCAAGGTTGGATGAACTCAGTATTTTAGCTCTGATGGTTATGAGCTCCTCCGGAGTTAACGTTTTTCTCGGGGCCTCGTCTGTGATCTTCGTAATTGCTGCAACCGATTCGCAACGTCCAACGACTTCTCCTTTCTTCAACTTTACATCGTACGGTCTGGTGTTTAGTAATCGTACGGGGACCATTTTGTTTTTCGGTGCTACCAGTGTTTTCCCAATGATGACGCTTTGGGAGGAACACTCTGGGTCTGGTTCCACCATGAGGTATCGAAGGCTTCCAAACTCACCTTCCAGTTTTGTCCAAACGAACACTTCCGAAGAAGGAGGCAGAATCACATCTTCCGTGATGACAGTTCTCAGTGTTGACGTATTTTCATTCGAATAGGTCATTGGAATTTCTTTATTTTGGTATTTCAAAACTTGATTACCGATATCCAAAATAACTCCGTGCTGTTTCATAAAGTCGATTCCAATGATGCACTCGTCACATATATCTGCCACCAGGAATTGATGAGTAAACACTAGATCGGCCAGTCGGATCTTGAGACACACTTCTCCATATACTCTTGCTGCTTCTCCCGTTGCGGTTCTTAGACGGTAGCTATTGGTGTTATGGAGCCACGTCATCTTTACCAGGTCTCGACGTACTATGGATGCTGTGGCACCAGTGTCAATGGTAGCCACATGTTTGTTCCCGCTAATAGTAGTCTCCACAGTCAGACTTTTGTTGTCGCGTTTGGTCTGGGAGACCTGGATGGTGGTTTTGGGGCCATCGATACAAGAAACCAGCCTCTGCCCCTCGAAGTTGGTTCTTACTCGTTTCCCTGATGGGAAACGGGCTGATAGGCAACGCTGGTGTTGTTGTTACCTTGCTCTGGGTTGGATCTCTTGCTTCCACAATGTTGACAACTGGCTTTGTTTGGTGGTAGTCGGCATTGACGCTGTAAGTGCCCGGTCTTGTTGCAGTTCCAACATCTTGCTAGTCCGCTCCGGTTCTTTTGTATTTCAGCTCTTTGGCACGAGCATTCTTCGACTATGGCCTCTCTAAGTCGATGTACTCCCTGAGAAGCCTGTTCTGCTGCTTCAATTGTCAATGCGAATGCTAAAGTTTCGGAAAGAGTACGTGTTCTAGCAGTTCGCACAGACCTCTGAAGATGTATATCGGAAATGGCACGAACGAAGGACTCAACAGCAAGCTGGTTGATGATTTCTTCTCCAGCATCCGGGTATGCCAGGTGAACCAGTCTTTCGACGTCTGCTTGGAGCTGCTGTAGACTTTCACCCCTTTTCTGGACTCTGTTATTGAGTTGGACTCGGAAGACTTCTTTTAAGTGGCTATCTCCAAAGCGTTTATCTATAGCTGCCACGAGAGAACTGAAATCACCGCTCTTACCAGCTGGAACAGTTTGAAGTAATTCAGCTGCTGGTCCTCTAAGAGCAAGAGTCAGTGCAATGTACTTGTCTTCGTCATCCCAGCCATTTGTTGTCGCGGCTGCCTCAAATTGTCTCTTGTAAACCGGCCAAGAAGACTGTCCATCAAATGTTGGGGGTTTCATCTCCTTTTTCCTTGCAAACTCTCCAGCAGATTCTCGAATTTTGATTTTCCGGATCTGGTCCAATTCCTTGGTCAGAACAGAGAACTGTTTATCACATCGGGTTTCTACGATTTCGAAACGATTCTCTACAACAGAAAGCTGTTTCTCCACACCTTCAACGCGTTCGTCTAGGGCACATACATTTTTCTCGATGTTACCCAATTTACCTTCTAGAATGTTTTTCTGACCTTCCAAAACATTCTGTTGCGCCTCAAGTCTTTCGAGAATATTCTGTTGTTCCTTCTTTTGCTCGTTTCGTTGTGCTTCCAGTTGTTCGAGAACATTCTGCTGTTCCTTCTTTTGCTCATTTCGTTGCTCTTCCAGCTTCTTTTGTTGTACTTCGAGTCGTTCGAGAACATTCTGCTGTTCCTTCTTTTGCTCATTTCGTTGCTCTTCCAGCTTCTTTTGTTGTACTTCGAGTCGTTCGAGAACATTCTGCTGTTCCTTCTTTTGCTCGTTTCGTTGTTCTAACAAAAGTTTCATCATACTAGAAAAATCTACACTTTCACTTACTTCCTCTTCTTCCACTTCTGTTTCAAAAACAAAAGTGTTCACGTCTTCCCCTTGCTGTTCCAAATAGTTACGCAAGCGCAGGACGAGCTCATTTTTCGATCCCGCTCTAGAAAGATTTCGCTTACCTAACTCACTTTTAAGCTCAATGAAGTTGAGCTCTTCTAACAACTTACCCATTTTCACTGTATATAATTATTATTTTTCTTTTTACTTTTTTTTTTTTACACTTTACTAGTCAAATAAGTTTTATTAACACTTCTGACACCAATGTAACGTGCGCTTAGTTCGCAAAATAAAACTTCACTTTTTATTTAATTCTACCACTTTATTCAGTATCTACTTTCGATATACACTTTATTCGAACTCAACTCGACTTTTGGACTATCACTTGTATTTACTCTTAACTTTATCACTCTATAAACCAAAACTGCCCTCTGGTTGCCTCGGGCGGGCTATTTATATCGAATGACATGCCATCTAGAACTCTCCAGTGACTTCTACATTGTCTCCACATTTGCTGTCAAGCATCTCTACACTCACACACACTGGCTTACAAGCAACGCCTGTCATTTATACCATTCCATTATAGTTTTGCCAGTTGTGTTTTCGGTTGAACGTTTTTCGATTAGGAAATTGGTATAAAATGTTGGGTTCACGTTACAATATATTGACAACATAACCTCAACTGCGAGCAAATTGGATAGCATTGGATTTACAGTAGTTGCCGACGATTAGATAGCTGCAATTCTATTAGCCGGCTTAACCGACGAATACAAACCACTAATAATGATTTTCGAAGCTAGAGCCGATACAATTTCTTCTGAAATGATTCAATTAAAATTGTTGGATACATCGGTTGAAACGAGTAAAACTGACAGTGCATTTTTTTCAAAGAACAACAACAAAAGCAAATTCAAGAAAAATTATGACATCAAATGCTATTCGTGTGGTAAGAAAGGCCACAAAATTGCCGATTGCAGACAGAAAAAGCCGAATGATAGCGTACAAAAGAATAATGAAACGGCAAAGCAAGCGATTTGTCGATGTTTTTTGACAAAGTCGTGCAGATCAGATGAATGGTATGTTGATGGTGGAGCGTCTAACCATTACATCCAACGAGCACATTGTGAGTGATTTGAAACCGTCACCAATTCAAGAGATAGCAACGGCAAATGATTCGATGATGAAAGTGAATGGCTATGGCATTAGCAAATTGAACATTAATTCAGAGGAAATCGAGGTCAAACAAGTGCTGTATGTGCCCGATTTATCATCGAATTTGTTATCAGTGTATCGAATGGTTATACAAGGCAATACAGTCTTATTCAACAAGGATGGTTGTACGGTGTATGACTGCAAGAATGAAGTCATTGCCAGTTGTAGGCCAACGAACGGTACGTTCAAATTTCAATCTGCAAAGGCCGTGTGTATGATGTCAAAAAGCGAAGAAAAGTCTGCAGAGATGTGGCACCGGAGATTTGGGCACATCAATTACCAGAGTTTGAGCAAAATGAAGAACGGCATCGTGAATGGTATGCAGTTTGTTGACAAACCGTCACAACAATGTGAAATTTGTGCAATGGACAAGCAAACACAAAAACCACTCAAAGCGAGCGAATCGACAACAACGAATTTGCTGGACATGGTACATTCGGATTTGGTTGGTCCGATGGAAGAGAAATCCATTGGTGGATCCAGGTATGTTCTAACTTTTGTCGATGATAACAGTAGAAAGGTTTTTCTTTATTTTCTACATAGCAAATCCCAAGTGCTTGATTGTTTTACTGACTTCAAGGCGTTCGTTGAAAACCAGACTGAGCGCAAGATCAAAGTGTTCCGCACCGATAACGGCACCGAATATTTGTCACATGATTTCCATGATTTTTGTAAGGCGAACGGCATACAACATCAACTGACAAAAGTATTCACGCTTGAGCAAAACGGTGTGGCCGAACGCATGAACCTTACAATTGTGGAACGAGCGAGATGCATGATATTCGATGCCGATTTAGACAAATAATTTTGGGCGGAAGCGTGTGGTATGGCAGCAAATGTCATCAATCAATCAGTGTGCGCATCATTAATCAATAAAACACCCGAAGAAGTTTGGACAGGCCAAAAAGTCGACGTTTTGAATCTAAAAATTTTTGGTTCTCCAGTAATGGTACATGTTCCGAAGCAACGACGAAAGAAATAGGATCCGAAGTCAATCAAGCACATTTTTGTTGGCTACGATAGCAACAAAAAAGGATATAGATGCATCGACATGAAGACAAAGAAGTTAACCATCAGTCGTGATGTGATTTTTCATGAGCAGCCAGCGATATTGTCAAAGAATGTGATTCAATTCGACATTTTCCTGGACGATTCGAAGCAAGTGAGAGAAATTGACCAATCACAGTGCAATTCAATTGATGATTCGAATGCAGTGAGGGAGTCAACGACAGATTCACCGGCAGATTTATCATTTGAGAAATTTTCCGATAATGAGGATGTTGAGCAGGATCCAGATTACGAGGCCGATGTAACGATACCAGAACATCAAAGAAAACCGTCTCGAGTTCCAAAGCAACGGATATTCGAAGGGTATGTTTCTCATTTGACTATTAACAAATCAATTTTATCTGATCCAATCACAGTCAAAGAGGCATTGGAGAGAAATGAAAGAATGGGAACAAGCTATGCAAAAAGAGTTGCATTCGCTAGCCGAAAACAATACTTGGAACTGTGGCCATTTCAACGACCGAGTCTGAATATATGTCGTTGTCAACGAGCATTCAAGAAGTTCTATGGCTAAAACAATTCGCGGATGAAATTGATCCAAATTTGGTCAAAACCGTAAACATTTATTGTGACAACCAAGGTGCTATAAATCTAAGCAGCCGAGATGCTTACCATGAGCAAACTAGGCACATCGATATTCGCCATCATTTCATACGCCAGCATGTGAATGCTTCTACACTTACAATTAAATACAAACCTGTTGAAAAATAATTGAATTATATTTTGAATTACTCAAGTATGGAAACACTGGCTCTCACTTCTAATTCATTGTACTAAAACTTAATACCTCTTATTATATATTTGACAATAAAGTTAGTCTCTCTTTAAACTTGATACTAGTCGTTTGGTCTTTGTTCTTTAATATACCATTTATATATAGATAACAGGTTATGGGCCCAGATTCCGCTAAAGTTAAAATTCAATAAATTAAAAATAAAAAAAATAAAAGGAATTGACGCTTAGATTTAAAAGTTCTAGTTGGCACATAAATTTTTTTTTACGCGTTTAATTTCCTGCGTAACCTAGCTATACAATCGAAGACTATATTTTAGAGAACAAAAGCGAATATGGAAGGTGAGCTCTTTAAAGTTGAAAAGTTGCAGAATTCCGAGCAGTATGCAGTATGGAAGTTCCAAGTTAGGATCTTGTTAAACGCATCAGGTCTTTTTGATCACGTAAATGGAATTGGGTTAAGCACATTCCCTGTTCAAGGGCAGAAAGAGGAAGCGACAGAGTTCAACCATCGCGTAAGTGAGTGGATGAAATTGGATAGCAAGGCTCAAAGAATCATTGCCACAAGCATTGGTTCAACGCCACTTAGGTATATTGTAAATTGTACAAATGCTAGGGAAATGTGGACAAAACTGAGTGCGGTGTATGAACAGACATCAAAGGCAAATGTTCACATGCTCCTTCAAAGGTTTTACAGCTTCACAAAAGATCAGGGTGATGACGTTGCAACACACATTTCAAAGTTAGAAAATATAGTTCGACAATTAAGAGATGTTGGAGAGAACGTTTCGGAGAGTATGGTTATTACTAAAATATTAATGACTCTCCCCGAAAACTTTAAACATTTTTTTTGTGCGTGGGAGTCGTCAGTCAAAGAAGAGCAAACTTTGGAGAATTTGACGTCACGACTAGTTATGGAAGAGGCACGAATGTCATCTCAGTGTGATAATACAACCAATACAACAGCACTTATGGCAAAGAAAAAGGAACGAAGGCATCAAGAAAAAAATTCTAAGCCTGGTAAGTGTTTTTCATGTAATGAACATGGGCATTGGAAAAGAGAGTGTCCCAAAAAGATTGCGGAGCAGAAAAAGGTTGGCTATTGGGGCAGAGGGGTGAAAGGCAACGCACTGGTATCAAACTCTTTGATCGCCGCTGGTCAAGTAAAAACTGGAAATGGAAATGAAGAGCAAAGAGGAATCATTGGCAAAGATTCGTTGACTGGAACTAGAAGTGAAGTATTAAGGGGCGAGGCTCTTATTAGCAATTGTTCAAGTTGTTGTGCAGAGATCGTTAGAAAAGTAGAGACTGGAAATGGCGGTGAGTTGCAAAGAGTAGATGGTGATGATGACAGAACAAGGACTGGAAGTAGAAGTGAGGAACAAAGGGCAGACGAATTCAAATCAACGGCGCTGATGGGCAATGATGGTAAAATAAATAATCGATGGTACCTTGACTCCGGAGCAAGCGATCATATGACCTATGAAAAAAATTGGTTGATTAACTATAGGAGTTTTTCTAATCCGATTGGAATAAGAATAGGAAGTGGTGAGCAAATATCTGCAATGGGAATCGGAGATATAAACATTTTAGCTTCAGATGGTAAAATATGGACTGAAAAACATCTTTCGAATGTGCTTTATGTGCCAAAGATTTCGGTTCATTTGTTTTCACAAAGTCGTGCATTGGACAAAGGTTTGAAGTTCATTTCTGATAGTGTGCGATGTGAATTTGTAGCTAAGGATGGTACTATTGTAGCAGTGGGAGAACGGAAAGAACAATTGTTCGAAATGTGTATAAAAGTGCAGAGTGAATTGAACAAAGTGGCCCATATGGCATCTAATCAAGCTTTGTCAATAAAATTGTGGCATGAAAGAATGGCTCACCAAAATGTAGCGCACGTGCGTACTCAATTAAAGAAGGAAGGAATTGCATTTAAAGATGATGCAGTTTTTTCATGTGATTCCTGCATTTTGGGCAAACAGCATAGATTGCCATTTCCAAAGAGTACTTTTGTTGCAAATCAACCAGGTCAACTTGTGCATGTAGATGTATGTGGTCCAATGGAAGAAGCTTCTTTAAGTGGAGCTAGATATTTCATTCTCTTTAAGGACCATTTTTCACATTATAAAGTGGTATTCTTTATGAAGCATAAGTCGGAAGTTTGCTACTTGATTGGGCAATTTATTGATCGGGCTAGATGTGAAACTGGAAGTAAAATAAAGATGATTCGCACAGACAATGGCTCTGAGTTTGTCAACGAAGGTGTGAAATCTTTGTTTTTGAAGCATGGCATTCGTCATGAGACTACTGTTCCTTATACTCCAGAACAAAATGGTGCCGCGGAAAGGGAGAATAGAACAATAGTTGAAGCTGCCAGGACGATGTTGCATGGGAAGAATTTAAACAAAAGTTTTTGGGCTGAAGCGGTTAATACGGCTGTGTATGTGTTAAACCGGACTGGAACGAGTTCTTTAAAAGGAAAGAACCCATATGAATTGTGGTGTGATAAGAAGTCTAGAGTTGAGGATTTTAAAGTATTTGGCATCGAAGCTTTTATACACGTACCCAAACAAAAACGCAAAAAGTGGGATAAAAAAGCGGAAAAAGGTATATTCGTGGGCTATGCCGATAACACAAAGGGGTTTAGGGTGTGGTTACCTGCAGCAAGGAAAGTAGAGATAGTCAGGGATGTGACTTTCAAAGAAACAGGAGAAAATCAACAACTCAGCATGTCGACACAGAATAACACATTTGAGGAGGAAGAAGCTGTTGTGCTTTTATCAAATCCGATTGCCGATCCAAAGAAAGGTCTAATCCAAACAAGTAGATCTGTTCCAGCTGTCACTGATGGAGGTGCAAATACTGGTGATGACGTGTTTTGCTCAGCAGATGAGGATGATGGTGACGCGAACGATGAGGATGATGGTGATGCGAACGAGGATGAAAGTGATCAGACTCTTCCGTTGAAAGAACGTCTGCGCACCCGGAGCAATGTGGATTATTCAGGTATGTGTAATATCTTGCAAAAGCATGCTTTCTTTGTGCAAGGGGAACCAAAATCCTATCGCCAAGCACTTACTTGTGATGATGCACTTCATTGGAAGGCAGCAATGGACGATGAGATGAATAGCCTTCACAAAAATTGCACTTGGGACTTGGTAAAATGTCCTTTGACAAGGAAACCAATTGATAATAAGTGGGTTTATAAGCTTAAGAGCTTAGGTTTGAATGGAGGGCAGAAGTACAAAGCCATACTGGTCATAAGGGGCTTTAGTCAAGAAGAGGGTGTTGACTACGGTGAGACATTCAGTCCTGTAGCCAAATTTACGTCCATTCGAAGCATTTTAGCTATTGCAGCGAACGAAGGATTAAGCCTCACCCAATTCGATGTGAAGACTGCCTTTTTAAACGGAGAACTTAATGAGGATATTTATATGGATCAACCTCAAGGCTTCAATGATGGAACTGGGAGAGTTTGTAAGCTTCGGAAGAGTCTTTATGGCCTAAAACAAGCATCTCGATGCTGGAACAAGAAGTTTACAGACGTTCTAAAGGAGTTTAGTCTCAAACCCAGTAAAATGGATCCGTGTGTTTTCATCTCAGCGGATGCAAGCAAGCGCATGATACTTGCTATATACATAGACGATGGATTAATTGCAGCAAAGGAAAAACAGGATGCTATGAGCCTGGTGAAGTTTTTAAAGAAGCAGTTTGAAATAACATTGTTGAGTGCAGAGGTATTCTTGGGCATAGAATTAGCAAGGAAATCTGATGGTGCTATTTTTGCCAGTCAAACACAATATGCGGAAAGTGTTCTTAAGAGATTCAACATGGATTCTAGTAAACCAGTGTCAACTCCAGCTGAAACTTGTACGTATGTAGAACCTGTGTTTTCGGGAGACGTTAAATTTCCGTACAGGGAGGCTGTGGGATGTCTAATGTATTTGGCCATTGCTACACGTCCAGACATTTCATACGCAGTGGGAGTAGTTTCTCGGTACTTGGATTCACCCAACCAGATCCATATTAATGCAGTGAAACGAATCCTAAAGTACATAAGTGGAACCAGGACAATGGGTATACATTTTAAAAAGGTTAACAATTTTGATTTAGTTTGTTTCAGTGACGCTGATTATGCTGGTGATCCTGTAACTCGGCGTTCGACCACAGGATACATTTTCATTGTCGCAAGTGGTCCAGTGTCGTGGTCATCGCAACGACAAAAGTGTGTTTCCCTATCTACTACGGAGTCAGAGTACGTAGCGGCTTCACAGGCAGTGAAGGAAATGGTGTGGCTCCAACAACTACTTTTAGAATTGGTTCCAACTGGTTTGGCCGAGATAAGTTTGAACATGGATAATCAAGGAGCAATAAGGCTTGTGAAAAATCCTGAATTTCACAAACGAACGAAACACATCGATGTTCGTTACCATTTTATTCGAGAGCGTTATGAGAAGGGAGATTTTAAAATTAATTATGTTCCTTCTGAACTACAAAAGGCAGACATATTCACTAAACCACTAAGTAAAGATAAATTTGAAAATTTTCGCTCTGTAATTGGGGTTTCAAGAAATTAAGTAAAGTTTTTGTTTGCACTTAATTTATTAGAAAGTGGGAGTGTTGAAAAATAATTGAATTATATTTTGAATTACTCAAGTATGGAAACACTGGCTCTCACTTCTAATTCATTGTACTAAAACTTAATACCTCTTATTATATATTTGACAATAAAGTTAGTCTCTCTTTAAACTTGATACTAGTCGTTTGGTCTTTGTTCTTTAATATACCATTTATATATAGATAACAAAACCGACTGAAGAAATGATTGCGGATTATTAATCGAAAGCAGTTCCAAAGGAAAAGCATAATTACTGCGTTAAGAATAGCGGATTGTGTTGAAACTTCAAAGTACAAATGATTGTGAACATTTTTTATTATTTTATCATTGCATTGAATTAGATTTTTCATCATAATAGATTATTTCATGATTTAAGGTCGAATATTAATTCAAGAAACTTTTACAATTTTTGAATTTAATTATTTCAATCAAAGATCTTTTCGAATAAGTTTTTTGGATTTTGTTAGCTATTTTTGGCAATCTTATTTGCACATTAAAATTTCAACAAGTGAAATAAAAATATAACGACCCTGCGTGGTACGTCATTTCAAAGCTCACTGACAGGTTGACATTACTGAATAAACCTTCTTCTCAATTTAGCTTTCAACGAAACCACATGCGTTTTATTTAACTCTGCTATTATTTTAAACCCTTTTATCTCAACAACAAACAATGACTCGAAGCAAAGAATACAAAAAACAAGGTGGAAATTTCCAATCAGACAGAAGGGAGTGTAACTGTGAATTCTGTAAGCAGAGTGGTCATCAAATTTATTATTGTGAGAAATTCTTAAACACCGAGATACCCAACCGATTAGCATACATATACGCATTACGCAATAAGCAAATATGCAGTTTATGTCTTAAACACAGTGCAGAAATCAAATGCTTCTCTCAAATAAAATGTAAGAAGTGTAATAAATCGCATAACACTCCACTACACAACTAAAACTACCAAACGAAGAAAAAGCTCGAGGGAAATCAATACAAAAAATTGGACCCCTCAGACAACAACAATAAAGAAGAGAAATCATTATCTTCACTTATGGTAAAGAAGATAGACAATCCAATGGTAATATTAGCTACAGCACAGATATCAGCCAAATCGTCAAATGGTAAAACATGTCTATTTCGGGTATTGATTGCTCAAAGTTCTCAAATATCAATGATATCTGAGGAAGCAGCCAAGGAAAAGAATAAGTACAGAATTAACTGGACTCTCAGATGCAGCAGTGGGTACATCAAAATCAAGAGGGTATTTAGAGATAAGACCAAGATTTATGAGCAACAACAAAATGCAAGCAGAGTTTTTGGTATTACCCACCCTCATAAAACCACTACCTGACGAATCATTTGAATTTAATAAAAATGAGTGGGAAAACTATATTCTGGCAGATACAAACCTGAACACAAAAGATCGTATTGATATTATCATCGGAAGTGACTTATATCCAAAGTTAATTGAAGAAGGAGTTAGGAAGCATAATGGCATCGTGGGACAAAATACGATTTTCGGGTGGATAGTTTCCGGCTCACTACAAATCGACAATGTGGCAAAATCATGTCAGCGGTTACGTCATCAATGGAGAAGTTCTGGGAGATAGAAGAAATAGAAAAAGATAATGAAATATAAGAAAACGACATCTACATGCAAGCGTTTGCAGAAACAACAACAAGAGATACGAATGGCTGATATGTAGTTATGTTGCCACTAAGAACAGATATAGAGCTTGGAGAATCTAGAAAACAAGCTTTTGCTAGATTCTTACAGCTTGAGAAAAAGATTAATAAAAAAAAAAAAAAATTGGCTACACACAATTTATGCGAGAATACGAAAACCTGGGCCACATGGTTAAGGTAGACAAACAACACGAAAATATGCGCAAATACTATCTACCGCATCATGCAGTTGTGAAAGATACAAGCCAAACAGCAAAAACAAGAGTTGTATTCGATGCCTCAGCGAAGACGTCCAACGGATACAGCCTTAATGACGCAATGATGATTGGCCCTAGACTACAAAACGATACCTTTGACATCATCATCAAATGGAGACAATGGAAATATGTAGTTATGGCAGACATCGAGAAAATGTACAGGCAGATCAACATAGCTGAAGAACATCAAGAGTATCATCGAATATTTTGGAGAGAACAACCAAAAGACAGTATAAGAAAATATAAACTGACAACAGTTACGTATGGAACAGCAGCAGCTTCATTCTTAGCTGTCCGAAGTCGCAAACCAATGCAAAGAAAAAAACATCAGAATAAAAGAAATCAGAAGAGAAGAATTTTACGTTGACGACTTAATGACAGGTGCCAACAACGAAAACGAATGCAGATACATAAAAAGAGAGTGAGTGAAAATCTTTCAAATGCTGGTTTTCGATTACGAAAATGGTCTTCAAACAATCAAAAGTTGCTGACTGGCATAATGTCAAATTATAGCGTAAAATAATTGATGTCAAAGAAGGCGACACTATGAAAGCATTGGGACTTCATTGGGATCCAGATCAAGACGAGTTCCGGTATGTTATAGATTCATCTAAAATGAGTATTTCAAAAACCAAAAGAAGTGTCTTATCAAATACTGCAAAAATATTCGATCCTATTGGATGGCTTGCTCCAGTCACGATAAAAGCGAAAATATTCATACAAAGATTGTGGCAGTCAAACTATGACTGGGATGATAAACTTCATGAAAGCATGAAGGCAGAATGGATGACCTTTCAACAAAACTTACAAGAAATCAAATCAATTAAAATCCCACGATGGATATTTAATGACGAAGCAGGTCCAATAGAAATACATGGATTTGCGGATGCTTCAGAAAAAGCATATGCAGCTGTGAAACAAATATGAAAATTAAAATACTAACAGCCAAAACCAAGTTGGCACCCATCAAAAATAAAAAAACTACTCCCAAATTAGAGTTATGTGCAGTTCAACTACTTGTAAGGTTACTCAACAAGATAAAAAAAATAATTCTCAAATGATACAAAATACTATGGGTGGAGTGATTCCAGTATTACTTTGTGGTGGATAAAAAAACAACAAGAGCAAAGAAAAGTTTATACGAAGCAGAGTAGCTGACATCAAGAGTCTGGATAATATCGATTGGGTGCATATAAATTCGAAAGACAACCCAGCCGATGTTGCATCACGTGGCATATGCCCTTCAAAAATTTCTGGTCACGAACTATGGTGGACAGGTCCGCAGTGGCTGAAACAATCAAAACACCATTGGCCGCAACAGCAACACCTGGCACCATCAACAGATCTAAGAATGATGTCAACATTACAATGCAAGAAACATTTTCGATCGAATTTAATGGAACTTTAAAAAACAAACAAATAACGCCAGGATCAATAAGAACTGTATCCGAAATGTCGCAGGCGAGAATTCTGATCATCAAACAACAGCAAAAAATTCAATTTTGCAATTAATTACAGAAAAATTAAAACAAAAAAGACATTCCGTTAAACAGCAAAATAATTCAAATGAAACCTTACCAAGATGATGAAGGAATCTTAAGAGTGGGTGAAAGGCTTAAGTATGCAAAGTTGCCTTTGAACCAGAAACACCCAATAATACTGGATAAATGTAAACTAGCCAGTTTGATCGTTTAACAAGCACATGCAGCTACACTACTGTGGAAATTCTGAGCACAGATTGGTTAAGCTTCCAGCACAAGGGCTGCTAACGTTAAGGCCACAATGCACGGTTAGATACAACGGAGGTTTCCTAACTTCACCGCAACAAGTGAAATCTGAAACCATCAGCCATTTCGAGGAACAGATAATATGGACGAAGGCACTGGACGAAGTTGCAGAGGAAAGAATCAAACCTATACAGGCAACTATAATAAACGACAAGAATGAACTACTCAAAATTCAACGGGACTTGGAAAGGTTCAAGAAGGAATACATTCACCTTAAGGGCTTGGACTTCCACCACATAAGCGGTCACAGCGGATAAATGTAAATTTGCATTTTTGTTATAATTTTAGTAATTTATATAATACGAGGCATAATATTCAGAAAAAGAATTTTAGCACTTTCTGTTGGCCCACAGAATGTTTAAACATAAACATAACCAATCTATAGATAACCCCATGTGTATGTAAAATAAGATAACACAGATCAACCCAAGCATACACTGACGGTTATCTACAGATAAACTATGTACATTAACCTGACTAAACATCATAGACATTAAGAATAGAAAGATAAGAACATAGAAAATTGTATATATAAAAGTAACGTAGGGAAATAAATCAGTATTCATTTCAGCTTACAACCGAAGTTTGTATTCAACGCACTTAGCTAAGTGAGTTATTTTTGTTCACTTACGCTATTATATATATACTAAAGGAGTTGTTGTTTTTCCATGAGCGATGTTTTGCGATGTTTTGCTTAAGTGAATATAATATAAGTAAATATAGATTCCCAATAAAACTCGGCTTATAGCTTATAGGAAGACGGATAGACAGAGTTAGTTTCGCACTTATTATATATGTAGTAACACCCGTTCCGTAGCAGTATGGGTATGAATTAAAGTTTATGTTACTCGGGAATAGTGAAGCATTCTATCAGTCGGTGGAAGAATTTAAGAAATCTGTAGGTACTTGAGTTTCTTAGTTCCCGTTAACGTTCCCGTTTTCATTTGAAGGGATAAAATGTACAGCCTGTACCCTTTCTAGAATTCTAAACTATCTTTGAACAAATTTCATTTTTTTTTTTTTTCATTTCAGAGACTAAGTAGCTTAGAACAAACTCATATGTACAGTACTCAAAATAATATTGGAAATAGAATAACTTGGACTGCTAGGCTCCTTCTTTTTAGAGAAAGTCATGCTTTGGCATTTGTTGGGGCTTAGGTTGAGCCCATTTTTAAAACACCAAGCTCCAAAATGATTAACATCGGATTGGAGATGAGAACGATCAAGCGAACCAATTATCTTTTTAAAAATTTTCATATCATCAGCAAATATTAATCTTCTTCTTCTTCTTTTTCATTTCCGGCGTTACGAGTAGTGATCTTGAAGCGATCACAACTCTCCCACTTTTCTGCTTCACACTAGTGATCCGCCTGTGGGGTACGCCGCGTTGACCTCAGAAAGCGTCGGCTAGCCTCCCGGTTTTGGATTGTTCCATGTCTGAGGCCAACCAAATGTTGCTGTATTTGCATTTGCTTGTACCAGGAGTGTTTTGGCCTGCTTTTTCTTTTTCGTCGCGAATTTGTTGAAACGTTGTACGATATTGCCTTTTGGACGGGGTTCTGCAGATCTCTCCTTTGAACATGACAATACCAACTGAGCCGGTCGTGCTGAATTTTGTCCAAGATGGTACTTTTGACATGAAGGCTTCCACGGATCTTAGTTCTTCTAATTCGATCTAGATTTGTTACTCCTGCTGTCATCCGAAGCATCTTCATTTCGGCTGCCGTCAATTTGCTCTCATACTTTTTAAACATTGTCCAACATTGTGAACATTGTGTGACGGACAACTGCTGTGTAGAGTCTTCCCTTCAGCTCAGGGTGCATTTTTAGATCACAGAAGATAGCGGAGTTTTCTCGCCATTTCATCTACCCTACGCTTACTCGATGATTGATGTTGTCATCACAAGTTGCTTTATTATTGATCATAGATCCCAGATATTTAAACTTTTCACACTTGGGAAGCACATTTGCATTCAAATAAATGTCTGGAATAGGCTTGTCTGGATCAGAAAAAGGGCAGCACAGGTATTCAGTCTTTTTAGCGCTAATACGGTACCCATTTCCTCCCAGAACATCAATCCAAACGTCAAGTCCTCGTTGCAGGGATATAGGATCCTCGCTTATGATGGCTCCATCGTCAGCAAAGAAGAATTGTTGTACTTTATTGTCCGTTACTTTTCCTTCCTGCAAACAATCCAGAACAGCAATAAGGAGCATTGGACTCAAAACACTACCCTACTGTTATTTGAAATTCTTCGGTGACTACAGCTGGGCATCTCACTTTTGTAACTGCTCCCTCCTACATGTCCATAATTATTCGCACATAGGCTTCAGGAACTCCTCGGTGTCTGAGGGCCACCCATTTCAGATCACGTGGTTGTCGATCGAATGCTTTTTCGAAGTCAACCAGCACAATATGCAAATCCTCTAAGGTATCTCGGTGTTTTTCCATAATGATCCTTATGCTTTGGATTGCGTTTGTAAATGACTTACCCGCGACAAACCCGCAATGGTCATCAGACAGCCTTATTATTTTCAGCAAATATTAATATAGATATATTTAACATAATAAACATATAATATGGAAGGAAATGCAAGACACATCATTGATAGCTAATATAAATAGAAGAGGTCCTAGATGACTTCCCTGAGGTACACCTGAGCCAGCATTAAAAGGGTTGGAAAGGATATAACGAAACTTAACTTGGTAAGATCTCATAGAGAGATAAGAAAGCAACCAATCGGTGAACACAGGTGGGAAGCTCATAGCCTTTAGTTTGAACAGTATAATATTGTGTGAAAGTTGACCGAAAGCTTTAGAAAAATCCGTTTAGATGCAATCGAGCTCATTACCATTTTCTAGTGCTAAGGAACATTTTTGAAGAAAGCATAGCAGGTTTGTGACAGTCGATCTATTTTTGACGAAACCGTGTTGCTGTGTGCAAATAACGTTTTTTACACTGAAAGCCAGCTGGTCACATACTAGTTTTTCAATCAGTTTAGGAATGCTAGAAAGTTTGGCAATGGGTCTATAGTTTTTTATATGACATTTTTCCCCTTTTTTAAAAACTGGAGTGATAAATGATCTTTTCCAAAGTAAAGGAAATTTACAAAAAGGACAAATATTGTAACGGGAATGCTAAGAAGCATGACCTACATTTCTTTAGTACAATGGGAATGCCATCCGGCCCGGAAGAAAAATCGTCATTTAAGGTTTCAAGAATCCAAAAAAGTCTATCAATTTCAATAACAAATTTATTAAAACATACTTGATTGCAGTTGCGAAGATTTTCGGAAAAATGCAGCATCAATGTCAACAGTAGTATCGCAAAATTAGCTGCGAAACTGGTCAGCAAATGCATTACAAATATCAGAGATGTTTTAATAAGAACAGTCCTCATAAACAAAACTAGCTGGATAACCATCTGACTTTTTCTTTGAGTTAACAAACTGCCAGAACGCTTTTAGATCCTTTTTAAATGAGTATCCCATTCGGTCAATGTAATTTGAATAAAGATTCTTAGAAAGTGTCTTAAATTTTGCAAAAAGAAAAACGTAAAACTCATAGTCGGAAACGGAATGAGTTTTAAAATAAGTGTTCCAATCTTTATTTCTTTTATTTCTCCATGGATGGTTAGAGTCAGAATTTTTAAAATTTTTTTTAGGAATTGATTTTTCTATACATCTATAGAGAATCAAATAAAAGCTGCTAATAGCTTCGTCAATATTGGTTAAAACTGATATATTTTCGATACCAGACATAATTAATTCACCACAGAGCAAATCGAAATCAGCTTTGCGGTAGTCAAACACATAGGAACAATCATGAGAGTTACTAGGTCTGTTCGTTGAAGCCCTGGGGTTGCCCTAGGGTCGCCACAAAGCGTTTTTTGAGAAACCTAAATTCACCCTGAATGTCAAATTGAGTGTTTTTTGAGCCATAGGTTTGCCATAGGTTTTCCCCAAACTCGCCCTAGCTTTTTGTTGTGGCGATTTGAGGGCTGTCAAATGGCATGTACTTTTTTTTATGACAGGTATGTATGGTGATTTGTGGTTTAGCGTTTTTTGAGGACTGGAAAACCCAGGCTTTTTGACAACTCATAGGGTTGTCAAGAAAACCTGGGTCAACCCTGGGGAAAGTTCAACGAACAGACCTACTATTAGTGTGGATTTTGTCACTCAAGTCAAGAAAAATATTCAGAGGAGGGTGGTAGTCATCTATGTTAGTTTCGTCATGGCTAGGATCAGTAATACCGAAACTAGATTCAATAGCAACGGTACTAACAGAGTCTGAAGGGAAGACCAAATCGAGAATTCGATTTTTAGAGTTTTTGAGCTAACTTGCCGTAAGTCGGTTGATGGTAAATTATTATCCAACAACATTAATTCCTGTTGAGGTGAAGTCAAAGACGCCTTAAAATAGGTTTCATCTGAAGATGGTAACCATTTGAACCAATTTGAAGTCACCTAAGAATAGTACATAATTCTCAAAGCACAGCAATTCATTAATATAATCTAAAACTAACGTTAATTCTTTATAAGATGAAGCAGAGCTCTTTGGTGGAATATAAGTATTTATGATATAAACGATTTTTGAATTGATTGAGACTTTGACACATAATACATTTACAGTTAAATCAAATGGAAAGGTTATAAGAGATGACATATACTTGCTACGAACAGCAGTAAGTACTCCACCTCCAACTTCCGAGGGTTTATTGTAGGCACGATCTTTTCTATACACTAAGTCTCATGGTCAAACAAATCAGTATCTAAAAAGGCAGAGTTAAGTCAAGTTTCCGTCAGAGCAAAAATGTCATCAGAGAATGCTTGGGAGTTGTTATAGAGATTAGCAGTTTTATTGCGAAGCCCTCTTACATTTTGGTAAAAGAGGGAGATACTTTCAAGTTTTTTGGTCCCTTATTGACGTTACTTTTACTATGACGAGCTGAAAATTCTTTAATAAGAGTATCAGCCGGTCCAATCTGAGGGTTGCAAATAGGGTCAAAAAGAATTGGAGAAACAATAATCTTAAAAGAAGAAGTTGTTAGGCTCACTTATTTTATTACACCTAACAAACGAATCGTCTGTGATGCATTTATTAGTTTTAAGGTGGAACTTTTAAGGCAATCTTACTTCCCTTAAAGAGATTGCGTAAGCGTTAGTGATTAAGGTGAAATCGCAGCCGTAGGCAGCCTGGCGTATTCAGTTTGCTCAAGGTAATCTCAAGTCACAATTTAATATGTGCTTTTTTCATTTTGTCATAGGCGCGCTATGTTGATACTTATTATGGAACTGCATTATGTTAAAAGCTTTCATATTTTAAGATTTATTACACTTAGCCCTAAGATATTTATAAAAAGAAATATTTTTGAAGTTCATATCAGTTTTCCAATTTTTTCAAGAATCTATGTGTGCGAATCTCAAATCTGTTAATTTTAAGTAATTACAATTGAATTTTTCGTTAGAACTATGAATTTTGGCTAATCTGAGATCAAACTATTCTTAAAAATCCCTCCCATTTGCATTTGTGTTTTCTATTTTTGTTTAATTCCCTAGCGCCAGAACAAACGATGAGCTCAGCATCACTTGAAGATGTATTAGCCTCGCTATTGGGACTACCATCGATCCATGTCCCGGCCAGCAATAGTACACATAGGTCCACAGGTATGAACCTGTAAGTTTTTTTTTTTTTTTGTAAAAACAGAAAACGAAAAACAGTTTCTTATATTTATGCTTTTTCAAAATACTAAAAAAATAGTTTTATCTTATTGTACGTTAGTTAAGTTTTCAATGTATGTTGCTGGGACGGAGCTTTACCTTGTGGTTACAATAAAATTCCAATTGAACAACCATTAATATCTGTTTGATGAGTTATGGAGATCATGCTTGGAATCTCTACCAACCACAGCAAGCTTCGTCTAGCTCAATGAAGCCGTAATGACAATAAACAAATAATACAGTATTCAATAATCAGTTTTATAGATCTTAGTATTATTTTTCATTACTTTTAATTTGCGTGAGATACTTTGATGTGTTTATTAGTGATCGCTGTACGCATGACTGAGATTAGCCATATAACTTTATTTTGGTCTGTGTTAAATATCATATTAACAGAATTTCCACGTTTTGGTTTCCATGTTTGTTTTCGGAAACTTTTTTTTTTCAGGTGATTCAGCTAGTGAAGCCTTCAATGCACACATGAAATCATCCGCATCACCAAACAGCTTAGAAGTTAGCGATCTGCAGGCTCGCTTCCGCCGTCGCAGTGAAGGGGACGCCCAACGCAAGAAGGAGCAGCAGGAACAAATTTTTGTATCAAATAATAAACACATCTCTAGCATACAAAGACAACAAGTAATAACTACTAATACTAATAATCACCAGTCACCTCGAAGAATTAGCCTAGACTCAAGTGAGTCAAAAGCCACGTCCGAGCTGCAGATCAAATGTCGCAATTCAAAGTGCGACCAGGGTGCGACGCCGACAGAAGCCAGAAAGTTATACAAGAGCTGTCACAATTGTTCTTATCTCTACTGTTCGCGTGAGTGCCGCCGCAATCATTGGGACAAGCATCGCAAAGCATGTCTTCATTTGAGAGCGTCCAACCTCTGTCGGCAGGTGCTATCTGCCTGCAAGGATGACATTGACACCCAGCGCCATCTCAGTCTCCTCGCTCGTAAGGGTTATCTTTCACAAGGGCGGGGTGTAGTTCGAGTTCTATTTCGTACTGCCGAATCAGCTGAGGGATTCATTAAGCATGGCTTCCAGTGTATTGGTGAAGCGTCTTATGTTCGTTGGCCGGACTTGATGCCAGCAGAAATGGGACTGGAACTGTATTCAGAACTTCTAAAGCTAAGTACTGAGTACAAACCTGACTCAAAGATGCTTACATACGTTGCCATTTGTGTAGTGTCAGAGGCTCCAGGAAATTCAACAACAGCCGTCAAATGGGAACGTCAGCTGGTATCACGTTGCGCCAAATTAAAACTGTGCAAGTCCGTACTTACGGAGTTAGAGAAGTCTCTGCAACAAAAAGTTGTTGTGCCAGAACCGGTAACAGAGATTCTTATTCTAACGTTTAATCCTGCTAAACTTTGCAGTTCAACCCAGCGCGAAACTGTCCTAGCAAATATAGTAACACTTCTTAGCCAACGAGGAGTAATTCTTCGGAAACACTATCCTGAAATTTATCAGAGACTGCAAACGTACGCTGACGGTCAAACTGATCGTTTTAATGCGGTCACTTTACACCCGAGGGACTCACAAACGGGGAATGGCTTCGTTTGCATAATAATGCCACTCCACATCGATGGCGAAATAATGAGAATGCCGTGCTCAGACAATGGCAACAAAGTCATTACTATTGATGTCGGTGAAGAACTCATGAAAAGATGATTGAACGTGTATAGTGCTTGCTTTAAAAAATAAAACTTTGTTGGACATTCTTTCAAAAATAGTTATACATTGCATGCCAATTTTATGTTTTAATATGCTCTTCATCCGAAAGTCTTGACTGATAAAATTTCATTCTTCTCTCTAAAAAAAACTTGTATTTAGTTACAAATAACTGGCGAATTTTAACAGTAAAAAAATTCTATAAAATAAAGATTTTAGCATGATTAAGAAGAACAGGCTGAATGACTTGCAATGTTTGGAAGTATTCAAACCGTAACTTTTCTTGCTATTAGAACACGAGGCATTACTCTACAATCTACATACGTAGCTAATCTTTGCAGTTACTTAAGAACGCTGCCAACTAATATAATTTTGGTAAGCATGGAATCGATTTAATGAGCGCGGCGTTATCCCAAGAGCTGCCACAGTCATAAAGTGTAAGTAGTTGGTCCTTTCTCCATTTCCCTGCTTCAAAAGCACACTGATATAACCATAAGGCTGTGTGTGAATTCATTTAAAACTGGGTTAAATGGGTTTAATTTTGACATTAGCGTGGTGGATAAGATGGGATCAAATTTTAATATAAAAACTTTAAAATTTGACGTTTGTCAAGAAAGAGAGGTGTATCTAGTTCTTGTTACTTTGAGTTCTTTTTATAACTTTTTTTTTTGTCAAGCAGAAAGCAGTTGAAAGCAAAATGGACGGCACACGAAATATTGAACAAAAAAGAACAGAATAACGCGAAAACCATACAATAAATGTAAGTTTGAAATTTTTTTCATTGAAAAACATAAATGTAGATAGGTAGATAGGATAGATAGTTGCTTTTATTTAAATAAAAAACAAAACGCATGGCTATTCTGCCGTCTGCCTCGTTGAAAAAACATAATAAATTTAACTTTGAAATAAGATTATTCATCAAACAAATTTAATAATAGTTACTATAACAATTGAACAAAATAAATTTTAAATTAAAAACCATCATTAGCGTTCGTTTAAATTACCTACTAAAAAACTTTCATTAATAATTTGATTTCTAAAAGTTAGAGCTAGTTTGCAGTATTGGTATAATTTTTTTACATCCATAGTATTAAGCAGTGTTATCATTTCGTTTTCTGTTAGAATATTGCTTCCGAAAACTTGTCTTCTAATTTCTGTTAAAATCGGACATTTTCCCATGAAGTGCAAAATATCTTCTCGTTCGTTCAAGTTGCACAAAGAGCATATATGTATGATCGGTAGGTCCTCTCTATGTGAAAAAATTTAAAACATGTTTACATGTACATAGTTATAAAACTAGAATAGTTGTTTTTAAGGGTCTCCCGAAGAAAAACTAAAACTCATTCAAATCAGAATTGAGCTTGACAACATGTTTTCATCAAAAAATGCAAGTATGAATGGAGGTATGTGTCGAATTATATTTACTCCATGATGCATAAAATTGTATTTTTTGTTCTACAAACAAAGTATTAATAAAATTATTGTAAAATATTTCTTCAAATTGTTAATTAATTTTAAAACGTAACTCAAATCGATTAATTTTTTAGCCTTGAAGTTGTTGTCGGTGCTGTAAAAACAAGTGCTCATCCACCCATTTATGAACCTCTCCGTGATGGGAAATATTTTGTTAAGATACGGGACTATTGCTTCAATATATGAAAATAGTAGTATAAAAACGAGAAAAATTAAGCGAAGTGAAGATCATAACACTTTTTGGGACTTAATATTAAATTTACATTTTAAAGTTGATTTATTGCTTTATTTTAAATAAAAAATAAATTAAATTAAACGATAAAAAGGAAATTTTACAGGGAATTTCTTAAACTGAAATGAAATTTTAGAGAAAATAGTGTTTCAAAAAATCCCTTTCAACACAATTCATCCAGCAAAAATTTAATATCTGAATCCACCGCAAAACAAATGTCAAAATTTAGCCAAGTGGAGAAATTTTAACGCAATTCACACACAGCCAAAGGACTGCTGGATTTATAGTAAGTGCAGTTCTGAGGATTTAACCCTTTCGATCCGGAAAGCCGCTAACGCCAAAAATGTGTTAGTTATATGTTTAAATAACATTTTATTAATTTTTATAACTGCTCGTCACATCAAAGTAAAAAAATTAGTTTAGGGGGCGGTGGGCGCGGCTGGGACACATATGTTCCGACCGTATTTTTCAATGGGACACATGACACATATTTTATCCACAATCAACTCAATGGTGTAAAAAAATGTGCTTGGATACAAAAATGAATTTATTTCATTATTTCTTTGAAAAAAAAAACACCACAAAAACATAGTAACTAATATTTTTATTTTTATTTGTGGTATGCTGCAAGACAGGCCACGCAGAGAGGAATATGGCATTCTTCGCAAATTGTCTTGGTTCTCTTCTCCCTGTTATTTTCCCTGCAATTCTGCAAAAAAATGACCTCAAAGTAAAAATTTTGTTTCGGAAAGAAAGTTTCAACACCACTTAAAATTGAAAGTCTGGTAGCCCTAACCCTATGGAAAAAATAAAAATAAATAGGGTGGCGCAACAGAGCGAGGAGCCCCAGGGCCTAGCGCATTTCTCACAACCATGCCTTGTAAAGGAATGGAGGGGACCTACAATTTTGGGCCGGTTCCGAACGGCTAATCGAGAAAGCGCTTTTCATGGCAATGAATACTAACGGAGGACTTGCCAGTTCCTTGCGAAAGGCGATACCCGGGGAAAAAACATTTTTGCCTCTGTTGGGATTCGAACTCGAACCTCTGGATTAACAGGCGGACATGCTATCCATCACAGCACGGGTACCAAGGAAGCTACCGCCTATGGAAGCTCAACCCAAAAATAGTCTTAAAGGTTGTTATTTCTACAAAAAATTAAATCTAAGATTAGGTCTCTATTATCAGTATTGACAGAGATATCGAATATAACACAGGTCAGGGTACACCAAAGTTAGCCTTTTTTTAAATTGTCAAAAAGTGATGTCAAATTTGAGAAACCAGCTTTACTGTAAAACAATTTTTTTCTTAGAATATGACCAAGAATCACACCCCAAAGGATAATACACGAAGTACGGGACAACCCTGTATAAATAGGCCGCTGCTGCAACCAGAGGTCAGTTTTGATTATAGAGTGATAATGGGCGCGTTCGAGAACCTATCGGATAGCCTATCTCGGATAGCCGTATCTTGGATATCTTTTCGAACGATATAGATATCTTTTCCAGATTGCTGCAGACAACAGCTGTGAAATATTAAAATTCGACTTTTGAAAACAGAAAAACATTCAAAATATGATTGCTAGAGGATTATAACTTAGTTGTTTCGATTTCCCATACGTTTTAAAAGACTCTTATGCTAAAATAAATGCACACCAAAACAAAAAATCAACATGAAAAGAAATAAAAATAAATTTTCTATATGTTTGTATCAGCTGTTCGCTAAGGTATCTGAGGTATACCGAAAATTCACAGATAGCTTTGGTTTCTCTATTTGACAGAAATGGTTTGCATCTTTGCTAAATGTTTAACACGTAAACAACAACAACAAGCTATCCGGATACCATTCTCGAACGCAGCCAATGTTAAAATGGAGTTCATGTGATTATTGGTGAGTTGAGATCGAATAAAGTATATGGTGGCATTCAAAAACCTAGTCACTACGTAGTGGAAAGTCGACTAGCTTTGTGAATGCAAAATGCACTAAAAATGTAGTGATCCCTGAACTGCAAAATAAGCACACAAAAACACGAAACAATTGCGTTTAGAGAACTTTAAATAATCTTATCTTTTAAATTAAGTAACTTTAATTACATATCTCTTCACTGCTTTCAATTTGATAAAAATTGTAGAAAAAATTTCAATTTGCACTTTGTAATTTTTCGTGTGTCAGACTAACTTTTTAGCTGAAATTTTTTGACTACGTTGAAGGGGAAATTTCAACTCGTTTTGTTGTTGATTCTAACCAATCAGTAGAGTTCACTACGGAATGACTAGATTTCTGATTGCCGCCTATGTCGAATAAAAGTGGTACAATTAAATTGACAGGTAAATTTTTATTATTGCGAACTAATGTCGTTTTCCATTGGTAATCCGGAAAAACTCTCCGATCCGGGATGCCAAAGTAACACTTTTAATTGATTTGAAGTTTCGTTGCTTGTATTGTGTATCGGTGTGAAACGTCGTGCGCTATTTTTTTTCATTCACTTTTTTCATTTTTTTCATTATTCACTGAAAACGATAGGAATATGTCTTAAAATGTTTTTAGAACTCATCTCACAAAATTAATTAATTAATAATTGTTTTCAGGTCACTTTTTTTCAATTTTTAGAGGTGGCAAATCACATTTGTCAATTTTGACGTCAACAGTGTTTCAGTGTGTGAGTGCTTCTGGTTTCGCTTCCTTCTTCAAATCAAGAATCAAATTTCTCTTCTTTCGAGGAGAGGAACTGTCATTTGATGCCAATGGAATGATTTGAGAAGCGTTCAGAAGGCTTTCGAACGACCAATGGAAAACGACATAAGCGCACGTTACATTGGTGTCAGAAGTGTAAATAAAACTTATTTTATAAAAAAAAATAACAAATTTTTGTAAAGTTAAACAAAATAAAAATATATACAAAGAAAAGGGGTAAGTTGTTAGAAGAGCTCAACTGCATTGAGCTTAAAAGTGAGCTAGGTAAGCGAAATCTTTCTACAGCGGGATCGAAAAATGAGCTCGTCCTGCGCTTGCACAACTATTTGGAACAGCAAGGGGAAGACGTAAACACTTTTGTTTTTGAAACAGAAGTGGACGAAGAGAAGGTAAGTGAAAGTGTAAATTTTTTCTAGTATGATGAACCTTTTGCTAGAACAATGAAATGAGCAAATGAAGGAACAGCAGAATGTTCTCGAAAGACTCGAAATACAACATAAGAATCTGGAAGAGCAACGAAATAAGCAAAAGAAGGAACAACAGCATGTTCTCGAACAACTGGAAGCACAACGAAACGAGCAAAAGAAAGAACAACACAATATTCTCGAAAGACTTGAGGCGCAACAGAACGTTTTGGATGGTCAGAAAAACATTCTAGAAGGCAAATTGGGCAGCATTGAGAAAAATGTATGTGAACTAGACGAACGCGTTGAATTCATGGAAAAACAGCTTTCTGTAGTAGAGAATCGAAATCGTAGAAAGCCGATGCAATAAACAGTTCTCTGTTCTGACCAAGGAATTAGACCAGATCCGAAAATCAAAATTCGAGAATCTGCTGGAGAGTGGAGAGTTTGCTAAGAAAAAGGAGACGAAACCGCCAAAATTTGATGGATAGTCTTCTTGGCCAGACAATTTGAGGCAGCTGCGACAACAAATGGTTGGGATGACGAAGACAAGTACATTGCACTGACTCTTGCCCTTAGAGGACCAGCAGCTGAATTACTTCAAACAGTTCCAGCTGGTAAGATCGGCGATTTCAGTTCTCTCGTGGCAGCTATAGATAAACGCTTTGGAGATAGGCACTTGAAAGAAGTCTTCCGAGTCCGACTCAATAACAGAGTCCAGAAAAGAGGTGAAAGTCTACAGCAGCTCCAAGCAGACGTCGGAAGACTGGTTCACCTGGCATATCCGGATGCTGGATACCAGCTTGCTGTTGAGTCCTTCGTTCGTGCCATTTCCGAAATACATCTTCAGAGGTCTGTGCGAACTTCTAGAACACGTACTCTTTCTAAGACATTAGCATTCGCATTGACAATTGAAGCAGCAGATCAGGCTTCTCATGGAGTACATCGACTTAGAGAAGCCATAGTCAAAGAATGCTCGTGCCAAGGAGTTGAAATACAAAAGAACCAGCGGAGCGGACTTGCAAGATGTTGGAACTGTTACAAGACCGGGCACTTACAGCGTCAATGCCGAAGGCCACCATTCCGGTACGATTACTTAAGACCAGACCATACGATGCAAGTTTGAAGAAAGGAGAAGTCGTTGGACGTTGCGAGTCAGTTGCAGCAATTACGAAGATCACACCAAATACCCATCAATAAAATTTACATATGAAGAAGAAATTGAAGGGAAACTAAATTTTCTGGATTTGAGTATAACTCGGAATGGAGACAATTTCGAATTAGATGTATACAGAAAACCAACGAATACTCTGAGATAAATCACATCAGACTCGTTCCTTTCCTTTGAACAAAAGATGTCAGTTTTTCACTCAATGATTTTTAGAGCTCTAACTATGGGTTTAAGATCTAACAACGATTGCAGATAGAAGAAAACAAGAACTGGGAAATTATACAACTTTAGATCTAATAAGGAATGAAGGAAATGAGGAAAAGAAATATTCAAAATTTTATTTCTCTCCAGAAATAACATCTAAGATAAAACCAATCTTTAATAAATATAATATCCGTATGAGTGAGTGCAGCGAATCAAAAATAACAAATCTGATTGGAGGATCTAAAGATAAAATTGAACAACTTCAAAAATCAGGAATTTATTCTATCAGATGTAATGATTGTGCAAAAGAATATATTGGACAGACAAGAAGACCTATTCTAAAAAGATTTAAAGAACATTTTGCACATCTTAAATATAATGAAAAAGAAAAGTCTAGTGTTGCAGAACATAACCTAGAAAATAGTCATAGCTTTAGTTTGCAAAATTTAAAATTAATAAGAAATGTAAATAGCAATTATGAATAAGACGCTTTTGAATCATTTTACATATTTAAAAACAAAAATATAATCTAATAAAAAATCATGATAGACCAATCAAAGATTCAATATTCAAAATTATTTTTAATAGATTCAACTCAACTCAACTGTAATTTTGTTTAGAAATATTTTGGTTTATTTTTTGACAAATAATTTAATTTAATTTAATTTATAAATCTCACTGAGGAAATATAAAAAGTGTTTTAACTGTTAAACACTTCACTAATCTTTTCATTTATTAGATTAAAAAACACGTGGAATATCTCAACTAAAGAACTCATCGATATCTCTGTCAATACTGATGATAAAGACCTACAGCCGTATTTATTAGATTTCGCTAAAACACGCTTAAAACGCATATTAGTTATTCAGTGATTAAGAACTTATTGAGACTTTAATCAGTGAATAAAAAATCCTTATTTATAATCATTTTTTTCGCCCATACTAGTTAATCATCCCTTATGTCAAAATCATAAAGAAACTCTCTTATTTTGGTTTCTCAATGGTTGAACTGACAACAGAATTTTGTTTTGTTTTTATTAACGTTCGGTGTTCGGTTGTTCGGTTTAAGTTTATAAAATGTTTAATACCTACTAATTGCTTTGGAAAATGGATGGAATGGATTTTCTTCATATTTGATTTCGAAAATCTATATTTCTGCCTAAATAATGACTCCTTAAGCCCCATTGGATCAAATCTTTTTTTGTATACTCTCTGCGCTCTACTTCTTTCAGTGGATAACACATTTACACCATCCAAATTATGCATAAGGTTAATGTAATTTGAGTACATTTCCATTTTGATTTTAGTTGCTTTTAAAATTTTCAAAGTTGTAAATAAACCACTGAATGACAACTCAATACTCAAAATCAAATGACATTTATACGCTAAAACACGCTTAAAACACGCTTAAAACACACATTTCTGCGTTTAAGCTAATCAGCAATTATTCACTGCCGAAAAATGATTATAAATACGATTTTTGTTTTAATCAACGATTAAGCGTGTTTTAAAGTTCCGCGGAGTTTAAAATGCGATTATAAATACGGCTGCTAATGTTCGACTTAATTATTTGTAGTAATTACAACTTTTAAGACTGTATTTCGGTTAAGCTTCCATAGGTTTATTATATATTATTTGGCAACCAAATTTTCAATTTTAAGTGGTGTTCAAATTTTTTCCCGAAACAATGCTTTGACATTGAGGTCAGTTTTTTGCACAAAATGCCTGATAAACATAGAGTTTCTTTATTTTTTACAGATGAACAAAACAATAATAAAAAAAAATGAGGAATAATTGCGCTCAAAAACCCATACATTTTATGATACTGAAAAAAACACAAAACGGATAAAATTAAAAAAAAAAAAATTTTTAATTTGAATAAAACAGTAATATGGTCACTTAAAGTAGTTTTTTTATGTGTTTATACAAATACAATTATAACAAGTGCTCAAGTCCAAAACGCGATTTAACAATGCCTTGGACCGGAGGAGTCCAAGGCTTGGAACGAAGACTGCTAAGTTGGAACGGAGAAAATAGGTTCGCCACCCCCACCAGTCAAAAAGTCTACATAATAATACTATAGTTTCTATGTACAATGATTTTGTATGGCAAACCACTTGTTTATTACTATTATTATTGGTGTTCAAACATGAACATAACCAATCTATAGAGAACAACATGTGTATGTGAAATAAGATAAGACAGATCACCCTAAGCATACCCTGACGGTTATCTACAGATAAATTATATTTACCTAAGAAAACAACATAGACATTAAGAATAGAAAGATAAGAACATAGACATTAAGAATAGAAAGATAAGAAAGTAAAATTGTATATGTATAGAAGTAACGTAGTGAAATAAATCCGTATTCATTTCGACCGAGGTTTTACTCAACATTTGGTCCTTCGAGACGTATATTAAAAATTTTCCCCCGTCAGTGGTAAGAGATTTTAATAAACTTTAGCGTTGTCAGAGCTTCAAATACTAACAAATAAGAAAAAAATCTAAAAAACATTATAAACAGATAACATAATACAAAAAAAAAAAAACAAATACAAATTCAACATCATCAGAGTCATCAGAGCATTTAAAAGTAATTGAAAAACAGGTTAAAATATTAAAAAACTTTGAAAAGTTATTAAAAGAAGGAGAAAGTGTAACAACGCGCAGCAGAAACCAAGAAATTCTTGTCTATGCTGAAAAGAATCTTCAAGCATTCAAGGAAAATGACAAGCTACTTCATAAGCTTGATGTTATTGAGGTTCCCTATTTGAAGGAACAATGGATGAAAGGAGCAGAGAAGTACTTTCAGAAAATTCAAAATTTGCTGAAACACTAAAATCTGGACAGTGTAAAACAAGGCACAAGCGATGCAGTGTTATCCAGCAAAATATCAGAAATAAGAACTGTTGAGCAGCTAGCCACTGGACTAGACTTGCAGCAAAAACAAGTGAATGAGATCATGATGAAAGCAATAAAAAATCAGGAAACTCATATAGACATAACGAAAATACGTACAATAATGGAGAGCTTAAAAAAAACAATAGACGAGGCGAAACTAGAGTCAATTTCCCAACCTCATACGAAAAGCATACGGATTGGAAAATTGAAACGATGGAATGACCGACTGCAAGTTGAGCTGTCTAAGATGGATCCAATACAGGAAGAGTCATTCAGAGAAGAAAATTATATAGTCTTATATACGTTGGAAGAAGATGTGAAATTACTTCTTTCCAAGTTGAAGAAAAACATGAAAGCATAAAATCTGATCCATATGCAAATGTAGTAACAAAAAATCCTAAAATTGAACTGCCTAAATTCGATGGAAAAATTGCAGAGTGGAAGATATTTTCCGACCTGTTCATAGATTTGGTTCAAATAAGAATAATGTGCCAGATTCTGTGAAATTAAAAACGCTTAAAAAGGCTAAATAAACTAACCAAAACTACATCAAAGTTTGACTTTTACATTAAATTACAAGGGTGAGTCCAAAAACTTTAGGATATTGCAATTAATCTTGCCAAAAAACCAAAAACATTAAAATGCAACGAACCCCACCTAACAAAGGAAATGAAGAGAACACTATCCTCGTAACGTCGTCACCACCCCCGCCCCCGAAACGTCCCTTAGAAGAGATTTCTCCGGAATTCCCACCTCATAAAATGACTTCATGCCAAGAAAGTAAATCGTCCGTCGGTAACATGTCAGTTACTGCCCTAAAATCTTTAATAATGGGCTCAATGTCATCTTTACTAGATGAAAAACTTAAAGATTTGCCCACCAAATCCGATTTAGAGGGCATCGGTGAGGAGATACACAAACTGCAACAAAAAAATCTCTCTCTACAGGATCAACTACAAAAAATGGAGTCTCGCTGCATATCGCTAGAAAGACATGTCGAGTGGCTGTCAAAAAAAGCAAATGAAAAGAATATAATCTTTCACGTCCCAGCAATAAGCGGTGAAGTAGCTACTGATAAAGCAAAATCCTTATGCCTTGACTTGCTAGAAACACAAAATACTGCTGCCATTACATCGGCAAGGTTAATCAAATCCCGAAACCCTAACGTGGAAAATATAATTGTGGAGCTGCACAATCGCGAAGATGTCGGCCGGATTTTACAATCTGCAGTAAGACTCAGAGGTACTGGCATTTCGGTACATAAAGATTATCCAGCAGCGGCACGTGAGAGACGAAGACGTGTAATCAAACTAAGAGATGAAATAACGTCAAAAAACCCGAGAGTTAAAATTTATTTACGGGGAGAAACTCTTAAAATCCAGGAAAAATTTTTTTATTTCGACATAAACAACAATCTTTCATGTGATGAGGAAGGTGGAATGTCACTCATGGAGCAGCTGTTAAATGTCAGTGAGGAAACGTCATCCCATGTCGCAGTAGCCAGTGGCTCTCAAACTGTGAATCGAAATGAACGCACTCAGCGCTTTTAATTATAATGCCGTCAGTCGTTTTAAATTTAATGTTAATAATAAAAGATATAATTTAAGTAACTTTTCTTTAAGTATTACCGCTTTTAATATAGCAGGGCTAGGAAATAAGCTTCTTTTCAACGATTTTTTAAAATTTATAAATAAGTTTGATATTTTTGCTCTTTTTGAAACTTTTATTGATAAGGGTATGGATAGGTTCGAAAACTTCTTCATCAATCACAAACTATTATGGATACCAGCAACTAGGACGTCCACACAAGGAAGAGCTAGCGGTGGAAGTCTTTTTGGAATAAAAAAGGATTTAAGCATTGATTGTAGTTATGTCCAAATACTTCAAAGAGATTTGATAGAAATAACTGTCGAACAGAGGAAAATATATATAATACCAGTCTATATAAACTGCAACAAATGGGCGCAACGCGCAAGACTTTAGCAGTTTATACAATTTTCTTTTAGAATTCGAAAAAGAAGACCTAATGATTATTGGCGATTTTAACGGGAGAGTTGGAAACTCACAAATACTGAATGTGGAGCCGGAATTTTTGACTGAATCAATAAAAAATATAAGAAGTGCAAGGGATGAAGTCTTGGATGGCAATGGAAAGAAACTAGTTGAAATGTGTGAATCCATCGGCTTAACGTTACTAAATGGAAGAACAAACGGAGATACAAATGGTAATTTCACATTTATCAGAGGTACTGCTTGCTCAACGATCGATTATTGTCTTGCAAAGGGAATGTGGCTTACATATATTTCCGACTTCACAGTGAATGAGCTTACCTACTCAGATCATTTACCCTTGTCTGTTCAAGTTGATTTTAAGCTCCAGCAGGATCCTCAGCCTAAACAACAGCACTTATTACCTAAACTACGGTGGTATGAAAGAGATTTACAGAGGTATACAGCGAATCTAAACCACAATATTAGCCTAATAAACGAAACTGACCTTCTGTCTATATGGGGTACAGATATTCTTACTTCGTGTATTATGGAATCAGCGAAGCCTTTGCAGAAAAAAACAGTAAACATAGGCAAACAACCATGGTATGATTTGGAATGCGAATCTGCGAGGAAAAAATCATTTGCCTTTCTCCGCTTGTTAAGAAGATGCAATTCTAATCACGCTAAAATCATGTATCGCGAGGCTAACAAAAACTATAAGATTTTATGCGCTCAAAAACAAAAGCTTTATTCACAAAATTTATCTTCAACCTTGGTTAACATCAAAGACAGTCGTTCATTCTGGAAAACGGCCAAAGTGCTTAATGGAGCCCTGTTCATGCAAAATATCAAAGTGGAGGCTGTAGAGTTAGCTACACATTTCGAAAAACTACTAAATCCGCCACCAAACCCAAACCCCATGGAGTATGCACTCCCATATCAACAGGACATCTCCTTAGACCGATCTATACTGCTCGAAGAAGTTACAAGTGTCATACACCGATGTGGATTGAATAAAGCCCCTGGTGAAGATCGCATCTCGTATGAGTTCTTCAAATACGCTCCGACAGATTTTTTAGTAAAACTAGCATCGACTTTCAATTTCATATGGTCCACGGGAGTAGTACCTGAGAGTTTTAAGAAAAGTGTAATACTACCGATTTTAAAAAAAGGAGATCCAACAAACCCCAGTAACTACAGAGGTATATCGTTTTTGAACACTGTCACGAAAATCTTCACAGGCATCTTACTACAACGTTTAACAGACTGGATAAACGAAAATGACCTGTTAAGCGAATTTCAAGCCGGTTTCCGCAAGGGGTACTCAACAGTTGATAATATCTTCTCTCTGACTAGTATTGCTCGTATGTATGTGGAAAAAGGAAAAAAATTGTATGCATTCTTCGTAGATTTCAAGGCAGCTTTCGATTGCATAGACAGAAGATTTCTATTTCTCAAACTAAGCAACCTTGGAGTCTCAACGAAAATGTTAAGAATCTTTCAAAAACTCTACGAAGAAAATAAGACGGCTGTTTGGGATGGAAATATTCTTTCAAATTGGTTCGAACCAACAACTGGTGTAAAGCAGGGATGTCTCTTGAGCCCACTCCTATTCTCAATTTATTTAGACGATCTAGTTTCTGTGTGATGTTTAAATGGTAGACACGTGCACCCAAGAGGACCCTAGCGTTCATAGGTTTTTCTTAAAACCCACCTCTGTCTATCAACTCCTACTCTCACCTCCACGTGGTGAACATCGGGTGCCTAGTACCTCAACTGGAGATTGGGTCTCAACCCTAGTGGAAGGTTGTTGGTGGCAGCAAACGAGAAAGGGGGGGAGAGGTGTTCCCACTAAGGCACCTCTTCTTTCATCCAGACGGCAGCGGAGGAATTCCCTAGATGGAATCAACGGTGGCGTCTACAGTTCCAGTCAGGTTGAACTACTTAGTGAACACCTTATAGGGCTACTACAGCATATTTGGAGCCCAGGCCTATAAGGAGCGGTTTATCCGGCTTCCCATCCTTGGAGCTATACAAGGATCTGGTCCTCCAGGTTGGGGGTCGTGCTGTCGGGGTGACTTCCCGGCCACGTAAAGCAATTGTTAGTTGCGAAGCACCAACAAGCCTCGGATACGGACGGATTTACTGATGACGAACCTAGCAAACGAAAAACGGACAACGAGCTTCGGATCTGTACGTGGAATGTTAGGTCCCTTAATAGACCACGTGCAGCCGAACAATTAGCGGAAGCCCTAAACTGCTACAAAGCAGATATTACCGCTATTCAAGAAATGCGATGGGATGGGCCAGGTAGACGCAGACTAAAAGACTGCGATATCTACTACGGCGATTGCTACCGGGAACAGAAGCAGCGACTGTTTGGATGTGGATTCGTTGTTGGAACTAGACTTAGGCAAAAAGTCTTGAGTTTCAACTATGTGAACGAGCGCATAGCAACAATCCGCATCAAGGCTAAATTCGTCAACATAAGCCTCATTTGCGCACACGCCCCCACAGAGGAAAAGGATGAAGACACCAAAGACGTATTCTACGAGCTCCTGGACAAAACATATGAGCAGTGCCCTGGCTATGACATTAAGATTGTTCTAGGAGATTTTAATGCCAAGCTAGGAAGAGAGGATATCTTTGGTGGAATAATCGGAAGATACAGCCTGCACGACAACACCTCCGATAACGGATTCAGGCTGATCGATTTCGCTGCGGGGCGAGATGTTCTGGTAGCTAGTACGCGGTTCCAGCACCTCAATATCCACAAAGGGACATGGAAATCTCCTAATCAATCAACCGTCAACCAGATTGACCACATTGCGATCGACGCACGGCACTTCTCCAGTATAGAGGATGTCCGAACATTCCGAGGGGCCAACATTGACTCGGACCACTACCTTGTTGTAGCCAAGGTACGACTGCGGATATCCCGATCCAAGCCAACACAAGGAAATACTGTGAGACAATTCGACGTTGGACGACTACAATCGCAAGAGATCGCCAAGTCTTTTTCCGATCGAGTCTCTTACAACCTCTCAAGGAGTCCTATGCCGCCAGCATCAAGTATAGAGAACCAGTGGCAGCACTGCCAATCAGCCATCAGAGATGCCGCCTCTGAAGTGCTGGGTTTCACACGGCCACCACAACGAAACCCCTGGTTTGACGACGAATGCCGGCAAGCACATGCAGCTTAACAGGAAGCATACAAAGCGGCGCTGCACAAAAAGACTAGAACTGCTTATGAGCTCTACAAGCAGAAGAGGAGAGAAGAACACCGGCTTCTCAGACGGAAAAAGAGAGAGCATGAGAAGCGCGCGATCGAGGAGATAGAAGGGTGCCACAGCAGGAATGAGGTTCGGAAGTTTTACCAGAAGGTAAAAACAACAGCCTCGGGCTACAAGCCCCGAGCCGAAGCCTGCAAAGACGATCAAGGGAACATCGTGGTGGAACCGCAGTCTATGCTGAGGATATGGAAAGACCACTTTTCCAAGCTCTATAACGGCGATGATGGACCCAATTCCGCTGTTAGAGAGATAGAACCATTCGATTTAGGCGACGTAGACCAAGAATTCCGCCAACCCGACCTGAACGAAGTGAAGACAGCAGTGTCCAAGCTAAAGTCCAACAAAGCTGCTGGAGCTGATGGCCTCACTGCCGAATTGTTTAAATCGGCCGGCGATGACCTGGTCAGGAGTATGCACCAGCTCATTTGCAAAATATGGTCGGAAGAAAGCATGCCCGATGAATGGAACCTCAGCATCGTTTCCCCGGTCCTCAAGAAAGGAGACCCTCTGAACTGCGCCAACTACAGAGGTATCAGTCTTCTTAACATCGCGTACAAGATCCTCTCTGCCGTATTGTGTGAGCATCTGAAGCCGTTCGTCAACAACCTGATAGGTCCTTATCAGTGCGGCTTTAGACCAGGAAAGTCCACCATAGACCAAATCTTCACACTACGGCAGATCTTGGAAAAAACCCAGGAGCTTCAAATCGATACCCACCACCTTTTTATCGATTTTAAGGCCGCATATGACAGCATCTATAGAGAGGAGTTATATAGAGCCATGTCTAGTTTTGGCATCCCTACCAAACTTGTCCGATTGTGTAGGATGACGATGGAGAACGCACGCTGCTCCATCAGGGTCGGAAAAGATCTCACCGATACATTCGATGTCAAAAAAGGTTTTAGGCAAGGCGATGCACTGTCATGCGGTTTCTTTAACATCGTTCTTGAAAGAATAGTGCAAAACTCCTACGTCAACACAAGAGGCACAATCTTTCAAAGGTCCGTTAAATTGCTCGGATATGCCGACGATATTGACATAATTGGAAGAACGCAGCGTGATGTCAATGGCGCGTTTATGAGCATTGAGACGGAAGCGAAGAAGATGGGTTTAGTGGTAAATGAGGGCAAGACCAAGTTTATGCTGTCATCAAGAAAGGACACCCAACACCGACGTCTTGGACAGAACGTCACGATTGACAGCTATAACTTTGAGGTAGTTAAGGACTTTGTCTACCTAGGCGCCGCTATTAATTCAGACAACGACACCAGCGCTGAAATCAAACGAAGAATAATCTTGCCAATCGCTGTTTCTTCGGACTAAGAAGGCAATTGAGTAGTAAAGTCCTCTCTCGAGCAACTAAAGTGTCCCTGTATAAGACACTTATAATCCCGGTTCTTATATATGGCGCAGAGGCATGGACCTTGTCAAAGGCAGACGAGAACGCTTTAGGATGCTTCGAGAGAAAAATTCTTCGGGTGATATTTGGTCCCGTCTGCATAGATGGAGAATGGAGAAGAAGACTCAACCACGAATTGTACGGGCTGTACAGCGACACTGACCTTGTCAAACGAGTCAAGGTCCAGCGGCTTAGATGGCTGGGTCATGTAGAGCGAATGGACACCAACGCTCCGGCCCGGAAAGTCTTCGAATCCAATCCCGAGGGACGGCGCAGTAGAGGAAGACCGCGACTCAGGTGGCGCACGCAAGTAGGAGAGGACCTCAACCAACTTGGCGTGCAAAACTGGAGGCAGCTAGCTAGGGACCGAGCTGGCTGGAGAAGCATGTTGGTTGAGGCCCTAGTCCGACCCGGACTGTAGCGCCACCTTAAGTAAGTAAGTAAGTAAGTTTCTGTGCTTCCGGGAGGAGTTCTTTTTGATGGAATGCCCTTAAAAATATTGCTCTACGCTGACGACATTGTTGTTATCTCTGAATCTCCCAACATGCTCCAGATCATGATAAATAAACTTTATGGTTACTGTTAACTGTGGAACCTACAAATAAATACAGCTTAATCAAAAATAATGGTGTTTCGAAACGGGGCGGGTCGTCTTGCAAGAAATTAAAGTTGGACTTGGGGAAATGAAAAACTAGAAACTGTTAAGGAATATAAATACCTCGGTGTTTGGGTTACTCAAACGCTATCATTCAAAAAACACTTACAAGAAAAACTTAAAGAATCCAAACGCGCGATAAATTGTAATTGGAAAACAGTATTCTGCAATCGAAATATAGCTACAAGTGCAAAATACAGTAACGTGCGCTTAGTTCGCAAAAATAAAACTCTACTTTTCAATTTAATTCTACCACTTTATTCAGTATCTACTTTCGATATACACTTTATTCGAACTCAACTCGACTTTTGGACTATCACTTGTATTTACTCTTAACTTTATCACTCTATAAACAAAACTGCCCTCTGGTTGCCTCGGGCGGGCTATTTATATCGAATGACATGCCATCTAGAATTCTCCAGTAACTTCCACATGGTCTGCAACTCTCCACTGTTTTGGCTGTCAAACATTTTCTCTCCTACAATTTCTACACTTACACTAGTGCTCCCAGATGTGTTTTTCGGTTGAACGTTTTCGATTAGGAAATTGGTATTAAATGTTGGGTTCACGTTACACTGCCCCCTCCTTAAGATTGTTCGTCCCGAATAATTCCATCTGCAGCCTCGCCACTATATCGATGCAGCCGGTCACAATGAACTACTTTTAACTTGCCTCTTAGTCCTCTTTGGATGCGGTAAACCACGTCGTTAATCCTCGTGACAACAGTATAAGGACCTTCCCAGTTTTGCTGAAGTTTCGGTGACAATCCCTTTTGACGATGCGGATTATAGAGCCACACACGATCTCCTGCTTGGAATCCTGACGTTGTCGCTTTTGTGTCGTACCGTGTCTTCATCCGGTCGCTGTAGGTTTTCATCCGTTCCCTTGTTCTTTTATTGATGTCAGCGAGCCTCTCCTTGAGGTCGTCCACATACTCGTTTGTGTCCTGTGGCTCCTCTGTGGGGCATCCACATTTAAGTTCGCTGGGCAGCCGCATGGTTTTCCCGAACAGGATGTCAGATGGTGTTTGTCCTGTCGAGCTATGTACTGCACTTCTATAGGCCATCAGGAATAGCGGTACGTGCCTATCCCAGTCTCTTTGGTAGTCGCCTACGACCTTCGTGAGGTGTTCTTTCAAGGTCCGGTTGAATCTTTCAACCATCCCATCAGATTGTGGATGAAGCGGTGTGGTTCTCGTTTTCTTAATGCCAAGTAGTCCGCACACTCCTTGGAAGATGTTTGACTCAAAGTTCCTCCCTTGGTCGGAATGGAGTTCCATAGGCACGCCAAACCTACTCACCCAGTTAAACACAATCTGGTCGACCACCGTTTTGGCCTCTTGATTTGGGATGGCATACGCCTCAGGCCACTTGCTAAAATAGTCCATTACAACCAGAATGTACTTGTTTCCAGCGTTGGTCTCTGGAAAAGGCCCAGCCACATCTACTGCAATCCTCTCAAAAGGCGATCCAACGTTGTACTGATGCATCTTACCTTGAATCTTCCTACCAGGTCCTTTGGTTGCAGCACACTTGTCACATGTTCGGCACCACTTCTCCACGTCATCTCTAGCATGCAGCCAGTAGAACCGATGTCGCACCTTCTCCAGTGTTTTATTAACTCCCAGGTGACCTCCAGAAGGTCCGTCGTGCATCTCCCGAAGAACTTCACTGACTTTCGATTGCGGTACGATCAGCTGCATCACATATGATTTACCATCAGCGGACTCCCATTTTCGCCTGAGGACACCTTCTTGCACATATAGTGAGTCCCACTGTGCCCAATAGGCTTTGAGAACTGGACTCCTGTCGGAAATGTCACCCCATTCAGATTTCTCCTCATTTTCTTTCCATGCGAGAATGGGTTCGATATCTGGGTCCTCCTGTTGAGCAGTCCTCACTTCCTCATTGCTCCATCCGCATATTGGGTCAGCTCTTAGTCGCTGAGCGGTAATATTTTCTTTGTCTTCTTGCCGCCTACAATGCTTGCAATCCACTTTGCAAGGTCTTCGGGATAATGCATCGGCGTTTGAGTGCAGCTTTCCTCTGCGGTGTTGGATCTGGTAGTCATAGGTCTGCAATCTTTCTATCCACCTTGCGACTTGACCTTCTGGATTTTTGAAGTTCAAAAGCCAGCTCAGAGCACCGTGGTCTGTCCGCAGAAGGAATTTCTGTCCATAGATGTACTTATGGAAGTGCTTTGTTGCCAAGATAAGAGCTAGTAGTTCCCTTCTGGTCACGCAGTAGTTTCTTTCGGGTTTCGATAGGACTTTGCTGTAGTATGCCACCACTTTCTCCTCGCCATCATGCATTTGGGATAGTACCGCCCCGATTCCAACGTTGCTTGCATCTGCGTCGACGATGAATGTTTTGCCAGGTGTTGGATGTGCCAGCACTGGAGCGTTACAGAGGCGGTATTTGAGTTCCTGGAAAGATTTCTCACACTCACCTGACCATTTAAACTGCTTCCCTTTTTCGGTGAGCTGATGCAAACTCTTTGCAACTCCAGCAAAGTTCTTAACAAAACGTCGGTAATATGTGGCAAGTCCCAGAAAGCTTCGGAGTTGATGTTTGTCCTGTGGTGTTGGCCAATTTTTGACGGAGTCAACTTTTTCAGGATCAGTCTTTACTCCTTGGGATGAGATGATGTGTCCCAAATACTTGACTTCGGTTTTGAAAAGTGCACATTTTTCTGGATTCAGTTTAAGGTTAGCCTCTCGATGTCTCTGAAACACGGCTTTTAGGTTCTTGCACTGTTGGTCAAATGTTTTCCCGTAAACAATGACATCGTCCAAGTAGACTAGGCACGCTTTCCACGTCAGTCCTTGAAGAACGCACTCCATTAAACGCTCGAATGTTGCCGGAGCGTTACATAGCCCAAACGGCATAACTTTAAACTGCCAGAGCCCATTACCTGTAGAAAACGCCGTCTTTTCCCGATCATCAGGGTGGATGTCAACTTGCCAATATCCGCCCTTTAAGTCCAGCGTCGAGAACCACTGCGCTCCCTCCATGGCATCCAGGGTATCACTGATTCTCGGCAGGGGATAGCTGTCCTTCTTAGTTACATCATTCAGCCTTCGGTCCACACAAAAACGAGTGCTTCCGTCTTTCTTTTTCACTAGCACCACTGGTGACGCCCAAGGACTTTTGGAATTTTCGATAAGACCGTCCTTCTTCATTATTGTTATCATTTCCTCAACCTCACCTTGTTTGGCCAGTGGAAGACGTCTTGCGGGTTGACGAATCGGTCTTGCATCTCCTGTGTTGATGCGATGCTGCACCAACTGTGTCCTACCATATTGCCTCTTTTGCGATGCGAAGATATCAGTGTACTCTTGTAGGAGACTTTCAGCCATCCTTGTTTGTTGGCGATCAAGGTTGGATGAATTCAGTATTTTAGCTCTGATGGTTTTGAGCTCCTCCGGAGTTATAGTTTTTCTCGGAGCTTCGTCTGTGATCTTCGTAATTGCTGCAACCGATTCGCAACGTCCAACGACTTCTCCTTTCTTCAACTTTACATCGTACGGTCTGGTGTTTAGTAATCGTACGGGGACCATTTTTTTTTTCGGTGCTGCCAGTGTTTTCCCAATGATGACGCTTTGGGAGGAACACTCTGGGTCTGGTTCCACCATGAGGTATCGAAGGCTTCCAAACTCACCCTCCAGTTTCGTCCAAACGAACACTTCAGAAGAAGGAGGCAGAATCAGATCTTCCCTGATGACAGTTCTCAGTGTCGACGTACTTTCGTTCGAATATGTCATTGGAAGTTCCTTATTTTGGTACTTCAAAACCTGATTACCGATGTCTAAAATAACTCCGTGCTGTTTCATAAAGTCGATTCCAATGATGCACTCGTCACATATATCTGCCACCAGGAATTGATGAGTAAACACTAGATCGGCCAGTCGGATCTTAAGACACACTTCTCCATATAATCTTGCTGCTTCTCCCGTTGCGGTTCTTAGACGGTAGCTATTGGTGTTATGAAGCCACGTCGTCTTTACCAGGTCTCGACGTACTATGGAGGCTGTGGCACCGGTGTCGATGGTAGCCACATGTTTGTTTCCGTTAATAGTGGTCTCCACAGTCAGACTTTTGTTGTCTCGTTTGGTCTGAGAGACCTGGATGGTGGTTCTGGGGCCATCGATACAAGAAACCAGCCTCTGCCCCTCGAAGTTGGTTCTTACTCGTTTCCCTGATGCGAAACGGGCTGATAGGCAACGCTGTCGTTGTTGTTACCTTGCTCTGGGTTGGATCTCTTGCTTCCACAATGTTGACAACTGGCTTTGTTTGGTGGTAGTCGGCATTGACGCTGTAAGTGCCCGGTCTTGTTGCAGTTCCAACATCTTGCTAGTCCGCTCCGGTTCTTTTGTATTTCAGCTCTTTGGCACGAGCATTCTTCGACTATGGCCTCTCTAAGTCGATGTACTCCCTGAGAAGCCTGTTCTGCTGCTTCAATTGTCAATGCGAATGCTAAAGTTTCAGAAAGAGTACGTGTTCTAGCAGTTCGCACAGACCTCTGAAGATGTATATCAGCAATGGCACGAACAAAGGACTCAACAGCAAGCTGGTTGATGATTTCTTCTCCAGCATCCGGGTATGCCAGGTGAACCAGTCTTTCGACGTCTGCTTGGAGCTGCTGTAGACTTTCACCCCTTTTCTGGACTCTGTTATTGAGTTGGACTCGGAAGACTTCTTTCAAGTGGCTATCTCCAAAGCGTTTATCTATAGCTGCCACGAGAGAACTGAAATCGCCACTCTTACCAGCTGGAACTGTTTGAAGTAATTCAGCTGCTGGTCCTCTAAGAGCAAGAGTCAGTGCAATGTACTTGTCTTCGTCATCCCAGCCATTTGTTGTCGCGGCTGCCTCAAACTGTCTCTTGTAGACTGGCCAAGAAGACTGTCCATCAAATGTTGGGGGTTTCATCTCCTTTTTCTTTACAAACTCCCCAGCAGACTCTCGAATTTTGATTTTCCGGATCTGGTCCAATTCCTTGGTCAGAACAGAAAACTGTTTATCACATCGGGTTTCTACGATTTCGAAACGATTCTCTACAACAGAAAGCTATTTCTCCACACCTTCAACGCGTTCGTCTAGGGCACAAACATTTTTCTCAATGTTACCCAATTTACCTTCTAGAATGTTTTTCTGACCTTCCAAAACATTCTGTTGCGCCTCAAGTCTTTCGAGAATATTCTGTTGTTCCTTCTTTTGCTCGTTTCGTTGTGCTTCAAGTTGTTCAAGAACATTCTGCTGTTCCTTCTTCTGCTCATTTCGTTGCTCTTCCAGCTTCTTTTGTTGTACTTCGAGGCGTTCGAGAACATTCTGCTGTTCTTTCTTTTGCTCGTTTCGTTGTTCTAACAAAATTTTCATCATACTAGAAAAATCTACACTTTCACTTACTTCCTCTTCCTCCACTTCTGTTTCAAAAACAAAAGTGTTTACGTCTTCCCCTAGCTGTCCCAAATAGTTACGTAAGCGCAGGACGAGCTCATTTTTCGATCCCGCTCTAGAAAGATTTCGCTTACCTAACTCACTTTTAAGCTCAATGCAGTTGAGCTCTTCTAACAACTTACCCATTTTTATTTATTTATTATTTTTTTTTTTTTACTTTTTTTTTTCTTTTTTTTTTACACTTTACTAGTCAAATAAGTTTTATTTACACTTCTGACACCAATGTAACGTGCGCTTAGTTCGCAAAAATAAAACTCTACTTTTCAATTTAATTCTATCACTTTATTCAGTATCTACTTTCGATATACACTTTATTCGAACTCAACTCGACTTTTGGACTATCACTTGTATTTACTCTTAACTTTATCACTCTATAAACAAAACTGCCCTCTGGTTGCATCGGGCGGGCTATTTATATCGAATGACATGCCATCTAGAATTCTCCAGTAACTTCCACATGGTCTGCAACTCTCCACTGTTTTGGCTGTCAAACATTTTCTCTCCTACAATTTCTACACTTACACTAGTGCTCCCAGATGTGTTTTTCGGTTGAACGTTTTCGATTAGGAAATTGGTATTAAATGTTGGGTTCACGTTACAATACAGAATTTTTGATGCTGTAGTCCGATCAATTATGTGTTATGCGGCACAAGTTTGGGGTATTCTCGAGTTTGAAGAAGTAGAAAAACTCTTACGATTTTTCTTAAAAAGAATATTCAGACTTCCAGAAAACACACCAACGTACATGTTGCACCTTGAAATTGGTCTACCACCACTGTTTATGTACACACTTGAGATACACTTCTCATACATAATAAAGACTTTAAGGGCCAGTTGCTCAATCGAATCATAAATTTAAGTTCTACATAAAGTTCTACTTTAGTATGGGGAATTTATGTAGAACTTAAGAATTCCGGAACGTCTCATACAAAAATGAAAACTTTATGTAGAACTTAAATTTATGATTCGATTGAGCAACTGGCCCTAAAACACCCTAATCATCGCCTCACAAATAAAATCGCCTTACATCTTAAAAACAGAAATGAACAATTTTTTTCGGAATGGAGAAGACTGAGCCTCGAGCATGATGTACAACTCCAGCTAGAAAATGAAGATTATTTAAGAATAAACCTGCAAACTCTTTTAAGTAAAATTGAAGATTCAACTAGAAATGCTTTCATCGAACAATGTCAACAAAGTCAAACAAGAAGCTCCTATAAGTTTTTAAACCATCTCCTGGGTGAAAACAACTACTTTAATGACCAGAATAGTCTAGATGTTATCAGTACTATCTTTAAAGCGAGAGGCGAACTCCTCAGACTAAATTACGTACCCTACATAAGGGAACAAAACACGGAATGTACCTTGTGCAATATGAGAACTAGAGAAGACATATGTCATTTCATAGGCATCTGTCCTATCTTCAACTCAATCAGAAGATCAATCTGGAGAAAAAATACTCTTACTGGAGATGAAATACAGGGTATTCTTAATGGCGATAATTGGACACTTCTTTACTGCTACATCAAAACTGCCTATAAATATCGAAATCAAATCATAAATGAAGCTTTTTGATCCGGCCTTTAATTTTATGTCCATATAATTCCTTTTTATAATTTTTGTATTAGTTTATCTACTCGTAATTAATGTAAACTTAACGTTTAATTAATTCATACTTTGTATAAAGAAATTTCAAAGCTCTCTCTTCGGCTGACGGCACATGCCAATGCTTTTTTGTGAATAAATTTATACCAAACTATGTAATTACTTCTTATAAATGTAAATAAAAAAATCACATTTACTACTACTACTACTTCTGTGAAATTAAATTGCTTGCGATCATATATAACCGGCGAAGCTCGAACTTCAATTGCTAGCCTCATACCAGGATCGTCGGCAAATTATAATGAAACATGGAAGACTCTCGTCAAAAGGTACGAAAATAAAAGAATCAATTTCTCCACGCAATTGAATTACTTACTGGACATGCCAATGATGAACGCTACATGACCTTCTAGTGCTAATGTCTATTTCGGGCATTGATTGATCAAGGTTCTCAAATATCAATGATATTTGAGGAAGTAGCGCAGATCATCTCCCTGCCAAGGAAAAGAATAAGTACAGAATTAACTGGACTCTCAGATGCAGCAGTGGGTACATCAAAATCAAGGGGGTATTTAGAGATAAGACCAATATTAATGAGCAACAACAAAATGCAAGCAGAGTTTTTGGTATTACCCACCCTCATAGAACCACTACCTGACGAGTGGGAAAACTATATTCTGGCAGATCCAAACCTGAATACAAAAGATCGTATTGACATTATCATCAGAAGTGACTTATATCCAAAGTTAATTGAAGAAGGAGTTAGGAAGCATAATGGCATCGTGGGACAAAATACGATTTTCGGGTGGATAGTTTCCGGCTCACTACAACAGAATCGACAATGTGGCAAAATCATGTCAGCGGTTACGTCATCAATGGAAAAGTTCTGGGAGATAGAAGAAATAGAAAAAGATAATGAAATATAAGAAAACGACATCTACATGCAAGCGTTTGCAGAAACAACAACAAGAGATACGAATGGCTGATATGTAGTTACGTTTCCACTAAGAACAGATATAGAGCTTGGAGAATCTAGAAAACAAGCTTTTGCTAGATTCTTACAGCTTGAGAAAAAGATTAATAAAAAAAAAAAAAAATTGGCTACACACAATTTATGCGAGAATACGAAAACCTGGGCCACATGGTTAAGGTAGACAAACAACACGAAAATATGCGCAAATACTATCTACCGCATCATGCAGTTGTGAAATATACAAGCCTTACAGCAAAAACAACAAGGGTTAGGGTCAAAATACTGTTTGGGTCATAATACTGTATTTAAAATACTGTACTTCAAAATACTGTAGATATTTCAAAATACTGTATGTACAAAATACTGTATGGTCAAAGTACTGTAAGTCAAAATACTGTATCTCAAAATACTGTATTTGAAATTGCTGTAATTAGGCTGAAAAATAAAAATTGTTTTGAGAATGTAAAAAAGTGCCGCACTTTTTTACGTTCTCAAAACAATTTTTATTTTTCAGCCTAATTACAGCAATTTCAAATACACAATTTTAAAAACAGAATACTTTTCTTAAGAAAATATCATAACAATTTTTCTTTACCATAATAATCTAATATACTTCATTGAACAATTACATGTACCTATGATAATTCATTAGTCTTTGAATTAATTAAAGCAAAAACAAAACATTTTCAAATCATTTTCTCCTTCTTGATTGCATGTATCTCTATCACATGTTTAAATGAATTGTTTTGATCATAATCAACAACTGCATCAGCAATTGCATCAGACTAATTAATCTGTCAAAACTAGCACATTTTCATGCATTCTTTAGATTTTTAATGGTTGGTGCAAATTTGAGTGTTAATTGTTATTTTGCTTCAAAATGAATATATCGAATGGTGAACAATTAAAGGAATGGAAGTTTAAGAACGGAATTATGTGAAAATACAGTATTTTTAAACACAGATTTTTTAGTGTTTTGCTCATACAGCATTTTGAGATACAGAATTTTGAAGTACAGTATTTTGATCATACAGTATTTTGTACATACAGTATTTTGAAATACAGTATTTTGAAATACAGTATATTAACCATACAGCATTATGAACATACAGTATCATACAGTATTATACAGTATTTTGACCTTACAGTATTTTAAAATACAGCATTTCGACCCGCTCCCAAACAATAAACAATCAAAAGTTGCTGACTGGCATAATGTCAAATGATAGCGTAAAATAATTGATGTCAAAGAAGGCGACACTATGAAAGCATTGGGACTTCACTGGGATCCAAATCAAGACGAGTTCCGGTTTGTTATAGATTCATCTTAAATGAGTATTTCAAAAACCAAAAGAAGTGTGTTATCAAATACTGCAAAAATATTCAATCCTATTGGATGGCTTGCTCCAGTCACGATAAGAGCGAAAATATTCATACAAAGATTGTGGCAGTCAAACTATGACTGGGATGATAAACTTGATGAAAGCATGAAGGCAGAATGGATGACCTTTCAACAAAACTTACAAGAAATCAAATCAATTAAAATCCCACGATGGATATTTAATGACGAAGCAGGTCCAATAGAAATACATGGATTTGCGGATGCTTCAGAAAAAGCATATGCAGCTGTCATATACGCTAAAACATATATGACAAAACCAAGGTGGTCGTCGTGTGTTAGCTGTTGCAGCGAGTACAAGTGTCCTAATTCTTATCTTAAAAAAAAAAAACCTTTACAATTACTCATAAGAGAGTTCGTAGTAACTCTGGCGAAGGCGATGATCGCCCTCCCAGTAAACACTTAAATTTTAACAAGTTAAATAAATTTTCCGAAATGTCTAATAGACAAAATTATTACCAACCATTGCAAAGCCTTATGGCTGATACGGATGAAATGGAAAGTGCTAATGGTAATGAACGTTTGAACGTCATTAAACAAAGTGTTCCCCCAATTGTGTGGTATTGAAATCTACAAAAGAACAAGTGCGTGGCGTTCTAAGCGACTTAAAAATCGAAAAATATTTAATCAAAAATATCTCCATCGGGCAAAAAATTATATCACCATCTCTTGAAAGTTATGAAACAATCAAAACTGAACTATCAAAAAAACAATGTGAATTCTTTTCTTATTCGCTAAAAGAAGCAAGACCACTTAAGGTAATTTTATCAGGCCTTGATTTAACCAATGATAAACTTATTAAAGATGAACTCACATCTCTTGGTTTAAAATGTATCGATGTTAAAACGATTCCCACCAAAGCTCAACACAAAAACTACATCTATATCGTGTACTTTGAACGAAATACAATTAAACTTAATGAACTTAGGCGATGTTGCCCTAGCACCTTCAACACTATTGTTCGCTGGGACTTTTAAAGGCATATCCCAGGTAAAGTTACACAGTGCCATAACTGCCAGCTTTATGGGCATGGTTCTTCTAATTGTCACATTAAAAGTTTTTGTGCCAATTGCTCCGGCTGCCACAAAACTACTGACTGCACTGCTACTAAGGTTATTCGCTGCGCCAATTGCAGTGGTGCACACAAATCATCCGACCCTAACTGCATTAGCCGCAAACAGTATTTGGATATTCGCAACAAAATTTCTTCTCGCCGCCTAATCAACAATCCTAACAACATGAAAACACCTGTTACTCCGACAGTGCATCAACGTTCTCCATACGATCGATTTTCTCTTTCGCAATTCCCTGCGTTGCCTTCACGTTCTAAACAATTCTCTGCTGTTGTTATACCTACGTCATCATCGTTATCTATAACTAACACAAATCCAAAGATTCCTCTAGAGTCTAGAGAATCCTCCAGCCACTAATGCTAATGAAAATAACACATTGTTCTCTTTCGAAGAGATCAATTCTCTTTTAAATGAAGTCATGACGAAGCTTAGCTCTTGTCGCACTGAACTAAATCAGACCAATTCAACGTCATCACATCTTTAGCTATTAAGTATGTCTATTCAAACTAATATGATAAATTCCTCTCTTAATATTATTACATGGAATGCAAGAAGCATAAAAAAAAAAAAATTGTGCGTGGAGTCTCTCCGCGCGGTAGAAGTGAAACTTCCCAATGTGGAAATGAAAATAGGAAGAGGTAGAAATTGATTTTTAGTGAACTCATATTGTTTCTTTAAAAGAAAAAGAAAAGAAATGGATCGGAGTTAACTTTCACGGGATAGGTACTTAACACCATTTCAAAGAACAATTTTTTATTTTTTGGTGGAGATTAGAAGGACTTTGAAGATGTATGTATGTATGTATCATGTATGGTAGGATGTATGGTATTTTATCCATACTTATGTATGGAATACAATACCAGGAACCTTTCTGATACCGTTGATTGGCTAGTGTAAGTGGAAGCTGACTGACAGACTAATGAAGACCGCAGTCTTAACACCTAAGCCGAAGACGGAGAACACTTACATACATGTTTAGACATGATCAAACATGTTTAGACATGATCAAACATGCTTAGACATGATCAAACACGTTTAGACATAATCAAACACGTTTAGACATGACCAAACATGTTAAGACATGAACAAACATGTTTAGACATGATCAAACATGTTTAGACATGATAAACATTTTTGAGCCGGGCTTAAATGGAAATTGCTTATATGTACATGAATATGCCTCCACTAACTACTATGTATATACTCACTACTATCTTAAAATTCTAGTAACATCTTACATCTTATCACCAAAAGCTCTGATTTGTATATTGTCTTCCAAATAAAATTCCGCAGTCAACACATTCGAGGAGAAGCTTCACAAATTATTTTTTGTTAGAATAAATTTAACTTAATCGATTTACACATTTAGTTAGCTTTTATCTACGTACATCATACATACATATGTATATTAAACAAATTAAAAGAAACTGCATTAAATATTTTCTATCATGATCGATTATTCACTGAGCAATTGAAATAATTTTCGCACGCACAGACATGATTTTCTTCAAAATATTCCCACCGAAAAACACATTTAACTACAATGAAATCGTTGGGATGAATGGCGCGGAATTGATGACAGCAACTTATTAGCAGTGCCAAAAAGTATACAATCGATAATACGTTTAACACGGAAGAGTAACGCTTTCATGTTTGCAAGTCGCATAAGAAGTTTCACTTCAAAAAGATTGAATTTTTTAATTTTATTATAAACAGAAAAGCTGATATTGCGTTAGTCACTGAGACATGGTTAAAAGTTGACAAATCATTTTCTCATCCAAATTTTATTTGCTATCGTCTTGATAGGCGGCACTCAGATGGTGGAGGTGTCGCTGTTGTTATAAGAAAAGAAATTGAACACACCTTACATTCTTACTTGAATCTACGGTGTATTGAGATAGGAGTAGATATAATTTTAGGTGACAACTCCAAAGTGAGTGTTTTTTCTGCCTACTTCCCTGGTGGAAATAGAACCGCTGATAAAATTCAGCTCTTTAAAAGTGATCTTCAAAAAATATTTAGACTTCGTAACAAAATTATTGTTGGGGGTGATTTAAACTGTCGTCATCAAACATGGCATTGCCTTCGTGCTAACTGCTGGGGTAATCTACTATACGAAGTGAATGAAGTTTATCCAAGTTTTTCATTATCATATCTACCTAACTATACCTATATTCCCACCGCTCGAGGTAAAAGTCCCTCAACCCTTGACTTTTTGTCACCAACATACCCAATTACTGCAATAGGCCTTTTACATTTAATAAGCTTGGATCCGAACACCTTCCTGTAAAAATTACCTTGAATAACATAGCTCCTGCTAAGCTGAACAGCCGTTATTACAATTATTCTGCTGCTAACTGGAATCTTTTTAAATCGTTTATCAACAAAAACTGCAATATGAATGATTTTGCATCCAACCTAACTATAAATTCGCAACAGATTGATTCTTTATGTGACAAGTTTAACTAATTAATTAACAGTGCTGTTGAAACTGCAATCCCCAAGCTTCCTATAACAACTAATAATCACATAATAAAACTACCCGATAACATATCGCTCTTAATTTGAGAATCTCTGAAAGACGTCAATGGCTCCGCTACCGTTACGACTTCTTTCTCGAAAATGTCAAATATTTAAACAAAATAATTGCGAAAGAGATTTCCGATTTCCGAAACCGTCGATGGAATGGTTTATTATCTTCTTTTGACAAATCTAGTAAACCGTTCTGGAAAACTACAAAGATAATAAAGAAAAGAGGTACTAGCATACCACCTATAAAAGCAGAAAAACGGCTTTTAATAGACCCTAAAGAGAAAGCAGACCTTTTTGCAACAACATTTAAAAAAAATCATAATATTGCTGCTAACTTTAACGACACAAATACCTTAACAATGGTTTCAAATTCTATAACTACCATATCTCATTCTAATATCATTCTTCCTGAAAACTATTTGGTAAGTCCTGATAAAATACGCGCACTCATTTTGTCCTTAAAAAGCAAGAAATCTGCTGGTTTGAACGGTATCAATAACAAAATATTAAAGTCCCTTCCTCTCTCTGGTATAAAACTCTTAACATCTATATTTAATGGATGTCTCAAAACGTGTTACTTTCCCGAATGTTGAAAACAGCAATGGTCATACCAATTGCTAAACCCGGTAAACCTAAGGACGAAGTTACTAGCTACAGACCCATTAGCCTACTAAGCTCTCTTAGTAAGTTATTCGAAAAAATATTACATGAAAAACTTGATAAACATCTAACTGAACATAATATTTTGCCTAGCTTTCAGTTCGGATTTAGGCGAAACCACAATACAATCCAACAAATTGCAAGGATTAAAAAACATGTTTCACTTAAGCTCTCTTCTAAGGAATCTACCGGTTTGATCCTGTTAGACATTGCTAAAGCTTTTGATACAGTCCGGCACAACGGCTTGATTCATAAGCTTTATATGTTAAACTTTTCTTTGCCAACAATAAAAATCATTCAAAGTTTTTTAAACAGTCGAAAGTTTTTAGTTAAAGTTCAAAATGGAACTTCTTCCATTCAAAACATTGAATTTGGTGTGCCTCAAGGTTCTGTACTTGGTCCCATCCATTTTAATATTTACGTGTCCGACTTACCCGCCTTAAGTGAGTCCGTCAAAATCAGGGGCGTAGCGAGGGGGGGGGGTGTGGGGGGGTGTAGCACCCCCCCACGATTTTTCCGAGTCGGCAAATCGAGGAAGAAAAACAAAGTAGATTTGTCGAGTTAAGTCAACTCAACCAAAAAGACACGAATGGAAGTGTTTGTGACAGTGGATTTGTTGCCAAAAAAATAACAAATCGGCAAATTAAGTTAGAAAAACAAAGTAGATTTTCCGATTGCCATGCCGACTCGAGTGATCTCAACCAAAAAGACACGTATGTATGTATGTATGTATTTTATTGAGATTCATAAATTATACAGTCTTATTCTAATTACAGAAGAAAAAATCGCTTTACAGTATTCTTATCGATATTTGCTGACTTTGAATTGGTCATGCTACACAGTTTTATCGTTTTTCAATTTGATTTTGTTTTTTTTGGATACAAACTAGTTGGTTTTGATTAAAACACACTTTTCTTTGAAGATGTGCCTACTCAATAAGGCAATCACATATGATCCAAAAAGACACGAATGGAAGTGTTTGTGACAGTCGTTTTTTGGCAAAAAAAAAACGACAAGTCGGCAAATTAAGGTAGAAAAACAAAGTAGATTTCCCGACTGCCATGCCGACTCGAGTGATCTCAACCAGAAAGACACGAATGGAATCGTTTTTGTCTCAACCTAAGAGAATTAAAAGAACAAGAGGGAAAACCACACTAACACATTGATACCACCCCACAAGCTGGTGCACGCACTCATTCACAAAATTTCACTAGCTCCACTTTATATTCGGATCTCAACACTGGGCTTACACAAAATTTCACTAGCACCACTTTATATTCGGATCTCAACACTGGGCTTACACAAAAAATTGTACCAATAATACTTTATTCTCGTCTGGGAACCGGTTTTTGTTTTTTTTTTTTACTTTTAGTCACCTTAAGGCTACGTCTGGCAGAATTTTTGGAATTAAAACTTTTTTTGGGTTTGTAAATAAAATTTATTTGTGATTATATACTTTTTAAGTATTTGGAAATAAAAATTTAAGCATCATAATATTAAAATATTTTCTTTTTTGTTAAAGATTTCTCTGAGTAGTCTCCTCCCTTCTATTTCTTCTTTTTTAAAAAACGTTTCTTAAGAGAAATAGACAGAAAAGTATGACTGCTTAAAAATATATACCAAAGCAAAACAGTAACCAATAAATATGAATTCATTTTGCATTTGTTTGATGAAAGAGATTCCAACGCTTTCGATTCTCTTCTTGAAGCTGTGTTGAAAATTTAAGCAGTTAATTAATTGAATTAAAAAAAAAAATCAAAAGTAAAAGAATTGCAAGCGGATATCAAACTATGTAGACATTTTTTGAAAAACTTATTTCAATCAAAATATTGAAATGCAGCAAATCTTGTAGATATTATAGAGCTCAGAAAGGCTTCATTCATCTCTGTAGCACAATTACTTACAAAGCGCCAACACTTTAAGTTTTAATTTTTTTTTGTGTTAAGAAAAATTTAAAACTTAAAGTGTTGGAGCTTTGTTAATAATTGTGCTACAGAGATGAATGATGGCTTTCTGAGCTCAACACAACGTGGACAAAAATTCCACATTTAAAGATTTTGATTCAGACAAGTTTTTAAAAAATTTTCTACCTAGCTTTTAATAAAAACAAAAAATCAAAACTTAAAGTGTTCGCGCTTTCTAAGTAATATTCAACCTAGTGAGGTCGTCAACAAATGGGCATTATTAAAACACCAGAGAGTTGGAGTTTAAATTCCAATTGATGAACTTTTTTTTGAATAATGATAAAATTTTTAAAGACTAAAATCAAAGAATATGTACTCTTTCTGATACCAAATACTATATTGTAATATTATTTCTTATAAATACTTTTAATTTTTTTGTTGTTATATCGTTAGGTATATTGCAATTATAAACTGATTTTATGTTAATAAATGAATTTCTGTGAGATGAACACTTTTACGTTTTTAAATAGTTTTATTTATTTATTAGCTGAGCCACCCGGTGTTGCTCGAGTCTGTAGTTTTAAAGTTCCCTTTCTCGTTCTTCCGCTTCCGTAGGAATATGGGTATAAAATATAAGTTTTTTTTACTGTGGGATTATGTGACATCGCAATGGCGAAAGAATTTTGGAAATCTGTTCAGTAGTTTCTAGGTTTCCGTTCCCAACCCCGTTCCTGTGGGAGTATGGAGATAAAACCTTGAAAGGAACCATCTCTGGTTTGAACTATGTCTACCCTGAAAATCTCATAAGAAACCAGTCTATAACGGACATAAATACAAACATACATACATCCTATTGTATATATGTATATAGATTTATTTTTTGATGCAGTCGGCAAATTCTGAAGACTAGTCGGCATTTCATTAAAATTCACCCCCCCCCCCATGGCTTGGAGCCTCGCTACGCCCCTGGTCAAAATAGCTACATATGTTTGCTCACGATACGGCTATCTTCTGTTCGGGGGTGACATATCTAGATGTCCACCAAAAGCTGCAATCTTCTCTAATTCTAATAGAAAATTATATTTTTAAGTGGAAAATTAAAATCAATCCTGATAAAACACAAGCAATTTGGTTCACTCGTCGCCGAAAAGCATGCTTTCTGCCGGGAAATATTCAACTTCAGCTAGGTTCAGTTAACATTGACTGGTCCGAGCATTGCAGAATATCTCGGCATCATGTTAGATAAAAAACTAAACTTTCAAAAACATATATCTACCACTATCGATAAAATTAATATATACATCAGAATTCTTTATCCTTTAATTCGTAGAAAATCTAAGCTCAGTAAAGAAAACAAATTTCTTATGTTTAAAACAATATTTCAAGCGATTCTCCTGTATGGTGCTCCTGTTTGGTACGATTGTGCTAAAACACACAAATTAAAACTTCAAAGATTGCAAAATAAAATACTTAAGACTATGCTTAATTTACCTCGGTATTACTCAACTCAGAGACTACATGAATTAGCCAACATCAACTTTTTAGACACTCTCATTAATATTTCGAAACAAAAATTTTATCAAAATTGTATGTTGTCTGATAATATACTAATAAGCCAAATATAAACTTCAAAACCTCATATAATATGTATTATGAAATGGTAAATAATAAAAACAGTCAAAAAAAGTTTGCTATGGGAGTGTTGCAATATTAGGTTTAAGTTTTGTTTAAAGGGTTTTTGTTTGTAGCTTTCCCTTCACTTATTGTAATTAATCTAAAAAAAAAAAAAAATTTTATCGTTATACCTATTATTTACTATAGTTGTAAAGGAATTGTATCTATCCTAAACCTCTAAAAAAAAATATTGAATTGTACCTATATATTTGATTACTGCTACTGAATAAATTGAATTGAATTGAATTGAAACCAAGGTGGCACCCATCAAAAATAAAAAAAACTACTCCCAAATTAGAGTTATGTGCAGCTCAACTACTTGTTAGGTTACTCAACAAGATAAAAAAATATTCCTCAAATGATACAAAACACTATGGGTGGAGTGATTCCACTATTACTTTGTGGTGGATAAAAAACAAAAAGAGCAAAGAGTCTAATGGATAATATCGATTGGCTGCATATAAATTCAAAAGACAACCCAGCCGACGTTGCATCACATAGCATATGCCCTTCAAAAATTGCTGGTCACGAACTATGGTGGACAGGTTCGCAGTGGCTGAAACAATCAAAACACCATTGGCCGCAACAGCAACACCTGGCACCATCAACAGATCTAAGAATGATGTCAACATTACAATGCAAGAAACATTTTGTATCGAATTTAACCGAACGATTATCGAACATCAACAAAATTGAGAAAAGTGTTGCATATGTGCTTCGCTTTATTCGGTGGTTTCGATACAAACAAATAACGCCAGGATCAATAACTGTATCCGAACTGTCTCAGGCGAGAATTCTGATCATCAAACAACAGCAAAAAATTCAATTTTGCAATTAATTACAAAAAAGTTAATACAAAAAAGACATTCCGTTAAACAGCAAAATAATTCAAACGAAACCTTACCAAGATGATAAAGGAATCTTAAGAGTGGGTGGAAGGTTTAATTATGCAAAGTTGCCTTTGAACCAGAAACACCCAATAATACTGGATAAATGTAAACTAGCTAGTTTGATCGTTAAAGAAGCACATGCACTACATGGTGGAAATTCGGTGATGGAAGCCTATATTAAAAGATGATACTAGATAATTGGTATCAAAACAATAATAAGAAGATGTTGTCGTAGTTGTCCAGTTTGTATTCGATATAACAGTAGCGGTGCGAAACAAATAATGGGAGATCTACCAAAGCAAAGAACTACAGTTTCTCCACCATTTCAACATGTTGGGGTCGGCTATCCTGGACCAATATTGATGCGAACATCAAGAGGTCGAGGACAGAAAGCGTATAAGGGCTACATTGCAGTTTTTGTATGCATGGCTACTAAAGCCATTCATTTAGAACCAGTGGGTGATCTTACAACAGAAGCATTCAGAGCTGCACTACGAAGATTCCTTGCAAGACGTTGCAAAAGTGCTCATATATATTCAGACAATGGGTCTAATTTCATTGAAGCAAATCGATATCTAGATCAGGAATTCGAGAACGCCATCAAAAACAACGCGTCACTCGCTTCAAGGTTAGCTGTAGACAAGGTGGAATGACATTTCATCCCACCCGCAAGTCCTCACTTTGGAGGGCTTTGGGAAGCAGCCGTCAAATCAATGAAACACCATTACCATTTGAAACGAGTGATGGGAGAATCTAAATTAACATTTGAAGAGATGACAACATTGCTATGTCAGATAGAAGCAATATTAAACTCACGTCCTTTGTGTGCGATGGGTAATGACATAGACAGCATTGATGTATTATTACCTGGACATTTTTTGGTGGGACGTCCCTAATTGGGATCTCCTGAATCAGGAGAACTTGAAAAAATTGGGTCCTTAGATCACTGGAAACTGGTGCAAAAATTAAAACGAGACTTTTGGCAAAAATGGAAGGATGAACACTTGGTGTCTCTTCTAAAACGTACCAAGTGGAAATCTGAAAAGAAAAATCTGGAGAAAGGTGCAATCGTTATTATAAAAAACGAAAATACCCAACCGTCGAGATGGCCCATGGGACGCGTTGTGGAAGTCAAGGGTCAAGCGGCAATGTACGAGTAGTTACACTTAAAACAAAGGATGGACTCTACAAAAGACCTATACATAAATTATGTCCAATCGAGACGTCTGAAGAAGAATCGGAGAGTAACATTTCACAGCAAACATGCCAGCTCACCCGTTTAAAAGTATATAATGGATCAAAAAACACACAAATGAATAGAATTAAATTTTTGATGTTGATGTTATTGGTATTAGTTGCATTTGGACGAGCAAAGAGTTCAGCAACCAATATGAGCACAACACCTGAGATAACAGTTAAAAACTTAGACGAAAATGTGGGAATTTACTTAGACCCAATCGGAACAATGAATGTCGTGGCATCAAAATGGAGACTTGTAGTTTACTACGACTTAGATTCATATATTGAAGAAACCAATAACATTTCAAGCTACATAACTAAACTACAAGACAATTCCTCCAAAATGTTCTACTTCAGCGAGCAGTGCAGTTTAATAATAGCAAACTTAAAGAGAAGATATGAAGTGCTGGCTGAAAATAACGAACTTTTAATAATAACCAACAGGGTAAAAAGAGCACCACTTGAATTTGTTGGTTCACTCTACCACATATGTATTATTCGGTATCATGGACAGTGATGATAGAGAATCCTTAGAAGAAAGTATGAAAAATCTTTTGGACAACCAACATGTACTGGATGGCTTAAACAAGAGGCAAACATCACTGCTAAATGCTACAGTTAATATCTTTAAAAAAATGACAGAAGAATTAAACGACCGATTTATAAGAATTAATGGTCAAATTGATGAATTACGCAATACGACACTTCAAGGGCATAATGCATACAAAGCAGGAATGATATTTCAGTTAACAGTAATGCAACTTGATGCAATGTTAAGTGAATGTTATGGTGTGCAAATGGCAGTTATAAGCATCCTCATTGATGTAAATAATCACCATATACATAAATCCTTTATTATTAAAACCGACCCAACTACTAGAAGATATTCACAAAATTCGGAATAAAATCTTAGGGAAGTTTCGTTTACCTGGCGATGGTACAAAAAATGAATAGAAAGAAACATTTCGCCAAATGAAAGCGAGGGAATTCATACTTGGCCGGCGTTTATTAATAGACGCGGAGATTCCACTACTTCACTCAGAAGCATCGGTCGTTTTTCGGGTAATTAAAAAGCCAATACGTCAGAGAGATATTATTGTGACACCAAAAATATACACCGAAATACTTGTGTTCAACTTTCAATTCGACGCATACAATCTAATGGGTCAGGCACAACTAAATCTCTGTGTAAAAAACGAACAAACGCACTATATTTGCCATGGTAATTGGTCATGGAAAACTGCAGCAGGTGGATCATGTGAGAAATTACCAAAAAATACAAGCTGTCATTTTGAACGAGTGAGTCAGCAAGACAAATGGATTCAGTTGACTAAACCAAATACATGGTTGTCTAAGCAATTTACCACGGTCCACGGCTATTCATGTAAGCTGTGGAATTTCTGAGCACAAATTGGTTAAGCTTCCAGCAAACCAAATAAATGGTATATCTGAGAAATCTATATTAACTTTAGGTATTTCGAAAGTTGAGCTACGAATAGAAGATGTAACATTAGAACATATGTACATTTAATATAATAGATAGAAATCTAAATTTAACTGCGGATGGCATACTAGGTAGGGTCGATTTATTAAAATACAATTGTAAGATTTAGGGTAAGGCGAGGAGGTCTCGACATGTAGGAGGTTTCATCAAACTCAAATTTCTCGCTTATTTGAAATTTGACTGAAATGACAATATCCTATATCCAACGCCTGAAAGCATGGTTTACTATTTTCCTCTATACTGCTCAGTTACTGTCAGTGTATAACAAGTTCATTCGCGAATTGTTTCTTGTGGAGATCAGATGTAATTTTGTGTCGTAAGTTCGTAAGGGATATTTTTTTTGTATTAAGTTTTTTTAAAGTGCTGTGTTGGTAGTAAAGTAAAGTAAGTAAATGTTTTTTCATAATTATAACCTTTAGATGTTAATATTAAGGTGAAAATTTTCTGAAGAAATTTATAAATTTGCACGTGTTAAAGGAGGTTTCGACATGTTTTGGGTAGGAGGTTTAGTCAAAATGTCGAAACCTCCTCCTAACTCTGCTTGTAATTTTTCCCTTTTTTATATTAAAACTTTATAAACTTTCAGTAAAAAAGCCAAATATCTATAAAAAAAAGAATCCTGAAAAGATATTTGATGAAGAAGCTATGCTAGAAGTCGTGAAGTCGGTACTTGAAAAAAAGGAAACTGCTTCCAGTGCCGCCAAAAAATACGGCGTAAAAAGAACAACAATCTTGTCCCATATTAAAAAAGCCGATTCTGTCCCATTGGACAGAATATACAGCAGTAAGCACTCAGGCTCTCAAATCCTTACTAAACAACAAGAACACGAACTCGCGAATTATTTTAAAAAATGTTCACGCCTTCATCATGGGCTTACTTTGGATATGTCGTCCAAAAAATTTGTGTACCAAAATGTTGTTCGCAACCATATTAACCATCCTTCAAATTGGGATCGGGATAAAATTGCTGGAAAAGTTTGGCTGCAAGGATTTATGCGAAGAAATTTAGAAGTTAGTGTTCGAAAGCCGGAAAACACAAGCGCGGCTCGTCTTTTCGGCTTTACAAAAGTCGCTGTTGATGGTTTTTTTGAAAACCTAAGAAACGTATACTGCAAGTACATGTTTGGTCCTGAAAGAATATATAACTTAGACGAGGCTGGAATTACAACAGTTCTAGAGTCCCCAAAGGTAATTTCATTTTTCAAGATAACGATATGATTATACATCATATCTATTAATTAAATTACAAAACCAGGTCATTGCTGAAAAAGGGAAGAAGACTGTTTCCCAAGTTGCTTCTGCTGAAAGGGGGACATTCGTTACTATGGTTGCAATAGTGAATGCAGCTGGGAACCATATCCCTCCAGCATTTGTTTACCCAAGAAAAAGGACTAATCCTGCATTCCTCAAAGGAGCTGTTCCCGGATCGATTTCCTTACTAGCAGAAAGTGGGTGGATGAATTCTGAGCTCTTTCCGAAAGTTTTGGAACACATTGCAAAACAAACTCGGTGTTCATTACAAGATCCAATTATGGTTTTATTGGATAATCATGTGTCGCATTGTGGACTCGGTTCTATAATTTTTTGTAGAGAGAATGGCATTATCTTATTATCTTTTCCACCTCACACATCGCACAAGCTTCAACCTCTCGATGTATCAGTGCTTGGACCGTTTAAGAAATACTGTAAGTCAGCATTCAACAATTTTCTTGTCAATAATCCGGGTCGTATAATTGGAATCAATGATATTGCGGAAATCGCTTGCCAGCCATTCTTGAAAGCATTTTCCCCGGAAAATATTATAAAAGGGTTTTCAACAACTGGAATATTTCCGATGAATGATGCTATTTTCCAGGACTTTGATTTTCTAGAGATTGAAGAAACGGACAGCATCGCCTAGGACAGCCTAGTGAAAATTGCATCGCCAAATCGAAATCTTCAGCGGAATTCCAATGAACCATATGAGCAGCTTACACCGGAAGTGAATCGGCCTTGTCCGGAAATACAAGAGATTGAAGAAACGGGGCACAGCCCAGTAAAAATTGTATCGCCAAGTCTAAATGTGCAGAAGAATTCAAATGGTACCTCTCAGCACCTTACACCAGAAGTGATTCGATCTTACCCGAAAATGAATTCCAAGAAAAAGAATCTTAGCAAAATTTCTAAATCACGGATCTATACCGACACACCCAAAAAAAAAAAATAGAATTGTGGAACTAGCCGAACAAAAACAAAAAATGAAACAAAAAGGGATTGTGGGAAAGAAAAAAGTTACAAAGCCAAAACACGTAAAAAAAGTGCTTGCATCATCCTCCTCCGAAAGCGAGACCTATAGTGTTAGAAATTCGGACCAATCTCTTGAATTTGGTATAGATAGTGATTCAGAGATAGACGTTGAGCCTACCAAGAATGTCACATTTTCCCAAGATATTAATGCCGAAATAGGTGACTTTGTTCTGGTCAAATTCGAAGACAAAAAACCTTTTTATTATGTCGGTAGAGTTGAAGATTTAGATATGAAATCGGTTATGTGTTATTTTATCAAATACTATCGTCGGGAAAAAAATGGCAACTATTTTTACGAACCTGTAGTTGAAGATAAAGGAATAGCAATGAGATCTGACTTAGTGGCTAAATTATCGAGTCCAAAAAACCTTCCAGGAACATCCAGGTCCAAAAATAAAATCTGTTTTGATCTTAACTTTGGTGATTTAGATGTTCGTTAATTTTCTTATTATGTTCCATTAATTTATAATTTAAAGACTGCTTTTAATAACTTAAAAAAAAACTAAAATTTAAATGGTATTTATTTTAAATAAGAACTAAAGTTTTATTTAAGTTTATTTTTTAATGACTGAATTTCTTGTTTTTTGTTTTTTTTTTGTTTACGTTTTATTGTCGTTTTGTTTTGTTTTATTATCTTTTATTATTTCTTTTATTGCTTTTATAAAGATCTAAATGAACAGAAAGAAGAAAGAAAATAAAATATATATTTGTTTTCGTTTTTTTAAATATATCTTTTATTTTTTTTCGAACTGTCGGAACCTCCTATGTCATGATAAAACCTCCTACTTAAATGTCGGAACCTCCTACAAAGTAGGATGTTTCGTCACTTTTTCTTCTTTTATAAATTGATAATAAACTCTGATATGGAAAGTAATTCAAGTATTAAAAATTGTTTTTGTATAAGCTTAAACCCTAATAAAGTTAATTTGATGTAAATAGAACTTTGTTTGTTAAAGCAAGTTCTAATTTTTTGACAATATCCGTTAACGTGTCAGAACCTCCTCGCCCTACCCTACTATGAGACATGTGTACTAATAGTTCCATTAGTTGGGTAAGAAATGATATTACCAAAGAATTCGAATACAAGAGACATTAGTCATGATATTGCAATACCACCAAGAACAGAGATAATCCATACAATTGAGTTGAACATAAAGGAAGATAGTGTAGTACATGAGAGGGAAATAAAAAAGGAATTATTTTTAGCAAATTCATTTATACCAGCGACAGGAGTGAAAAATGTAAAAATACTAAATACAACTGATAAAGAAGTAACACTTAAACATACCTCATTAGGAATAGCACCAATCTCGAATTATGAAATATTACAATTCAAAAATAGTTTGTAATAATCCGGCCAAATTAATCCAAAAATTGATAGTGAAGTTACATAAATCTGTACCAAGCTGAAAGTTCGTGAGATCGTTTAAAATATGATTCCAAATAAAACTTGAAAGTTCCCCATTTTTCCCCTGCATGGAAAAAATTTTATTCGAGTTCACAGCTCAAAAACATGATTTTTTCCATTTTTTGCAGTTTTCGGCAAAACAGTAAGTTTTATCATAAAAAATATGTCATAAACATGCTGTTGAAAAGGAGAAACTATTTAATCATATCTTACAACTTTAGAAATGGAAATACGAGGCGTACTCATGCATATTAGCTACGTTCGAGTACTTTGTGCACCAAAAACGGCCGTCAGACAAATTTTAAGGAGTGGGGGTAAAATTTCTCTGAGAGCGCTTAATGTAAATGTTCATAAAAGTACTCCAACGTTTTCTAGACACAAAAGCTACACACATTTAAACGTCAATTTTGAACTGACTGTGGCTGCATTCAAAATAATTAACGAATAAATTTGTGTCAGTTCAGTGAAAACTCAACATATCAAACTTTTCTTGCAGTTGGTTTCTGTTCAAGTAACGGGCTGAATTGGTTTTTGCCAACAGATGCTATTGTGACATTCCCAAAATCACTGGACATTAAGGAAAAGGAACCTAATTTTTTCCCACTGCTTCGAATGGACTTAAGCAATTCAAAACCAAAATGCTAAAGTACTTCCACTGTCCTTGACAGTCTTTGGAAGGGGCAATACTCTTCGTAACAATTACGCCTGGACTACTCAGCAATTTCATGTTACGAAAAAGTTGTTCTTTCATAATCTTGCAAAATATTTATTTAGTCTAAATTTTAAACAATTCGTAACGTTCAAGATGGTTACAAGTTATGTCGCTTCCCCAACCGGTCTCGAAGTTGGTAAAACTTTGGGTTTGAGCTTTTCTGAAACATCATCGTTATAACCTTCGCTGTTCTTTGCTATTTCAATGGCCAAGAATTGCATACGAACAACAGGCAATGAGTTTTCAGTTGAGAATTCCTTCTAAGATTCCGATCTTAGAAAAGTTCCATATGAAAAGTCCTCTAGTTTGTTGAATTTTTCTAAAAACGCTCTCCTTTTGATTTTTTGTTCAGGGGTCTTCAGGTCGTCATTCGAAATACCATCGATTCTTAAGTGTAGGGAAATCTTGTCTGAATGTTGTATAAATGATGTCATGTTCCATGGTTTTCTTAGCCCACATTTCTTCGACATCGCCATCGTTTTCAAACTCTTCACCCGGTCTTTGTAGAACGTCCTTGATACCAAATAAATAGATAACAGGTTTTTGTGAGAATTTGTACAGGTTTCTGGTTAAATATTCTAATTCAACTTACCATTAATAAATTTATTTGCGACTAAAAACAAAAAATTCTTTTCATAACGTTCAGAAACTTCAAAATGTCAAAAAAAATGTTCACACATTTCTGCTCTTAGAAATTTCTTCGGCTAGAATCGGCGCGTTCATCACAATTCAGATTTTCAGATTAACTAACTATTCTCGGCCTCTGATTGGCCAGACGTTAAGTTTTTCAGTTGACAAGTCATCAGCTGTTAGTTTTTACCGATTCAGTTTTTCAGCCAAGAAAAGCAGGCTGAAAATCTAGATTCAGTTTATTAAGCTGTCAGATGCCATATGCGACAAAAAAAAATTATACAAGCCAAGTGAAGGTGATTTTTTTGAGCGCGATTTTTATTGAAAAAGTAAAACAGAATTAAAATGCCAATATTCAGTGTGTGTTTTGATGGGAGAGTTTTGGAAGTTGACGAAAGTGATGAAGTTTATCTTCGACTGCAGAATGGTAAGAAAAATAAAGTTTTAAGGTAGCTTGAAAAAAAAATACATTGTTTGTTTCTTTTACAGATGCAGAGTACGCAGAGCAATATATACAAAGCATACTTATTGCAGAATCCCAAAATTTGTCAGGTATGTCTGAAATGAATAGTTATGTTGATGTAGCGCTGCTTTTTAAGTAAGCATCATAGATTGCTTGTCGTGGATCTCACAAAAAAAATCACAAAGCGTGCGTATTGCGGCGCAGAGCAACGCAGACAGCATTTAATTTTTGCTCAGTAACAAATGCTTAAAAAGTGTTTCATGTTCATTTCAGGATCAGCAAACACTATCGACCCAATGCCAATAGAGCATCCAACAAACTTGTTGACTTTGGAGCATAGCCAACATGCAGAAGGTAACCAAAATATTTGCTATTTTTTATTATGCATTTTTGAAGTACTTGACTTCACTTTACAAAAAAGATTACAAGTATGTGCGAAAGCCACATATGCGTGAACACAATGATTCACAGCCGCATACGGAGCCGCAGCCGCAAAGTACTAAGTACACGTGAATACAGTGATGTATACAATATACACAACAAGGCAAGCCTAAGCCGCACAAGTTAACTTTATTTTAACTTTTGTGGTGGCGGCTGCGGCTGGGGCTGCGTTTGTTTATTGTGTTCACGCAGTAGTCTGATATTAGATTATCTGTTTTTGCTTTTATCAGAATTCATATATTAATCAATTATTTATTGAAGAGTTGCATTTTATCGATCAGTGGCTGTTAAAAAGTAACAATGCAGTTTCAGTAAAAACCCGTTAACTGCATTTACCTTGAAAAGGTATTTTAAATTCTTACTGGTACTGGAGCACTAAACCTTCCAGCAGTCTGCACGAACTAAATGGCTTTCGAGTGTCATCTTAGCTGGAATAAGCTGTCGTTCATGGTAGAAACTATGGCGTGCAAATGCAGAGCTCATTAGCAAGTGTATATGTTATGTATATCTAGAAATTAATTTTTAACATGAATTTATTTGTTGTGTTTGATAAGATTTTATAAAACTATAAATTTCCTTTAGGGTCTGCTGCTGTCACTGTATGGACTAACAGCATTATTTTGCTTTTCCTGGAGGAATGCCTGAAAAAGAGAGATGAGCTGCGCAATCCGAAAAGAAAAAGACGTGGCATTTTCCAGGATATCGGTGTACTGAGAAGTAAAGGGTACAACCTTCCTGCTGTGGTGTTGGATAAGAAGTTGGCGAACTTAAAACAATATCACAACACCATTGTGGACAACAACAGAAAAACATCAACTGGACGGGGACGAATGTCTTAGATGTTTTTCGACGTAATGTCGCAAATTTATTGCAAGGAAGCCAAAGTCCAAGACTGTCCGTTGTCTGAGTCCTCCACAGCAGCGAAGGCATCCTCATCGGTTACTTATGATGGCTCTTCTGCAACAACATCAGCAGCACCAGTAACACCAGCAGCACCAGTAACGTCAGCAACACCAGCAACGCCAGTAACATTTCGAAGGGCTATTTCACCTGTGCCTTTCGAAGAAATGTTTGATGGTCATATTTCGAATGCCGCAACAGGTGACGTTGTGTCTCCAAATGCGTCGACAACAAGGAGAAGGATGGACCGGTGCAGCAAAGTTGACATTGCTAGGAAGGAGGCGCTGGAAATTGAGAAAAGAAAGCTGGAGGTTGCGGAGTCCATTAAGTGCACAATGGACAAGCTCTTAGTTCTGACTTCTGAGGCAGCAACAATTAAAAATAGAAGAACGGCGAATTGCCTTGGAGGAGAAAAAGTTCATTGAAGAACAAAAAAAGCAAGGTAATGTGTAAGTGTGCCTGCTAACTTATAACTGCTTTTTCTTACATTATTTTATATTATTTATTTTGGTTTTGCGATGAATTCTTTCTATTTTTTATACCTTTAATTTTGTTTACTTTGTTTTATAGATATAAGTTTTTGTTATGAATTCTTTTTGTTTTTTTAATCTTAGTTTTGTTTCCTTTTTTTCATAGATATAAGTTTTTGTTATGAATTCTTTTTGTTTTTTAGACCTTAATTTTGTTTACTCTTTTCATAGATATAAGTTTTGTGATAAAGTTTTTAAGTTTTTTTTACAAAATTTAAAAATAAAAAAATAAAAGACTGTTATTTCAAAAAAATACTTTTGTGTGTTTTTATTTACTCAATTTTGGCTAATGTTCAAATAATGAAAGCAAAAAATTTCTTTTATTTTCACCAGCACGGTGTGCAGCTCTATTATCATTTGGGTTATGACTTAGTGTGAGGGATTCTTGATTCGATTCCGAATCTTCGTCGGTCTCCAAAAATTCATTGGGATTCACTTCGTCATTGAACAACTGGATGTGGTTATGCAAAACAACAGCACCCACAACCATTTTTACGGCCATTTCTGGTGTTCCTACATCAAGGTATTTGAGGCGCCGAAACCTTCCTTTTAAAAGCCCAAAAGCTCTTTCAATGACAACCCTTCCACTGCTGAGAGTTGTGTTAAAACGAGCTTGTACTGCATTGAGGTGACCATTGTCCCGGATGGGAGTTTGTAAATTTTGCATCAATGGATAGGCTGCGTCACCTAAGAGATGGTAATCGGGTGGTATTTTACATTGGATAGTTTTGCAGAGTTCACTATTCCTAAAAACTCGTGCGTCATGCAGTCTTCCTGGTGCTCCCACGAAAATGTCAGTAAAAATGGTCCTATGGTCGCACACACCTTTAAACAAGATAAATTTCAATCTCTATGGTGTCAGTTTATTGATCTTATTCGTTTACTTACCCTGCAGAATAATGGAATGAGTATTTTTACGATTATAGTAATCGATGGGATTGTGGATGGGTTGTTTTATTTGAATGTGACATCCATCGATTGCCCCTAAGATTCCAGGAATCTTACCATTCGTTTTCTGTTTAAAGGACTATAACGAAACAAATTGAGTAAATAGTTAAAAATTTATCACTATTTTTATTCTTACTGCGGATATACTGTCGTAATCGTCTCTGGAAGGCCACTTAATGAAATCCTTAGAAAGATTATTTACTGCATTCAAAACTTCACAAAAAGCAACATGTGAAGAGCTTTTCGCCAAATCAAAGCGGTCCCCAGCAGATAAAAAACTTTCCTGCTTGCTTAGCATCCAAATAAAGAATAGAAGTTTGTTTTCCAAGCTTATCACTTGCGAACTCGCATCAAGTTTTTCCAAGAAGCTCTGTTGAAAAAAAGTAAGTAACAAGGTATTTTTATAAAATTATTTTTGGACTTACACCAAAACATTCTCGACTCATTCTAAAATGACTACGAAACTCTTCATCAGTATAACATGCAATTACACTTTCTTAGTTCGGGTTTCTTATAGGCTCATTTTGAACCCCGAACAGTTCTGGATTTGTTACTAAAGGGGATGAACTAAGTAAGTCGTTGACAAGGTACGCTGCAACTTCGCCTACAATATCAAATTATACTTTTAATTCTGAATAACCAACATAATTACAAACTTACACAAAACTTCATCTTCTGAATCCATTATCGATTGTTTTTTGCGCTTCTGAAATGTTTCTCCCAGTAAAGTCAACAAGTTAATGAATTTTTTTGACATATGCTCATCAAAACAGTCGCACCTGACATGTCTTGTTAGATAGCCGTTCAACGCAAAACTGAATAAGTTTTTCAGTTAATCTGAAAATCTGAATTGTGATGAACGCGCCCAATGTGTAGCATGGGGAAATTGTTTACTCTCTCACGGAGAGAGTTTTCTGTCAAAAATAAGTTATTTATAAAATACTCGAACAAAACGTGTGGTATAATGTGGATGAATATGTTTAAATGTGCGGTTATGTGTGCGTACTCGAACGCTACTATTATTAAGAAGATGACAACTTTTCTAAATTTTTGAATCGTTATATCTGCTAAACAGTGGCTCGTAAGAAAAAAAGTAACTTTATATTTTTAATAGATAAATCTATAATCTACAATTGCGTCTGATATATTTTTATGATAAAACTTACCGTTTTGCTGAAAATCGCAAAAAATGGGGAAAAAATCACATTCTTGAACTTTGACCTCGAATAAAATTTTTTCCATGCGGGGGAAAGTTGGGGAACTTTCAAATTTTATTTGGAATCATATTTTAAACGATTTCACCAACTTTCAGCTTGGTGCGAATTTATATTACTTCAAATGTCTCTATTGACCGGACTAATAAGATGAAGATCGATTGGAAAATATACAAAACAATATAAAAGTAGACAGTTTAGAAGATGATAACGCAAAATCAGAAATATTTAAATTATGCAAGCAATTTCAAAATTTAATTCACTTGGGGGGAAATACTAACAAAAATAATTTTTATGAACAAAAAAAAAAAACGACTGTAGATAAAACACCAGTATACATAAAAAATTCTTCCATTCCCTCACAAGGCATGGTTGTGAGAAATGCGCTGGGCCCAGGGGCTCCTAGCTCTGTTGCGCCACCCTATTTATTTATTATACATAAAAAATTACAGATGCGGAAGCATGCTAACTTGGATGAAATCAAAGACCAGATTGAGAAGTTGATAGATGACGATTTAGTTGAACCATCTATAAATCCGTATAATTCTCCTTTGTTAATAGCTCCAAAGAAAGACACAGAAGGTGACAAAAATGGAGATTAGTAGTTGATTTTAGGTCTCTGAACAAAAAAATGGTTGATGATAAGTGCCCATTAATCCGTTAGATAAATTAGGGAAAGCGAAATATTTTTCAACTTTGGATATGACCAAATTCCATTATATTCATTCACTTAATTCATTCCAACTTATGTACATTTGAATATCGTCAGCATACATTTGAACTGTTGATGAGGAGATTATTTGTAAAAGTTCATTGATGTAGAGAGAAAATAGGAGAGGACCGAGTATCGGGCCTTTTGGAACACCTCTTTTTATGGGACGAAAGGATGAAATATTGCAATTCATCATAACTTTCTGAGAAGGAATGTTATATTTTTGTTATCTAAAGCCACTCTCACGTCTTCGATAACATTAAACAAGCTCTTGGGCTGTGAAGGAGTCACAGCCAACGACCTCTTAATTAATTGCTCTACAACTATTAACAGGCTGTCAACCCTCGGCTGTGCCTCGATATCCTATCCTCTCACATTCAGTTGCATTGCATAGAAATGCATAACACTTGACTTGCTTGTGTATCCATAGAGTGCATTGTACTCAGAACAATATGATTCCCAACGGCAGGCCACTGCCAGCCGACAGAAGTAATAAGGGATCATATTGCTTTGACTGCATGCACGCTGTTTATGTCACAGCAACAGTCTTTGGGTATGAGCATTTGTTTATGATAAAGGTCATTGGCGCTCACCCAAAAGAATGTGATGATGAAGCGTTTTAATCGGATATCGAAGTGTGGTCGATTGTTCAATAACCGAATTGGAGCGTAATAACTTTGTATAAATAAGGTATGAATCTGAGAATAAAATGTCAATAGTGATCGTGGACTTGATCGAACATACTCTTTGGTTTTTTTTAATAAAAGGCATTGAGCCGACGACAATTCCTGGGTAGTTCTAAGTGTTTCCACTACCATACCTCAATTTTCCAGTTAGTGCGAAGAGGTTTGAGCCTACAGCAGTGAATGCTTGGCGAGTTGGTAGTTTGGGAACCAAGGAACATTACATGGCGATCCTGCCAAGAGTTGTTCAAGAGAGTGCCAGTAGTTGTTCAAGAGAGTGTCAAAAGTCATAAAAGTTCTTTTTCGCGCCATAGTAAAAATGTCTAACGAACTCGAAGACATATACCTAAAGGCAAGGGGACATGGTAATATGGTTAGCTTCTTAATGAAGAAGTACATCATACTAAAAAAGTTGATGATTGCTTATTGCAAGCGCAGACGTCTTCCCATGGATGCCGTTAAGTTTCAATACAATGGACGCATAATCCAAGAATACGACACACCATATTCACATGGAAATGGAACAGTGTTGTATTTTTCCCAACAAGTCAGAGTCAGAACTCATGAGCCAAACATAACGGGACAATACCCTCGAGCTTTGAACAATGGTCTAATAGTTGGTAGGGTGCTCATACTAAAAGCACCTACTATATTAGACCTAGCCTATTTAAAATGGATGGGAATGGGATATGGGGATCAGCATATTTTTAAAATGTAAGGCCCTTAAAAGGCCGATTTGTTTTTATACTTACTTGTGATATTGGTGCAATTGGTTCCTGTTGTATAAAATACTCCAAACTTCAAATATATTTAAAATGTATTCTTTATTATCTGTGCTTCGGTGAACTACTTTACTGACACTTTATAATTGACTTACTTTACTAACATGATCTCATTTCATTTTCATTTCATTTCATTTCATTTTATTTATTCTCTTTTGATCTCTTTTATATCTTATTCTACTTAACTTACGGAACTATATTTGGCCTCATAACCGCCAGCTGGTGTCGTCATTTGCCAGTCATCATTTTTGGTTGCAAACCACTGTGCCAATTGCATATTGCTTGCGTTTATGGGCTGCAGGTGTTTCTTTTAACCCAATGTGTATTTGGGTCATAGTCGTTTGGTTGTTTACTTTTTTTGTATTCCCACAATGTCTTTTGTTTGACATGTGGGTCAATCAATACTTTGACTATTAATTGAACTATGACTGTACAACATTCCTCCCCATCGTTAAAAAAGTGTCCAATTCCCGTTCTGGAGAGACGGAAATTGTCCTTCTGGGTGGTTGTTAGTGATCTAAACTCTTGCTAGACATGGTTTAATTTTGAGAAACTGGCAGGGTTCTTTTGCTTCTTTAAACTGGCGATCTCTCATGGAGAGTTTATTAGTGGTTGATGAATACGGGAATTTTGGCTTCTGTATGTTTTTCCTTCTTCTAATTCCTGTCCTTGGCGCGAATACAGCTTAGGTTTGAATAGGTCTATGAGGTGCCAAATGAAGTTCCCTTATTTTAGTATTTCATAACGTCTAAAATTTTTTGTAGTTACTTTCAATAATTTATTGATTTATTTATTGCATTGATTTGATTTTTTCAGTACTTAAATTGTTGTTTATTTTTATTTAATATACATTAATTTGTATCATAAATTTCTTTCTTAGATTAATTTGAATATCAACGAATTTATTAAGTTAAGATTAAGTGTACAACTATATTTCTTTTATTTAATTATCATTTATTTAATAACAAAAATTTTATTTTACATTATTGTATGTTTATCATTATATTCGTTTCTTATATTTTTTTTTTTTGTATATATATATTTTCATCTTTATATAAATGCAGAGATTATCTGTTGACCTCTTTTTTTATAACTCTTGGATTTGTCAATGTAAATTTATTTATGACTTTTTAGAACATTATTTTTAACTTTAAATTACATATGTAGTATTTGTGGTATTATTTGACAGTTTGGTTTACTTTTTGTTCAAGTTACATTTTATTTCTTTTTTTTTTTGTTTTAAGTATTTAAATAAATCTCTTTATTCTTCCCTTTTTTTAAATTCACATATATTTATTTATGTTTATTGAATATTCTTGAGTACAATAATTTTACAGGAATTTTGGTTTTAAATATTGTTACATATTAATTGTATTTGATATCAAAAATATAGAAAAAATTAGTTTTTTTTGTTTACAAGTGTGTATTTATTTATTAAATTTTCTTTTATATTCCTAACTCTATTGTTATATCTATTTAATGAAAGTTAATTTTTTTATAAATTAATTTAACAAAGTATATTTAAAATATTTCAAAAAGTTGCATTCTGTTCATTTAAATATTAAGTCTTATGATATATTTGTTTCCTTGCAATTTATTATTATCTTGTGTTTACTTATTAGTGAAGAGGTTAAAAAAAAATCTTTATATAAGACAATATGTCTACTTTTTTATCTTTTTCTGTGACCACAAATTAAACCATGCGTTGCTCTGTAAAACAAAGATTTTTTTTATTTTGGCTTGTACATCATTAACACTTACTATCTATTGAAAAGGTAAAAACATTACCTGTAAAACAAAGAAACGACATTTAAAGTTAATTTGTCGATCTTTTTGTATTAAACAAATCAAATTAATCTTTTCTATTAGCAAAACAATTATCTCATCGAGTGAAAAAATAACAATACTGTTTCTATGACAATTCATTGATTACATTTAAAAACACGCTATAATCAAATATAATAAAGAACTACAACTAGGTATTTCTTTTACATCTTCCCCCCTAAGGTTAGAAAATCTTCACCTAAGATTTTCATTTTTTCCAAATTCTTTGTCTGCTTAATCTTCAATTTCTCCAGGTATTATACAGGCTGGAATAAGTTTTGATATGTGGAATAAATTTGACTCAATCTTTCTATGTCCTGTATTGATCTTGTAAATTGATTGCGATAGTTTTTCTTCGATTTTAAATGGACCTATCCTCAACTCGTCTAGTTTTCTTCTGTTTAGTTTGTTACCATTTTCAACATAAACCATATCACCTGATCTAAAATTATGAACTGTTCTATTTTTATCAGTTAACATTTTATTATATTCATGTGATTTAATTGTTCTTTCTAATGCAATTCGTCTGTCTCTGCTCCATTCACCTGCTTCTTTTTCTAGTTTAAGTTCATTTGGTAGGAATGAAACGTCAGCACCATCTAGTAGGTAACTCGGTGCAAAACCCGTTATTGAGTGTTCTGTGTTATTATATTTATCTACACAATAACGAGCAATGTTTGTCCATGTTTTCGTGCTTTGATTTTCATTTATTTTGCACCTTATTTTATTTACTAGTGTTTGATTTAGCCTTTCGTTAAGTCCATAAGAAAAGGGCGAGTTTACTGCAGTGAATATTAGTCTAATTGATCTTTCATTTAGAAAAGTTTTAAATTCTTTAGAATTAATTCCAGGATATTGATCATTGAGAACCATGCCAATTTCATTACTATTTGGTACAGTATTTATAAGTTTTATAAAGTCGTTTGCACTCTGTGTTTTTGAGGTTACTATATAAGCATATCGAGTGAAATGGTCGACCAATAGATGCAAATATCTTTTTGTTGATCGAGAGCCACCAAACCCACCAATTGTGTCTATTGAGACAATTTCAAATGGTTTTGTTGCAGGGCCTAAGTATGACATTAAACCATATTTGGCTTGTCCTCTTGTCTTATTTTTTATACATACTTCACACTGTTTGCATAAATTGATTATATTTTTTGTTATATTTTTTGCTGTATAATGTTTTCCTATTTTCTTTTGCATTTGTTTTATGCCTATATGGCACATATTATCATGTATTAATTTTATAAATTTTACATTGAGTTCCTCTGACAGCAATATTTTTTCTTGCTTTCTCATCTTCTTATAGTATATATTGTGCTTATATATTAACTTGTTCTTATATTTTTTAATATTCTCATTTTTTTCTTGATCTATTAATATGTCATTTAATGTTATTAGGTTTACTATTTTTAATTGATCATGTTCATTTTTATTAGGTTCTAATACTGGGTTTCTGCTCAAACAATCTGCCTCCAAATTATTCTTTCCTGGTGAATATTTTATTTTAAAGTCATATTGTGATAGATAATAGGATAAATCTCCTAACTCTTCGTCCGTTCTTGATTTAATATTTAAATTTTCCAATGGTTTATGGTCAGAATACACCGTGAATTGTTTGCCTATTAGCCAGTATTGCCAGTATCTTATGGCTTCTTTAATAGCTAAACATTCTAAATATGTAGCCTTTTTCTTCTTTTGTATTTCATTTATTTTTTTTTAAAAATTGGCTACTGGTTTTTCTTTTCCATCTGGTTGAGTTTGCTTTAACACTGCTCCAATACCTGCTAATGATGCATCGGTATAAATGTTAATTGGTAAGTCCTGATCAAAAATTTCTAAAATTGGTTGTGAACACAGTAGTTGTTTAATATTCTCGAAAGCTTCTTGACAATCTGTTGACCATATGAATTTTTGGTTCTTTCGGAGTAAATTATGTAATGGTTCTAAAATTATTGAACTATTAGGTATGTATTCGCGATAAAAATTGATTTTTCCTAGTAGTTGTCTAATGTTTTTCTGGTTTTTTGGTATTGGGAAATCCCTTATTGAAATTAAATTGTCTCTCACTGGTTTAACTGTATTTTCTTCTATTATGTGTCCAAGATATTTTACCAAATTCGTTGCAAACCGACATTTTGTGAATTTGAGTCGGAAACCTTCTTTTTCTATCGCATCTAAAGCTGTGATAAGTGATTTATATGCTCAGTATACGATCTTGAAAATATTAAAATATCGTCAATAAAATTAACAGCAATTTCTGTTAACTTGTATTTTCTTAGTATGTTGCTAAGTATTCTTTGGAATATAGCTGAGGAAGTCTTCAAACCGAACGGCAAACATGTCCATTGGTAGTGGCCTTCCTGGGTAACAAAAGCGGTTTTCTTTCTGTCTTCAATTCGCAGAGGAATAGACCAGAATGCAGAATTGACATCTAAAGTTGAAAAGTACTTACAGTTTCTGGTTTTTGTTACTAAGTTCTCAATCAAAGGAAATGGTTGAGCCTGAGGAACCACGATTTTATTTAAATCTCTAAAATCAATGCATAATCTTGTTTTTTTGTTATCTTCTTTTTTGAAAACTAAGGTTACTGGTGCTGCAAATGGACTGTATGATTCTTCTATCAGATTCCTTTCAAGCAATCTTCTTACTTGTTCTTCTATCTCTAATCTGTCCTCTGTTGAACATCTGTAGGGTCTTTTACTGCAGTATTTGTCTACAAGTAGATCAATGCGTGCTTCAAAATCATTTACTTTCCCAATATCATATTTATACTTTGCAAAGCTTGATTTATATTTATCAATAAGTTTATTTATTTCGATTTTTTTTTTTACTATCTAAATGACTCAGATCCATTATAAATTCTCCTTCCTTTATATGCTCATTGAAGTTTATAAAGTTAAAGTTTTTTTCGCCTTTAATTTCAGGATTGTCTCTAAAATTTAGTTTTTCCTTTGCAAAGCTTATTTCAGATTTTTGTTTAATTTCCAAATTTTCATTCTGGACTAAATTAAACTCTTTTATAGTATCAAGTCCAATTAGAAAATCGTATTTGAAGTCTTTTCCATCTACAATATAAACATCAATTTTTTTTTTTCTATATTAAAAACCTTAATTTTTATTGTTGCTAAGCCTTTTGTCTTTTTTAACACCATTAACTGTTAGTAAATTTGTATTTTTGTTCGTATTTTGTCTTTCTTCCTTTAGTCTTACTAGTTTAGAATTTATTAAAGAGACATTAGAGCCGGAATCATATATACCAAATACGTTTAATATTCCTTCTAATGTTAGTTTTACTTTAATTAATGGTGTAATTATTCGTTTTTTGACTCATTATCACTTAGTTCAACATCTAGTACAGTATTGTTTACATTTTTACTAAAGTTTCTCTTTTTCTCATAATCATCATTTTGTTTGAACCAGCATTTTTCTTCAGTATGAAAACGACTACCTTTATTAAGTTTTTCACAAATTTTGCAAGGTTTAATCTTTTCAACTCTTACCTTATTATCAAATGTGTTTTTTCTTGAATTTACTATAATAATTTTTATTGAGTGTTTGTTCATGTTGACCAATTTCATTGAAAAGTTTTGCAGTTGATGTTATTAATTCTTTATCCATTTTGTACATTATATAATCTGGTAGACCCATAACAATAAGATGAATCAATGTTTGTGTGTCGATATTTTTATTCATCTCTAATAATAATCTCTCCTTTTTTGTGGCATATTCCCGTAATGAACCACCTTGAAATTTATATGTAAAAGCATATTTAACTTGTGACCAACCTTTGTTTCCGTATGTTTCAGAAAAATTTGTTCTCCATGTATCCCATCCTGCGTCAACTGTATATTTTATTAACATACTAGTGTACCAATCTATACACTGTTTTTCGAGTAAATACTTTAAAGTCTCAATTTTTTCGTCCTCCTTTAATATCTCGAAACGTGTACATTCAATCTCAAAATCACCAATCCATTGGTCAACATTTGATGTTTTTTCTGAAAACTTCTCAAGTAAAAATCTTTCTGCTATTTTTCCTAGATTTTTATTTTCAGTGCCTTTGCTAGTACTACTATCAGAAAGTTCCGTTTCACGTGTAATTTTATCTAAGTATTGGTTATCAAATTGCACATTCTCACCTTCATCTAAATAAATTTTTTTAAATTCTTCAGTCATGGGAATCCATATTTTTCGTGTTTGATGTCTTCTCTTTAAAGAATTCTTGACTTTCGCAAAAACATCTTTACTGATTATGGCGGTATGTTTGGTTGCTAGTTTCAAATCTTCAGGAATCTCAAATACCTGTCCATCGGATGTCTCGATTGAGGTTATGCAAATCACATTAGTTTTTCCATCGGATGCTGCTAACAATTCAAATGTGAATCGTAACTTTTCTATTTTTCTTCACTAGAAATGTCGTTTTATAAGACAATATGTCTACTTTTTTATCTTTTTCTGTGACCACAAATTAAACCATGCGTTGCTCTGGTAAACAAAGATTTTTTTTATTTTGGCTTGTACATCATTAACACTTACTATCTATTGAAAAGGTATAAACATTACCTGTAAAACAAAGAAACGACATTTAAAGTTAATTTGTCGATCTTTTTGTATTAAACAAATCAAATTAATCTTTTCTATTAGCAAAACAATTATCTCATCGAGTGAAAAAATAACAATACTGTTTCTATGACAATTCATTGATTACATTTAAAAACACGCTATAATCAAATATAATAAAGAATTCTAGGTACAACTAGGTATTTCTTTTACATATATGTACATATGTATGTTTGAAGAATATCAATTGTTTTTGTTTTTAAATTTAATTTTTGTTTGGAATATAGTATATTTGTAGACAGATATATTTAATAAATATATATATATTTTTTTTTAAATTTCAATTTTTAATGTTTAGTATATTTGTATACAAATATATACTTTTTTTTTGTCTTCTGTAAAAAAATTTTTTTTTTTGAAGATGTTACTCTGTGTTGTTGACCTTGTCGTGGTGAGGGTGCTTACGAGGGTATCTCCAGCAATCCAGCTGCGGAATCCTCTCAACTAAAGTAACTCAAAATAACCTCAATGTTAGAAAACTTGAAAATGAACAAAATGGAAAAAAAGTTAATAAAAGGAAATAAAAAACGGACGGGGATATACGTCCAAAAGTCGGCAGGAGTCGCGACTGCCGGCGATGGCTTGGCCTCGAAAGAGGATAAGTCACCAGTGACAACTATTATTAACAAAAACCAACAAAAAGCGAAAAGCGGTAGGGATTGTGGGTCGACCAAACTCACTGGAAGGGTTGAAAACCCATCTGGGGAGGGAGGAACACCTTCAATCCTAGACGCTACGACCAGTGGTGGTGCAAACGCCTTCACTGGTAGTACTCAACCTCCAAATTTGGTGGAACTGCCCTTGGCAAAAAAAGGGGAAGCAGTGAATTATTGTGAACCCTCTGCTTGCCACGCCAGCACTTCATCAAATGCGGAAACTAGTACCCAAATTATTGACCGTGCAGTAGTGAATCTCTGCTGCACTCCCAATCCCACAACCCAACCCCATCCTCATGAGTGCACGGAGGGGTCTGTTCCAACTCACGGCACCGTGAATTACGGTCCGACCGAGAGGAAGAACCCCCCTTACGAGCACGGATGCAATCTCCCTTCCCAGTGAGAATGGCGCTGAAATATGCTCTGCTCCCAGTGCGGAAGAGAAGCTCCCACCCCCAAATCGTAGGAAACGGCGAAATGCAAGGAGGCTCGTCAAGATTATTGGTGAAACACCAATAGACAAGCGAGCTTCTGATGCGGACGCTAAACTTACGTGGGCTAAGAGCATCATTGCCAAAATCCCCACCGGCGATTCCTCAAAAAGAAATAGATCATGCGAAGGAACCATCCCGCAACCTTAGCGATCAAAGGTGCACATCAGCACCTCCACCAGAAAAGACTTGTCCTTTAGCGAAGTGTTAAAGAACAAAACAGTAGTCGCCATAATTGACAAGAGCAATGCAGATGGCGCGATCACTTTTGATCAGTGGACAATGATCTTGAACAAGCTCCAGACCTCCTATTGGGCTCTCATGATGGAGAACCCGGGAGAACCTGCAACTTTTGAAGATGCGGGTTAGTACCAGGGGCGAGTCAAGCTAATTGCCTTTGATGGAGAGAGATCGCAAAGTCTGTACAAGCTTGCAGTCAGCCGTCTAGAAGGTCTCTGGCCTGGTGCAAAGATCGAGGTGGTAGCGAAGGAGGAAATTCCTTGCAGACCAAGAGCTCGCATCAGAATACCAGTGGAGCTCTCCGACAAAGAAATTATTCTAAAGATGATCCAATTTGGTAACCCATCCCTACCGACTCACGACTGGAAGGTAGCAAAGTTGGAAGAACCAGACGGTCCCAATAGATCGGCTATTATAGTCATCAACAAAGACTGGATGGCCCCTCTAGCTGAAACCCAAGGTAAGATTAAGTTCGGATGGGCGACCATCACCTTAAGAATATATAAAAAAGATGAAGAAAGCGTAAACGCTCCTTCTGCCTCAAATACAACAAGTCTGGTAAGCGCTGAAGGTGAAAAACTCCCTGAAATGGAAGTAGATCCCCCAGTGCCTCCTCCGTAACATCAGAAGAAGATGAAACAGACGACTCAATGTCCGAAAACGGCCTGAAGGAAGATGACCTGTTACGATCAACTTCAGGTAGTGAGTCTGAAGACGACCTGAACCAAACAGTGGGGGGGGGGGGGTTCGTCTACTTAGCTGCAACCAAGATGGTGCAGTTAACGCAGATTAATCTCCAACTTTCCAAACAGGCCTCGGCCTCCCTTCTTCTCCGCCTGAAAAAGAGAGGGGAAGATGTTGTCCTTATCCAAGAACCATGGATCAACAAATCCTGCATTCATGGATTAAGGACTCCTGGATATAATCAACTATATGTAAAGGACAAAGGTGAACCCAGATCCTGCATATTGGTAAGTAGTAACACTAATGTATTTTTACTCCCTGATTACAGCAATTGTGATGTAACTACTGCTAGTTACCAAACCAGTAACAACACCTACTGGCTGGTATCAGCTTATCTCGGCCACGACCATCCTGGCCCTTCTCCAGGCGACCTGATGAAAAAGATGGTCGCTGCAGCAGAACGGCAGAAGATCTGCCTCATCATTGGATGCGATGCAAACGCGCATCACACATTTTGGGGAGTACTGACATAAATGAAAGGGGTGATTCACTTTTTGATTTTATTTTAAGTACTAACCTTACAATAAGTAATACTGACAATGAACCTACATTCATTACCAGAAACAGACAAGAAGTCCTAGATGTTATATATACTTGTGTAGATGACTTAAAGTAAATACATGTGTAGATGACCTAAAGAAATCTATTATATTAAGCACACGATGTCAATCAACATATTCATCTACTACATTTTCATGTCAGTTTCACTGAATACTTAACCTAATAAAACATTCATTCCTTTCGCATACTCTCAACATTCAACAAGTCTTTTTCATCATCATTATCAGTACATTACAAAATTGGCGACGAGGTTTATAAAAAAAAGTACCTACGAGTAAGAAGAATTTCAATGTCTACCGACGAGGGTACCGTAGTCCATTCGACTACCATCAAGGAGTTTAATCCCAGCGAAGACAAATGGAGCATTTGGAAAGAGCGCTTGGACATTCACTACACAGAAATAAATTGCACCAATGACAAGGCAAAAAAAGCGATTTTATTAAAATCAATTGGATCAACAGCTTACGAATTACTACGCAGTTTATGTGATCCAAAAACGCCAGTGAATACAGATTTGAGTGAGTTATGCGAAATTTTGGAGTCACATTACACACCTCCAACAATTGTGTATCATGAACGAAAAAATTTCCACGATGCCGTTCGCAATGAAAATGAAAGTGTATCATCATGGTATGCTCGCATCAAGAAGCTGGCTTTACAGTGTAAATACGGCAGCAATTTGGAGGTTATGGTGAAAGATAAATTTATTACTCAATTGCCCGAGAAGATTTTCACACGTATATGTCAGGAAGACGAAAGTATTTCGTTGGCTGCTGCTCTGAAAAAGGCGATGATACTCGAAACTAAATTTGCTGTGAAAACCAACATGGATGCCGAGGTCAACTACATGAGTTCAAGAAAAGGGCTAGGACACCGCAACAAAGACAACAACAACAACCGCAAAGTAACAGTACGCAAGAAAACCGCGTGTTTGCGATGTGGATGGAAGACACACGAGGCCAATGCATGTCCCTACAAGGAAGCCACATGCCATTCCTGTTCAAAAAAAGGGCATTTAAGCAGTGTTTGTAAATCCAAACAGGAATATAGCAAGAAAATTTTCAATAAACATTCTAATTCTAAGCCATATGTAAATTCTATTTCTGATGGCAATTCTTTCGATTTTTCTTTATATAGTTTAACTTTAAACGATGATGAATCAAGCGGAGTGTATGGTTTGAAGGTCAGGCTTAGCGGCACAACAATGGATATTGCATGTGACACGGTGGCACCGCTCACATTTGTTTCAAAGGCTTTCTACATGAAACATTTATCAAAATATCCGCTATCGGTGTGTAAAATCCCGTATAAAAATTACGGTGGAAATAAAATCAACATAATTGGTGAGTGTGTAGCAAGTATTACTTATGGTGACACTAGTAGATATGTATATTACAGTTGTGGTGACCGATGAAGATGCACCACCTTTACTAGGTAGAAATTTTCTACGAGCATTTCAATTTTCATTAGTTCAAATGGATCAAAATCATGTTAACTCAATTCATTCAATTCAATCGCCAGATAATCAAAATTTTTCGATAATCGTAGATCAGATTAAAAATCAATTTTCCAACCTTTTCGATGGCCAACCTGGCAAATATAATGTATGTGAAATTTCTTTACAAATTGATAGTGACAGCAAACCGATATTTTGTAAACCACGGTCAATTCCAATTGCTTGGAAGTCTGAAATTGAACAAAATCTCAGGGATTTAGTTGCAAAAGGTGTTCTTGAACAAATTGAAACTTCGAAGTGGGGAACACAATTAGTTCCCGTTCCTAAGCCAGATGGCAAATTAATTTTAATTTATAATCTGTCTTGAAGAAAATGGTTGATTCTGGTTTGAGATTGAATGTAACTAAGTGCCTTTTCTTTCAAAAACAAATTTCTTATCTTGGTTTCACCATCGACAAATATGGGCTACATCCTACATAAGAACAGAGACAGATTTGCATCTATTTTAGATGCACCTGTTCCTAAAAATATTCATGAATTGAGAGCATTTATTGACATGGCTAATTATTTCTCACGCTTCATAAAAGATTTTTCAAATAAAATGAATCCTTTGTACAATTTATTTAGAAAAGACGTTCAATTCATGTGGAATACAGATTGTGAGAAAGCATACGATTTGATAAAACATGACATTTCGTCAGAACAAGTGATGGCTCATTTCAATCTAAAACTTCAAATCGTGCTTACAACTGATGCATGCAAACATTCTGTGGCAGGAGTCTTATCACATCGGTTTCCGGATGGGCTGAAACCCGTTGCCTTCATTTCGAGATCTTTATCTAAAAGTGAATTGAACTATTCCGTCATTGAAAAAGAAGCATTCGCAGTGTTTTTCTCTGTAACTAAGTTAAAACAATATTTATTAGGAATTTTTTTTACTATTCTAACAGATCATAAACCCTTATTATCAATTTTTGGTGAAACACACGGTTTACCTTTGATGGCCGCAGCTCGCATGCAGCGCTGGGCACTGATATTGAGTGGTTTCAATTATATAATTAAATATGTAAAAGGCATCGATAATGAGGCCGACAGTTTGTCGCGCTTACCTCAGATATCCTACATTCAGGAACATAATGATGCAAACTATGTAAATTTAATTGAAATAGACAATGCATTACGAATAGATTTCAAAAATATTGCCATTGAAACGCGACACGATCCCATTCTCAGTAAGCTTTTACAAGCTATTGAAAACAGCACTGTTGATAAATTGGATTCCAATTTTGAAGCTTTCAAAAGTAAATCACTTGAACTAACCGTCCAATATGGATGCATTATGTGGGGGTTTAGAACGATTGTGCCAATGAAACTTCGGCAATATATTCTTAACGAATTACATGCATCTCATATGGGAGTAGTCAAAACCAAATCTTTGGCAAGATCATATGTATGGTGGCCAAAAATTGATTCTGAAATTGAAAATTTAATAAAAAAATGTATTGCATGTCAACAATTGCAAGCAAGTCCACCCAAAGCTGAATTAATACCATTGTTCAAGTGAAAAAGCTCCCGACAGCTAGATGACACTCTGAGCCTTATCCGGTTTAAGACGACCATTATTAATAATAAATTCCCTTGAAATTTCCCACATACCCCATTAACACATATATCCGGTTAAAATAAAGTTCACTTCTTTTTTGTACAACCCAAGGAACAGACTTGTTTTTTCCCGATCCACAACTCAACATTTGGTCCTTCGAGCCGGATAATTTTTACGTAGAGGAATTACTAAATTAACAAGTTCCTTTTTAGAATTGCATCTCGCCATCCTTAGGTCTCAATAAATCTCACAAGCCCAGTACAATCAACATCCCATCGAAAATCTCATCAAATCATTACCCAATTAAATCATCACGCATTATCGGCGCACAATTACCCTATCAAGTTCAAACCAGTTTTTACCAGATTAACCATCGCAAAGAAGAGAAGCAGCACCCAACGCATTTGTACCACCCGCACCCATATACTCACCACCCTCATCATCAAAATCATCAATTTACAAGATCATCATGTTCTAAACTATATGCAGAGCAAAGCTCTTATCAATCACTTAGATCAGGTACGTACACTTTATGTAGACCAGTGCATTGAAAATAAGTTTGGCTAGATAATATCCATAATCCTCTCATTTGTCTTCTTAACCTTGTCGCGAGTAGTTCCTAAATAGAAAAGGTACAACTAAAGAAAAAAAAATCGTGTTCAAAGATCATTCTTAGATTTTTCCTTGAAGGCCTGATTTGTGCATTAAATAGAAAACCTAAGCCACAAGATTTCGCGAAAAACCTAACTTAAAACATCATTAGTTTCATAAAAAGTTGCCAAAGGTACCAACACGTGTTTGGTTTCGTCATAAATTCGTGTTCTCGAGGAAATCGAAGTGGAAAATATTATACGAAATATTTAAACCGATTGAAATTACATGTGCCTATTATTCTTTAGTGTATAATTCGTGGATAATTCGTTCATCATACCTAAAGCGCCTTCTAAATCTTTGATTGCACATGTTTTCTCGCGAAATAACCACGAGGTTAGTTTGAGGCAATAGAGCATTTTACAAAAAGTGAAATAAAACCATAAGCAAATTGGTAAAAAAAAGCTAGTTACAACCCATCTGTGCAGTAATAGAGAATTTTTAAGTTAAAAAAAAAAAAAAAAAATTTATCAGATTCTAATTGAATCCATTGGTTTGAATTGCACCGTTTTAAATTCCTCTTATCATATCAAAGCAAGGTGAGTCCTAAGTCAAACGTAAAAAGTAATTTATAAGAAGAGCTTATTTGGAAACCATTTATAAATTTTATCTCTGATCATGATCGCGCTTGAAGATTTTATTATAGCTTCCGACCAGTTAGTGGAATTTTATTCTGTGTTTAAGGAAAAAATAGCAACTGAGTTCACAATTAGTTCTTTAGAAGCTTATAAAATCGAATTAAATAATTTGTGGGTTGAAGTAAAGAAAAGTTATTCGTTTTGCATTCGCTCGAGTGATTGTACGGACGATGAAGAAAAAACAAGGTCGGTGAAGGCAAAGTATAGCTTTTCATCAGAGACTTATGTCAACTGTTTAAGTAACATTATTGAACTTACAAATAAACTCATAACAATTCAAAGCGAACAATCTCTATCTGTAGGCAGAGGTTCGAAATCTCCAGATACCTTTTTAGATCAGAATTATAGTAAAGCACGAAAAGATTTGGCTCAGGATAGTGTATGTTTAAAGGTTCCGGCGTGCGATACCGAAATCTTTTATGGAACTTATCTGACATGGCCTTCATTCAGAGATATGTTCACTGCTGTATATGTGAATCATCCTAAATTACAGGCAGTGCAGAAGCTTTTTCATTTACGTTCCAAGACACGCGGTGAAGCTAACAACATTGTTTGCAAATACCCTTTGACAGCTGAAAGTTTTGAGCTTGCTTGGGAAGCGCTTAAAGATCGATATGAAAATCTTAGAATTTTAGTGAACAGTCAGCTTAAGACTTTGTTCAACGTCCAACACATTGCTCAAGAATCAAGTAGTGGTATTAAAAATATTCAACGGGAAATTAATGACTCTTTATCTGCTCTTAAGGCTCACAAAGTAGATACTTCTAACTGGGACTCCATTCTAGTATTTTTATGTTCTAGTAGATTACCTGAGCATACTCTATCGCTTTGGGAACAATCCATCGAAAACCCTCGGAAGCTTCCTACATGGTCCGAAATGAATTCTTTCCTGACCAATCGATATCAAGTTTTAGAAACCGTTTCTGACATTCGTCTTAAACCAAACTCGTCTACCTATAATAAGAAAAGTACTCCTCAACCAGTTCGAGAACGATTCCATCAATCTTATCATACTAAGCAATCTAATTATGCGTGTAAGCTTTGCCATCAAAATCATTCCTTAAGGTTTTGCAAAAAGTTCTTACAAATGTCAACCGATGATCGAGTTAAAGCAGTCAAAAGATTAAACTACTGCTCAAATTGTCTGGCAACATCCCACGTTGAAAAAGATTGTAAGAGTCTTTATACCTGTCTTCAGTGTAAAGGCCGTCATCATTCTCTTCTTCACATTCATTCAGCACATCACGCTCAGTTAACTGCTCATAGTTCAAGTTTTCAACTTGAGCCAAGTACTTCCCACGAAAACTCACATATACAGTCCACTCAACTCCACACAGCTGATCCACACTTCCTACAATCATACTACAGTAGCAATCAAAATCGTGTTATATTGGCTACAGCAGTTGTCAATGTTGAACATCACGGTATACTATTCAGTCTACGTGCGTTGTTAGACCCGGGATCGGAAGTAACTTTTATATCCGAGGAAGCACAAACACGACTTAGACTCCCTGTAAAATCAATACAAGCGCATATATCCGGTATAAACGCTGTTGTTACGGCTAACGCGTCTAAATTATGTCCCATTTTAATCAAATCAAGCAGGATGCCTGATTTAACTCTGAGTGTCAACGCCATCGTGCTGAAACGCCTCACTGGTAGCTTGCCTTCTTGCTCTATAGATAAATCTGAAATATCACAACCCATTGATATCCCATTAGCGGATCCCGATTTTCACTCGTGGTCTAAGGTTGACTTAGTACTTGGTGCCGATATTTATCCTTCGCTTATTCAAAACGGTTTGAGAAAAAATATTTTTGGCTCTCTGGTGGCCCAAGATACAGTTTTTGGCTGGGTATTATCAGGACCTCTCTCTCCAAGCCACATAAACTGCTTTTCAACTGCTCTGTCTTACTACAGTGAAATATCTCTCGATAAAGAGATTTCCAAGTTTTGGGAAGTTGAGGAAATTGAAGACACAAAAATGGCCACTCCTGAAGATGAAATCTGTGAGAAGTTATTTGTAGAAACAACCAGGCGCACTAATGAAGGTCGATTTATCGTAAGGCTCCCTTTTAAAGATGAAGTTTCTAACTTAGGACCATCAAGAGAAAAAACTATTAAGCAATATCTCCGCACTGAAAATTCCTTAGCCAGAAATCCAAGCTTCCACAAGGAATACAACGATGTTCTAGAAGAATATTTGACTCTTAATCATATGAAAAAGGTAGCGCCTTTTGAAATTAAGAAAGGCAATGACATACGTTCGTACTGTTGTGCCCCACACGTAGTTACTCAACTTACACCAAAAACCCAATTCTTATGAATTGCCCCGTCTCTTCTTTAACATAGTTCCGATTTCGATAAGTGTGTCATGGCATTGGTTATGTGTAATGTCACAACAATAACAATGCATGTCATGCGAACCGAAATACGTTATCAAAGAAAGCGACGAGGAACATACTGTGTAGTGTCACATTGCAGACCAAGCAATTGTGAGTAATAGCACACACATATGGTTGGCACATGGTGGTTGCAGTTTGTGTGGCCCAGATTGTGTGGTTGACCTGGAACGAATAGTGACGATCGTGGGTTATATAAGTACGGAGTGCGAAAGAATGCAAGACACTCTTACTCTGACATAAACAATAAAACGTTGTCTTATTTTTTTTGCTGTGCGGAATTAACATTGGTGGCAGCGGTGGGATTAGAAGTGTAAAGCATCTGCCTTCTTTCCCGAAAAATAAATAAGTGAAAAATAAAAAAAAAGTGTCGGAAAAAAAAAATAATAATAATAAAAAAAAAAAAAATCAATGAACGAATCACACCTAATCATAAATACGTACGAACAGTAACCCAATCAAGTGAAAGTGTAAAAAAAAAAAGAAAGTGAACATAAAATCAAAAAAAAAAAGTGAACAATATCCCACAGAGGTAAGCCAATTCCTGTGGTCGAGAATAAAGAAGGAAGGAAGAAATTGCCACGCCGAGGCAATCAGCAAGAAAACAACAACAACTACTACTACAACTACACAACACCAACCAACACCCAAGAAGAAAAAAAAATGATTATGTAAGCAAAATATAATTTTTTTTTATTCATATATTGTAGTGTTTTTTTTTTATTTATATATTTTTGATTTCTCGCTAAGTTATTTACTTTATTAAACAAGTGTAACCAGTTTTTTTTATATATATGCAAACACAACATCCTACTATTATTCCTAATCCAAGATTTAATTTTAACTCTTATGTCCGACCCTCGTCTAAATCTGCACATTTCACTCAGAAGCAGAAAAGTCCCTCGCTCGCGCAGATCCTCAGATAGCGATATTTCAGAATCCAAACTTCCATTGGATAAACTGCTCGCATCACCGATTTCAAGTGAAAAGTGTAGCAACACGGTTTCAGCTCTTTCTCTCCCAGAACCCACTATGTCGACATTCAATGCTTCACAAGCCATCAAACTCATACCTGAGTTTGATGGAAATTCAAGAAACTTAGACAGGTTTATTCAATTAATAGACCTTCAAGCAAAAAAAACATCTACCGATCCCGAAAAAGCCGACCTTGTTGACATTGTTAAGTCCAAATTAACTAACCGGGCATATAACGTTATACTCAAATATAACGATTACGATGCCTGGAAAGAGTTAAAAGAGGCTTTGATCAAAAATTTTAGGAAAACTAGGTCTGTGCAAGTGATACAGACAGAAATTTTCCAATTTAAGCAAGGTTTTAAGGAATCTGTTAGTACATACGCGGAAAGGGCTAATGCCCTTTTCGATGAACTAAATAACGCGAACGCTAGCTCCGAAGACAACGCGGCAAACTTGGCTATTAGGAATTTAAATAGCAAAGCTATTCTAAATAGTTTTTGCAACGGTCTGATACCCCAGTTAAAAACTTTGGTGAAAAGCGCCAGGTGTAGTGATTTAGACGAAGCTCTAGATATTGCAATGGAAGAAGAAAAACTTCTTACCACTGCTAATGCTGAAAACAAATACTGTCGTCACTGTCGAACGAAGACACACAATACAACAGAGTGTCGTCTTCAGCCAAGAGATAATAACACTAACAGACTTTCAAACTTTAATAGGGGTCACAGACAAAATTCAAATTCTAGCACATGGGTCAATAACGTACAAAATGCAACCGCATGTAGTTATTGTAAAAACCTGGGTCATACGATAGACCAGTGTAGGAAAAGACAATATAATAACAGCAGACATGACAATGCACCACAAAATGGGGCAATACAAAATTCGGGAAACTACCAAAGACCTGGCCCGTCCAACACCCGGAGTCAGGTAAAGCACATGCATTAAGGTGTGAAGACGATAATAATTTACTAAATCTACAAAATCCACTGAATCAGAACAAAAGTTGTTCAAATATATATTCAAATAATTTACTAAATCTACAAAATCCACTGAATCAGAACAAAAGTTGTTCAAATATATATTCAAATAATTTACTAAATCTACAAAATCCTCTGAATCAGAACAAAAATTGTTCAAACATATATTCAAATTCACCAAGTCTACTAAATCCACTGTATCAAAACAAGAAAACTATTCCACTGAATCCACTGTATCAAAACAAGAAAACTATTCCACTGAATCCACTGTCTCAAAATAAAGAAACTTTTTCACTGAATCCACTGTATCAGAACAAAAAAGGTTCAAATATAAATTCAACTCCACTAAATCCACTGAGTCAAATCAAAAACAATTCTCAACTCTCAACTCCAAAACCACATTCAAATTCAAATCCATTTAGAAACAAAGACGTCGAGATGCCAAATTTTAATAAAAAGCGTGATAACGCATCTAGAAATCCCAAATATAACAAAGATTTCACTCATACAATCAACACAAATAGTTTACTAAATCAAAATCACCGACAAAATAGAAGCGACAGACAAATAAATAACTTACAAGACTTCCTAAACGGGCAGTTGAGCTCCGATATGAATAATTTTCAAAAAACACATTCTCAAAATCCTAAAAGTATACAATACCAAAATGAAAAACCAAAAAGCAATGCTCATATAGGCTGTTTAAGTAATGCTTCCAGTTTCAAGAGTGAAATTAAAATAATTTCTAAAGACACTATCACTAATCATAGCATTATGCTTCTAGATACAGGCGCAAGCCTGAGTTTAATTAAAATAAATAAATTAAAAGAAGACCTTTGGATCCATACAAATACTGTGACTGAGTTAAAAGGCATTGGTAGTACTCCAACGTCAACACTGGGTACAATTCTTTTAAATATTGAAATAACACCAGGCGTAAAAATCAAACACCTACTTCACGTAGTCCCTGCCAACTTCCCTATAACACAAGACGGAATTTTGGGTGAAGACCTATTCCGAAATTTTAATGCCATTCTAAATTACAAAGACAATACCCTCACATACCACTATAAAGATAAGAAATACACCACAGACTTTATAAATAAAAGAAAGCCTATAACAATACCTGCTAGATCCGAAAAAATTATTAAGTATGGACCCATTTACGAACCCTCAAATCAAATATATTTTTCTCAAGAGATCCTTCCTCAAGTTTATACTTCCTCAGCTTTAATTGAACCAACTAACGGTTACATATATATATCGGTATTAAACGCCAATGATAAAGATGTAGTTTTAGAAGATCTAAATTTAGAATTCGAAAATACCAACGACTACAACATTTACAACCTAAATTCATTTGACACTCAAAATGTTATCAACGACAGATTGAGTATAATTCAAAATCAACTCCAACTGGATCATCTTAATAGAGAAGAAAAGAAATCAATTATAGAGATTTGTCGAAATTTTAACCATTTATTTTTCCTGGACGGTGATACTCTGTCTAGTACGTCCGGAATCACACATCAAATAAAGACAACCCCAAATATACCTCCAGTCAACATTCGACCATATCGTTTAGCACAAATTCACACACAAGAAATAAAAAATCAAGTAGACAAAATGTTGCAAGACGAAATAATTAGGCCGAGTTCTAGTCCATGGAACGCACCTCTACTAGTTGTACCAAAGAAAGGAAAACAAAAATGGAGAGTAGTAGTTGATTATAGGAAACTCAACGAAGTGACTATCGCGGATGCGTATCCAATTCCAAATATCGAAGACATCCTTGGACAACTGGGCGATTCAAAATACTTTACAACACTCGATCTAGCGAGTGGGTTTCATCAAATCGAAGTAAACAAGGAAGACAAGGAGAAGACAGCATTTAGTACACCTAACGGTCATTTTGAGTTCAACAGAATGCCATTTGGGCTACGCAATGCTCCTCCTACATTCCAACGGTTGATGAATAAGGTACTCACAGGACTACAAGGTATAAAGTGTCTAGTATACCTAGATGATATAATGATATATGGAAAGAATCTAGATGATCACAACAAAAAATTAATTGAAGTATTTCAAGCTTTAGATAAATACAACCTCAAAATACAGTTAGAAAAGTGTAAGTTTTTAGAAAAAGAAGTCATGTATTTAGGACACGTTATTTCAGAATCAGGAGTCAAACCTGACCCCGAAAAAATATCGGCAATACAAAATATAGAAATCCCAAAAAACCAAAAAGACATCAAATCATTTTTAGGCTTAGCAGGCTACTACAGAAAGTTCATTAAAAATTTTTCTAGAATAGCAAATCCACTCAACAAACTATTGCGCAAAGATGTACCTTTTAAATGGGATGCATTTTGCGATGAATCTTTTAATCAGTTAAAACAAGCAATAATTGAACCCCCCATACTACAATATCCTAGCTTCGAAAAAACATTTTACATAACAACTGATGCCAGCAACGAGGCAATAGGCGCGGTAATGTCACAAAAAGATAATGATGAAAACGATTTACCTATAGCATTCGCAAGTAGAATACTAAATAAGTCAGAAAAAAACTATTCTACTATAGAAAAAGAAGCTCTAGCAGTTGTCTGGGCAGTAACCCACTTCCGACCATACGTGTACGGAAGACATTTTGAAATTATTACTGACCACAAACCACTTGTTTGGATGTTTAATCTTAAGGATCCTTCTTCAAGAATAATGCGCTGGCGTATTAAACTTGAAGAGTACGATTTCTCGGTTTCACATAAAGCAGGTCACCTTAACACAAACGCAGACGCATTATCTCGTTTAAACATAGCCGAAGTCAAAGTAATAACTCGTAGTCATAGCAAAGTCCCGCCTATTGAAGAACGGAAAGAAAGTCAAAACACCATCGAAATTTCCGATCCAGAAAAAATTAAACAAATTATATACGAATTTCATGACACGCCTTTGGGTGGTCATCAAGGTATAAAACGAACTCTGAAGCGTATTCGAAAAACATACAAATGGAAAACTATGTATGCGGACATAAAAAAAATACATAGAGTCATGTGAATTGTGTCAAAAGAATAAATTGTATTCACGTAACAAACTACCAATGGTCATCACTACGACAGCGAAAACTCCGTTCGAAAGAGTAGCCATTGATATAGTAGGACCACTCCCTATTACGGAAAGCGAGAACAAATATATACTTACTTTCCAGGATGATCTAACCAAATTCGTTCAAGCAGTAGCAATACCAAATCAAGAGGCTCAAACAGTAGCTGAAACATTAGTAAAGAAAATTATTTGTACTTATGGTATCCCTCAAACAATTCTCACTGACCAAGGCACTAATTTCACTAGTGAGTTATTCAAAAATATCTGTAAGATTTTAAAAATAGTAAAGATTCAAACAAGTCCGTACCACCCTCAGTCAAACGGTGCTCTCGAAAGGTCACATCGAACGTTAGGTGACTACCTAAGAAATTATGCTAGCAAAGACCAGTCAAACTGGGACAACTACCTCGAATATGCAATATTTTGCTATAACACTACCCCACATTCAAGTACTAATCACAGTCCATTTGAAGTCCTATTCGGGTTTGAAGCGCCCATTCCCTCCATTTTGAACAGAAAGGTACAGCCAACATACAATTATGACGACTATGTCTCCGAAATGAAGTCAAAAATGCAAATCGGATATGAACTAATTCGCAGCAACCAAATAAAAGCAAAGGAAAAATCTAAAACCTACTACGACCAAAATTCCAAACAAACAAGTTATAACGTCGGCGATAAGGTATTATTAGAAATCAAGAATCGATCAAACAAAAAACTAACCCCCATTTTTGAAGGACCATACGAAATAACTGAGATTTTATCTAAAGAAAACTCCAAAATAAAAATAGGCAGAAAAGAGAAGGTCGTACACAATAATCTAATAAAACACTTCAACCAAAGAAATTAGAATACACACCGTCATGTATAAACACACTCTTAAACCCATTCCCATTTTGCAAAGCAATTACAAAGGAGGTCTACCTCCAAGCATCAAACACAATATATAATAAAACTCCTATTTCCTACTTTTTACAAGATTCAACCATACTGGAAGACATAACAATCCCAACCAATTTATCCCAAATGTCCCCCCACACCACTCATATAGAAAAACTGGATTTAGATAGTTATAGTATAAATGTTAAAGACCTATTAAAGAAAAACAATTCGTTATTCCATGTTACACATGAACATGCTCACATTTCTATTTCTATTATTTTCTTTCTTTGTGTAGCTCTAGCTTTCTACGTAATATTTAAAAAATGTATCAAAATAAAATGTACAATAAATAATAAGCCAACAGAAAATGTAAACGACCTCGAAGTAAATGTAACACCTGGCGTTGATGAAACAACCCATGTATAAAAAAAAAAAAATTTTTTTTTTTGTCAACAACAGCAATATTTATTTTTTCACTGTCAATAAACGAAGAAACCAAAACAAAAAAGAATATGTAAAAAGAAAAAAAAATTGTTACCCATAAGCATGTATTGTATAGATACCTACTCATTAAGCATTTAAAACGAAAAAAAAAAAAAAAAAAAAATTTTAGTACTTTTGAACAAATAAACATTTAGATTGTCTGAATTCTTGTTGCACACCCGTACCTATATGCCGAAAGATCTCACTCGTTGCCTCGTACGCCTTTCGTAATTTAAGGGGGGAGGACTGTTGTGCCCCACACGTAGTTACTCAACTTACACCAAAAACCCAATTCTTATGAATTGCCCCGTCTCTTCTTTAACATAGTTCCGATTTCGATAAGTGTGTCATGGCATTGGTTATGTGTAATGTCACAACAATAACAATGCATGTCATGCGAACCGAAATACGTTATCAAAGAAAGCGACGAGGAACATACTGTGTAGTGTCACATTGCAGACCAAGCAATTGTGAGTAATAGCACACACATATGGTTGGCACATGGTGGTTGCAGTTTGTGTGGCCCAGATTGCGTGGTTGACCTGGAACGAATAGTGACGATCGTGGGTTATATAAGTACGGAGTGCGAAAGAATGCAAGACACTCTTACTCTGACATAAACAATAAAACGTTGTCTTATTTTTTTTGCTGTGCGGAATTAACAGTACTACTTACCACATCATGCGGTGGTTAAGCCTGAAAGTACAACGACAAAAACCCGCGTGGTGTTCAACGCATCTAACCCAACAGAAAACGGTGAAAGTCTCAATGATAGTCTGTATATTGGACCCAGTCTTCAATCCGATCTAATATCGCTAATTCTCAACTGGCGGTTTTATAAGTATGTTTTTAATGCTGACATAACTAAAATGTACCGTCAAATTTATGTTCACTCTGAAGACACCCCATTCCAAAGAATTTTATTTAGAAATTCTAAGACGAATTTGATTGAAGATTACGAACTCCAAACTGTCACATTTGGCGTGAATTGCGCCCCATATCTGGCGATTCGAACTCTCAAGCAATTAGCTGATGATATTCAAACTCAGTTCCCTTTAGCATCGGATATAATTCGAAATGAATTTTATGTAGACGACGTCCTCTCTGGCTCCCACGATATTGAAAAGGCAAAGAACTCTCAGCAAGAACTAGTGGAAGCTTTAAGCACAGCTGGTTTCACACTACGGAAATGGACCTCAAATTGTTCTGAGCTCTTGGAATCCTTTCCCTCAGACGAACTTTTAAACCTTGAGTTTTTAAAACTTGAAGAAAAATCTTGCACTAAGATGTTAGGTATACAGTGGAACGCCACTGCCGACTGTTTTGAATTCTCAATCCTTTCTCAACCTCAAGATATGGAGGCTCTTCCAATAACAAAAAGAAGAGCATTATCGACAATCGCTAAATTGTTTGACCCAGCTGGCTGGCTTGCACCTGTTATTATTACGGCGAAGATTGTGATGCAGCAGATTTGGCGCGATGGCACGTCCTGGGACTCTCCTCTAGAGCCTCTAACGTGTCAGAATTGGAAGAATTTTGTAGCTAATCTTCCCGAGATCCGAAACATTCAGGTTCCCCGATGGATTGGGTTCGACCCTTCAGTTTCTGTGCAACTGCATGGATTCAGTGATTCTTCCGAGCGTGCCTATTGTGCTGCAATATATCTTCGAGTGAATCATGGTGAGAATAGATTCTCGTCTCACCTTCTCTGTGCTAAAACAAAAGTCGCTCCCGTTAAACAAATTACGCTGCCGAGACTGGAGCTTTGTGCCTCCGTTTTACTCTCGAAGCTCGTGAAGAAAATAGTCTCTCAACTTAAATTCCCAATGGAAGATATTTTTGTTTGGACAGACAGTTCCTTCGTTCTCGCTTGGTTGGAAAAACCTGCTAGGGTGTGGAAAACCTTCGTGGGCAACCGAGTTGGAGAAATATCCAAAAATCTTAAGGATATAGCATGACGCCACGTTTCATCTGCAGATAACCCGGCAGACCTTGCAACACGAGGCTTAACAGCATTGGAACTTCGTAATAAGCAACTGTGGTGGCATGGGCCTACATGGTTATCCCAAGCTCAAGAATCTTGGCCTATTTCGATACCTGATGTTTTAAATAAAAATGGTTTAGAAATTCGTCCCCTTCAATGTTTTGTTACTTTGCTTTTCCCGGATGTTGACTGCGTTTTAAGAAGATTTTCATCATGGACAAGGATGATACGAGTTATGTGCTATGTTTATCGATTCATTCAAAACACGAGAAGTCGTACACGCAAGATCTTCCCTTTCTCTGATCTGTCGTTATCCCGAGAAGAAGTTTTGAATACGAAAATACAATTAATCCGTCTAACACAAAAGCTATATTTTCCTGATGAATACTCAGCGCTTTATCAAAACCAACCGATTTCAAAGAAAAGCCAGCTTTTGACCCTTAACCCATGTTTAGACCAAGAGAGATTAATGCGTTTAAACGGAAGACTAGCATCCTCTTCCCTTTCTTATGATGAGAAATTTCCAATAATTTTGCCTTACCACGCTCCTTATACACTCCTTTATACGACATTTGTTCATAAAGTTACACTTCATGGTGGAAACCAACTGGTAGTTCGACTAATTCGAACAGAGTATTGGATACCCAGCCGCAAGAACTTGATTAAAAAATGCATTAACTCATGCAATGTTTGTAGCATTTATAAGCGAAATATGGCTAAACAACTAATGGCAGCACTTCCCAAGGAAAGGACAGAACTTTCACTACCATTTACAAATACTGGCATAGATTTTGCTGGTCCCTTTACTATAAAAACTTTCTCAGCACGGAATTGTCGCATTTCTAAAGGCTACGTTTGCCTTTTTATTTGTTTTGCAACCAAGGCGATTCATTTAGAACCTACTACTGAATTGTCTACACCTTCGTTCCTAGCCGCATTCTCTCGATTTGTTGCTCGTCGTGGGCTCCCTAACACCATATTTTCCGACAATGGAACAAATTTTGTTGGTGCAAGCAAGGTCCTGGCGAGTGAATTCAAAATCTTTCTCAAAACATTTTCTCAAGAGGTATCAGACAAATACCAGTTGCAAGGGTTTAACTGGAAGTTTATACCTCCTGGTGCCCCACACATGGGGGGATTGTGGGAAGCGGGTGTTAAAAGCTTTAAGACCCACTTCCGTAAAGTCGCGGGACTTAACAAATTTACGTTTGAAGAGTTTTCTACTCTCTTAGCTAGAGTTGAAGCATGTCTTAATTTTAGACCTCTTGTACCACTATCCGATAATCCAAGTGATATTCTCCCCCTCACTCCAGGACATTTCCTCCGTGGAGCTCCACTGTTAGCTCCACCTGAGCCAAATTTAGTAACACAATCTCTTAATATTAGTGACAGATGGAAAAGGGTTAAAATACTTCACCATACCTTTTGCCTTCGATGGAAAGAAGAGTATCTTAAAGAGCTCCAAAAAATATATAATTGGAAGTACGCGAAACGTGATATGGCTTTAGATGATCTCGTCGTTGTTCGCGAAGAACATTTTCCTCCCAATGAATGGCGCTTAGGTAGAGTAATAAAACTATACCCAGGCTCTGATGGTAGAGTTCGGGTAGTAGATGTTAGAACTGAAAACGGAATTTTGAAACGTCCTATTGTTAAACTTTGCATCCTACCACCAGGTGAAAAAGAAAATGATCTTTGAATTGCTTCCTCTGATAAATCCCTTTGATTAAGATTACTAAAAAGTATTAAAATAAACAAATTTATTGAAAATGCACTGTTCTTCGAAACTGTACGTAACCATAATTTATGTTTTTATATAATATGTATAATATAATATTTTATAATATTTTCTATAACTTTTAACTGAATTGTAAATTAAATTTTTATCGAATTGGTCTATTATCACTCCCCTACTAACCGATCCTTTCCAAGGAGTGAGTAGAACCCCTCCATAACCAATGGTTCTCCGAATAATTATTGAAATTTACTGTATATTACTTATATTCTGAAGAGTTATTTGCATGAATATTGCAAGGCGGCCGGTAATGTTCAAGTGAAAAAGCTCCCGACAGCTAGATGACACTCTGAGCCTTATCCGGTTTAAGACGACCATTATTAATAATAAATTCCCTTGAAATTTCCCACATACCCCATTAACACATATATCCGGTTAAAATAAAGTTCACTTCTTTTTTGTACAACCCAAGGAACAGACTTGTTTTTTCCCGATCCACAACTCAACAACCATGGTTACCAACAAACTCAGTTTGGAGTCGTATACACTTCGACTTCGCTGGACCAAAATTCAACCATAACTTTTTTATTGTTGTAGATTCACACACAAAATGGGTTGAAGTTTTCAAAACAAAACCAATCACAACTGCGTTCACTATTACTAAATTGCGTGAATTGTTTAGTCGCTATGGAATTCCAGACAGAATTGTAAGCGACAATGGAACTCAATTTAAGTCTGTTGAGTTCAAGGATTTAACCACACGTAACAATGTTGAACATATTTTCACTTCACCAGGTCATGCTGCAACAAATGGCCAGGCTGAGAATTTTGTAAAAACATTCAAAAAATCATTTATTGCCAGTATAAACAGCGCACATTCAAGTAGAAGATCGCATGATATAGAAACGATAATAAATCGTATTTTAATAGACTATCGTAACACAATTCACTGTACGACAGGTGAAACGCCCGCGAAATTGTTCTTTGGACGCACTTTGCGTACACGCTTCAGTAATTTGCGACCACCAACCGTAAGTGAGGTAGTTAAAAACATGCAAGAAAAACAAAAAAAAATATTTCAAAGGCAAACGAAAAATAATTTTTAATGAAGGTCAAAATGTCATGATTCGAAGTTACAAAGATCCTTATAATGCATCATGGTTACCAGCAACAATAAAGCAAAAAATTGGTCCACGTACGTATACTTGCACTTACACACACAACAATAAAGTAATAAATCGTCATTTAGATCAAATCCGTGATCAATCAATTGATACAAATGAATCTATAAACGAAAACGTCAAAACTTACGCGAGTATGATCAGTGTTTCAGATGAAAGTTCAGACAATGAATCACAAGTGTCACCGTCAACTAGCAACGATTCAAGGGCTAATGATCCTGACAAGATTCCAAACACATCCATAATGAATTCCGATTCGGAAACAGAAGAGCATTGTGCTCAAAGCAATCATGAAACACAAAGAAAATTGCGCTCATGAAATCGCGAATAAAAAAATTCTCTTTCTTGTTTATATCCTTTGCCATAGAAATATGAATAATTTAGTTATAATTATAATGTAAATATTTTCATGAAATGTACATAAAGATGTTATATTATAAACAGCCTTAGGGAGAGCGTTTTATATATATACTTGTGTAGATGACTTAAAGTAAATACATGTGTAGATGACCTAAAGAAATCTATTATATTAAGCACACGATGTCAATCAACATATTCATCTACTACATTTTCATGTCAGTTTCACTGAATACTTAACCTAATAAAACATTCATTCCATTCGCATACTCTCAACATTCAACAAGTCTTTTTCATCATCATTATCAGTACATTACACTAGACATCACCCTTGTCTCCGATTCAGTTCATCATAGGATTACAAATTGGAAAGTATCTACGGAACACTCCTTTTCTGATCATAGATACATTCAATTTGATCTTAATGAAGAACCTCTCAAGCACCCAGTTTTCCGAAACTATCCGAAAACTGACTGGCAAAAATACCGGGTAACCCTGAAAAAGTTTATTAAACCTGAACTTTTACAAAACCCTACAAACAAACAGGATCTGGACAAAAAAGTCAATGATCTTACCACCGCTCTTAACCTTTCACTGCACAGATCCTGTCCTCTTATAAAAATAAGAGGAAAACAGAAACCACTGTGGTGGAGTTTGGGGCTAGAACCGCTCAGGAAAGAATGTAGAAGACGTTTCAACCGAGCTAAACAATCTAAAATCTTAACAGACTAGGATTCCTACAAGGAATCCTCAAAACATATAAATATCAACTGAAGAAAAATAAAAGAACTTCCTGGAGAAACTTCTGTGGAAAAAAAGAAGATACTTCAGAAGCTTCCAGACTAAGAAAAATCCTCTCAAAGAGTCCAACCATGCCTATCAGTTTGAAAACAGCTGACGGCTGGACAGAATCCTGCGAAGAAACGCTCAATTTGCTTCTGGACACTCATTTTCCAGGCAGCTCCAAGATCTTATGTAACTATGATTCCATAGTATCAAGCAACACAACTCCAAACAATCTTGATCTGATTACAAGGGAAAAACTTTTTTGGGCCATTAACAGCTTTGACCCATACAAATCCCCTGGGGGTCAATTCCCGATCTGTGAAGCTGTGAAGTGAAAACATTTATCACAGCTTCACCGAAAATTCGATTCTCGTTTAGTGAAAATCCAACCTCAAATGTAAATTTTTTTTTCATATGATAAATTTCTTTTCATTGCCGTATGAGTCGATGAAAAATTCAATTATGAAAAATGGCCGCAAAACTCAAATGATGAAAAATCCAATTGGAATCCAATTGAAATGAGAGAGAGAATGTGAGAAAACTGTCAGAATTTATCATTTAGAACGTTTAGTACTTTTTAGATACGGAATCGCTTAGAGTCGGTTCCTGAAGTGATAAAATGAAAAAACTGTATGAAAACTGAAATGATATTTTTTTTTTCACTTCACAGCTTCACAGATCGAGAATTGACCCCCTGGTCCAGACGAGACGGTATAATTCCAGCCGAACTTCAAAAGGCTGCGGATATCATAATCCCTGTCCTTGAAGTGATTCTTATTGGCTGCACCACCTTAAACTATATCCCCACTCAGTGGAGAGAGGTCAAGGTTGTATTTATACCTAAGGCTGGGAAATCATCCCACGTAAATCCAAAAGATCTCCGACCAATAAGTCTATCATCTTTCCTTCTCAAAACTTTAGAACGACTGATTGATATCCACCTGCGTAAAGCTATAGATCCTAAACTGTTATCTACAGCGCAACACGCCTACTGTAAGGGAAAATCTGTAGAAACGGCCCTTCACACCCTGGTTCGTACTATAGAATATTCCCTCCATCACAAAGAATACACTCTGGCCGCGTTCCTCGACATAGCGGGTGCCTTCAATAACGTCAGCAACTCTGCAATTACAAAGGCGCTGACGAAGCTTAAAGTAGACAAATCCTTAGTGGAATTGATAAATCTTATGCTAAAAAGCAGAAGAATCAACTCAACATTGGGAGATTTCTCTGCAAATAGATCTGTCAGCAGGGGCACACCGCAAGGTGGAGTTCTATCCCCTCTTCTATGGAATCTAGTCGTCAATGAACTTCTAGTTGACCTAGAAGCTGAGGGATACAAAGTGATTGCATATGCAGATGACGTCTCCATTGCGTTATCCGGCAAATATGCTCACGTCCTTATGGATCTGATGCAAACCGCTCTAAACAAACTAGTAAAATGGGCGAGAAAAAGTGATCTAGGGGTCAACCCTCAGAAAACCGAACTCGTTCTCTTCACCAGGAAATACAAAATTCCTCAACTAACAACTCCATCAATAAATGGAATCCCACTTCAACTCTCCAACGAAGCTAGATATCTAGGTATTATCCTAGACAAAAAGCTAAACTGGAAAGCCAATACAGAGGAAAGAATCAGGAAATCAACCGTAGCCCTGTTTTCCTGCAAAAAAGCCATTGGCACTAAATGGGGCTGGTGGACCGCTCTTGATAAAAGAACCTACTGCGATAATCTGAGAAAAGTCCAACGATTAGCCTGTTTGTGTATAAGCGGAGCACTGAGATCAACACCCTCAGCTGCCCTAAATAAACTCCTTAATCTCATACCACTAGATATCTTCAGCAAACAAATGGCCGCAAGTACGGCCACTCGTATCAGAGCTACCTCCCAATGTACCGATAACGACATCGGCCATGCCACAATCCTGAATCTATTCAGATCAATCCCTTGCCACTCTGACTACACCATACCCCAATTGGTTTTTGATAATAAGTTCCATGTCTCAATCCCAACGAGAACGACCTGGGAGGACGAAGAATTTTTGAGAGATGATTCAATTCATTTCTATACAGATGGGTCAAAAACCGAGGAAGGGGTTGGCTGTGGGGTGTACTCAAAACGACTTAACGTAAGTCTCTCATTCCGCCTCCCAAACCATTGTAGCGTGTTCCAAGTGGAAATTCTGGCGATCAAAGAGGTCCTATCATGGCTAAAAGAAAACGTGATATCCTCAGCGAATATCCGGATTTTCTCAGACAGTCAGGCAGCCCTCAAATCACTCGGCGCCGTTTCCACGAACTCAGTAACCGCCCTTTACTGTCGCCTGTCTCTTAAGGAGATGGCTGAACAGTTCAATATTCACCTTATTTGGGTGCCGAGGCACAGAGATATCGCGGGCAACTGTAAGGCCGATGAACTCGCCAGAAAAGGAACCATTCTACCGATCTCAACCAGCAACCAGGGTCTATGAAATAACTCCCACGAAATAAGTTCCACTTTTAAAAACGAAATAAGTCCCACCAAAAATTGCTATTTTGAAAGTGGGAGTTATTTCGTTTTTAAAAGTGGGACTTCGTCAATTGGTGGGACTTATTTCGTTTCGCGTTTTTATTTTAAATGGGACTTATTTCGTTTTGAGTGGGAATAAATTCGTTTTGTAAAGTGGGAGTTATTTCATACCCCTAAATTTATATTTTTTTCTTATGCAAAAAGTTATATATTGGACATTTCGTAAAAGGGACAACCATAATTTTTTGTCCCTATCTCTCATGGCTCTTCTAGCTTGTATACTATTTTTCTTTATTATTCCTCTGCTTTGATTATTCATATTATTCGACGTGTGTTTTTTTCCAAGACCAAAATACTTCTTATTTGAAATCGCATTAAACAATGAAAAAGTGGGACTTATTTCGTTTATGAAAGTGGGACTTAATTCATTTAAGAAATATATTATTCAAGGGGGAGTTATTTCATTTTGAGTGGGAGTTATTTCATTTCAAGTAAATTTTAAAATCATTTCATTTTAGTGGGACTTATTTCGTTTTCAAAAGAGGGACTTATTTCGTGGGAGTTATTTCATTTTTTTAAGCAATTTTTGGTGGGACTTATTTCGTTTTTAAAAGTGGGACTTATTTCGTGAGAGTTATTTCATAGACCCGAACAAATCATTGGTGGAACAGTATCACCACGTGTGTGGCAACAAAACAGCTATGGTCAGGACTTGATCCAAAACGCACAAGACATTTGCTATCCATAACCAGATTGCACTTTTGCTACGTAATCAATGTCATTACCGGACATTGTCTGATAGGCAGACACGCCATAAGACTTGGTGTTCCCTCAAATGACTTCTGCAGAAGTTGCTTAGATGAGGAGGAGGAAGAAACTATTCCACACCTCCTCTGCTCATGTCCTGCACTCTCCATTAAAAGAAAACGGCATCTTGGAAAATATTTCCTCGATGATCTAAACGATCTGGCGAACACAGATATTCTGCATCTCTTTCGCTTCATAAAAAGCTCCAAATAGTTTGGTTAAGTGGGGTTTTTCCTCACTTAATTCTTATGGTATCACAATGGACCTAATACTGGTCTAAGTGTGTCAGTTGTTTTCCTGACAACCACTTCAACCTAACCTAACCTACTCTGTGTTGTGGTTGTGTGTGTTTATTTTGTATGTGTATGTGTTTAATGTGTGTGTGTATTTTGGTTTTAAGTGTATGTTTTTTGGAGCTCTTTAGGTCTATCTTTTATTTATTATATATTTTTTTTTGTTTTTTTTTTTTTTTCTTAATTTTGGGGAATATTATAAGATCATGTTTGAGATAAATTTATTTTTCTTATTTTTTTTTTTTTAATTTGGGGAATATGTTGAACAAAATTAAAACTTTTTTTTTTTTATCTTGTTTGGATATATTTTTTTTTGTTTCCCTCTTTTTTCCCTCTTTTCAAAAAATTTTTTTTTTAAATCTGGAACTTTTTTTCTTTTTTTTATCTGGTAATTTTTTTAATCTTATATCTGAACTCTGGGTAGTGTTTTATTTCTTTGGTAAGTATTACTTCGAATTTTTGTAATTCATCGATTAGCGGACTATTGGCCACCATACTGCATACTGAGACTGACCCCTTGTCTAATCCCAAGAGAGGTACTGGCGTCTTAACGTTTTTTGTAATGTACTGTGGATCTTTTGTTGTTTGGTATATCCTCCTCCATTCTTTACACAGAAATTTATATATGGCCAACATTGCTGATGAACCAGATGCCCCAAGAGTATTATATTGTTTTAATGTTCTAGTTCTGTTGCTTACTACTATTAATATCCAATGAAATCCAGGTACTTCTATTGGACACAACAATAAGTCATATTTAAATATGTTTAATTCTCCTAACCAGTCCGCACTGTGTTTTCCTTGCAGGATAGGTATTAGGATTTGTTGGATGCTCTGTAATAATACAAAATGTTTTTTTCTTATCAGTAAGACAATATGAGTTTTCTTATTTTTTGGGAATTTTTTCTATTGAGAGGAGTTATTTGTTTAGGGGCAGTTGTTGGAATTGGTGGTGGAGTTTGCTTTGGTGTATTTTCTGCCTGTGGTGTTATTTGAATAATAAGATGTGATATTGTTGGTAATTCTGGTAAAGGGGTTTCATATCTATGGAATGGTCTTCTGGAGGAATTTGTTTTGTTTTTAGTGTGACATTGTATATATTGTCTTATTGCTAGACCTATTACAATCAAGATTGTAATGGCACCTAAAGATGTTGATGTGATTGTGTTTATAATGTAAGTTCTTCTATTTTGTTTGTTTGTTTCATATTCTCTAATTTTATCTTCGATTTCGTGGATTTCAACAACGGCATTTTTCATGATCTGTTTGGCAATTCCGTGTTTTAGTATTATTGTTGTGTTGGATGCCTAATATGTTTTGAACAGTTTTGTTCAATGATAGATCTGGTAATGTAAACTCTGGCTGTTGTATCTTTATATCTGAGTTTTCTGTATCTTCGTAATAGATTGTTTGATGATTTATCGGCACGTGACAGGGTTCCGTTCAATGTAATATTCCTGTACCTTGTAAAGATGTTCCATGGAATTCCTGTTTGCATTGTATTTGCACTCTGGTCGGAATGGGCAGAGAGAATAACCAAGCATTCTTCTGTGTCATCTTAATCAAGTAATTTTGTCTGCGGGTTGCATAGTTGAAATTGCACTTATGTTCTTCATCATACGGATTAAACATTAGGGATATTGAACATAGTTGTGATTCAGTCCCTTTTAAAATGGGTGATTCTAGTGGACCTACAAACCAATTTTCGTACATGTGTATTGCAATCATTTTTAGCTGTGTAAACTCTTTTCTATTGATTATTACGAATTCTTTGGTTTTCATATTTTTTGCTATAAATTCCTCTTTTATGTTTAATACAGCAGATTTACTCTCTTTTATTAGAATTGGAAAAATATGAATTTGCTCAACTACGAATACGTCGAGATTAAATATTGGGAGTATAATTCTTACTACCAACTTTCCTCCCATGGTCTGTGTTTTGATTTTTAAAGATTTTTCCAATATATCCGTTAATGTCTCTTTATCTTTTATGCCGTTTTAAGGACAGATTTTCTTATATAAATTCGATAATTCGGGTGCGGTTAATAGAAGTGGATGTATGTAGCTGGTTTTGTTTAGTTGAATAGATCACATCTTGTTACTTGCTGTCTACTTTGTATTTCGATTACTAGTAGTAGAATTGTATCTTAAAGACTTTGTATGTTCCTTTCTTGTGTAATTTCTGAATTTAATCTATCATCTAACCGGTTTACTTCTGCCATTATCTTTTGTTGGTTTGTAATCTTTGATACGTTGTTTTTATGATACTTATTTGTTGTTTTTCAAATTCTTCTAGTGTCTTCGTATCACTTTCTAAATTGCTTAACTTGCTGTAAACCTTTTTTTCGTCATCGATATCCATTGTTCCAAATAAATAATGCATGCCTTTGCCAATTCCGTCAAATAAAGATCTTTTATTTCGGTGAGGGTGTATTATATCTTCTATCACCTTGTTTCTTTGGGTTATGGTGTTAATTTAACCTGTGATTATTGGTGTGTGACTCACACACCTTTCCTTTTTTAAATTTCTTGCATAAAATATTCCAATTTTCTTCTGCGGATTTTACTATGTTAGTATGTTGGGTTATGTCGTCTATATTTATTTCCGTTATTACATTCCAAGTGTCATGGTAAAAAAGTATTTTTCCTATTGTTTCAAAGACGATTCCAGTGTTGTTCAGTTGTTCCACTCGGAATCCGATCGGTTGTTCGGCTAGTGTTAGGATTGTGTTGAGTAGAATCACGTAAATAATAACGTTAATTTTATTCATCCTAAAATGAGAACAAAATATGCATCACTTGAAAGTAAAATGTGTTGAGTCCTACACTGCTTCCCTTTTCTTCTTTCTATATCTCTATATCTATTTCTACCTCAAAATATTTGATTGCCGTAACCTTCTCATTGCATTACATAACAACATGACGTGTTTCTTTTGTAAAAAATGTTCTGGTTACTTGAGCTTCTATATGGTTATGGCTTATGGGTCAAATGAATGGTATTTAGTCAACAAATTTTTTTTAGTTTATTTTGTAGTAGGTTAAACAACTTAAGTTTTTTTTTTTTTTAACTTCATTTCTGAGTGAAAAAATTACCTTTGGTTATTGCACGAGAAAAAAAAATTGTCTTGTAATAGTTGAATATGAGTGAATTTTGCTGATTGGAAATTTAACAAGGTAAAGTTCGCTTTTTTTTTGTATTATTTTGTTGGTTGTTATTCGTAGAAATGTTTTAAACGGTTATTATGTACCGTCACCTGTTTTTTCTTTATTTGAACTACACTATTAATGTCATTGATGATTTTTACTATTGTGCATGGGCCTATCCAAACTTCGTCCAACTTGTGGTTTTTATTTGGATTCTTTATTAGTATTTTATCTCCTATATGGAAAATATTGGGTCTTAGTTTTGTATCATGATAGTTTTTAGAAGTTATTTTGCTCTGGAGAAGGTTTTTCCTAGCTATAGCGTAAGTTTTTTGGAGTTTGTGTCTTAGAACATAATAATAATTTTCGTGGTTGTATAGGGGTTCGGGAACTCTTTTTAGATTAGAAGGTACACTAGAAGTAAAACCGTAAAGGCAATCCATTGGGGTTAGTTTGGTTCCCTCATGTTTACTACTATTGTATACGAATGCTGCAGTTCTGAGGTATTGATCCCAAGTTCTTGGACTGTCATCACATATAGTGCGGAGATATTCCACTAAAGGCCTATGAGCACGTTCAAGCGAACCATTTGATTGTGGGTGGTATGCAGTAGTCTGAAGTTTCTCGATCTGTAGGAGTTTACACACTTTTTTGAATAGTTTCCCTACGAAGTTAGCACCTTGGTCGGTTACTAGCTGCTTGGGTATTCTATATCTTGTAACTATTTGTTCGAAAAATATGTGTGCCACTGTTTCAGCTTCGGCGTTGGGCATAGCATACCAATCGACAAATTTGTCAGATTATCTTGAAAAGTTAGAATGTACTTGTTTCCGATTTGAGAATCTGGAAGTGGTTCCACAATGTCGAGGTATACCTTGCCAAAGGGTAAGCTACAGATGTCTGTAATTACCATCGGCATTTTGGTTTCGAGACTTGACTTCATTTTCTGACATTTTTCGCATCTTTTTATGTAGTGGGCTATATCTTTGATCATATTGGGCCATTTATATTTTTCTCGGATTCTCTTGTAGGTCTTTATAACACCTTGGTGTCCGCCAAATGGAGAGTTATGGTAATCATTGAGAATTGTGGAAATATCTTCTTGAGATTTTATGGTTTCATATCTTTTCTTTGTTACTTCTTCTACTGGGTATATTATAGGAGGGGTATCTAAATTGGTTTTTTCCGCTTCTCCATTGTTTTTTCGCGTTTGTGCTCGGGTTACAGCGAGAACAGTAATGTTTGATTTTTTGTCTTCACTATTTCCGGATTTAAAAGTTATTTCTGTCTTTTTGTCAAACGTGTGTTCGACCGAATTATTGGGAATTCTACTAAGCGCGTCAGCGTTAGTATTATACTTCCCGTGTTTGTATTCGATTTTATAATCGAACTCGGAAAGTTTGTGATGAAACCTAACCAATCGGGATGTTGGGTCTTGGACGCTAAAAATGCCTTTTAAAGGTTTTTGATCAGTATATATAGTCACTTGTCTCCCCAGCAGGTAGTACCTATAGTTTTTGGTTGCCCAAACGATAGCTAAAAGTTCTTTTTCGATTGTCGAATAATTTCTTTCGGCTTTGTTTAGAGTTCTACTTGCGTATGCGATTGGATGGTCTTTACCAACCTCTCCTTGAGACAGAACCGCACCAATTGCGTCATTACTTGCATCAGTGGTTACGTTGAAAGGTTGATTAAAATCGGGATATATAAGTATAGGGGGTGAAATAAGTAGGTCTTTAACTTTCTGAAATGATTCTTGACATTTTTCTGTCCAGGTGAATTTTACATCTTTTCTTAGCAGATTTGTCAAAGGTTTAACTACTTTTGAGAAATTCGGAATGAACTTTCGATAGTAATTTGCTAGACCCAAAAAGGATTGCATTTGTCGAACTGTTTTTGGTACGGGAAAATCTTTTACACAACTGGTTTTACTGGGGTCAGGCTGTGCTCCGGCGGTGGAACATTTATGTCCCAAGTATACCACTTCTTTGCGCAGGAATTGGCATTTCTCCAGCTGTACCTTTAAATTGTGCTCTCGCAACCTATCGAGAACTAGTTGTAGTTTTCTATTATGATCTACCAAATTCTTTCCGTAAACCACGATATCATGTAGGTAAACAAAGCATTCCAGACCTTGCAGTCCGGTTAAGATATAATTCATTAAACGTTGAAATGTTGCAGGAGCACCTTTTAGACCGAACGGCATCCTTTTGAACTCATAGTGGCCGTATGATGTGCTTAATGCTGTTTTTGCCCTGTCCTTTGGGTCGACCAGCACTTGATGATATCCACTCGCCAAATATAGTGTGGAAAAATATCTGGCATGTCCTAATTGGTCGAGAATGTCTTCGATTCGGGGTAGAGGAAAAGCATCTCCTATTGTAATTTCGTTTATTTTTCTAAAATCTACAACTACCCTCCATCGTACCTCACCGTTTGGGCCTGCCTTTTTTGGTACTACCAAAAGTGGAGAATTCCAAGGGCTTTTACTCGGTTGCAATATGTCGTTATCAAGCATCTCGGCTAGTTGGTCATTGATGATATCTCGTTGCTTTTCAGGCAACCTATACATTTGGGTGTTGATAGGTGGTTGATCTTGTTTGGTAGGTATACTGTGTTTTATTGAAGAGATATACGTTAGTTTATCACCTGATAGAAAAAATATGTCGTTATATTTCAGGCATAAATTAATGATGGAATTTCTTTCCTCGTCATTTAGTGTTTCATCTAGAATAAGTTGCTCTTTTAGATTCTTTTCTCTGGTATTGTTCGTTGTAACGTTAGTATGGTAACACTTCGGTTCAGGGATGCTTGCAATATTATTTATTGATGTGTTTTCCAAAGGCACGTAGTTTTTTAACTCTATTAGATGTAGTACAACTTGTTTGATGGTTGCATTGTGTTCTAGAGTGTTTATGACCGGAACAGACACCTTTTCTCGTCCTCCTGCTACAATACAATTTCCAAGAAGGACTCCTTTTTGGATATGCTTTGATAAGCAAATCATATCTTCGTTGAGTTTGACCGGTTAGGTTAGGTTAGGTAAGGTGGAAGTGGCTGTCAGTCAATGAGTACATTGCCTGACACACTTAGGCCGCAAGGGCCCATTGTGATACCACAGAGATCAGCAAGTTAATCACCTACTGATCTCAGAAACCCGATGTAAGATTAACGAGTTGATCACTTATTAATCTTCCATTACGGGACTAGCCGGTTAATCACCTGCTAGTCGAACCACGTGGAACTTTTAATGTATTTTGAAAGACTTTTAGGGTCTATGTAAGCTAAGTCGCTAGTATCATCGAAGAAGAATTCACCGAGATGAGTTTTCCTCCTATGAAGTAGTGCAGGGCATGAGCAAAGAAGGTGTGGAACGGTTTCTTCCTCCTCCTCGTCCATGCAGCTTCTTCAGAAATCATTGGAAAACACACCAAGTCTTTTGGCGTGTCTCCCTATTAGACAGTGTCCCGTAAGAACACCTATGGTAGAACCTAGATACAGGCGGTTCAGGGCCAACAAACTCTTCGAGCGTTTTGAGTCTACACACGGCCAAACTTTTTTGGTTGCAGGGCAGTTGTTACTCTCAGTCCATCTAGTGTTTGTTATCCTTGAAGCGTCTTGTCTAAGTAGGAGTTTACATGTAGCGATAGGTACACCTATGTTGTTCCATTCTGAGCGTAGGGAAGTGGTCGTGCCCTTTTTGGCTAGTTCGTCTGCCATACAGTTGCCTGGTATGTCCGTGTGCCCTGGCACCCATGAAAGGTGAATGTTAAACTGATTTGACATCTCCCTCAGAGACATCTGACAATTTGGGACCGTGATGGATTTTGTAGAGACAGAGGCAATAGATTTAAGGGCAGCTTGGCTGTCTGAGAAGATCCGAATATCCGTGGAGGATATGACGTCTTCTTTGAGCCAAGACAGCACCTCCTTAATCGCCAGAATTTCCGCTTGGAACACAATACAATAAACGGGTAGGCGGAAGAAAAAAATGCGATTCAGTTTTTCTGAGTAGATTCCACTTCCCACACCTTCGCTGGTTTTTGAACCTTTGCATCGGTGTAAAAGTGGATTGCTTCATTTTTCAAAAGAGTGCAATTTTCTCAAGCTTCTCTTGGAGGTATGGTTACTTTGAAATTGTTGTCAAACACCAGTTGTTTGCTGAAGATATCTAGGGGTGTAAGATCTAGTAGTACATTGAGGGCGTCCGATGGGGTTGTCCTCAGTGCGCTACTAATACACATACTAGCCGTTCTTTGAACTTTGGCCAGCTTGTTGTAGTTGATCATCTTGTCTAGTGCTGTCCACCAGACTATCACCCCGTATGTGAGTATCGGTCTAATTACCGAGATAAACAGCCAATGGGTGATTTGGGGGGGAGAAACCCCATTTCCCGCCAATGGCTTTTTTACAGGAGAAGAGTGCAACGTTGGCTTTATTTACTCTTCCCTCAATATTGGTTTTCCAGGTCAGTTTTTTGTCAAAAATGAGACCTAGATATTTAGCCTGATTTGACAGTGTGAGAGTTACCCCTTTAATAGTTGGGGGTCTGAAGTCCGGAATTTTGTATTTCCTCGTAAAGAGAACTAATTTTGTTTTGTGTGGATTGATGTTCAGACCACAATCTACAGCCCAATTGATAAGCTTGTTAAGTGCTGTTTGTAGCAGCTCAGCTAGGGTTTGTGGGTGCTTGCCTGAAACGGCAATTGCTACATCATCGGCATAGGCTATAGTTTTGAAACCTTCGTCCTCTAGGTCGATTAACAATTTGTTAACGATCAGGTTCCACAGTAGGGGAGATAAAACTCCTCCCTGCGGGGTTCCTCTATTGGCCATTCTGCTTGTTTTGTAGTTCCCCATTTCGGAACTAATGATTCTGCTGCTGAGCATTGTTGTTATCATGTTTTTGATGTGTTCCTCTATGAGCAGCCCATCAAGAGCATTAGTGATTGCTGAATTGTTAACATTGTTAAATGCACCCTCTATGTCTAGGAGTGCGATGAGAGAGTATTCTTTGTAGTGCAGGGATTTTTCAATGGTGCAAACCAGAGAGTGGAGTGCAGTTTCCACTGTGTAGGCATGTTGCGCCTTTGAGATCAGACTAGGTTTAATTTCTTGTCTTAAGTGTATGTCAATCATTCTTTCAAGTGTTTTAAGGAGGAAGGATGATAGACTAATAGGTCTTAAATCTTTTGGATTTACATGGGAGCTTTTGCCGGCTTTAGGTATCAGACGACCCTAGTTTCTCTCCAGGCCTTGGGAATATAGGCGTAGCTGATGCATCCTTTCATGATCATCTCTAAGTTATAGATGATGATGTCTGAAACCTGCTGCAGCTCCGCAGGGATGATTCCGTCAGGCCCTGGTGATTTATAAGGGTCAAAGCTGTTTTGACCGGTAGTTCTACGATCATTTTTGATCTTTCTGGTATCTGAATTTTTTCTTTTAAAATTATTTTTATTTTACTACTCGCTTCTTCAGAGATTTTTTCGTTTGGATTTGTATTAGCCGAGCCTCCTAGAGCTGACTTTTCCGTTTTAATTTAATAATGAGCCGCGTTGGGTTATTTTTATATCATTTGTTTTTGAGTCAGATCCGCTCTGGGTTTACTTATCATTAGTTTGGATTTTTGAATCAGAGCCGCGTTGGGTTGATTTATTATTTGGATCAGAGCCGCGTTGGGTTGATTTATCTTTTTTGACTTGTTCTTTATAATTCGGTTTGCTATGGATACCAGAGCCTCTACGGGTTGGCATTTGTTCCCTACTAATTATAAATTTTGTTAAATTTGGTTTACCTTCTGTAACGAATGAGGATGTTTTATCATCATATCAGAAAGTCTTTCTGCAAGGTCTATTTTCCTCTTTCCACAAGTGTCTTCTTTACTATGGGAATTGCCGTGATTAATACCAGAGCCTCTACGGGTTGGTATATGTTTCTTTGTTCTGTCGATTACTAATTTTGTAAGACTTGGTTCACCTTGTGTAACGATTGAGGAGGTCTTAGCCATATCAGAAAATCTTTCTGCAAGGTCTATTTTCCTCTTTTCACAAGTGTCTTTTTCCTGTTGGTTACAATGAGGTCCATAGAAGTTATCGCCATTTTTTGCATTTGGTAATTCGTGAACCCCTGTTTTTGAATCTAACAGTGGAGTTATATATTCTTGCTTGTTGGTGATGAATTTTAAAATCTTTTTGGGACCATCCACATTACAGTGTGGCCCAATGAAATTATATCCCAATACTCCGTCATCTGGAATGGGTAATTCATCTTCAACTACTTGAAAGTTGCAAGAAGGTTCCGTGGGTATTTTGAATTTTCCAGTACATTGTCCAAGTGTTTTACCTGAACCAAATGGAGTATTTATGGATATGTTTCTGGTTTTGTAAATTTTTGTGTTTTGTTTTAACACCATCCTCCGAATGAGGCTGACTTCAGATCCAGTATCCACTAACAGACGAACGGTTTTATTTTTGGTAAAATCTGTTGGGATTTCAACAGAAGGCAATTCATAGTTTTCGGAAAACTGTTGTGTTTCAGAATACCCTTTAAATTGTTTGCTATCTTTCGTTGAGCCGGGTTTTTTTCGATCGACGATGAAGCGTTTCCCGAAGTTTTGTTTTCCCACCTGAGTTTTAAACTACATTGATTAATGGGGTGTGAGTTTCTTCCGCAAAAATCACATTCAGAGTTCATTTGAAAAACCCTCGCCCTATGATTTAACTCGTTCCTATTTTGGGTTGAGAAATTGGGTTTGAAATTAGGCTCGTTATGAGTATTCCTGAATGGATTTGTGTGGTTTTGCTTTGGAACATACTCGTCTCTATAGTGCAGTCAATGAAGCATTTTAGGTCCGAATTTTTTTACTGTGAACCGATTTGCATGAAATTTTGGAATTAGGCTCATCTTACCCTTAACTTCAAAAGTGAAAATGATTTGAACACCGCCACCACCCTGGGGGTGGTTGCCACGCCTTCTCGGGGGTGAACTTTTTTTCTTCAAAATAACCTTGGATATCGATAGAAGGCCTAATTTTAAGCAAAAAATCAAATATAAAGTTTTTCATTAAGTTCAATACTTTTCGAGTTATTGGCAATTGAAAATTCGCAATTTTTTCACGTTTTTCATCTATTTATTGCAAATATCTCCAAAACTATACGTTTTATCGAAAATTTTATAAAGAACAAAATTTTAGCAGGTAAAACAATAAACAATTTGGTGTTTTATAAAGTATTCTAAGAACAATATTAGGCTAGATATAAAAGATCAAAGCCATTTTTTATTTTGTCTGAAATTTAATCGTCGTGGTCAATGCCATTTAGCGGCGAGCAGATGCATTTTATGCATTCTAATACAAGAAAAAGTTTTGTAGTGCTTGAAATAACCTTTAAAATGAGCACTATTTAAAGTCTTTTGCACGTAAAATAAGTGAGCTGTAGTGCAAATAAGGGGAGCATTAAATGTTTTTTTCTTTTAAATCAATGGGTTTCATAAGTGCCATTTCCACCAAAATTAAATTTAATCGTATTCCGCCTAAAATTAAATTTGTTATGAAGAGTTTGATAGATAGTATCAGTTTGGCTGCTTCAGGACACATATTTGGTGAAGAAGTGACCTAGATTCATATAATATCAGACAAAGGTATTATACCAGATCCATCAAAATCCATAGTAATGAAAAATTATCCAATCCCACAAAATGCAGACGAAGTAAGGAGATTTGTAGCATTTGCTAACTACTATAGAAAGTTCATACCAAATTTTGCAACACTAGCAATACCTTTAAACTGGTTATTAAGAAAAAACGTAGAATTTAAATTTTCCGAAGATTGCAATACCTCGTTTAATTTGCCAAAAGAATTCCTAATAAGCCCAAATATTTTACAGTTTCCAAATTTTTCATACTCCGAACAGACGCCTCTGGATTTGCCTTAGGCGCTGTTATATCAAATTTTGATGATAAACCCATCGCATACGCAAGTAAATCATTAAATAAAGCCGAAAAGAATTACAGTACCATAGAAAATGAATTGCTCGCAATAGTATGGGCTGTAAAACATTTCAGACCTTATCTTTTCGGAAGACGTTTTAAAATACTAACGGACCATAGATCACTAGTATATCTGTTCTCACTAAAAGAACCATCAAGTAGACTAAAGAAATTAAGGCTAATATTAGAGGAATATACTTTACTGTGGAGTATTCACCAGGCAAAGCCAACTGCACTGCGGATGCACTAAGTATAATACAAATAAAGTCAGAGGACTTACAGAATTTATTTGTGTGTGTCACAACAAGAGCACAAGCTAGAGATTCAAATTTAAAAGAAGAAAACCCAACCAGTAAATTAGAGAAAGAAAAAATCATAAGTGAACTTCTTAAACCGCCAGAAAAGGGGCTAAAATAGTCGGGCTGAAAATATTAAATAGCTTCAAAGATGAAGACAATGATTACAGTTTATCAAAAGGTACCAGAGTTATAAGTCCAAACCTCATTGTAGGATATCTACATTGCAGGGAATAATTGTTTGATGTTAAATAGGTCAAAGATAAGCACTATAGCCCGATCAGCATCATTCGACGAAATTTTGTTGAAGGACGTGCAAAATATCAAAGAACCATTTTTATATAATAAAGGGGAATACAGAAAAAGCACTATTGCTCGATCGGCATCATTTGACTAAATGTTGTTGAGGGACGTGCAAAATAACGGTGAACCATAATTAAATAATAAAGAGGAATCCAAGAATAGGTAGCACTATTGAGGGACGTGCGTACAATTTGCGGACCTCTATCAATTAAAGATATTTATATAACTAAAGAAGAGTTAGGTAAACTCTCAGACGGCCGTCGTAAAGAGAAATTATAAATTAATATTAAAGAAAAAGATAGAAAAAATATTCAAAGGAAATAAATTAAAAGTGCACAAAATTGAAGATAAAATAAAAGTAACGGACCCTGGAAAGCAAAAACTTATACTCAACGATTACCACATGTTACCGACAAGTGGACATGCCGGAATAAATCGAATGTTGCGGAATATTAAGAAAAAATGCTTTTGGACAGGAATGCAAAACGATGTGACGACATACGTTAAGCACTGCCCAATGTGTCAGCGAAATAAACACATACAACCAAAAAATCAACCGATGACTATTACTACAACAGCAATAACATGCTTGATTTAGTTGGACCTCTTGACGAGACGGAAGATGGATCAAAATAGTTTAACGTGCGCTTAGTTAGCAAAATAAAACTCCACCTTTCAATTTATTTCTACCTCTTTTATTCAGTATCTATACTTTATTCGATCTCAACTCGACTTTTGGACTATCACTTGTAAACAATTTACTCTTCACTTTATCACTCTATAATCAAAACTGACTCTGGTTGCGTCAGCGGCCTCTTTATATAGCAGTGTGAAACATCGAGAGCTTTCTAGTAGTTTTGCTAGGAACCATGATGTCTAGACACATTCTCCTCCCGGTATTTCTGCACACACACACACTCACTCACAAACGACGTCTTTCATTATACCATTCCATTATAGTGCTGCCAGTTGTGTTTTCGGTTGAACGTTTTCGATTAGGAAATTGGTGTAAATGTTGGGTGTACACTACACTGCCCCCTCCTTAAGATTGTTCGTCCCGAATAATTCCATCTGCAGCCTCGCCACTATATCGATGCAGTCGGTCACATTGAACTGCTTTTAACTTGCCTCTTAATCCTCTTTGGATGCGGTAAATAACGTCGTTAATTTTCGTGACAACTGTATAAGGATACCTTCTTTTTCTTTTTCTGAAGTTTCGGTGTCAATCCCATTTGACGATGAGGATTATAAGGCCACACACGATCTCCTTCTTGGAATCATGTCGTTGTCGCTTTTTTGTCGTACCGTGTCTTCATCCGGTCGCTATACACTGTGGCCCATGTCCCTGTTCTATTAGGTCTATCTGTAAGCCTACCCACCGCTATGTTTGAATCACAGACATAACAATTTCGGAACCACTTCTCCACGTCACCTCTAACATGCAGCCAGTAAAAGCGTTTTCGCACGTTCTCCAGCGTCTTGTTGACTCCCAGGTGGCTTCCTGTAGGGCTCCTATGCATCTTTTGTAAAACCTCCTTGATTTTCGATTTAGGAACAATAAGCTGCATTACAAAAGATTTACCGTCAGGAGATTCCCATTTGCGCTGGAGTACGCCTTCTTGCACGCGAAGCGAGTCCCACTGTGCCCAATAGGCTTTGACAACAGGGCTTTGGTCAGAAATGTCGTTCCAGTCAGGTTTCGTGTTGTTCTCTTTCCATTTGAGAATCGGTCCGATGTCTGGATCCTTCTTTTGAGCAGACCTCAATTCTTCCTTGTTCCATCCGAATATGGGTTCCATTCTCATCTGCTGAGTCTTGGTCTCTACTTTCCGCCAGCAATTCCATTGGGGGTTTTCTACCTGCTGTCCAATTCGGTATTGATAAGTCTGCGGTCTTACTCTACAGCTCGCGGATTGATTTTCTTGGACTTCACAACGTCGACAAGCAGTTTCAGTTTTAATTGGTGGCAACTGGCATTGTCGCTGTAAGTGCCCCGTCTTATTACAATTCCAACATCTAGCTAGTCCGTTCCGCTGGTTCCTTTGTAGCTTAACTCCTGGGCATGATCCAGCCTCGACTATGGCTTCTCTTTGACAACGCACCATTTGAGAAGCTTGCTTAGATGCTTCCATCATTAATACAAATTCTAGAGTTTCAGAAAGATTTCGTGTGCTAGCAGTTCGCACAGATCTCTGAAGATGTTTGTCAGAAATGGCACGAACGAAGGACTCAACAGCAAGCTGGCAAGTTTTCAATTCGTTTCTCCAAAGTGGCAAGCTGACTTTCGCATTGACTCTCAAGCTTGGAAAACGTTTTTCAACACATTCAGTGCGTTTTTCTAGGCCACATACATTTTTCTCAATGTTACCCAATTTGCCTTCTAGAATGTTTTTCTGGCCTTCCAAAACATTCTGTTGCGCCTCAAGTCTTTCGAGAATATTCTGTTGTTCTTTCTTTTGTTCGTTTCGTTGTTCTTCAATCAGCTTCTTTTGCTCGTTTCGTTGTGTTTCAAGTTGTTCCAGAACATTCTGCTGTTCCTTCTTTTGTTCGTTTCGCTGCTCTAACAAAATTTTCATCATACTAGAAAAATCTACACTTTCACTTACTTCCTCTTCCTCCACTTCTGTTTCAAAAACAAAAGTGTTTACGTCTTCCCCTAGCTGTTCCAAATAGTTACGTAAGCGCAGGACGAGCTCATTTTTCGATCCCGCTCTAGAAAGATTTCGCTTACCTAACTCACTTTTAAGCTCAATGCAGTTGAGCTCTTCTAACAACTTACCCATTTTCACTGTATATTGTTTTTATTTTTCTTTTTACTTTTTTTTATTTTTTTTACACTTTACTAGTCAACTGGTTTTTTTTTCAAATAAGTTTTATTTACACTTCTGACACCAATGTAACGTGCGCTTAGTTCGCAAAATAAAACTCCACCTTTCAATTTATTTCTACCTCTTTTATTCAGTATCTATACTTTATTCGATCTCAACTCGACTTTTGGACTATCACTTGTAAACAATTTACTCTTCACTTTATCACTCTATAATCAAAACTGACTCTGGTTGCTTCAGCGGCCTCTTTATATAGCAGTGTGAAACATCGAGAGCTTTCTAGTAGTTTTGCTAGGAACCATGATGTCTAGACACATTCTCCTCCCGGTATTTCTCCACACACACACAATCACTCACAAACGACGTCTTTCATTATACCATTCCATTATAGTGCTGCCAGTTGTGTTTTCGGTTGAACGTTTTCGATTAGGAAATTGGTATAAATGTTGGGTGTACAGTACAATATATATAAACACTACAAGACGAACTTGCGAAGTTTACAGAAGCCATTGCGTTACCAAATAAAGAAGCTAATACGGTCGCTAAAGGACTTGTAGAAGGCTTTATCCTAAATTATGGAGTCCCTGCTACCATTGCATCTGACCAAGGTACAGAATTTATAAATAGAGTTTTCAAATATCTATGTAAGTTATTAAAGATAGAACAATTGCAATCCACCGCTTATCACCATGAAAGCATTGGAGCTTTAGAAAATTCTCATAAAGTTTTAGGAGCATACCTTAGGAGTTATGTAGAAGAAAAACATACAGATTGGAACAACTGGTTTCCATACTATGTTTTCTGTTACAACACTTCAGCTCATTCAGAAACATGATGAACCGCATTTGAAATTTGAATTAGTATTTGGAAGACAATATAATTTGCCTTTAAATCTAAAAAAGAAAGTCAAACCAGTGTAAAACTACGAAGACTATGTGATATACTTAAAACACAGACTACAAATTGCTCATTAGGAAGCTAGGGATTAGGGATACTTTAATACAAAAGAAAATTTCTGGGAAAGATAGGTACGATTCTGACTCTTGATTACAACGTAGGTAGTTTAGTTAGATCCAATATACAGGGTGATTCGCATAAGGTGTGACAAAAAGATAGGGTGTGTAGGTTGGACCTAGACAAGCAAAAAATCGTATGGGAGGGGGGGTCCATTTTCCCCCGTTTAGGCGGGAGGGGCAATTTAAGAAAAAAATCACTAAAAATGGGAAAAAAATTATTTTTAAAGAACAGTAATACCTACAGAGTCGTGCTATAGCATTTTGAAAAGCCAAAAACCTATACATTTATTAATATTTTAAAATAAGTTGTTCAAATGAATAGTTTTTGAAATATTAATTTTCAAAGTCAAAATTTTGAAAAAAAAACATAATTTTTTTTTTCAAACCATTTTTTTTCAAAAATTTTCATAATTAAGTAGTATTTTTCTGGCTTATTTTCAATGCTCTTATTTATTTTTGATCAAACACAAAAAACCGGATGTCAAAATAACCTGTAGTTTTTGAGAAAACCAAAAATTACAAAAACGACTTTTTTAAATTTTTTGTTTTTTTAAAGTTTTTTTTTCGTTATTGGATTTTTAAGTGAATTCTCAATAAAAAAAAGTAAAGAGAAAATTCATCCTTTATTTCGTAAGTTCACTTAAGAATCCAATAACGAAAAAAAAACTTTAAAAAAACAAAAAATTTAAAAAAGTCGTTTTTGTAATTTTTGGTTCTCTCAAAAACTACAGGTTATTTTGACATCCGGTTTTTTGTGTTTGATCAAAAATAAATAAGAGCATTGAAAATAAGCCAGAAAAATACTACTTAATTATGTAAAATTTTGAAAAAAAATGGTTTGAAAAAAAAAATTATGTTTTTTTTCAAAATTTTGACTTTGAAAATTAATATTTCAAAAACTATTCATTTGAACAACTTATTTTAAAATTTAAATAAATGTATAGGTTTTTGGCTTTTCAAAATGCTATAGCACGACTCTGTAAATATTACCGTTCTTTTAAAATAATTTTTTTCCCATTTTTAGTGATTTTTTTCTTAAATTGCCCCTCCCGCCTAAACGCAAACGGGGGAAAATGGACCCCCCCCCCCTCCCATACGATTTTTTGCTTGTCTAGGTCCAACCTACACACCCTATCTTTTTGTCACACCTTATGCGAATCACCCTGTATATAGGACCATATGAAGTCTTATCACAGGAAGGAGTAAATTGCGAAATTAATTGTGAAAATAAGAAAATGATTGTTCACAAAAACAGATTGAAACCATTTAATATATACATGTTATTATTATAATTTGCAAACTTATGCAATTTGCGAAAATTCAGAAAGAAGATGTTAAAATAAGAAATAGATTGTACACAAAAACGGATTAAAACCATTTTATGTATGAATGTTATTTGTATAATTTGTGAAATTTTGAAAAAAAAAAATGAAGAAATAAGAAAAATTTATTTTATGGATGTTATTGTGTAATTTGTGAAATTGTGAAAAAAAAAAATAAGAAATTGATTGAATGTATGTTGTTGTATAAGTTGTGAAATTGTGAAATAAATGTTAATTGATAAATAGTTTAAAACCATTTTTAGCAAACCTATATATACTAGTATTGTAAATTAAAAAAATTTTAAAAAAAAAGAGAGAGAGACATATTAGTTTAGTTTAGTTTAGTTTGAATTTATTGTAGTAAATACTCAATAAGATACAATATCTTGTAATTTAGAGTAAGTTTCAGTACCCAGTACTATTTGAAAAAATGTAAGATATATTGTGCTACAAATATTAAAAATTAGAATTCATTTCATTTCAGTTAGTTTTAAATAAAAATTTATAGTTTGCAAAAAAAGAAATTAAATATTTATATATTATGTATACCAAAAAAAAAAGATTTTAAATTAAAATAACATCACAATCGCTCAACATCAGTATCGTCATCATCATATGCCTTCCTTTTGAATTAATACATCAAGTCGCTTTATAGAATTTTTTTAATGAATTGTTAAACTGAGTTATGCAGGTTATCATTTTTAGATAAGTAGGGAGAGAATTCCATAGTCGAACAGCATTAACATAAAACTGGCGCTCAGAAACGAGAAATGAACAACGCGGAGGAACAAGGTTGCAAGACCTAATAGATCGAGGGAATTGTATTCTGTTAAAAAGAAATTCAGGTTTTCGGAGTTGCATAATATTGTGCAGCAACGTTATAGTTTTGAACTTGAAGAGATTGGGTAGTGTCATACCATACATTGACTTCGAATAATTAGATATGTGATCTCTCCTTTTTGTTCCGAAAACATACCGTGCAATGCTATTGAAAGCAACATTTAATTAAGTCTTATGTACATAGTCGCAATTGCAACAAATTTCACAGCAATAAAGTAAAATTGGAACTAACAACGTCTTCGCCAGGATCATTCGCGTTCTAGGAGGAGTTATATGATGAGAAGCCCAGAGTAATCGTAAACCTCTATAAACTTTTCCTAAAGTAAGTGTAATGTGATCATTCCAGGTTAAGGTACGATTAAATTTAAGTCCCAAGTTTATTGCAGATTCAGCAAACTCAATCGGGTTGTTATTCAAAAAAATGGGAGGGAAATACGATGTATCTAACAGAGTTCTTGCTATAATCATACATATGGATTTTTTAGCATTTAGGCAAAGATCATTTTGCTTAGACCAAAGTACAATTTTCTGTAGATCATTATTTACTTCATAAATCCCATTTACCAGCATTCCAAGAGGAAAGCTGCTGTATAATTGTACATCGTCTGCGTACATGTGCAAGGAGCAATTTAAAGAGCAGGAAGACAGGTCATTAATATACATTAAGATCTATCAACAACGATCATCAACGTTAGCAACACGACTCCAACTCTGATTACCAACACGTTATCAACACCGATCATCAACATCAACAAAAGTATACGAACATATTTATTATTTTCAAAGATTAAATTTTTCATTCCTTTTTAATATTATTACTTATCTGTCCTTTCACTATCCTTTTTACTGTTACCATTTTTTTTTTCTCTTCTTTCTTTATTTTTTCTTCATTTACAATAAATTTCTGATATCATATCACTGCTTTATAATTATAATCTGAAATGCCAAATGAAATCAACAACAATGTTATCTTTAATAATCCCAATGATCATTTAGATATTTTTATTGGTATGAAACTTTTCACCTCATGTAATGATTTAACGATTTTTCACCAAAATGTAAGAAGCTTAAGGAAAAATTTCGATTGTCTTTGCTCATATCTTCAAAGTAGCTTTAATAATCAGCCACATATTATAGTCTTGACTGAAATATGGATTTTTAACCATAAGTTAAGCTATTATACGATACCAGGGTACAAAAAATATGCAAAATGCAATGAAAGCTATCAGGCGGGGGGAACAATAGTATTTATTAAAGAACAAATTGAAGCTGAAGTTTCCACTCCTAATATGGAAAGTGCAGATTGTGTATGCCTTAATATTGTCGTTGGGAAATTTAAACTGACCCTTATCTGTCTCTATAGATTACAATTTATTAGCATAACTAGATTTCTTGAAGAACTTAATAGTCTCTTACCGACAGTTAATTGTAATAATGTTTGTTTGATTGGTGATATGAATAAAAACATTTTAGATCTTCCTTCTGAAAGTGATGATTACATGTTAATGTTATCGTCGTATGGTTTTCATTCATTGGTCAACGTTCCGACAAGAGTCACCGATCAATCTAAAACATGTATTGATCATGTATTTTTAAAATCAAATAGTCTTTCGAATGTATACCCATTTGTTCTAGAAATTTATGTTACAGACCATTTTGCAACGGGTGTCTCTATTTTAGACATATTAAATAAAAGTGGTGAAAACTTAGAAAAAATGAAATCATGCACTGATGAAATTCAAAATATAAACTACCTTAAATTAAATGAACTGTTATCACAAGAGCAATGGTATTCTGTATACGAAAATGTGAGTCCTTCTATTTCCTTTTCTCGTTTTACTGATGTCCTTAAAGAAAATATCTGCAAGGCCAGTAAAACAAAAAAAATTAGCTCAAAAGAAAAACAAATTAAGCCGTGGATGACAAGTCATACTTGCGATGAAATAAGAAAAAAAAACTTATACTATGCTCGAAATAAAAATAATCTTAGGCAACCTGAAATAAAAAACAAATATCGCGAAATGAGAATCAAAGTGCAAAACCTCATAAGTAATCAAAAGACAAACTACTATAAGAATAAGTTTGAGGAGTACCGATTCAATGCGAGAGAGCAATGGCGACTTGTTAATGACATCCTTGGAGCCGAAACAAAAGATGCAAACATACCATCAGTCCAAAAACAAAATACTATTATAAACGATAAAGTAAAAATATGCGAAGAGTTCAATAGAGTTTTTGCCAGTATCTCTGACCAGATCTGTTCCACCCCACCTAATGAACATTACTACTCTTGTTTACCTCAAGATATATCGATTTCTTCATCTTTTTTTTTCAGTCCAACAAATGAAAGTGAAATAATATCTGTTATTAATGGACTAAAGTCTAAGAAATCCTGTGGTATAGATGGCGTAAATAGTCTCATTCTGAAAAGAATATCCAAAAATATAGCAAAGCCCTTAGCTTACCTAGCCAACAAGAGTTTTGAAACAGGGGAGTTTCCTGAATGTCTTAAAACAGTCATTATTGTACCAATATACAAAAAAGAAGATCCAAAGGATCCATGTAATTATAGACCTATTTCCCTTCTTTCGATATTTTCAAAAATTTTAGAAACTGTCTTTAAAAACAGAATGCTGTCGTTTATAGACAAATTCCATTTTTTGAACAATAAACAGTTTGGGTTTAGAAAAGGAAAAAGTACCGAAGATGCAATGACGAGTTTTCTTAGCGAAGTCTACGAGTCCCTTGATAAAGGTTTAAAAACAGCAGGTATTTTCCTTGATTTGACCAAAGCCTTCGACTTGGTAGATCATGAAATACTACTGTCTAAATTGTTTAAAATAGGTTTCAAGGCGGACTCATTTCGGTGGATTAGTAGTTACCTTATGTAGGAAACAATGTGTTCGTATAAATGGTACAATGAGTGGCACTGTAAACAGTCCGAACATTGGCGTTCCCCAGGGATCAGTGCTAGGACCACTGCTTTTCCTCATATACATCAATTCCATTTTTCAATTGAAACTGAATTGCAAGCTAACAGCATATGCAGATGATTTAGCATTATCATACAGTAGCCCTTCACAAAACGATTTAATTAGATTTATCCAAGATGACTTACATTCTATTAGCAGTTGGCTTACATTTCATAAAATGGTTTTAAGTAAGAAATCTAAAGGTATAATGTTTTCTCTATCGCGGTCTCAACCAATAGAGGAAATTAAATATCATCACATTTCATGTGACACCGTATCCTGTAATAGCTCTTGATTTTCTTTGATGTTTGAGCAAGAATACAAATATCTGGGTGTAATCATAGACAGTAAATTAAATTGGAAACCACAAATTACATCACTGAAACGTGTTCTTTACTTCTCTTTAAGCAAAATATATCTACTAAGAAAACTAGTCCCACGCGCATTGCTAATCTCCGTCTATTATGCATTAATCGGTTCCCGTCTCGAATATGGACTAGCATGTTGGGGATGTACATACAAAACCAATGTTCAACCTTTGGTTATGGTACAGAAAAAAATCATAAGGCTAATATCATTTAAGAGAAGACTTGATCACACACTTCCACTTTTTCAATCTCTTAAAATACTCCCATTTCGATATTTATACATCTTCAAAACCCTAAAAGTATTTTTTACCAGAAGTGGAAATATAAGATTCAGGCGAAACGAAAAATATCCACTTCGCAGTAACAGTAGTGCATACATACCCGCTGTATCAAAAGAACACTCCCGTAAATTTTTAAATGTCATAGCACCACATATATTTAATAAACTCCCTGCAGATTTATGTAACATCGTTTCCAACAAGTTCAAATTCCTCAAAAATTTAAAACATTGGCTCCTTTCCAGATCAGAAGTTGAAACTCTTTTTGAAGTAATATCTTAAATTAAAATTATTAACCGTCTCACTGCTCTATTAGCTTTCATTTGCTCAATATTACCAGTAAAATAATAATATGTTTATAACAGCAAAATTCGAAATGCATGCTCGCTACTGACAATCATTGTCACAGAGAATGCTCAAATTTTACTTATTATTTGTTTATTTAGATAAATAATTCTTTTCTTCTTCTAATAAAATATGATGTATGTATGTATGTATCTTAATTGAACAATATTTGCAAAATTTGTATATTTGTACACACATTCACTTATATATTGTATTATATTATTATATTTCTTTATATTATATTCACAATAAACAAAAAAAAAAAAAAAACAAAAAAAAAAAAAAACATTAAGAAGAGCAAGGGACCCAATATAGAACCTTGAGGAACTAAACTAAATTTCATTTCACCATTAAAACTTTGTAAAATCTTGTCAATTCAAAGAAAAGTAAAATAAAATAAAGATAATCCTACGTGCATCGAAGTATAGAAAGAAAAGGCGTTTGTTTTTTGTGTATATGGCACATGGTTGTGTAGCAAATTTTGGTCGACAGGAACATTTGGGAAGGTGGATTCATCGTGGTGGCGAAGTTGTACATTATCATTTGGTCCTTCGAGCCGGATAATTACGAGCCACACCACGCAGCACGTGGCCAACACCACACGCTGCACACGCTGCCCACGCCAAAAACCGGCACGCTGCACACGCTGCCCACGCCCAAAAACCGGCACGCTGCCCTCGCTGCCCACGCCAAAAAACCGGCACGCTGCAACAACACACGCTGCCAGCACCACACGCTGCCAAACACCACGCGCTGCCCACGCTGTTCGGCCATTTTGTTGGCGAAAAACATCATCACGAGACCTGACCAGCCACTCGGAAGTGTGCACATCGGAGCAACGTAAAAGTTTTCAACCAAAATTGTAAAGGGTGAGTGAAAATTTGTTTTAATTGGCAATTTTCTATAGTCACTTTTTAAGAAAAAAAAAAAAAAAATTTTTTCATTTTGGTTCCCTTGTGTTGCACTTTGACCGACAAACGCGTCATTGTTCCGTTTTTATGATATCGGTATATAAATTTCGTTTTGATTGATGCGGTTCCTTGGCATTCGGGTTCCATCTCAGTAGTTTGACTTTGCATTCATTTTTTGAAATTTTTAAGCAACTTCGATAAACGCGATTTGGTTGTGTTCCCCAGCTTTTTTTTTGGTTTTATAGTAAATTTTAATAGACTGTCTTCCTCTGTGAAGGAGTCTGCGTTTTTTATCGCGTGGTAATTTTTTCATTCCTTCGTGCAGCACACATCGTTCATAACGGTGTGTTCAAGCCGGGGTGGTTGGCCCCCAGTAGAATCTATCAAGCCTTTTGAAGATTCTTGCGCTTTAAATTTCGATTTTTTTTTGTCTTTTGAAATATTTTCTCACGGTGTATCCAAGCCGGGGTGGTTGGCCCCCAGTAGAATCTATCAAGCCTTTTGAAGATTCTTGCGCTTTAAAATCTTTGCTTTTTGAAATTTTTTCTCTCGTTCGTTACGGTGTATTCAAGCCGGGGTGGTTGGCCCTTTTAGAATCTTTCAAGTCTGTTGAAGATTCTTGCGCTTTGAAATTTTAACTTTTTTTGAAAATTTTAGAATCTTTCAAGCCTGTTGAAGATTCGTGCGCTTTAAAACTTTAACTCTTTTTTTTTTGAAAATTTTAGAATCTTTCAAGTCTGTTGAAGATTCTTGCGCTTTGAAATTTTAACTTTTTTTGAAAATTTTAGAATCTTTCAAGCCTGTTGAAGATTCTTGCGCTTTAAAACTTTAACTTTTTTTTTTGAAAATTTTAGAATCTTTCAAGTCTGTTGAAGATTCTTGCGCTTTGAAATTTTAACTTTTTTTGAAAATTTTAGAATCTTTCAAGCCTGTTGAAGATTCGTGCGCTTTAAAACTTTAACTCTGTTTTTTTTTGAAAATTTTAGAATCTTTCAAGTCTGTTGAAGATTCTTGCGCTTTGAAATTTTAACTTTTTTGAAAATTTTAGAATCTTTCAAGCCTGTTGAAGATTCGTGCGCTTTAAAACTTTAACTCTTTTGTTTTGAAAATTTTAGAATACTTCAAGCCTGTTGAAGATTCTTGCGCTTTAAAATTTTTACTTTTTTTTTGAAAATTTTAGAATCTTTCAAGCCTGTTGAAGATTCTTGTGCTTTAAAACTTTAACTTTTTTTTGAAAATTTTAGAATCTTTCAAGTCTGTTGAAGATTCTTGCGCTTTGAAATTTTAACTTTTTTTGAAAATTTTAGAATCTTTCAAGCCTGTTGAAGATTCTTGTGCTTTAAAAGTTTAACTTTTTTTTGAAAATTTTAGAATCTTTCAAGTCTGTTGAAGATTCTTGCGCTTTGAAATTTTAACTTTTTTTTGAAAATTTTAGAATCTTTCAAGCCTGTTGAAGATTCGTGCGCTTTAAAACTTTAACTCTTTTTTTTTTGAAAATTTTAGAATCTTTCAAGTCTTTTGAGGAATCTAGCACTTTAAAATTTTAATTTTTCTTGAAATTTTTGGAATCTCTCAAGCCTTTTGGAGATTCTAGAGCTTTAGAATTTTGATTTTTTTTAAATTTTTAGAATCTTCCAAGCCTTTTGAAGATTCTAGTGCCTTAAAATTTTGATTTTTTTTGGAATTTTTTGAATCTGTCAAGCTTTTTGGAGATTCTAGAGCTTTAAGATTTTGATTTTTTTGAAATTTTTTGAATCTGTCAAACTTTTTGAAGATTCTAGTGCTTTAAAATTTTGATTTCTTTGAAATTTGATAGACTGCCTTCTTCTTCGAAGGAGTCTGCGTTCTTTTTTATCGAGTTTTGTCCTCATTCGTGCCGCACATACCATTGGTAACGGAATCTTTCAAGCCTTTTGAAGATTCCAGTGCTTTAAATTTTCGTTTTGTGAAATTTTATAGACTGCCTTCTTCTTCGAAGGAGTCTGCGTTCTATATCGAGTTTTAGTCCTCGTTCATGTCGCACCGTCATGTCGCATGGGTGGTTGGCCCCCCAGTAGAATCTTTCAAGCCTTTTGAAGATTCTGACGCGTTTTTTAGCGCGTTTTTGTACCTGTTCGTGCCAAACACACCGTTGGTAACGGTGTATCAAGCCGGGGTGGTTGGCCCCCAGTAGAGTCTTTCAAGCCTTTTGGAGATTCTTGTGCTTTAAATTTTGATTCTTTTTGAAATTTAATCGACTTCCTTCTGCTTCGAAGGAGTCTGCGTTGTTTTAATCGCGTTTTCTTCATCGCGTTTTTCTTTATCGCGTTTTCTTTATCGCGTTTTCTTCATCGCGTTTTCTTTATCGCGTTTTCTTTATCGCGTTTTCTTTATTGCGTTTTCTTTATCTCGTTTTGGCCTCGTTTAGGTCGCATGGGTGCTTGGCCCCCCAGTAGAATCTTTCAAGCCTTTTGAAGATTCGGACGCGTTTCTTATCGCGTTTTTGTACCCGTTCGTGCCAAACACACCGTTGGTAACGGTGTATCAAGCCGGGGTGGTTGGCCCCCAGTAGAGTCTTTCAAACTTTTTGAAGATTCTTGTGCTTTAAATTTTGATTCTTTTTGAAATTTAATTGACTTCTTTCTTCTTCGAAGGAGTCTGCGTTTTTTGCGTTACGCGTTTTCTTTATCGCGTTTTGTCCTCGTTTAGGTCGCATGGGTGGTTGGCCCCCCAGTAGAATCTTCCAAGCCTTTTGAAGATTCGGACGCGTTTTTTATCGCGTTTTTGTGCCCGTTCGTGCCAAACAAACCATTGGTAACGGTGTATCAAGCCGGGGTGGTTGGCCCCCAGTAGAGTCTTTCAAGCCTTTTGAAGATTCTCGTGTTTTTAAATTTTGACTTTTTTTGAAATTTAATCGACTTCCTTCTTCTTCGAAGGAGTCTACGTTTTTGCGTTACGCGTTTTCTTTATCGCGTTTTTGTCCTCGTTTAGGTCGCATGGGTGGTTGGCCCCCCAGTAGAATCTTTCAAGCCTTTTGAAGATTCGGACGCGTTTTTTATCGCGTTTTTGTGCCCGTTCTTGCCAAACAAACCGTTGGTAACGGTGTATCAAGCCGGGGTGGTTGGCCCCCAGTAGAGTCTTTCAAGCCTTTTGAAGATTCTCGTATTTTTAAATTTTGACTTTTTTTTAAATTTAATCGACTTCCTTCTTCTTCGAAGGAGTCTGCGTTTTTGCGTTACGCGTTTTCTTTATCGCGTTTTGTCCTCGTTTAGGTCGCATGGGTGGTTGGCCCCCCAGTAGAATCTTTCAAGCCTTTTGAAGATTCGGACGCGTTTTTTTATCGCGTTTTTGTGCCCGTTCGTGCCAAACAAACCGTTGGTAACGGTGTATCAAGCCGGGGTGGTTGGCCCCCACTAGAGTCTTTCAAGCCTTTTGAAGATTCTCGTGTTTTTAAATTTTGACTTTTTTTGAAATTTAATCGATTACTTTCCATATTCCTTTTCAATTTTCCCTTTTGAAATTTAAACGACTACCTTCTTCTTCGAAGGAGTACGCGTTTTCTATCGCGTTTCTTTTTTTTTAACACATATCTTGGCAAATTTTCGGCAAGTCGATCCCAACGAGACTCTATACGGTACGGCAGCACAAACTGTGCAACAACTGTTTAAGCACGAGTCATGCAAATGTCGCTTAGCCGAGTAAATATTCTTATAACCACTGTAAAATCGACATCGCTCACTGTTGCATCTAAACGTTAACGAAGACGGAAATAGTAAAATACAGTCCACTAATCTCCTTAGTGCAACTAAGGCTCCTCAAATGTCGTCGTCGTCACAGCCATTCGTGCCTCAAGCGTCGTTTCAAAACTTTCATGCCGGTGCCTCTATGAAAATATTGCTTGCAACGGTACTAGTTTGCATCGTTGCACATAGTTCGCGCTCTTATCGACCCTGGTTCCGAAAGATCCTTTATCTCAATGGTAAGACAAAAGCGTTTTGAACTTGCCCATAACCAATAAGAATACATCCATTTTCGGAATCAGTGGTAATCTCGCCATACCATCTCGCATTCTCCGCTGGAGATTTATAAATTTGTCTTGTACCGCCAAATCTTGGTCGACCCTAGAGACACTCCATTTCAACGAATCGTTTTTCAGAGTCCTCTATTGGGACTAACAGGCATTTCTCTCGACAACTCCGAACAAAACACCAACTCATTGGTAGTTCAACAAGAACCGGAAGATTTTCTTGATTTTTTTTTTTCGACTCTATCGCGCGTATTGTGCTTTGTTTTTCGCTTCTTCGGGTCTATCTCAAAACAACAACCCAGCAAATACAAGTCTCATGACATCTCAGGGTTTGAAATGGAATTTTATTCCGCCAGGGGCACCTCACATGGGAGGTTCATGGGAAGCCGGCGTTAAAAGTTTCAAAAACCATTTTAGAGGGCTGGGGACCAAGGCCAAGTTTACGTTCGAAGAATTTGCAACGTTTTTAGCACGTATCGAAGCGTGTTTGAACTCGCGTCCAATATCGTCCATGTCCACAGATCCTTCTGATCTGTTGGCATTGACGCCGGGGCATTTTTTACGCGGCGGCCCGCTTTTATCTTTTCCGGAACCGAATCTGGCCGATGCAAATTTATCGCTAATCAATCGGATCGGTGGGAAAAAGTAAAATGCCTCCAACAACAGTTCTGCCACAGATGGAAAGATGAATACCTCAAGGAACTGCATCAACGACATAAATGGAAAACACCTCAAACCAACATTAAAGTTGATGATTTGGTCGTCATTAAAAACGAAAATCTGCCATCCACCGAATGGCGTCTAGGTCGTGTTATAAATATACACCCGGGTTCCGATGGTCGAGTCAGAGTTGCAACATTAAAGACCCAAAACGGAGAAATAGTCCGCCCCAGAGTAAAACTGTGCCTATTGCCTATTAACTAAATTGCCAATTAAACAAAATTTCACTTACTTTATTTTCAGTAATATTTTTTTTTGGCGTATTTCGCCAAGGGGGGCGGTAATGTTCATACAACTCCAGTGTGAACAGTGCCTAACTCAAAATCTAGGCAACTGATAGTTCGCCCTCTAAAATAATTTAATCTGAGGTAAAATTCTACTACATTTTGCCTGAAAAGTGTTTCGTCGCATAGCGACGGCACGGCATTCGTCATACAACAGCCAACCAACACACATCATTTCTATTAAAATAAATTTTCTCTTGGGCCATCTGCCATTTTATTTTTTTGGGTTGAGCTGAGTTTTCTTATAACTAAATTTCATTTCACCATTAAAACTTTGTAAAATCTTGTCAATTCAAAGAAAAGTAAAATAAAATAAAGATAATCCTACGTGCATCGAAGTATAGAAAGAAAAGGCGTTTGTTTTTTGTGTATATGGCAGTCTACATGGTTGTGTAGCAAATTTTGGTCGACAGGAACATTTGGGAAGGTGGATTCATCGTGGTGGCGAAGTTGTACATTATCAACCTCTATGCAATGGAAGGGGAGAAGACAATGTATTGTTAGCAAAAACTGATTGCGATCTTTTAGATAGATACGAGTGAATTAGTTTAGCTGACGACGATGAAAAATGGAATTGGCTAAGTAGCTTTTCACATAGTATATTTTTATTGATCGAATCAAAAGCTTTGGAAAAGTGTCTAAAAGAGTAAGAATGGTTACATTATCATTGCCAACAGCACTTCTAATTCCTTCAGTAACATCAATTAGAGCAGTCGTACAGCTATGTTTGGGTTTGAAACCAGACTGATGAGAACAAATAAGTTTTCGTTCGGATAAAAAACAGCGTATTTGTTTGTTTATGATTCTTTCCAAGACTTTCGAGAGAAAAGGTAAGATAGCAATCGGTCGATATTCATTGCCATTTCTATTTTTCGGAATTGGAATTACCTTAGCTTGTTTCCAAGCAGATGGAAAGGTGCTTGTCATGAAAATACTATTAAACAAATGTGTAACATACTTAAGTATGAACGGCAAAATGGCTTTTAGAAAAACCGGTGGTATGCCATCAATCCCAACAGAATTGGATTTTATGTCTAGGAAGCTTTCGAGTACATCTGATTCATTAACAGCCAAAAAGTTGAATTCTAACATTCGATCATCCACCGTAAGAAAATTCACTTCGCTCTCATCAACATTCATTGCATTCATATTATTTATTCGGTGAACTTTTTGTTAAGATCTTCGCAGTCAACATTTGACACATTATTATTATTTTTACGACCTACACCAATATCTTTGAGATTCTTCCAAAGTTTCTGTTTAGCTAGACGAGGATCAAGCTTTGGAGCGTAGAAATGCTTTTTTGAATTACGTATGGAGCACACAACTCAGTCTTTTAAAACTGCTATGCAATTCATCAAGCTTAAAGATTTTCCATCTTCTATATGCCATATCACGCTCTCTGATTAGTGTTTCTATGTTGTTGTTCAACCCAAACCGAGTCTTGTTTTGATGAAGTATTGTTTTGAGAGGAACATGAACATCAAAGAGGTGGTTAATGTTCGTATTCAGAGAAGATAACTGGTCATCTACCGATGATAGATAGTATATTATATTCCAATCAATTGAACTCAAGTCTCTTCCTAATTGATTTTTATTTATATTTTTAAAGTCACTGAAAGTAAAAAAAGAGGGACAAAAAACTGGTGAGTATTCAAAAGTCAAGTAAATAAGTTGTGATTAGAAAAAGCTGAAGCAGATAGTTGGCAATAATAGAGAACTTTCCTTAAATGACTTACAAGAAACATATCCAAGAGGGTACTATTGTTTTTAGTGAAATGGAGTGGGCGTTGAAACATTTACTGGAAATAAACTAAGTGATTTCATACCATTAGTCAACTCTGTGCTGTGAAGCACATTATTGTTGAAATCTCCAGCAACCATAAGAAATGGTGAAACAAACGACAAATCTTCAAGGACAGAAAAAGTGGAGACAAATTGATGTTTCGATGTTTTCGATTTAACCTCTATGAACAGGTAATCAATCTCACTATCAGGTGGAGACTTACCTACAAGTTTACAGCATAAGCCTCTACGCGCAAAAATTGCAATTCCACTTCCAACTCTGCCAACTCTATCACTTCGAAAAACATCAAAGCCTTCATTCTGACATACAGACGTGTGAGAAAACCAGGTTTCACTAACGCATACTACATCGATGCTAGAATTCACAAATAAATATCAAAACTCATCAAGTTTTGAACTTAAGCTTTGTGCATTGATGTGGCACACTTTCAGACCCTTACGTTGCTAACATAGAACTTGAATTATAGAACGCGTCGAGCTAGGACAAGCATATTCAAACATGGATTCTCCGTTTTGATTAATTTCAGTCATTTGACTTAATTGTATGATTTAAAAGAAAGGACACAATAATGTCCAATGACAGAAAAAAAGAAGAAAAATGATAAAGTGCAGACAATCTTGAGCAATAATAATATAAAATTAGACAGTAAAAGCAGGAAGTAGAGATACTGATAGTGATGACGTCGACCATGATGATGATGATGATGAAGCAAAAAGAAAAAAAAAATTGTAACAACAACATAATTATATTTGTTTTGTATTATTTTTCTTTATATTGTAACAATTACTTAACTTCATTAATTCTTCTTATTTTCATTCATAATCACTGATAGAGATAAAAGAAAGCTCTCACCTATTAATTTAGTGAATGCAGTTTTATTGCAGTCTGCACTCTGCACAACCAAAAGAGTATAAAAGCAGAGCTTCGACCGCAGTGACTTCAATTAGATTTGGTGTTTCGCTTACGGTAGTCGGGTACCTTTCCACAGCCTAAGCATACAAACACCACATCTAGTGCTTGAGATCCGCGTTAACTTTATTGTCGTGTTAAGACAAAGTTTGGGATTTTGTTCGACGATCGGGTATCTTCCATCGTCAGTAAAGTCTTACACTTTGAAAGCGTTGCCACGTGCGAAAAATTAATAAATTAACAATTGATTTTGTTTTTTTTTTTTTAAATTTTTATTGTTTTAAATAAAGACAGTTTTTTTGTTAAAAGTTAACTCCTTTTCTTTTCATTTGGGGTTAATTCCTGACATTTGTTTTGCTGCCTGTTCAGCGATTGCTGTAGTCCTCGGACAGCACAATCAGCGGCAGAGAGCAACACAAAGCTGCGATTACTGGGTGGTTTAATTTCCACAAGGGTTCTGGGGTATCTTTTCTTCGGAGGACTGAGGAGCTGCGAACCTGAGAAAGGTCTCATCATCACTCTCACTTTGGCGCCCACTGAGCAGCTTCAACACGACTTGCCGTAACATTGGCACCCAACCTGTTGGCCAGTCTCCACAGAAAATACCTTCGTTAACACTCAACCAGTTAACAGATTGTCGCAACATTTAATCTGGTAGTAATACTACAAAAATACGAAAACGGATCAAAAACAACGGAAAAGCAAGCGCCTACGCGCAAAACAAATGCAAAATACTCAAGCAGAAAACGTTCAGCAGGAAAGCACGCAAGCCGACGCGGATTATAACCTGTTCGAAGACGCACAAGCGGAAAATACTCTGGAGTAATACTCAGAAAATACGAAAATGGCACAGTTCACGAATGTTTAGCTTAAGAAATTAATTGATTCGATGAAAACGCAAGACGTTAAAGGCAGTCTAAGCCACTGCACTGCGCGTTTTAAAGGAGAAAAAGATCCTACCATTGTCGAAGGATTCATCACACCAATCAATGTTTACAAAGACCTTCAACGCCTTACTGACGATGACGCTATCATGGGATTTCCCCTATTACTCGAAGAAGGTGCAAGCGTTTGGTGGCAAGGTGTAAAAAGTGAAGCAAATACATGGGCAGATGTCATCTCACTACTGCGTAACGCATATGCTCCGGCAAAACCAGCATATCGAATATTTATGGAGATTTTTGAAAAGAAACAGAAAATGAATGAGCCTACTGATGATTTTATCTGCGAAAAGCGATCACTACTTTCGATACTCGAGGATCCTAAACCAGAAGAGAAAATGATGCTTGACATGATATATGGACTGCTCCACATTCGCATACGGGATGGTGTCCCACGCGAAAGTTTTCAATCATTTCATGAACTTCTTTCAAGACCTAGAGCTGTTGAAATGTCTTTAGCAGAAAAAACGTTCCACAAAGAACAAAAACTTGAACAATTAAATAAAAACAGATGCACTTTCTGCAAACATGTTGGCCATACTACAAATGAATGTAGAAAGAAGGAACGGCAAGAAGCCAAGTCCTCATCAAAACAGGCACAACCAGCGGAATCTAAGCTCTTTTGCTACAGATGCAAGACACCTGGGGCTGTTCGTTCAACTTGCCCTACATGCAAGGAACTCCCAAAAGGACCCTCTACAGTAAGTTTCAACTGTATTAGAACAAATCTGGGAACGGATTTGCCCACTATTCCCATTTCAACACATGGAGAATATGGAATAGCTAATTTGGACACAGCTGCACGAACAAGTGTTGCGGGAAGAGAACTCTTCATTCACTTACTAAAACACGGAACGAAATTTAAGCAAGTCCCAGCTAACGTCACTCTCGCCGACGGAATTCAAAATGAACAAGAAGTATATATTGCTGAAACAAGCATAATCATTGGCAAACGTCCAAGACCGATTAAATTCATTGCTCTACCCAAAGCAACAAACAATCGTACTCTGATTGGTATCGATTTTATGGAGGAAAATGGAATGGTTCGTGATCTTGGTCAAAGAATGTGGTATTTCGCGGATCAGCCCGAAACAAAGTTCGATTTTTACGACACCAGCCACACCAAGTTAAAAGAGAAGACATTTTCAACAAACATTCAAAATGTTACACCAAAAACTGACAACCTGTCAAATGAACCTGCCAAACATGCTAACGCGTTTTTAAATTGGTTTGAAGCCATAGAAGTAGTCTCACCACTAGCTGCTACTCCGAAACCAGAACCAAGTATGTTCAAAACTCCGAAAACGGAAACAAGCCCTCACAAAAGTCCTAAAAGCGTTGAAAAAACAGAGATTCATTCAAATATGAAAAGAAAATTTTCTGCTATTGCAAATGCAAGAAATGAATACTCACCCCACTCTATTCAAACGATTTTCAGCGACTCGTTACGAAATGAAGTAACACCCGAAAGAAGAAGAGAAAATACGAGCCTTTTTCCAGCATTGGTACGAACCGAAGAAGAAATATTCCTCGAAGATTTCTTCACTGAAATATTATCAATCGATTTTGAATTACGAGAAAACGAAGCGGTGGAAATAGACCTAGAAAGCAAAATAAAATTAAATGCACTTCTACAGCAGGAAGAAGATTTATTCGATGTTCCTAGAGAACCTATTCCATACGCAGAACACAGAATTAATACTGGTAACTGTGAACCAATAGCTACAACTCCTTATAGGTTATCTCCTACAAGGAAGGAACAATTAAAAGAAGAGCTCAACAAAATGCTCGACACAAAAATCATTGAGGAAAGTGAATCGCCCTGGGCAGCTCCAGTAGTTTTGGTACCCAGACAGGATCAAGGGATACGTGTGTGCATAGACTATAGAAAGTTGAACAGCGTAACTATTCCGGACAAATATCCTTTGCCTAGGATAGACGATCTCTTACACTCAACAATAAAAACGAAGTTTAAAACCACATTAGACCTACAAACTGGTTATTATCAAATCAAGGTAAACGAAAGCGATGTTGAAAAGACAGCATTTATAACACCTTTCGGCCTTTATCAATTCAAGAGAATGCCATTTGGTCTTCGAAACGCACCAGCGACATTCCAAAGATTAATGGACAGGTTTCGAAAAGAGATTCCTGCAACATACATCCTCGTCTACTTAGATGATATCATAATTTGTTCAGATACCTTTGAAGAACATTTCGAAGATCTTAAGAAAGTTTTCAACAAACTTAAGCTATATAAGCTCAAAGTCAACCGTTCGAAGTCGAACTTCTGCTGTCCAGAAGTAAAGTACTTAGGACACATTATAACTAATAAAGGCATCCAAGTAAGCCCAGAAAAAGTCTCAGCGATAGTAAATCGAGTGGAACCGAAAAATGCCAAACAAGTGCTGTCATTCCTACAAACTTGCTCCTGGTATCGTAGGTTTATAAAAGATTTCGCGGACATATCAAAACCTTTAAGTGATTTAACTAAAAAGAATGCTGATTGGAAGTGGGAAGAAGCAGAACAAACCGCTTTCAATACTCTCAAGGAATTATTAACAACTGCACCAGTATTACAGCAAGCCCAAGATGATCAACCTTTTGTATTGAAAACAGACGCAAGTAGCTACGCTCTTGGGGCCGTTCTAATCCAGGGGGAGAAGGAGAATGAATATCCTATCGAATATGCCTCACGACTCTTACTCGAACGAAACTACTCGACCACTGAAAGGGAAGCTCTTGCCATTATTTGGGCAATCAACAAATTTCGAGGTTACATTGAAGGATGTCAATTTATGTTAAAAACTGACCATCAACCGTTGAAATGGCGACTAACTTTGAAGTCACCTACTGGCAGATTAGCACGATGGGCATTACAGCTCCAACCCTACAATTTTATAATTGATTATGTCCCAGGCAAGGCAAACCATGTGGCAGATATGTTATCCAGGCCACCATGCGATAAAACGCAACACACAGAAACAGAATGTACAATTTGTAGCTTCCAAATCGATCTACCATCGAGGAACGCCAGTGACATTCGCGAAGCACAACTGAAAGACCCAGACATTAAAACTATAGTCGACTCTTTCGAAAACGATGATGAAAATATTTCAAGGTGGACATCACGTGGATATCTTTTAAATGACGGTGTTTTATATAGATATTCACCAGAATCAGATGCTGAAACTGCACAACTCGTTATTCCCGTACAGGAAAGAGAAGCCATCTTAAACCACCACCATGATGAATCTACCTCAGGTCACTACGGTGTCGAACGGACACTAGCTCAGCTCGTATCGCGTCCCGATACTATTGGCCGAAAATGAGAGACAACGTGACGAGACACATCGGAAGTTGTCCAGCTTGTCAAAAATATAAACCAAGCAATTTAAAACCATGTGGATTACTTCAAACAGTATCAAGTAACCAACGATTCGAGGTTATCTCTGCAGATTTGTTTGGACCAATACCAATCACACGAGAAGGATACCAATGGATATTGATAGCGGAAGATCTTGCCAGCCGATGCACAGTGTGGCATTTCGCTGATTTAGCGGGATTAAATTAATAACACTGAAAACTGTGTGTATTTTTTCATGTTTTTTGGTTTATGGTCATTAGAATTTTCCAAAGAATACAAAAAAAAAAAGTTATTTGGACATATCATTAAAAGTTTCGACGCAAAACAACAGAAATAACCAACAGCTATATTTTTTTTTAATTATTTGGGATATCTAATAATTGCGGTACCTCATTTTCAATCACTTTTGTTTTTCTTTTCGGTATGCATCTTAAACTCGCCAAACATGGATCCGACGATATTAACAACCTATTCAAAAGGTCGTTTCCGTGTCATGTCGCGAAGTTTTCCTTGTAAACGGTTCCCGTGCATCCGAGCGCTTTTCTCTGAGTTTAAAAATCTAAACTTCGTAAAGTTCTTTTTTCATAATAGTCTTTGATTATGTCATTACTTAAGGAACTCGAAAAATGTTTTGAGAATGTAAAAAAGTGCGCATACAGAATTTTGAAATACAGTATTTTGAGATACAGTATTATGACCCATAGAGTATTTGGACCCTAACCCGGAAAAAGTTCACGCATCGCGTGTTGGTGGTATTTGTGCCAACAAAAAATTTGTACTTTTTGATAATTTGCAAAAATATTGGAAACTACAGTTGCTGAGGTCTGGTTCAACTTTGCTACATATAAAGAAACTGCAGTCAGTATAAAAAGGAAGAAAAACGCGAAATGTCTATGTTCAAGTGACAATATCTAGGTGAATTTTAAACATAGAAAGTTTTGTGATATAGCATTTTAAAGAAAGTTTTTTTTTTCTTTTTTTTTATGAAACATTGCTTATACCTATCTGCAACCAGAAAGAAATGCCATTAAAAAAACTGACAAAACTCAAAAATTGGAAAAAATTGTTTTTTTTTTTTGTCGGGAGTTTTATTATTTTGTATAAAAAATATTTTTTTATAATTTTTTAAAAGATATATTTCGATGGGAAAATTTGATTTCTACAAAAAACGTCCTTGGAATTCCATCAAAATTCTGCTTCGTTTTCAAGATATATTGAAAAAACGAATGAAAATGATTTAGAACCCATATCTCCGAATCGCACCCTCTAATTTAATAGCACTTTCGGTTTTTTTTCTCTTAAATTAACAAATTAATCGATTCATGCAGTAAAAGTCCATTCAATGTCGAGTTCCTTTATATGCCCTTTTTAACGACATAATCAATAGACTATAAGTTTGGTTATCATCCTAAAAAGTGAAAAATTTAGTATGGGTGTCGCACCTGTGCGCAAAAAGTTAAAGCGCAGTCTTGTTCCTTGTTTTCTAAGCTTTTAAAAAAGTAAGGCCTTCAACTTGAACAACACTGACAACTATACTTTTCTTCTACTGAAATGCATTTTTTTAGTTTTAGTTTACCTAACGAGCTTTGTTTGAACAAAGACATGTATAATATATATATATATCAAAAAAACTTACCTTTACAATTTGTAGGATAATATGGATTTAAAAAAAAAATTTTACTTCCACTTCAAATCACACTAACCACTTTAATAATCAAAAAAACACTTGCTCTATGAACTGACCTTCCGTATCAACAACTGCAGCTAATGTGAAGTTTGAGGTCATTTTCTGCCGTTGTAATTGACTTTATCATGATTTGATTTTTTACAGTTATTTAGTGGGAGAATGAGATGTAAGAAAAACCTCTTTTTGTTTACATTGGCGCATGTCGATTTTTGAATTAAATCCCGCTAATTATGCGAATTGTCACACTGTGCGATGGGTAGAAATTTTTCCTCTTATAGAAGCAACTGCCGAAAACTGTGCAATGACCTTGCTCAACGAAGTATTTTTTCGCTATGGAATACCACGACGTCTTTTAACAGACAACGGACCTCAATTCATATCAGCTATCATGCAGCAAGTAGCAGATTATTTTGATATTCAACAAACATTAACGCCGGTTTATCATCCAGAAGCCAATCCTGTCGAAAGGAAGAACAGAGACCTTAAGACACAACTAGCAATCCTGGTAGGCAATCACCATAATACGTGGGCCGATAACTTACCTGCCGTTCGTTTCGCTATGAACACCGCTAAATGTCAAAGTACCGGATATACTGCTTCATTCCTTACGTTTGGGCGAGAGCTCAGAACAATCGTCGACGTCAACAACGACATCAGACCCATAGAAAAAGATGAAAACCTTACTCCTCAACTCATCTATAAGCTACAGAAATTCACAAAATTAATAAGAAACGTACAGTCAACAACCGATAATATGCAAGATACCAACGAATTGTATACCGATAAAAAGCGACGACCACAAATCCCACTCAAAATAGGTGAACAAGTACTAGTCACTACTCATGTTCTTAGTAATGCATCTAAGGGTATGACTTCCAAATTTGTTCCAAAACGAGATGGACCATATATCATCATTAAACAAATTGGTTCTTCAACATATCAAGTTGCATCAAGGGATGATCCAAACATCCCATTGGGGACATACCATGTTTCGTCCTTAACCAGATACCAAACATCAACAACACAAGCCAATGACCCGATTCAACCATTACGAAGACGGGGAAGACCGAAAAAGAGACCTCAACCAACACTTCCTGTCGCATCACCGAGACGTTCTCAGCGACAGAGGGGGAGATTGTAACAACAACATTATTATATTTGTTTTGTATTATTTTTCTTTACATAATTACTTAACTTCATAAATTCTTCTTATTTTCATTCATAATCCTTTGTAAAACTATCATAAAATGTAATATGGCAACTTTGCCAATAACTTCCTATATTTTAAAATTATAATGTCAAAATATAAAAGAAAGTCAAATATTTTAATTCCATTTAATACTAAATTTCAAAAACTCGTCAGTCGCATCACTGATAGAGATAAAAGAAAGCACTTTGCAGAAAGCTCTTATACAAAAGCTCTCACCTATTAATTTAGTTACTGCAGTTTTATTGCAGTCTGCACAACCAAAAGAGTATAAAAGCAGAGCTTCGACCGCAGTGACTTCAATTCACTGCCACTGCGGACCGCAGTGACTTCAATCCCTGAGGAAGACAAAGTCAACCGACTTCTTCATTGTAATATTTATTTTTTGACATGTAATTTTATATCTTATAATATTCTAATCTTAAGTCATTGTATACCGTTAGGCCCCCTTTGTGCCAACAAATGTAAATTTTTTCCAATGTTATCATATGTTAGTTGTAAGCGAAATTGTAAATATTGTTCAATAAAACAAAATTGAATTGAATTGCAGTGACTTCAATTAGATTTGGTGTTTCGCTTAAGGTAGTCGGGTACCTTTCCACAGCCTAAGCATACAAACATCACATCTAGTGCTTGAGATCCGAGTTAACTTTATTGTCGTGTTAAGACAAAGTTTGAGATTTTGTTCGACGATCGGGTATCTTCCATCGTCAGTAAAGTCTTACACTTTGAAAGCGTTGCCACGTGCGAAAAATTAATAAATTAACAATTGATTTTGTTTTTTTTTCTTTAAATTTTTATTGTTTTAAATAAAGACAGTTTTTTTGTTAAAAGTTAACTCCTTTTCTTTTCATTTGGGGTTAATTCCTGACATTTGTTTTGCTGCCTGTTCAGCGATTGCTGTAGTCCTCGGACAGCACAATCAGCGGCAGAGAGCAACACAAAGCTGCGATTACTGGGTGGTTTAATTTCCACAAGGGTTCTGGGGTATCTTTTCTTCGGAGGACTGAGGAGCTGCGAACCTGAGAAAGGTCTCATCATCACTCTCACTTTGGCGCCCACTGAGCATTCTTAGCTTCAACACGACTTGCCGTTACAAAATTAAATTTAAAAAATTTCATAGACTAAGAGAAAGTAGGTAGAAAAAAGAGAAAAAGAAAAAAATATAAACAAATAATAACGATGTATGGTATTAATATAAATGTTATGCTGATCAGCTGTTTACATCAGTTATCCGTAGCAAAATCATTCAGTATTTGGATGTTCTCAACCAGAAGAGCTTTGTCATTACGGTTCTTTTTTATGTAAACAAACCCACGTAGAGTGTAAGCGGTAAATAGATTTCCGCTTTTCTTCAGCCTAAGTGCATATTGCAGTTCTCTATTTTTTGTGGTTAAACATTCATGCATAAGCAATGCACCGTCAGAAGCGTGTCCGAGGTCGCCGAGGCTAAGTGGCTTTTTTGTTTTGGTGCGGTAATAGAGCGTAAGACAGTGCTTTTGTCGCGTGTTATCATAAATTTAACGACTACCGGCGGAGTGTGATTCTTGTGGAATCCGAATAGCAATAATTAAATAACCTCTCACTTTGGTGTCTGGATTACAAGTGGTCTTTATTATATATAGAATTCATAAATGTCATTGAAGTGACAGTGTGTAGTAGAATAGTAGAATTGTAATAGAATACATTAAGTAGAATACAGTAGAACCCTTTAATATGCCACACCTCCCCCATAAGCTCTTTATCAAATTATATTTCAAAATTCAAAGTTAATTTCAGCAAATATATGGAAATCACCTTACATTTCATAATTTTCAATTCTATTCAAAATTTTAAGTTTACATAGTTTAATATACATACTTATAATGTTATTAATATAAATATTAATTTAATATACTTATAATGTTATTAATATAAATATTTTAGTATAAGTTTTAAGTTTTAATTTTTTTTTTTTTTTTTTTTTTTTATATATATATATAGTTATATTCATTATATATTATTTCATTAGATATTATTTCTATTTATAGTATTATTTCTATACAAATGTTAGTATAAGTTTTAAGTTTGTTTTTAAAATTTACATTTCATAATTTGAAGCAAATTAAAAATACGTCACAATTTTTTAATTGTACATTACATTTAAAGATATTGTGAACTTGTGTTATTTATTTATTTTTATATACTTTTCCTGACCTTGTACGTGATGGACTAAGATGCAAATTCGGATTTTTTAAATTACTTAAACTTTGAAGATGGTTTTTGTTTTCAGCTTGCGAATCAGCTTCTGAAGCACTTGAATTGTTTTTAAAAGTATTTAAATTATCAAAATAATGATCAAGATTATTGGAATCATAGTAATTATAACTTGATTTGGTTTTGCTATCATTTTTTTTTAAGTATTTAGAATTTCTCCTATATTCTTTATTCTTTGAAGGAACAAAAACAATATAAGATCGAGGTTGCATTAGTTTTTCTTTGATATAACCAATTTCCCAAGTATTTTTGATTTTGCAAAAAACTTTTTCATTAATACAAAAACTCGTTTCTTTTCGTCTTGCTTGTCTATTGTAATATTTTTCGTTTTGTAATTGTTTGTATTTAATTGATTTCATAACGTCTTTCAATCCAGGTTTTAAAAGGCTCGAATGAATTGGTAGCTTAGTACGTAGTCTTCTGCTCATTAAAATTTGAGCAGGTGAAACATCTAAGTATTTGACAGGAGTATTGTTGTATTCTAAAATGGCCGAATAAAATTCTTCAAGCGTTGAAGATTTTTTAATAAAATTTTTTGCTATTGGGACTCCTCGCTCTGCGAGTCCATTTGATTTGGGGTAATGAGGACTACTAGTCACAATTTTAAAGTTCCACTTTTGAGAAAATTCCGTACATTTATACGAACTAAAGGGCATATTATCAGCAATAACAATTGCAGGGATTCCTAAACGAGAAAATATTTTTGTCCAACTTAAACAAATGTCAGAAGCAGTTTTTGTTGGAATGGGTTCGATTTCTATCCATTTTGACAAATAGTCAATGACAATCAGAAAACTTTTTCTATTCCACTCAAATATATCGCACCCTACTTTATGAAAAGGTAAATCAGGTATATCATGACTTATCATTTGTTCATTATGACTTTCCGGTCGATTTTGTATGCACGTCCAACAGTTTTTTATGTGCAGTTCTATATCTGCTGACATGCCAGGCCAATAAAGTAGTTCTCGGGCTCTAATTTTTGTTTTTGTTATCCCTAAATGAGACTTGTGTAATTTAAGTAACATTTCGTATCGTAACGAATTTGGCACAATTAGTCTGTGATTTAAAAAAACTAAACCATTTTCAACAAAAATATCAGATCTTTTTTGAAAGTAGGATTTGATATTGTCGGGTATTTTACTTTTTGAACTAGGCCACCCTTCTTGATAAAACTTTAAGACCTCTGAAAGAACAGAATCTTTTCTTGTTTCTTCTATAAATCTTGCTTCTCATCACTTACATTTATTGAAAAAATCATTTCACTCTTTTCTTTTACTTCATTTTTCTCAACAATAAAATTTCTCGACAGGTAGTCAGCAATGTGCATGTATTTACCTGGTAAATACTGCACCTCAATGTCGTAATTATATAAAAATAACCGTGTGCGTCGCAGCTTACTTGACATAATTTTGTTAATTTCTTTCTTCATAATGGCTTCGAGAGGTTTATGGTCGCTATAAACTAAGACCTTACTACCATAGACAAAGTTATGAAATTTTTTACACGCATATGCAATGGCAAGAAATTCTTTTTCTATTTGGGCATACCCTACTTCAGCATCACTCAAACTCCTGGAAGCATAACAAATCGGCCTATTTTCTTGCAACAAACAACACCCTATTCCATACTGAGAAGCATCAGCTTGGATTGTAAGCTTTTTCATAGGATCGAATGGTTTAAGGAATGGAATTTCTTTCAACTTATGTTTTAAAATGTCTACGCAGTTTGTATGACTATTAGACCAAACAAATTCAGCATCTTTTCGCAATAATTGCCTTAACGGAGCTGTGAGCTCTGATAGCTCCGGAATGAAACTCCTTAAATAATTAACAAAACCTAGAAAGCTTTGCAGTTCTTTCTTTGAAGAAGGATTTTTTAAATTTTGAATAGCAGATACTCGATTATCATCTGGCTTCATTCCACTTTCACTAAAAACATGACCCAAATATTTCACAAAATATTGCCGAAATTGAAATTTTTCTTTGTTAAATTTCATTCCTAATGTTCTCGCCCGTTCTAATAATCTTTCCAAATTTCTGTCATGTTCTTCAATAGTCTCTCCATGCACCAAAAAATCATCAATATATATTTCAACTCCTTCTAGGTCCCCATAGTTCTCATAATTAAATTTTTGAAATATTTCCGGTGCTGTACTTAAACCAAAAGGAAGAACATTAAATTCATAGACACCGAAGGGCGTCCAAAAGCAACAAAATTTTCTTGAATCTTCGTGTAAGGCTACTTGCCAGAAACCATCTTTTTGGTCTAACACAGTGAAGTACCTAGAGTTCCTTAAATTTGTTCTAAAATCTTCCAGAGTTGGAATTAAAAACGGTTCTTTTTTTATAACTTTATTCAAACCCGAAGGATCTAAACAGACTCTCAGTTTTCCATTAGTTTTTTCAACTATAACTAAGTTATGTATCCATTCTCTGGGACCTGTTACTTTTGAAATAACCTTTTCTTTCTCCAGGTCTTTCAGAGTGTCCAAAAGTTTACTTTTAACCTTCAATGCTACATTTCTGGGCGGAGTTGTTTTAGGAAAACTCTTTTCTTTTATTTCAATTTTATATTTTTGGGGAAATTCCCCTCTTCCTTCAAAAAGCTCTTTATTCGATTCTATAAGATCCTCCTTTGAGTCGTATGACCTCTTAATCAGATTTAAACTATTGACATTTTGTATTTCTACCAAGCCCAAACTCAAACAACTTTTCAAACCTAGGATTGGAATTAAGTTTTCATTAATGTTTTTGTTTTCTTTTACGATTACAAAACTTTGTACTAATATTTTATTTTTAAAACGGCATTCTAAAGTAGATTTGCCAATGGGTTGGATTTTAGGGCTACCATATGGTTGTATGAAAATTGAAGTTGACCTTATACTTCTCCTATTTTTTATTTCGTTATAATATTTTAATGGAATAATATTTACATACTTGAGCTCCTGTATCTATTTTAAATTTTATGAAGGAGTCTTCAACTCTTATTTCTTCAAGCCAAGTACTTCTACTGTCACCTGATTGCAAACTGTCAACAACAAACAAATCATCTTCACTATCAGAACTAGATTCACAAGATTCGCGAATACATCTCACATTACGCACATTACAACAAACTGCAAAGTGGTTTAATTTCCCACAATTATTACATTTTTTTCCTAGAGCAGGGCAGGCATTTCTTGTGTGATTTAAATTACAATATTGACATTTGATATATTTGGAAGTTTTACTATTATTTTGATTTGAAAAGGTCTTATTTCTAGAACTATAATGATTATTCCAATGAAATTGATTATTAGCTTTTTCAGCATAACTCGAACTTTTATTTAAAAATTTTTTACTATATTGACTGTTACCTCTTTTATTTTCTTGATGATTTGCAGAACTTTTGTTGATGACATCTACGCTGGAACTATTTGCTGGGGCCTGTATTTCTTTTGTCTGCTTCTGGGCAACTTCTGATGCACGACATATTTCCATACATTTTTCCAAGTTTAGGTCTGCTGCACTTAGTAACTTCTCCTGCAGCCTCTTATTTTGAATGCCTAGGACAATCCGATCACGAATGAGAGACTCCTCTAATGAAGAAAACTCACAACTTTTTGCTAGCAATTTAAGGTCTGTCACAAAACTGTCAAACGCCTCCAGATTTCCTTGGTTTCGGCTGAAGAATTTGAACCGCTCATATGTTTGGTTTTTTCTCGGCAAGCAATACTGGTCGAAAGCTCTCATCACAGACTCGATCTTCTTTTTATCGTCATCAGACAAAGTGAACGAATTATACAGATCGAGGGCATCTTCTCCAATCGTATTCAAAAACGTGTTCACTCGAATAACCTCATCTTTGTCCTGAACGCAAGCGGCAATCTCAAAGATTGTATAATTTTGACGAAATCGTTTCCAGTTTTCTGCGAGGTTTCCGTCCAACTTTAGTGGTTGGATTCTTCGTACGTAATCCATTTTGGGCTGCTTTTCGATTATGACGACTTTACTTATAGAATCTGCAATTTCATGAATTGAATCCTCATCCGATTCCTCAAGAGATGAGTTGCAGTCAGATAAATCACTGGATGATGATTTTACCATGAATTCTTCACGTTAGAATCACGTATACTTCACAAAAACTTTATGTTTATTGATATTCTATCAAATGAACTATATTATTTTCAACTTTACTTTGTGATGCCTTTAATAATTATCGATTAAATATGAGGGTTTTTCCAAGACCGACTGCACCATGTGGAATCCGAATAGCAATAATTAAATAACCTCTCACTTTGGTGTCTGGATTACAAGTGGTCTTTATTATATATAGAATTCATAAATGTCATTGAAGTGACAGTGTGTAGTAGAATAGTAGAATTGTAATAGAATACATTAAGTAGAATACAGTAGAACCCTTTAATATGCCACAATTCTGGTTTCTTAGACGAAAAATATCTCGAACAGCAAATGGTTTTATAGCAATGAAATTGCATAATTTAGTAAACATATGGGTTAAGTTTTCATTTTCAAGCACTGGTAGGCCATGTATAAATGCATCCTTCTCAGTTTCTTTATATTTTTGCCGTTCTTAATAGGCATCCATTCGCGCAGTGACTAGTTTAAGTGAATCATTTTGTTAACGTAATTCCGCTTTAAGTGATATATTTTCCTTTTTAATGACGTCGATTTCATTTAGCTTGTTTTCAATTGTTTTCATCCTATCGTTTACATCATCAATTGACTTTTTTATGTTTAAGACATCGGTGTTAATTTTCGCCGTAATTCTCTCTTCAAAATCATTCAACTAAGATGAGAGTAATTCAACAATATTTGCGCATTCCTTTTGAAGTGTACTTTCGGTATGTGCCATGCCAATCTGTTCCGAGTGCAATGAGAAATTTTTGAGTGTCTTCGATTTTGTTGTGTTGTTTTCGTTTGAAACGGTTTTTATTTGCTTTGACCCGGGGATCGGTTGCTGCTGCTCGAGGGAGGAGGAGGACGTTTTTCGATTGCGTTTGTACGACATAAATATGAACAAGTAACTATCCAAATGTTAGTGAGATTATGGTAAGTTGCTGGTGTAATTATATTGGAGTATAAGAGCTTAAGCAGTTTATTATCCTAACTAATATTATAAATGTGAAAGTCCCTCTTTCTGTCCGGCTTTCTATGTTACCATCTCCCGCCCAAACTACCAAACTGATTGATATGAAATTTTGTACAGAGATAGTCTAGAACCAGAGGAAGGACATAGGCTATATATTTTTTCCCTAAATTCCCACGGGAACGGGAACGTATACGGGAATTTAGAAACTACAACACCGATTTCAAAAATTTTTCCACCGATAGAATGCTTTACTATCCCAATGATCAACAATTTTTAGAGAATGCGCACTCAGGTGCTCAAACTGTTCCGCAAACTCAAATCCAACTTCAATCGCGTATTAACCGTGGATCGAATATGAAAAAGAACTTTTAGTGTAAATGCCGTCTGCCAAAATGAACCTTTTAATAATAATATGCGTAGAATTAATGTTAAGAACTATAAATTACTCTCATATAACATATCTGGGTTAGTAAATAAATCTTTATGTGTAGATTTTTATGATTATATAAATAATTTCGATTTAATATTTTTATTTGAAACATTTGTCACAGACAATAAATATCATTTATATGAAAATAAGCTTATTAATTTTAAATTTGTCTGGATACCTGCTATAAGAACCAACACTAGAGGTAGAGCAAGCGGAGGATGCTACTATGGGTATAAAAAAAACATTCAAGACATCAAATGCAGCTTTCTATCTGTAAATGGAATGACAGTTTTAGACCTAAACTTCGATAACAAGTCCCTTCGAATAATACCTGCTTATATTAACTGCAACCATTGGGAAACTGATTTCAATATACTGCAAGAAACACTTAACTGCGGAAACCACAACAACGTTTTAGTTATTGGTGACCTAAATGCTCGTATTGGAAATGAAGCTGGTGCTGAAAACAATCTACAAGCTAAGGTGAGGCGATCAAAAGATTCAATATGTAATGCAAGGGGAGTAAAACTCCTGAATTTATGCGATGAGTTCGGGCTTCGTATATTAAATGGAACGACGGAGTCAGATGAGATGGGAAATTTCACATTTGTTGGAAGACAAGGGACCTCAGTAATCGATCTGAGCCTCTTGGGTGGAGATTGGAACTCATACGCTAAGGACCTGGAAGTTGATCATGTACCTTTTTCTGAACACCTGCCTATTGTGGTAACATTTGGCATTGAAGTGGCGGAAATTGATATCATACGAGAGATGAAACTAATACCTAAGCTTACATGGAAAGAAAAACATGCAACCATTTATAAAAGAAACCTAGCTCGGATTTTATCTTCACGAGAAATTGATAACTTTGAGCAACTAAATAAATTAATTAGTGAAGCATATCCTTCAAATAATAACGTTGATTATGGAGGACGTGGAATAAGACAACCATGGTTCGACAAAGACTGTATGAGAGCTAGAAAACAATCCTTCACATGGCTAAAACTGTTTCGAAATTCAAATAGGGATCACTTTAAGGAAATATATATCCAAACCAATGCAAAATATAAACGAATGTGTAAAGAAAAGAAAATAGCTTATCATGAAACTCAGGCTTCAAGGTTAGCGTTATGCAAAAACGCATCCGATTTCTGGAAAACTGCAAAAAATGTTAACGGGAAAAAATTCGTTATTAGTAAGGACTTGAGCCCAGCGTTATTGGCTTCACACTTCATTAATCTTTTAAATCCAGAAAACCCAAGAAGCTCGCTTCAATATGCGATGCCAGCGTTTGTTGATGAATTCTTGGACTGTGAAATAACGGAGCTTGATGTCAGTACAGCTTTAAAAGTACTCAAAGATGGAAAAGCACCTGGGCCAGATAGAATTCCAACAGAACTGTACAAATACGGAAACACAGAGCTTATGAAACAAATTACAATTTTATTTAATAAGGTTGTGGAAACTGGAGCCATTCCCAAAGAATTCAAGGAATCACTTATTTTTCCGATTTTCAAAAAAGGCGATAAGGCAGATCCAGCAAGCTACAGAGGCATATCATTCCTGAACGCGTCATACAAAGTCTTCACGGAAATCTGGAGAAATCGACTGGCATTGTGGATAAATCGTAATGATAAAATCAAAGAGTACCAAGCGGGTTTTAGATCAGGATACTCCACAGTGGATAACATTTTCGTCTTAAGTAGTATAGCAGAATCCTACCACATAAGAGGTCTTAAGCTATATACATTTTTCGTAGACTTCAAGGCAGCATTCGATACCGTGGATCGCAGAGCACTTCTCTACAAATTATATACGAAAGGGTTATCAAGGAAGTTCTGCACTTTAATGGAAAGAATGTATGATGAGACTTGGTCAACAGTTTGGAACGGTGAAAATCTTTCAGAGCCATTTCAAACAAAATTTGGTGTGAGACAAGGATGCTCCTTGAGCCCTTTGCTATTTGCATTGTTTATCGATGATATTACAGATTACTTACCAGGAGGCATTGAGTATGGTAATCATAAAATAAAAGCCCTTTTATTTGCGGACGACATTGTCATAATGGCTAATTCACCTGAAACATTGCAAATGATGATAAACAAACTGGTCGAGTACTGCAACATGTGGAACCTTACTGTTAACCTAGATAAATCAAAAGCTATGGTCTTCAAAAAGAACTCTGGAAGAAACGCAGGAAATGAACATTGGTCTTTCAACAATCAAGCTATAGAAGTAGTCAGGGAATATAAATATCTTGGGGTATACTTCACGCCAACCCTCAATATGGAGTGACACCTCAAAGAAAAGCTGGTGAACGCCAAATCAGCAATAAGCTCAACCTGGAATAACTGCTTCGCAAACAAGCATGTAGCTCACAGCAGCAAATATCGAGTGTTTGAAGCTGTATCGGAGTCTGTGTTACTCTATGCAGCGCAAGTGTGGGGTGCCAAACAGTATGAGACAGTAGAGAAACTGCTGAGATATTTTGTGAAAAGGATCTTTCAACTTCCAATTTCTACTCCAAATTATGCGATAATGCTCGAAACTGGACTATCACCGCTCTTCATCAAGACCCTCAAACTTCAGGTGGATTATATCCTAAAGGTGCTGAATATGCCTAACGGAAGACTACCCAAGATAGCTGCGCTAAACACAATCAGGAGCAAAACCGGATGGTTTGGTGAATGGATGGATCTGGCACGTGCATGTGGTAGCCCGTTGAATCTTGACATCGAACAACATACCTCGTGGAAGCCAATTCTCTATGGGCTGATCAAGAAGGTGGACTGGATGTGCAGGGATGATTTCCTCAGGGAAGCGTCAAGCTCGGTTCACAGAGCAACGTATAGTGTGCTAAACCACAACTTGAAGGAATCAAACTACTTCCGAGATGAATATAGCATCCAACAAATCTCAATGATGGTTAAGCTAAGAGTGGAACTAGTCAAACTCAATTATATACCACACCGGGAGGATCTACCAGTAATATGCAGCATTTGTAACCAAGGAGTTCGAGAAGATGTTGTTCATTTTTTGGGAAAATGCCCAACACTAAGAGAGACAAGAAGATATTACTTCGGCGAAGACTTTTTAGACGAAGAATGTATTCTTCTTTTGTTAAATGAAGTGGATGTGAAGAAATTAACTAACTATTGTAGAATAGCGCTAGCTTACCGGGAAAAAATTATAAATGAAAACTTTTAAGAAAAAACATGAAAATATCGATAGAAGCAATAACTAAATATGCAATTTAATAAAATATGAAGTATGTATTTATAAAATAGAAATTATGTCAATCGGCAGACGGCAAAGCCATGTCCAAATTGATTATTTGTATTGTACACAAACCTAATGCTTATAATGTTTAAAAACTAATAAATAATCTAATAAATCTAAATCTAAAAAATCTATCCCAAAGTAACATAAACTTTAATTCATCCACATATTCCTACGGGAACGGGAGTCCTTACTAATATAATAAGTGTGAATGAAGCTCTGTCTGTCCGTCGTTCTATGTAACCATCTTCCGCCCAAACTAATAAACCGATTTAAATGAAATTTTGTACAAAGATTGTTCTGAACTTAAGGACGGACATAGGTTTTATTTCATTCGAATATTCCCTCGGGAACCGGTCCTCACTATTATTATAAATGCAAAAGTAGCTCTGTGTGATCACCTTTCTATGTTACCATCTCCCGCCCAAACTAATAAACCGATTTAAATGAAATTTTGTACAAAGATTGCTCAGAACCTTAGAAAGGACATAGGCTTTATATTTTACCCAATATTCCCACGGGAACGAAAACGTATTCGGGAACTTAGAAACTACAACACCGATTTCAACAATTTTTCCACCGTTAGAATGCTACACTATTCCTGAGTAACATCTACTTTAATTCATCCACATATTCCTACGGGAACGGGAGTCCTTACTAATATAATAAGTGTGAAAGAAGCTCTGTCTGTCCGTCGTTCTATGTTACCATCTCCCGCCCAAACTAATAAACCGTTAGAATGCTACACTATCCCTGAGTAACATAAACTTTAATTCATCCACATATTCGTACGGGAACGGGAGTCCTTACTAATATAATAAGTGTGAAAGTAGTTCTGTTTGTCCGTCGTTCTATGTTACCATTTAACGCCCAAACTAATAAACCGATTTAAATGAAATTTTTTGCAAAGATTGTTCAGAACCTGAGGAAGGACATAGGCTATATATTTTTTTTTCCTATATTCCCACGGGAGCAGGAAAGTTTACGGGAACTTAGACACTACAGCACCGATTTAAAAAAATCTTCTACCGTAGCAACATTAACTTTTACTCATTCCCATATTCCTTACGGGAACGGTCACCATATTTCCACGGGAACGGAGTCTTTACTAAAATTATAAGTACGAACTTAAATCTGTCTATCTATTTCCCTTTGTTACCATTAGCCACCCAAACTATTGAACCTATTTATATGAATTTTGGTACAGAGACAGTCTAGAACCTGAGGATGGACAAATATGCTAAGCAATATGTTTTATTCGTGTATTCCCATGGGAACGGGAACTTGGAATTTTCAAAAAATGTCCACTGTTAGAATACTACACTATTTTCGAGTAATATAAGCTATAAGTCATCCTCCGGAAACGGCCCTCATATTCCTACGGGAATGGAAGACTTTAGTAACAGTATGAATCCGAAATTAACTCTGTCTGTCTGTTTTTCTTTGTTTATATTTACCGCCTAAACTATTGAACCTATTTATATGAATTCTGGTACAGAGACAGTCTAGAACCCGAAGATGGACATCCTTACTAATATTACAAATTTAAAACGTTTTGATTCCCCGTTTTCCTTTAATTCCCATTGATTGGTCTTTATAAATAAGTCTCAGGCGCTTTAAGTTGCAGGTGTTCGTTTAGAAAATTATCCCATGGCAACTTCATGTGGCAGGATCACGTGTATCAATCCCACAAAACCTTTTTATTTCGCAAAAAATGGAAAAAATTAGAACGTCGTGTGCAAACATTTAAATAAAAAAAATATAACAATCGTTTACTAAAACGCATGAATGTGTCTTATTTCCAAAATAAGTAACCTAAAAAATAAGAATGCTGACGAAAGCCACTATTCCACGCGGACGAAGTCGCGGGTACAGCTAGTATGTAATATTTAAGAGAAAAAATAAATCTATTTTACACAAGTATCAGAGTTATGTATAAAGCTCTTGTGTTGGTGTTATATAGTCACTCTTAAATTCACAGTTGAAACTCAATTTTTAGGTTAACCAAAAAGAAAAACCCACGATAGTAATGAAGGGCAATTTTATTAAAGTTAATGTCACTTGTAGTTTTATTCAATTATTCTTGAAAAGAAGAGAAATAAAATTTCTAGTGCACTTCTAGTATAAGAACCGAAAACTTGGTACGTTTGTACGTATGAAAAATCGAACTATAAATTGCTACTTAGAAGACACGTCTGTTCTGCAACACATATCTTGATGGACGATATATATATACATATTGTCAAAACGAATGTTCTAATATAAAAATAATTGAAAAGTAATGCTAAGAATAAAAATAATATCACCTTAAACTTATTATTTTAAGAAACTATACTCAATGCATTGATCTAAGTATAGTAATCCAATAAAAAAAAATTAAATACATTAAATTAAAAATAGGAATATATTGAACGTATTGAATAAAATAGAAAAAACGAATATATGTACCAAACACTGACTAATATGTAATGAAAAATAAACTAGTCAAAATATAATAACTAATGTAAATATCACAAATGATACCAAAATATCAACTAAAAGTAAACACCCAGAAATAGCCACAATGTTCAATCCAATGTGATAAAAGAAAAAAATTTAATTTCATACTCCCGTATTTGTAAAAGAGTCGTAGAAAAGTAGAAATCAACACTCTTGTCTTGATTTCTTCTTTTTCCCCAGGAAGGGTGGTGTGAAGGAGTCACAGCCAACGACCACTTAATCAATTGCTCTACAACTATTGTCAACCCTCGGCTGTGCCTCGATATCCGATCCTCTCACATTCAGTTGCATTGCATAGAAATGCATAACACTTGACTTGCTTGTGTATCCAAAGAGTGCATTGTACTCAGAACAATATGATTCCCAAGTAATAAGGGATCATATTGCTTTGACTGCATGCCCGCTGTTTATGTCACAGCAACAGTCTTTGGGTATGAGCATTTGTTTATGATATAGGTCATTGGCGCTCACTCAAAAGAATGTTATGATGAAGCGTTTTAATGGGATATCGAAGTGTGGTCGATTGTTTGATAACCATGAATCTGAGAATAAAACGTCAGTAGTGATCGTGGACTCGATCGAACATACTCTCTGGTTTTTGTTAATATAAGGCATTGAGCCGACGACAATTCCTGGGTAGTTCTAAGTGTTTCCACTACCATACCTCAACTTTGCAGTTAGTGCGAAGAGGTTTGAGCCTACAGCAGCGAGTTGGTAGTCTGAGAACCAAGGAACATTACAGGGCAACTGTATTTCTCCCTAAATCCAGATTGTTTCGGTGAAACATAGTTATTCCTGCGGAAATATGTATTTATTTGATTTTGGATAGGAGTTTAGTTTAGTTTATTGTTATAATTACTCAGTAATATACAATATCTTTTAACTTAGAGCAAATATCAATACGTAATACTTTTATATTTAATAAAGCATAATGTTGCAGAAATTGATATGTCATCTAATTTTAGGTATATTAATAAAATAATTCAAAAATTTTAAATAAGAAAACAGAATATTAAGAAAAAAACTAAGAAAAAATTTCTAAAAAATAATTAAAAAAAAAAAATTTTGAATAATTTATAAAAAAAAATATGAAAATTACGAAAAAAAATTATGATACGCATCACCATCACCATCATCATCATCACCATGAGCCTCACAAACATACTTTTCTTCTGAAGCTTTATAGTATTCCTTCAACATTTTATTGAATTGCGTTGTACAGTTTATCTTTCTTAAATGAGTGGAGAGTGAGTTCGAAGTCTTATGATATCAAACAGAAGGGTTAGTGTTTTGCATTTAAGAAGATCTTCAAGCGTCATACCATACATAGAATTTGAGTAATTAGATATGTGATCACATCTTCTTTTTCCGAAGACTAACGTGCTATACTACATTTACATTTACATTTACATGAAACCTACTCCACACATAAATCTGCGGAGTAGGGGGTTTGCAGCCGGGCGACAAAGACCATTTGGCTGATACACCACAAGACTAACTACACAAATACTACATAGAACAAATAACACATGACAACAGCACGCTATACTATTAAAAGCTACATTGAGTTTATTCTTGTGTACATAGTCACAATTACAGAAGATTTCACAGCCAAATAGTAAAATAGGAACAAGCAACGTCTTGGCTAATATCATTCGTGTTCTGAGCGGGGTCATATGTTGGGAGGCCCAGAGTAATCGTAAGCCTCCATGCTCCATAAACCTTTCCTAAAGTAAGTCTGATATGATCATTCCAGGTCAGAGTACGATTGAAAGTAAGTCTACGTTTTTTGCTGAGTCAACAAATTCAATCGGGGTGTTGTTAATGTGAACCATAGGAAAATATATTGTATCCAAAAGTGTTCTCGCTATCACAATGCACTTTGATTTTTTGGCATTCAGGCAAAGATCATTTTGCTGAGACCATAGTACAATCTTTTGCAGATCGTTGTTTATTTCATGAAAACCATTCTCAAGCATCCCAATAGGAAAGCTGTTATATAATTGTATATAGTCTCCATACATGTGCAAAGAGGACTTAAGGGAACAGAAAGAGAGGTCATTAATATGCATAGAGAACAGCAAAGGACCCAGTATAGAACCCTGTGGAACACCTCTATGCAGTGGAAGAGCAGAAGACAAAGTATTGTTAACAAAAACAGCTTGCGATTGTCTAGATAGGTAGGAGTAAATTAGTTTAGCTGATGACGATGAAAAATTAAATTTGCTTAAGAGCTTTTTACAAAGTATATTTTTATTTACCGTATCAAATGCTTTTGAAAAATCTAGAAGTATAAGGATTGTTACTTTGTCATCATCAACTGCACTTCTTATTCCATCTGTAACGTCAATTAGAGCTGTTGTACAGCTATGTTTAGCCCTAAAGCCGGACTGATAACAGCAAATTAGGTTATGTTCAGATAAAAAACAGCGAATTTGTTTGTTCATGATTCTTTCCAGGACTTTAGAGAGAAAAGGTAAAATAGCAATCGGTCGAAATTCATCACAAGTGCGGTTTTTCGGAATTGGAATGACCTTAGCTTGTTTCCAAGCATGTGGAAATGTGCTCGTCATGAAAATGTTACTAAACAAATGAGTGATATATTTAAGTATGTAAGGAAGAATTGCTTTAAGAAAGGTTGGTGGCACGGCATCAATCCCTGTAGAGTTGGATTTTATTACTAAGAAACTTTCAAGTACATCTGTTTCCTCAACCGCCGAGAAATTGAATTTTAACATTTGATTGTCTACAGAGAAGAAATTAATTTCACCCTCATCTGGTAGACAATTACGATCTAGGCTATTTAGTTGCGTGAAACTTTTGTTCAAAGCTTCACAGTCAACGTTAGATAAGTTACTAATATTCTTACTACCTACACCTATATCTTTCAGATTTTTCCAAAGTTTATCTTTTGCTAGACTAAGATCAAGTTTAAGAGAATAAAACTGCTTTTTTGATTCCCTTATAGCACATCCCACTCTATTTCTTAACCTTTTATAAGCACTATTTAGTTCATCAAGCTTAAACATTTTCCATCGTCTATAGGCCATGTCACGCTCTCTGATGAGTTTAACTATGTTGTTATTCAACCGATACCCATACTTGTTTTGTTGCAAAACTTTCGTGGAACATTCTGATCGAAGAGATAGTTAATGTTCATTAGCAAAAAAGATAACTGGTCATCTACCGATGACAGATAGTAAATCTGATATCAATCAATTGAAGCCAAATCGATTTCCAATTGATGTTTATTAATATTTTTGAAATCTCTGAAAGTGAAATAAGAAGGAGAAAAATCTGGCGAGCATTCGAAAGTTAAGTAGATGAGGTCGTGATTGAAAAGAGCTGAAGCAGTAAGTTGGCTGTAGAGGAGAACTCTACTTAAATGGCTAACGAAAAGCATATCTAAGAGGGTACTATTGTTTTTAGTAAAATGTGGCGGTGTTGAAACATTAACTGGAAAAAGACTCAGTGATCTCATATTGTTAGTAAGCTCTGTGCTTTGAAGTACATTATTATTGAAATCTCCAGCAACTATAAGAAATGGTGAAACAAATGATAAGTCATCAAGAACAGAAAAAAGTGGAGTAAGGTTGATATTCTGATGAGGCCTATAAACTGATCCTATCAATATCTTAGTTTTATTGTGAGTATTGATTTCAATGAAAAGGTAGTCAATCTCACAGCCAGGTGGGGCTTTACGGATAAACTTGCAGGATAAACCTCTCCGTGTAAAAATTGCTGCACCACCTCCAACTCGACCTACTCTGTCACATCGAAAAACATCAAATCCTTCAACCCGACACACAGAAGTGTGAGAAAACCATTATTGAATTTATTAAGTATAGTCACACCTTAGCGGCCGGCAAGGGCATCTGCTCGTCGAACAGAACTTTCTACGCTGTCACGTATCTGCTCATCGAACAGTACTTTCCAAGTTGTTAAACGTCAAAAAAATGTAAGAAAGAGTAAGCAATACTGTTGCCTGAATGTCGTCGTAAAAACTTAAATTCAATTACAAATGAAGGCTATGGCCCAATCACTCCGTCAGCGTCAACTTCAACTTCAACTTTGATGACAACTTCAACTTTGACATTCGTGACAATTTTCGATGGCCCAATGAATCCGTCGCGTTAATGCGTTTGTGTTTTCGGTAGAAAAACAAGTGCTGAGTGGAATTTGAAGTTAATTTAATCAAAATGAACAGAAAAATTCAAATAATGATAGTTCTCTTATTGCTAATAGAAGCTGAAGAGTGTCTTTATTACAATGAAACTAAACGACGTTTTTGGGTACGCCCATTGTATGGAAATAGGAATGAATATGGTTTCTTCGAGACTAATTTCAATGAAATGTATGAAAACGATTCTGAGCAATTTAAACTGGCTGTTAGAATGACGAAAGAAGTTTTTGATTTGCTCTTTGAGTTGGTTAAAGAAGACCTAACCAAGCATTCAAACAGACCATTTATATCTGCTAGATGCAGATTGTTTATGACTCTTGTGTAAGTATTTATATGAGTTGCTTTTGATTTCAAGTTTATATTTCCAGTTTTTTTTTAAAGCTACTTGGCACACGGTGGCAGCAAACAGCTATTTTCGATGTCCTTTAAGATGGGTCTTACAAGTGTCAGACGAATCGTCCAAGAAACTTGCGATGTACTCTGGGATACTCTTGGCCATATATATCTTTCCGTACCATGTGAAAATGAGTGGAAACAAATTGCCCAAGATTTTTGGAGTATGTGGAATATGCCAAATTGTGTTGGTGCGATTGATGGCAAGCACATCAATATAACATGTCCACGAAACTCTGGGTCCCTGTATTATAATTATAAGGGAACGTATTCCATTATTTTGTTGGGAGTCTGCGACGCCAATTATACATTTACAGGCATCGATATTGGAGCGTACGGTTCACAAAGCGACGGTGGTGTACTTTGGCATTCAGACTTTGGTCAACGCTTGCTAAGAGGAAATTTAAGTTTACCGGCCGATGAGAACTTGCCAAATTGCAACATTAAGTTTCCGCACTACTTTGTTGGCGATGCCGCATTTCCTTTAAAATGTAATTTGATGCGTCCTTTTCCAGGTAATAGCAAAATAGCTTTCAAATTTATATCTTTAAAGTTTTTGTTTTCCTTTCTTTAAGGCCGGTTCCTGCCACCTGATCGGGAAATTTTTAACAAACGTCTTTCAAAAGCTAGACGCGTCATTGAAAATACATTTGGAATTTTGGTATCTCGTTGGCGCATACTACAAGGCCCACTAAACATGCATCCAACATCCGCAGAAAGAATTGTAAAATCCACTACATTGCTTCACAATTTCGTCAAAATGCATGATTCAACATACATACCCGAAAATTATGTAGACCGTTACGAAGGTGAAGAAATAATCGAGGGACTATGGCGAAAACATACAGCTACCATTCAAAAAAAGCCATCCCGTCGTTTCTTTTCAAATAACGCATCACAAAATGCTTTTAAATTACGAAATCAACTAAAAGATTTCTTATGTGCGAATCCAACTCAATGTCTTGAACTCAATTAACAAAAAAACAAAACACTTTTTATGAATAAATACATTTTACTTTTTATTTCTTTTTTTTTTTTTTAAACACAAACACAAAATGTCACTTCTTTGACTTTTTTTATTGGCGAAATCTATCATTTGGCTATGATCGATGTTGATTTTCATAGTTGCCCATTACACGAAACACAAGAATAGTAAAAGAAAAGTTAAAATTAATAAATGAACTGGTGAAACATAAAGAAGATAAAGTTAAAAAGATTCGAATTGCTTTATGGGCTTTTTTTATGAAAAAACAACGTACATAGGCAGATGATTGATTTCGGACACATCTTCTATTGCATTGGCAGTCGCCCCTGCTTTTGCCGCATGCTGACTCTTCTGCCAAGAGTAATGAATACTCCTTTGCTGCTTTACTTTGGATCTAGTGAGAGTAAAAAAAAACATTAACAAAGTTTACATTGTTATCATTGTAATAAAAAAATCTTATTTTCAAAAATATATGAAGGTAGTTTCCTTTATTGACTACAAATGTCAAAATTTTACAATAAAAACACGAAATTCAAATGTTAAAAAAACCCGTATTTTTATTTATAAAATTTAAAAAATCGTATGCATTTTGAACTGACATGCAGCTCATCATCAGCGAAACCCCGATTTACACTAAAACAAAACAACAAGAAAAAAAAACCAGAAATAAACGAATGAAATTAATGTTAAAAATTACAAATTCATGCTAATAAGAATAAGGGAGATAGAATGTTTCCATTGTCGTTGTTCATCACATTCTTAGCTTTGTGAATAAAGAGAGACTCATATGCATCAAGCTTTCTTTCATTATGCAAGCTCTTTAATAATCGAACACTCTCTTCAAAGGGGCCGATGCGATGTGGTGCGGTGGTTAGTTGTTATCACACGACGCGAAGACATGAGCTGCTACAGATGAACGGTTTATTTGTTTATGTTTGATACAGCTGATGTGTTCCTTAAATCGCGTTTGTATATTCCTCTTCGTTTGGCCAATATATTTTTTGTTGCAGTCTTTACAGCTGATTTCGTATATACCACTTTTTTCACTTGTTGGGGTGGCATCTTTGGTTGAACCGAGAATGTTTTTTAGTTTGCCGTTGTTGTTGTAAGCGATATGTATGTTTTCTTTCTCTAACGTCTTTCGCAATTGATTTGTTATTGCTGGTATGTAAGAAAACGATATACGAAATTTGTTGTTTGAATGATTTTGGCTAAAGAGTGTGGATATTTCATTTTTCCGTATTCGGTTTGACTGTTTTTTCACAATATTTTCCACAACCGTTTTCTCAAAACCATTAACATCAGCTAAATGAACAATGTAATCAAATTCTTTTTTGAAATTACCAACGGAAAGTGGGAGTTTGCACAATCTGTATGCCATTGAATGAAAGGCTGCTATTTTGTGTTGGTACGAGCAAAAAGAGTCTTTCGTGATGTAGCGATCAGTTGCTGTATTTTTTCGGAAAACGTCGAACTCTATTTTTTTGGTGCGTTTCTTACATAAAACGTCTAAGAACGGGATGGAATTTTTGTCGTCTTCTTCCTCACATGTGAACTTGATGGTGTCATATCTATTGTTTAATGTATTTAGAGTTTCTTCAACTGTATTCTTTTTTATAACACTGAAAACGTCATCAACATATCTTAGCCAAATTCTGGGCAAAAGACCTTCTCGTTTCAAATCCATCTCAAATTTTGACATGAAGGCTTCGGCGATGAGTGGTGACAAAGGGTTACCCATGCTTGTTCCGTTGTTGTTTTTGTAGAAATTGTCACGGAAAACGAAACAATTATGTGACATACAAACTTTTGCTGCTCTTAAATACACTCTTTTATGATTTTCTTCTACATTCTTCGTTTCGAGATGTAATTTGAGTGCCTCAATTGCAACATCGACAGGTATACTAGGAAACAGTGCTTCCACATCAAAAGAGACTATAGATTCATCTTCTTCTATGCTTATTTCGCTCACTCTATCGACAAAATCAAACGTATTCAAAACACTAGCACTTTCAAATCTCCCATACAACTTCATTTGTTCGACTAGCCATTTGGAGACTCTGACGAGTGGTGAATTCACGTTTGAAACGATTTTTCGCATTTTTTCGCCTGGTTTGTGGATTTTGGGTAAACCATACATCTTTGGCACTTCCGGATTGGAGATCATTAATTTGAACTTGCTTATGGAGAAAGTTTCTGAAATTTCCTTAATAATTCCTTTTGCGTCGTCTATCATCCTATTTAATGGTGATCTCTTTTGTTCGATAGCTCGATAAATGAAAAATTATTATATAAAAAAAATGAAAGGCAAGTTTAATATAAATGAAACGGTATGAATTTATTAATTAACAAGAAACGATCTGTACACGAGGCGGTATGCTGCAAAAGTGGCCGATTGGTAGGGAGATTAGTTGACATTTGGCAAGTAGATTAAGGATAGGAACAAAAGGAAATAGATAATAGGAAAAAATAGAAAATAGGTAGGTATTGCCAGTAATGTAAATTTTAAGGTATTAGTTTCGGATAAATAATGTAATAGATCTTAAACATACCGCCGGGGAAGAACTACTGTTCTTAAATAAAGATACAATCAAAAAAAAAAATTACAATTGAAAATGAAAGGAATAATGATTAAAGATTAATATTACAAAGTAAAGTTGATAATAGGTATATGAGCATTTCCTCTCATATACTTATGACGAAAAGTTGAATTTGGAACAGGATTTCTAGCGCCTGATACTCGCTCTCAGGAAAAAAAAAAAACCCAAAGATAAATATTGTTTAAATAACTTGAAGATCATTAAGAATGCGTTGATTAAAAAAAAAATTTTTGATGTTGATTATGTTGAATGCTTGATGGTTTCAGATGATGAATTTGGTGTGTTGACATCAGGAAGCAAACATAGCTTCGTTATGGGACGCTTAAGATGTTTTCCATTTGCATACACAGTAACAACTCTGCATTTGCCGTCTGGACCAAGGTGCGTCTCCACTACTCTAGCCAGTGGCCACTTCGCTGGAGGATACCTTTCATCTGTAATGATGACTATGTCGTTAATTTCAAAATTCCTTTTTGATTTTGTCCACTTTGGACGTTGTTGAAGACGCGACAGATACTCCTTCTGCCATCTATCCCAAAAGTGTTGGAACATCTGTTGGATATGCTGCCATCTATTTAGTCGGCTAGTTTTGAGGTCCAACAGGGAGGGTTCTGGAACGATGTTTGTAGGCTCTCCTATGAGAAAATGGGCCGGAGTGAGTACACTTAAGTCTGTAGGATCGTCAGTGAGTGGACACAATGGTCTAGAATTAAGAGAGGATTCAATTTGAACTAAAAGTGTATACATTTCTTCGTACGAATGAGTTCTATTTAATAAAATACGTTTGAGATGGTACTTAACTGATTTAACTCCTGCCTCCCATAATCCACCGAAATGTGGCGAGGCAGGGGGAATGAAGCTCCAGGAAGTTCCTTCATTTTCCATCTGGGCACGAACGTCAGGTGTAAGAAGTTCGAGAAATTGGCGATTCATCCTTATTAACTCTTTGTTGGCTCCCACAAAATTGGTTCCATTGTCACTGTACAAGTGACTACAGCTTCCTCTGCGTGCACTGAACCTTCGGAATGCAGCCAAAAATCCTTCAGAAGTCATATCTGAGACAAGCTCGATATGAATAGCTTTTGTCACTAAACAAATAAAAATACTTATAAAACCTTTGTAGGTCTTCGGAGATCTAACTTTAGATATCTTAAGGTCGAAAGGGCCAGCATAGTCCACACCACTGTGCCGAAATGCTCTGCTTTCATTCACTCTTACATGGGGGAGTGAACCCATTAATTGAGTTGTTCGCATTCTGTTGAATCGAGTGCAAGTAACACAAGAATGATATGCTGCTCTTGCAACATTTCTTAGATTTGTAATCCAATACTTGTTTCGAATATAGGAAATAATTAATTGAGGTCCACCATGTATTGTTCTTAAGTGCGCTTCGGCAACTAAAAGTTTTGACAAGTTACAAGAACCTGATAGAATAAGTGGATATTTTGAATCTTCGTCTATGTTAGCAAAACGAAGTCGACCTCCAACGCGTAGTTGGTTATTTTTATCCATGAATGGATATAAATTAATGATTTTGCTTTTGGAAGAAATTTCTTTTTTAGATGTAAGACTTTTTATTTCGTCTGGAAATGATAAGGATTGTGATAGTGTAATGAGACATTTTAATGATGCTTGCATTTCTATAGCCTTTAGATAACCACTAAAAATTCTGTTTTTCTTAGGACGGATTCTAAGGATATGAGATGTCACTCGTATTAAACGATGTAGTGAACTGAATCTATCTAAGAGATTAGTAGAGAATCGGATAAGTACGTTAGTACATGCAAGTATTTTCAACTTTTGTTCAAGATCAGTAGAAAATTGAGACATATCTTGAATAGGCCAATCGGATTTTGGGCGACTTAGGCATTGAGGACCATTCCACCAAAGTGTCTAGTTTTCTAAATCTTGAGGTTGAACTCCTCGTGAGGCACAGTCAGCTGGATTGTGCTCTGAACGTACATGAAACCATTGGTTAATATTCGTTATTTCTTGAATTTCGCTTACACGGTTGGCGACAAAAGTTTTCCAACGAATGGGTAAAGCATGAATCCAGCCAAGAACGATAGTTGAATCGGTCCAAAAGTACGATTCCAATTTAGTAGTAGCGACTTGAGTAGCAGATACGAATTTTCTAAACAGTTTAGCCAATAATACTGCACCACATAATTCCAGTCTAGGTAATGAGATTTGCTTTATTGGTGCAACTTTAGTTTTTGCAGTGATTATGTTAACATAAATCTGACCATCAGGCATTTGAGTTCGGCAGTACAGAACTGCAGAGTATGCACGGACTGAGGCATCAGAAAACCCATGAATTTCTATGGCTGCCGAAGATGTAGTGCCTAGCCATCTGGGTATTTTGATAGATTGCAATGATATTAGATTCTTCCTATAGTTTTCCCATTCGGAACATAGTTCAGGAGGAAGTGGATCATCCCATTTTATACCATCCAGCCAAAGCTGTTGGAAATATATTTTAGCAAGAATTATAGTTGGTGCTATCAACCCAAGTGGATCGAAAAGTTTCGATGCGTCGGAAAGTAATGTTCTTTTGGTATAAATATTACATGTGGGAAGTGATACTTTGAAGAAAAGATAATCATGTTTTGGATTCCAAAATAATCCCAATGCTTTAACTGATGTATCAGAATCATCAGAATCAAATGAAAACTCACAATCTTCTGGTTGTAAATCAGAGAGAAGTTCAGGACAATTTGATGTCCATTTTCTGAGGTTAAATCCTCCGGAACTTAAAAGATCCTTAAGTTTCGATGCGTCGGAAAGTAATGTTCTTTTGGTATAAATATTACATGTGGGAAGTGATACTTTGAAGAAAAGATAATCATGTTTTGGATTCCAAAATAATCCCAATGCTTTAACTGATGTATCAGAATCATCAGAATCAAATGAAAACTCACAATCTTCTGGTTGTAAATCAGAGAGAAGTTCAGGACAATTTGATGTCCATTTTCTGAGGTTAAATCCTCCGGAACTTAAAAGATCCTTAAGCTCTTTTTGAATAATTTTTGCTGAATTAATATCGTCAGCACCAGATATAATATCATCTACATAGATGTCTTTTTTGAGAATTTCAGCTCCTTGAGGAAAATATTTTGCTTCATCATGCGCTAATTGTTGCAGTACTCGAATTGAAAGATATGGGGCACAAGTTGTACCATAAGTAACAGTTTGTAATTCATACAGTTGCAAAGGACTTGTCGTATCAGAACGCCATAAGATCCTCTGAAATTTAGTTTCTTCCGGATGCACAATGATTTGTCGGAACATTTTTTCAATATCCGATGTAAACACGAACAGAAATGTTCGCCATTTCATAATTACTGAATATAAATCATTTTGTAACGTAGGACCGGGTAAAAGCTCTTGATTAAGAGAAAATGAATTGGGAGGTTTCGAAGATCCATCGAAAACAACTCTTAATTTAGTTGTAGAACTACTTTCTTTCCATACTCCATGATGTGGTAATATGAAACCATTTGCATTAGGAGGTAGATCTTGTAAATTACATATTAATTTCATATGATTAAGGCTCATGTACTCATTTATGAAGTTGTAATACTCCTGTTTCAGAGTTGGATTATTTGGAAACACTTTAAACTCTAAATGAGTAAATCTTTTCTGAGCATTAAGCAAAGAATTTTGAAAGAATGGATAGTCTTCGTTAAAGACTTTTGATTTGAATGGAAGCCTTACTATGTATCTCCCAGTGGAGGTACGAGAAATTGTGTTTTGGAAGTATTCTTCACAAGCTGTTTCTTCCGGAGTAGAAATTTTTGAAACGGAAACTTCTTCAACTGCCCAAAACTTTTGAATTGAAGTGTTAATCGCATTGGCTTGTGTATGAAGAGAGGTCGTGTTTTGAATAGAAATGTTATCTGAATTTATAGGACCAGATAAAATCCAACCCAATTGTGTTCGTTGGGCCAATGGTCCATTTTCAGTTCTGATAATACCGTCAAGGATAATTTCGTGGAAAATATCAGCACCTATGAGTATGTCAATATTTCCAGGCTCCGAAAACAATGGATCAGCTAGAGCAATGTTTTCGAATTCTCTTGGTAGACTGGAAGAAACTGTATAAGTATTGACATAGTCACTGATGGATGACATAACTAGCGCTTTTATTAGTATTTTAAAATTTGTATTTGTACATGATTTTAAAAGAAACTCTGCAAAACTTTTGCAGAAGGTTGAAGTTGAAGTACCTATTCCACTAACTACGCAGTTGAAAGGATATTTTTTAAGTTTAAGACGTTGAACACATCTTTCAGTAACGAATGAAGTTTGAGAGCCTTGATCTACAAGAGCTCTCAGAATATGATCACCAGAAGGAGTGGAAATCATGACTTTTGCTGTAGCGAGAAGAATTTGTGGAAATGAAATGGAAGTAGAATTATCAATACATAACAATGATTGTGTTACCGGTGTTGAAGAAAGATTATTAGAAGTACTTTGTACATTCGAAGGGGTTTTATTTTCAATATGCATAAGAGTATGGTGACGTTTGTTGCATATTTGGCAATTGTATTTAGTTTTGCATTGAGAAACAGCATGTCCTTGTACCAGGCAGTTTAGATAAAGATTATTGTTTTTCGCAAAATCAATTTTTTTGTCAGAAGTAAGTGCTTTGAACTGAGGACAAAGGTATAAGTAGTGTGATTCTTTACAACATATACAAGATGGAATTTTAAAATTGTTCCGTTTTGTAGTGTGAAGAGATCTTGAAAACACTGGAGTTTTGCTTGAAGTTGGAGATTTTTCTTTGCTATGCAAAGTAACCTTGGTCTCTACAGCTTCTAAAGAACGAAAAGAATCTTCAAGAAACGTAAAAAAATCTTCGAGTTTTGGTAACTCATTTGTTTTGCCATTGGCACTAGAGTTTTTCTGTACAAGAAAGTTTTCCCAATTGCGTCTAGAAGTTTTATCTAATTTTTGAGATATGAGAAAAATAATGAAGGTATCCCAGGAATCGGTAGAAAGACCTACATTATTTATTGAATCTAAGCACTCCTTTGTTGTATACAATAGCTTGCGGATGGAAGAAGCCGATTCTTTTTGCATATCCGGTTGTTCACAAAGATTTTTAAGATAAGAATCTATAATAAAACGTTTATTATCGTAACGATCACAAAGAGTTTTCCATGCAGTAGCATAGTTCACATTAGTGCACTTTATAGATCTAATGAGAGATTCAGCTTCACCGGTTAAACATTTCTTAAGAAAATAAAGCTTTTGAGCATTAGAAATATTACTTTTTATATGAATCATACTAGTGTATAAATCATGAAACGTTGACCAATTTTCATAGGTTCCATCGAACTCTGGAAGTTTTATTTTAGGAAGATGAATATCACTTTCTTCACGGAACGTATGTTCAAATGTTTGATTAACTATAGCGAATTCGATTCTTTCGTAGAAGATGCTTCAATTAAAAGAATTTTATCTAAAATATCACCTTTAGTATCAAGAAATTTTTGTTCGAATTTTTCATACTCAGAATCGGAAAAGTAACTGAAATCTGCTTTTGTTTTCTTCACGCCTTTAAGAAGACCAAAAATCTTCAAGTGATTATTTTTATAAGCTATCATATAAGCTTCACACTGTTCTAATCTACTACGTAAGTAGCCCAATTTTAAAAGACTGTCTTCACTTGACTGTGTGAAACTTGTTTGAAAACCGGTAAAATCTATTTCGCATAAGCGTTGTTCTTCAATTACGGCTTTAATTTGCTCCATAATAAAAGATGAAAAAAAAAAAATCAATTGGAAATTTGAAAAAAACTTAAATGAGCGAAAGGTAGCCAACCAAATAAAACGTAACGATTAAAGGTAGTTAACCAAAAGAATTTATAACTTGAATAAGTTAATGAAACTAAATGAATAATAAATATTATTAAGCAATTGATAAAGTAAAAGAAGTTATAATGAATAATTATGTAAGACACGAGATGTTCATAAAAAATCGTTTTCAAAATTAATTAATTCAAGAGAAGAAAAAAAAAAAATGTTTTATTCGTATTGAATTTGAAAAAGTACTTAAAGTACTAAACAAAAAAAGATATTCTAACGACGGCACTGTATTTTGTGAGTACCTTCTCCCATAAAAAAAAAAAACAATAGGAATCCTATACAGAACTTTTATCGAATATGCGATAAGGCGAATGACCACTGCACTGAGAAAAAAAAATGCTTCTTTTATGTTTTTTCAGGTTGCATAATAATTAAAAGCATAAGATTAAATTATTTCATATGATTTTGATTAATTTGATCAAATTTGGATTAAATATTTAACACTAGTAGATTAGATGAAAGATTGATTTATTTTAAATCAAAATTTTTACCGCAAGAACTGTAGGAACGGTTATTGAAAAGACGATTGCACCGTTACATGTGTGCCGTTAAACAGAACATGCGAATTTACGGTTAATCAAATTTACATCACAAATCACGGTCAAAATTAATGACCACGAAGTAAGTATGCGATTATAATTTTGGATCTGGATGATATTTAAGGAATTTTAGGATTAGGAAATGTACATTAGGATAGTATAATTTATGTAAAAAATTAAAGAAACTTAACTTTATTAATTTTATTTAATTTTAAACAAACCAAATTGTATACCAATTCCGCACGCGAAATTATAACCCGTGTACAGTGTGTACTTACATATATATATGTATATGCAGAAAGCAAGGAAATAAAAGAAAAAAAAAATTGAATTTGATATTGAATTAAGGAATGAAAAAAACTTTGTAAATTTAATAGAAAAATTGAAATTATTTGACTTGAAGGACCAAATGTTCGATAGCTCGATAAATGAAAAATTATTATATAAAAAAAATGAAAGGCAAGTTTAATATAAATGAAACGGTATGAATTTATTAATTAACAAGAAACGATCTGTACACGAGGCGGTATGCTGCAAAAGTGGCCGATTGGTAGGGAGATTAGTTGACATTTGGCAAGTAGATTAAGGATAGGAACAAAAGGAAATAGATAATAGGAAAAAATAGAAAACAGGTAGGTATTGCCAGTAATGTAAATTTTAAGGTATTAGTTTCGGATAAATAATGTAATAGATCTTAAACACTTTAATACGGTAAAACCATCTTCAGCGATTGACTTTTCCATTCTATTAACATAGTCTACCTTGTCCAAGATCACAATGTTGTTGCCTTTGTCTGCTTTCATGTAATAAACTTCTTTCTCTTTCAGTTGTCCGATAATTTTCTTTTGTTTTTGTTGTTCACTTGTCGATTTAGTTGATTTTACCTTTTTAATAACATTTTTGGCTGCTCTTCGAACTCTGTCTTTTGTTTCATTTGGTTTGAATTGGATTGCTGATTCAATGTCTACGATAGCTTGTCCGATGTCGGTTGAAAATAAATTTGGTGTGAAGTTCAGTCCTTTATTTAATAAATCTAGTTCTTCCGTTTTAAATTGGACCGATGATAGATTAAGAACTAGGTTTTCTACTGGTTTTACTGTAGACTTCATTTCATTCGGTTTTTGGACAGTTGTTAGTGTTTCAAGCTTTTGATTTTGGATTCTTCTCTTTGTCTTGAATGTGTTGTTGGTTATATCCATGATTGAATTCTGTCGTTTGATAAAATCATAAAATTCACAATTATTCAAACCTTTTGTTATTTCCAGGTGTAGTTCATATAGTTGTAGCTGGGTTTTATTTAATTGACTATAGTGGAATTTTATTTCATTATGAAGCCAAAGTTTTTCAGCCATTTTAACTATTTTCTTTGTTCTTGAATTAGAGATGTTACAGCGTATTTTGATGAAGGCTGGTGTAATTTGTCGTTTTTTACATTGTTTCAAGAAGATTAAGTCGGCTCTTGTCCGGTTTGTTTTGTTGAGTAAGCGAGTGTATTGGTTCAGTTTTTGTTTGGAATACATGTTTTATGTTGAAACTTTCAAAATTTAATATTTAAAAGTAGCGAACCGATGTTGTAGTCGAAATTTTCAAAAATATATGAAGGTAGTTTCCTTTATTGACTACAAATGTCAAAATTTTACAATAAAAACACGAAATTCAAATGTTAAAAAAACCCGTATTTTTATTTATAAAATTTAAAAAATCGTATGCATTTCGAACTGACATGCAGCTCATCATCAACGAAACCCCGATTTACACTAAAACAAAACAACAAGAAAAAAAACCAGAAATAAACGAATGAAATTAATGTTAAAAATTACAAATTCATGCTAATAAGAATAAGGGAGATAGAATGTTTCCATTGTCGTTGTTCATCACATTCTTAGCTTTGTGAATAAAGAGAGACTCATATGCATCAAGCTTTCTTTCATTATGCAAGCTCTTTAATAATCGAACACTCTCTTCAAAGGGGCCGATGTGGTGCGGTGGTTAGTTGTTATCACACGACGCGAAGACATGAGCTGCTACAGATGAACGGTTTATTTGTTTATGTTTGATACAGCTGATGTGTTCCTTAAATCGCGTTTGTATATTCCTCTTCGTTTGGCCAATATATTTTTTGTTGCAGTCTTTACAGCTGATTTCGTATATACCACTTTTTTCACTTGTTGGGGTGGCATCTTTGGTTGAACCGAGAATGTTTTTTAGTTTGCCGTTGTTGTTGTAAGCGATATGTATGTTTTCTTTCTCTAACGTCTTTCGCAATTGATTTGTTATTGCTGGTATGTAAGAATATCAAACAACAAATTTCGTATATCGTTTTCTTACATACCAGCAATAACAAATCAATTGCGAAAGACGTTAGAGAAAGAAAACATACATATCGCTTACAACAACAACGGCAAACTAAAAAACATTCTCGGTTCAACAAAAGATGCCACCCCAACAAGTGAAAAAAGTGGTATATACGAAATCAGCTGTAAAGACTGCAACAAAAAATATATTGGCCAAACGAAGAGGAATATACAAACGCGATTTAAGGAACACATCAGCTGTATCAAACATAAACAAATAAACCGTTCATCTGTAGCAGCTCATGTCTTCGCGTCGTGTGATAACAACGAACCACCGCACCACATCGGCCCCTTTGAAGAGAGTGTTCGATTATTAAAGAGCTTGCATAATGAAAGAAAGCTTGATGCATTTGAGTCTCTCTTTATTCACAAAGCTAAGAATGTGATGAACAACGACAATGGAAAAATTCTATCTCCCTTATTCTTATTAGCATGAATTTGTAATTTTTAACATTAATTTCATTCGTTTATTTCTGGTTTTTTTTTCTTGTTGTTTTGTTTTAGTGTAAATCGGGGTTTCGCTGATGATGAGCTGCATGTCAGTTCGAAATGCATACGATTTTTTAAATTTTATAAATAAAAATACGGGTTTTTTTAACATTTGAATTTCGTGTTTTTATTGTAAAATTTTGACATTTGGAGTCAATAAAGGAAACTACCTTCATATATTTTTGAAAATTTCGACTACAACATCGGTTCGCTACTTTTAAATATTAAATTTTGAAAGTTTCAACATAAAAAAATCTTACTTCTTGAATTGAATTATCGAATTGTACTCAATCCGAATAATGCTTCTCACAGCCATACATGTTTCATATTAAAAGCCCACAAAGCAATCCAAATCTTTTAGCAGCTTAGACCTTAGAGCTTGTTAACTTCGCTAAAAACTTTGTTTAGAAACTCAATTTTTAGCGAGTCTTGTGTTTTAGGTGGTAGTTGCAGCAAATAAGAATCTAGAGTCTTATAATAATCCTCATTTCGACTCTTTTCAGGGCTCACTTTTTTTTCACTATCCAGAAAATTAGAAACTAACCCCATCACCGAGTCAAACCGCTCCTTTCTTTCGTCATCGTCCTTTTTCCTTTTAGACGAGCCTCCTCTAGGAGTGGGTGAACGGAAATCATCCGCAGCTTCTTCAAAGGTGATGGGGCTTGTGGCTTCAAACTCTGGTGCCGGAGGGGTTGAAATGCCACTTGGCTCTGGATAAGTCCATGAAGTATTCGAAATCGTTCTGAAATAATAAAATAAAACGAAAATATGAAAAAATGTTACCAGCAGAGTAGCAGAAATACACTTCACCTTCGTGGCTCTAAGCACTGTTTTAAAAAACAAAGCTGGTTGAAGTGAATACATTCAGATTCATCTTCAACTGCAGCACTTCCCGAAGCCGGTTGTTTTTTGTTCTCACGAACAAATCGGTCTCGCAATGACCTCCAACGCAATTGGTATTGCTCAACTGGAAAGATACATATTCAAATTTCACATAATTATAAAATGTAATCAAAACATACCATTACGACCTGCTGCAGCTGGCACATCCAACCATGCCTTTTCTTTTTCAGCTCTTTTTCGATAAGCACCACTTCTCTTGTCGAACAGGCATTCATGTGCCTGCACTGCTTCGATGAGGAGTTCTTCGAAACTCCTTTCATCCGGCACAACCTCCTGAATGAAATCTCCAAAGAAATCTAAATTAATAGTATTGTTTTTCAATAATAATAACAAATATCTACCAGCTAAATCAATACTTACCTTGAGAATAATCCATTTGTTTGTTTGCTTTTTTTTTGTTTTTTCCCCAAAGTAACGTGTTGATATCAACAAAACAAAAATACGAATAGCAGATGTCAAAGTCGTTAGGTGTGTTGATATTAAAAATGTTTTAATCTCAACGCCGTCACGGACGTCACGTACGTTGCTTATGGGCCATTCCCCATAAGAATACATGTGTTTTAATCGAGTTGTCAGTTGTGGCCGCTGAAGTCGAACGCGTGACGGAGTCATTGGGCCATAGCCTTGAAACTTGGAAAGGAGCAGATGCCAGATGCCATTGCTGATCCCGCCGAAAGTCTGCTAAAATTAGTGAGTATTTCATATAATTATATTCGAAACAAAATAACTTGTATATTTTAATAGAGAATAAACTCATTTGTACCAAGTACATCGATTTGTGAGTTATATTCGCAGACTCTTCCAAGAAATTTGCAAAACTATGTTTCACTAACTCATACCACGTCGATCCCAGAATTGACAAATAAGTGCTGAAACTCGTTTAGTTTGGGACTCAAGCTCTGTGCATTTATGTGGCACACCTTCAATCCCCTATGTTGCCCACACAAAACCCGAATCTTAGAGCGTGTGTTATGAGCAGGGATAGGATTTTACTAGCTTTGCTCTTTTTTTGGTTAAACGGAATATGAAATAGACTTTCGACAAACATGTTTCAAGCCCTGGTGATTGCAAATATATGTATTTTATTTTGCCTTTTTTTGCCTTTTCATACCATAATTGCCTTTTTTGCCTTTCTTCGCCATTGTTGCCTTTTTCTGCCTTTTTTGCTTTTTTATTAAAGTTTGTTAAGAAATATCTAATAATTAGTTTAGCATTAAGAAAAAATGCTAACATTTTGGTTTGCCGTTGAGAACCTTTCGTTAAAAATCTTGTACACTTGCAAACAAACACAAAAACTATGGAAAATGTTCGAATTAATGCATGTATTAATGTTTATCAGCGCAAACATGATTGGTACTTCTTCCTCACCTTCGTAAAATGCATTCCTGCGTTAACAGAATGTTGGCATGTATGCATGTTTTTCTACGCCGCCATGCTCGGTGCTTCTTCCTCGCAGCGTTAAATGCATACCCGCATCAACATTTAGAACGTTCTTGACTGTTCGGAGAAATGATTGAAGATGAAGAACTGCAAGCGCAGCTGGTGTACATTAAAATCAATTTTGAGTTTGTAGTCGATCTGAAAAACACATTTTCAAAGACCTACTAAAAACAGGAACCTCAATTGGTGAAGTGCTGCCCGTTTTGAAAGACATTGAGGAAGTCTTGAAGAAGATTATTTGTATTTGTATTTATTCAATTTCATAATTTAACTCAGTAAGATACAATATCTTATAAACTAGAGTAAATTTCAGTACAAGGTACTATATTTTAAAAAAAAATGTGCTATACAATAATATAATAAATCATTAATAAGAAATACTGCTGATTAGAAACAAATTAAAATTAAAATAAAAAAAAAATCAGATTTTAAGAACAACATCACCGTTTTCATCATCATCATCATCAACACCACCCACAAATTCACCGTCAAAAATGTGTTTTTAGGATAAAAATTCTTTTAGCATTTTCTGAAATAAGCTCGGGCTACTTATTATTTTTAAAGATCGTGGTAGGGAATTCCATAAACGAATAGAATACGGATAAAACTGACGTTCGGACACCAAAAAAGAACAACGTACTGGAACAAGGGTGCAAGATCTTTCTGATTGTGAAAAAGTAAGCTTGTTAAACAAATATTCAGGTTGATGAGATTGTATTATATTGTGAAGCAAGGTTAATGTTCTGAGTTTAAATAAGTTATCAAGAGAAATGCCATGTATTGATTTTGAAAAATTTGAAATGTGATCATATTTTTTTAACCCATATATATATCGAGCAATACTGTTGTAAGCAACATTAAGCTTTCTCTTGTGGTCTGAGTCACAATTACTAAAGATTTCACAACAGAGGAGCATAAGAGGAACCAATAATGTTTTAGCCAATATTAGACGCGTTGCTAAAGGAGTAATATGGAAGGTTGTCCAAAGCATTCGAAGTCCACCATAAATTCTTCTAAGCATTGATCGTATATGGTTATTCCAACTGAGTGTTTTATTAAACGTCAGCCCAAGGTTTTTAGCAGAATCAACGAACTCAATAACTGTGTTATTCAAATATATTGGTGGAAAATAGGAGGTATCAGTTAAAGTTCGGGATATGACCAAGCATTTCGACTTGTTTGGATTCAAGTAAAGATCATTTAGGCGCGACCAGATGACGATTTGTTCCAAATCCTCATTGACTTCGCAAATACTATTTTCAAGCATTCCTAAAGCAAAGCTGTAGCATAATTGAACGTCATCTGCGTACATATGCACTGAACTATTCTGCGGATATGATGGAAGATCATTAATGTAAAGTGAAAATAGTAAAGGCCCTAAAATTGACCCTTGAGGAACACCTCGCTGTAGGGGAAGAAAAGAAGACAAGGAGTTGTTCGCAAAAACAGCTTGAGACCTTTCAGTTAAGTAGGAATGAATGAGTTTTGTTGATGTTAGAGAGAAGTTGAACTGACTTTTAAGTTTATTGCACAGTATTTCATGGTTTACAGAGTCAAACGCTTTAGAGAAGTCTAAAAGTGTTAAAATAGTTATTTTGTCGTTATCTAATTGCTTTCTGATGTTTTCCACAACATCAATCAAAGCAGTAGTACAGCTGTGCTTAGGCCTAAAGCCAGATTGATTGACACATATTAACTTATTATAACTTAAGAAGTTCCTGATTTGAAGATTAATTATTCTTTCCAGAACCTTTGAAAGGAACGGTAAAATGGCTATAGGACGAAAATCATCAGTACTCTTACTTTTCGGGACTGGTATAACTTTGGCTAGATTACTGCCGTTTCCAATGGAAACACAGGCCTAAAAATGATTGTGCAGATAAATTCTGTAATAAACGGCGAAGTGGATTCCAAACTCCCAGGAAACATTGAAGTGAATAATGTTGAAAGTTTTAGATGGGTTCCTCTCGTTTCAGCTGAAGCTGAGAGATCATTTAGCTCCTTCGAAGCCCTTTTTAGGGACAGCCGAAGAAGATTGCTTCCTGACAACTTAAAAAAAAACTCTTGGTAGTCCAATGCTACTACAATTAAATGTATTTTTGTTTATTTTAATTGTATTTTTTATTAAATGCCTTTTCTTTGCCTTTTATAGTGTTTTGTTTTGCCTTTTTCCAATTTTTTAGGTCAACAAAATCCTAACCCTGGTTATGAGCATATTCGATAATGGATACTCCATCTTGACCATTTTGGTCAATCATGCAACTTTTTATTTTAAATTGAAAAGGACACAAAACGGTCCTAATAAACAAATCATTAAATAAAAAACTGCAAAAGCTCTCAAAGTTGAGATTCATTAAACAAAACAAAAAAATACAAGAATACAAGGTAGATAAGAAAAGTGAAGATCCTGATAAAGACGATGACGACAATGATGAGTGACGATGATGTTAATATTACACAATTCATAAAAAAAACCAAGAAATAGAGAAGAGAAAAGAGAATCAAAAACAAAAAGGTGATATGTATATGTAAATAATAATAGTAATAAAGATCTATTATATGTGATGAGAATTATGAATTGTAAGTGGATCAGCTGTTGTCATCAGTTATTCGCAGCAAAATCATTCAGCATTTCGATGTTCTCAATCAAGAGAGCTTTGTCCATACGGTTCTTTTTTATGTCAACAAACTCACGAAGTGTGAAAGCAGTAAATAGATTTCCGTTCTTTTTAAGCTTCAGTGCATTCTGCAGTAGATCTCTATTTTTTGTGGTCAAACATTCGTGCATATAAACAGTACCATCAGAAGATAGTCCTAGGTCGTGAAGACAGAGTGGTTTTTTTGTTTTTGTGCGGTGATTGGCGATCGATTGTAACATTGTGCTTTTATCGCGCGGTGTTTGAAATTTTACAACTGGTGGAGTAAGAGATGTTTGTTTTTTTAATCGAAAAATATCGCGAACAACCAATGGTTTTAAACCAATCCTCTTGCACAGTTTATTAAAAATTCAATTAAGTTTTCATTCTCAAGCATTGGTAATCCATGTATCAGTGCATCGCTTTCTGTTTCCTTATATTTTTGCCTTTCTTTAAATGTTTCAATTCGGACGGTTATCAGTTGAAGTGCATCATTTTGTTTTCTTAGTTTTTCCTTAAGTGATAAATTTTCATTTTTAATGACCTCGATTTCATTTAATTTGTTTTCAATTATTTTCATCTTATTAATTGACGTCATCAATTGTTTTTTTTAAGTTTAAAACATCATTGTTAAGTTTTGCTGTAATTCTCTCTTCAAACTTATCCAATTTAGAAGAGAGTATTGCAACAATACTTGCACTTTCATTTTGAAGAGTTTCTTCGGCTTGTGTCATTTCCGAGTGTTCCGAAGCCGATAAGTGATTTAAATGTGTACTTTCGCATATGGTGGTTTTTTTTTGCTTTGGTTCGAAGAGCGGTTGCCGGTTGCTGTTGCTCAGGAGAGGATGCGGAGATTTTTCGATTGGGCTTGGATGACATGAGTGGAATATACGATCTTAAATATTTAGGTTTTTAAGAGAAAAGATTAACATCGATATCGCACACAGTATTAGTAAAGAGTTAGTTCTTGTGTTAGTGTTATAATCACTGCTATTAATCACTTTTGTTGGATATTTATTTTTGAGGTTAGGTAATAGTCCAAACTGAACGCCAAATTATTTAAAATAAAAAAAAAAAAATCCAATCAGAATGAAAACTTGTTATTGTATCTAACTATTGAAGAGATTTGGTTTTTGCTCAATTTCAGTATAAGAACAGTGACCTTGGTACGTTTTTAACGTTTGAAAATAAAATAAAAAATTGCTACTTTGCAAAACACGTCTATTCAGCAACACATACCTTGCGAAATCAGACTTCAAATTGATTCTGAGGAAATTGTTGTCCTATGCAAAGCATGTGAAGTTAGAAAGTAATGGAGTTAAAATAACTAGGTATACAAAAGAACGATTCACAAGAACGGAAACAACAAAAAACATCATTTGAAACAGTAACAATAGATACAGTAGGTATCTATACCATGTTGTCTTTGTTCGAAAATATCAAAATACCAAAAAATTTTCCGTAGGAAAGAATTCAAAAATAATTAAAACACAAAAATCACCTTTAACCACTTTGACCTTTAATTTTGCTTTTGCATCAAGAATTAGTCATATGACTTCATGTAAAGTAGTATCATTAATTTGTAGTATATAAATTCTATGTTTTTATTAACAGTATTTTGACATCCTGTATTTGTGGAATGTATCTATTGATCTGTTTATTTTATGTTTGTTTATGTTGTATTCCGCACATTTCAGTACATTCTCCCGCCTCAGAAAGTTGTAAATTTACATCACGTATGGAGCACTCTATTCGATTTTGAACTGTCGTACCGACATCGTGCAGTTGTTCATCAACAGATTTCCTCTGACATTTATAATGCGTTTAATTGGTATAAATACCAATTACCAACTAGTGAGTGGTGATGCTCTTCTTTCTTAATGACAACATGTAAATAGACAGATGAGATTTTAGTACATTAAAATAAACATAAAAGGACAATACGAAAGAATAGCACAACAGATACCAATTAGAAATTTTAAATTGCTGCCTTTCACTTTGGCATGTGTAGGTACTGTATAGGTTGTATGCACTGCATTCGCATGCGTAAGTTAAGTTTTTTCTCCCATTGAAGCGTAGTGTTGTATAAGTTCGTTCTTCCGTTGTTTCTTGTTGTCTTGCGACTTGCGTAGAAAAAGTAAATTATACTGTGTTGTGGTAACCTTGGTTGTGGAATCAGTGTTTTGTGAATAGAACAACTTCAGACAAAGATTTATAAAGTTTGGAAAGATTAGATAAACGTGAAAGTGTTACCAATCGATAAAGCTCGAAAAGAAATAGTGCAGCAGATCGAGTACACCTGTTTTGTGCGATAGTTTGGAAAATAATTGATTTTGTGTTTTATGATTTGCCTCAGTGAAATTTTTTGCAATTATTTCTATTTGACAGCTGATAGAAAAAAGCTCACTTATCGTAAGTACAAAAAATATATTGCATACCTTAAGGAACTTATAAATATATAATCTAAAAGAAAAAGCTCATTAACACTCAAAATATAAAGGCCTATAAGTATGAAACGAACACTCACTTAGCCTACAGTAGAGGTAGTAAATAGTAGTACTTCAAATACGCCCAACCCGAAAAGAAAATGCAGTGGTTCATCTCCAGATGGTGAAATTTTGGTAGGAGGTCTTTCATTAAACAATTTAATGGAAACGATGGGGTGTTTACTTGACCAAAAGCTGCAACATTTACCCACAAAAACAGATTTGGAGGCTATTACATCTCAAGTTAGCACTTTGTCATCCCGTTTTGAAGATCTTGCATCAGAGAATAAGGAATTAAAAGATCAACTCAAACTGCTTTCGATTGAAAAAGAGAAAGACAGGCAAACAATCAATTGGCTCGAGGATCAAATTAAAAGTAAAAACATTATTTATCAAAGGTGTTGAAGCACAAAGCTTTGCCCCTGTGGCAGTAAATCAAATCTGCGAGGTTATTAATCTTCCATCTTCCGTTAAGGTAAAATCGACAAAAAAAAGTTTACGAAAAGGATGGAAAAATGACAATAGTAGCAGAATTTGAATCGGCTAACACGGTAGAAGAGGAACTTAGCTGGCACACGAGAAACTTAGCTGGCACTTCAATAAGCTTAAAGAGAGACCTGAGTTCCAAGAAACAGTCAAACAAAAAAGCATTGCTACAACTAAGAAAAAATATTTTAGCAAAGAGTCATAAGCATAAAATTAACGTTGTTAATGATCGAATGAGAGTGGGCGACAAATGGTTCTCATGGAATAAGCGAAACGAGCTAATGTGTGGTGCCTCCAAAGGCGAAAATGCTCTACAAAATCTATATTCGGGTGAATTAGATAACATTAATTGTAATTATTTTGAACAATTAGATAAACAGGCTCAAAAAAACTAAAAAAAATTGCAAAAATCAAAATCAAATAATACACTATCCCAAACTAAAAATGATTTGCACAATTTTTCACATATATTCTCTCTTATGAAATATTTATTTTGATTGAAACGCATCTAACAGAAGAGAAAATTGTACAATACAGAAAATATCTAAAAAATTTTGATACATACTGGAAACCGGCAACTAGAAACAGTAGATTTGGAAGGGCAATTGGTGGGTTGGTGTATGGAGTCAACAAGAATTTGGTATCTCGAGGCATAGCTCATGAGTATATAAACTTCGAGGGCGTGGACTTTATAAAACTTAAAGCGATTAGCGGTGAGATCAATATACTTCCAGTATACTTAAGGGGTGCAAACTCGCAGAATGATATTAATTTATTGAAGTGGTTCTCTGTCGAAGAAAATATCTCAAACCCCATTGTAATCGGTGACATGAATGTAAGAGTAGGTGAGCTTCAACAACCCATGGATGATGTGCTCAACTCCGCTTTTACAGCTGGTACGGAAATCCGTCGTTCCAAGGATAAAACTTGTAATGGAAAAGGGAAGGACTTTTTAGAATTTTGCAATGACAATGGTTTGATCGTCTTAAATGGAAGAACAAAAGGTGATGAAGAAGGAAATTTAACATTTATCGGGAGTATGGTAGAATCAGTAAATGATCTCTGTATCTCAAGATCTACTAGGATGTGTAGAGATGTTTAATGTCGAAGAAGCAATTTAGTCAGATCACATGCCAATAAAACTTACCATAAATCTTTGCACTTCTATAAATGAGTCAACAGAAAATAGATTTTTACCAAAACTAAAGTGGAGAGAGTCAAAAAAGTTGCAGTACCAGAATAAGCTTAATTCTAACCTTGCTAGTTTAGTAGCTGACAAACCTTCCAATAGAGAAGAGAAAAGAGAATCAAAAACAAAAAGGTGATATGTATATGTAAATAATAATAGTAATAAAGATCTATTATATGTGATGAGAATTATGAATTGTAAGTGGATCAGCTGTTGTCATCAGTTATTCGCAGCAAAATCATTCAGCATTTCGATGTTCTCAATCAAGAGAGCTTTGTCCATACGGTTCTTTTTTATGTCAACAAACTCACGAAGTGTGAAAGCAGTAAATAGATTTCCGTTCTTTTTAAGCTTCAGTGCATTCTGCAGTAGATCTCTATTTTTTGTGGTCAAACATTCGTGCATATAAACAGTACCATCAGAAGATAGTCCTAGGTCGTGAAGACAGAGTGGTTTTTTTGTTTTTGTGCGGTGATTGGCGATCGATTGTAACATTGTGCTTTTATCGCGCGGTGTTTGAAATTTTACAACTGGTGGAGTAAGAGATGTTTGTTTTTTTAATCGAAAAATATCGCGAACAACCAATGGTTTTAAACCAATCCTCTTGCACAGTTTATTAAAAATTCAATTAAGTTTTCATTCTCAAGCATTGGTAATCCATGTATCAGTGCATCGCTTTCTGTTTCCTTATATTTTTGCCTTTCTTTAAATGTTTCAATTCGGACGGTTATCAGTTGAAGTGCATCATTTTGTTTTCTTAGTTTTTCCTTAAGTGATAAATTTTCATTTTTAATGATCTCGATTTCATTTAATTTGTTTTCAATTATTTTCATCTTATTAATTGACGTCATCAATTGTTTTTTTTAAGTTTAAAACATCATTGTTAAGTTTTGCTGTAATTCTCTCTTCAAACTTATCCAATTTAGAAGAGAGTATTGCAACAATACTTGCACTTTCATTTTGAAGAGTTTCTTCGGCTTGTGTCATTTCCGAGTGTTCCGAAGCCGATAAGTGATTTAAATGTGTACTTTCGCATATGGTGGTTTTTTTTTGCTTTGGTTTGAAGAGCGGTTGCCGGTTGCTGTTGCTCAGGAGAGGATGCGGAGATTTTTCGATTGGGCTTGGATGACATGAGGACGTTCTAGTAAGATTGCGGTAAGTTTCAGGGGAAGCAATGGAATTGAGTGGAATATACGATCTTAAATATTTAGGTTTTTAAGAGAAAAGATTAACATCGATATCGCACACAGTATTAGTAAAGAGTTAGTTCTTGTGTTAGTGTTATAATCACTGCTATTAATCACTTTTGTTGGATATTTATTTTTGAGGTTAGGTAATAGTCCAAACTGAACGCCAAATTATTTAAAATAAAAAAAAAAAATCCAATCAGAATGAAAACTTGTTATTGTATCTTACTATTGAAGAGATTTGGTTTTTGCTCAATTTCAGTATAAGAACAGTGACCTTGGTACGTTTTTAACGTTTGAAAATAAAATAAAAAATTGCTACTTTGCAAAACACGTCTATTCAGCAACACATACCTTGCGAAATCAGACTTCAAATTGATTCTGAGGAAATTGTTGTCCTATGCAAAGCATGTGAAGTTAGAAAGTAATGGAGTTAAAATAACTAGGTATACAAAAGAACGATTCACAAGAACGGAAACAACAAAAAACATCATTTGAAACAGTAACAATAGATACAGTAGGTATCTATACCATGTTGTCTTTGTTCGAAAATATCAAAATACCAAAAAATTTTCCGTAGGAAAGAATTCAAAAATAATTAAAACACAAAAATCACCTTTAACCACTTTGACCTTTAATTTTGCTTTTGCATCAAGAATTAGTCATATGACTTCATGTAAAGTAGTATCATTAATTTGTAGTATATAAATTCTATGTTTTTATTAACAGTATTTTGACATCCTGTATTTGTGGAATGTATCTATTGATCTGTTTATTTTATGTTTGTTTATGTTGTATTCCGCACATTTCAGTACATTCTCCCGCCTCAGAAAGTTGTAAATTTACATCACGTATGGAGCACTCTATTCGATTTTGAACTGTCGTACCGACATCGTGCAGTTGTTCATCAACAGATTTCCTCTGACATTTATAATGCGTTTAATTGGTATAAATACCAATTACCAACTAGTGAGTGGTGATGCTCTTCTTTCTTAATGACAACATGTAAATAGACAGATGAGATTTTAGTACATTAAAATAAACACAAAAGGACAATACGAAAGAATAGCACAACAGATACCAATTAGAAATTTTAAATTGCTGCCTTTCACTTTGGCATGTGTAGGTACTGTATAGGTTGTATGCACTGCATTCGCATGCGTAAGTTAAGTTTTTTCTCCCATTGAAGCGTAGTGTTGTATAAGTTCGTTCTTCCGTTGTTTCTTGTTGTCTTGCGACTTGCGTAGAAAAAGTAAATTATACTGTGTTGTGGTAACCTTGGTTGTGGAATCAGTGTTTTGTGAATAGAACAACTTCAGACAAAGATTTATAAAGTTTGGAAAGATTAGATAAACGTGAAAGTGTTACCAATCGATAAAGCTCGAAAAGAAATAGTGCAGCAGATCGAGTACACCTGTTTTGTGCGATAGTTTGGAAAATAATTGATTTTGTGTTTTATGATTTGCCTCAGTGAAATTTTTTGCAATTATTTCTATTTGACAGCTGATAGAAAAAAGCTCACTTATCGTAAGAACAAAAAATATATTGCATACCTTAAGGAACTTATAAATATATAATCTAAAAGAAAAAGCTCATTAACACTCAAAATATAAAGGCCTATAAGTATGAAACGAACACTCACTTAGCCTACAGTAGAGGTAGTAAATAGTAGTACTTCAAATACGCCCAACCCGAAAAGAAAATGCAGTGGTTCATCTCCAGATGGTGAAATTTTGGTAGGAGGTCTTTCATTAAACAATTTAATGGAAACGATGGGGTGTTTACTTGACCAAAAGCTGCAACATTTACCCACAAAAACAGATTTGGAGGCTATTACATCTCAAGTTAGCACTTTGTCATCCCGTTTTGAAGATCTTGCATCAGAGAATAAGGAATTAAAAGATCAACTCAAACTGCTTTCGATTGAAAAAGAGAAAGACAGGCAAACAATCAATTGGCTCGAGGATCAAATTAAAAGTAAAAACATTATTTATCAAAGGTGTTGAAGCACAAAGCTTTGCCCCTGTGGCAGTAAATCAAATCTGCGAGGTTATTAATCTTCCATCTTCCGTTAAGGTAAAATCGACAAAAAAAGTTTACGAAAAGGATGGAAAAATGACAATAGTAGCAGAATTTGAATCGGCTAACACGGTAGAAGAGGAACTTAGCTGGCACACGAGAAACTTAGCTGGCACTTCAATAAGCTTAAAGAGAGACCTGAGTTCCAAGAAACAGTCAAACAAAAAAGCATTGCTACAACTAAGAAAAAATATTTTAGCAAAGAGTCATAAGCATAAAATTAACGTTGTTAATGATCGAATGAGAGTGGGCGACAAATGGTTCTCATGGAATAAGCGAAACGAGCTAATGTGTGGTGCCTCCAAAGGCGAAAATGCTCTACAAAATCTATATTCGGGTGAATTAGATAACATTAATTGTAATTATTTTGAACAAATAGATAAACAGGCTCAAAAAAACTAAAAAAAATTGCAAAAATCAAAATCAAATAATACACTATCCCAAACTAAAAATGATTTGCACAATTTTTCACATATATTCTCTCTTATGAAATATTTATTTTGATTGAAACGCATCTAACAGAAAAGAAAATTGTACAATACAGAAAATATCTAAAAAATTTTGATACATACTGGAAACCGGCAACTAGAAACAGTAGATTTGGAAGGGCAATTGGTGGGTTGGTGTATGGAGTCAACAAGAATTTGGTATCTCGAGGCATAGCTCATGAGTATATAAACTTCGAGGGCGTGGACTTTATAAAACTTAAAGCGATTAGCGGTGAGATCAATATACTTCCAGTATACTTAAGGGGTGCAAACTCGCAGAATGATATTAATTTATTGAAGTGGTTCTCTGTCGAAGAAAATATCTCAAACCCCATTGTAATCGGTGACATGAATGTAAGAGTAGGTGAGCTTCAACAACCCATGGATGATGTGCTCAACTCCGCTTTTACAGCTGGTACGGAAATCCGTCGTTCCAAGGATAAAACTTGTAATGGAAAAGGGAAGGACTTTTTAGAATTTTGCAATGACAATGGTTTGATCGTCTTAAATGGAAGAACAAAAGGTGATGAAGAAGGAAATTTAACATTTATCGGGAGTATGGTAGAATCAGTAAATGATCTCTGTATCTCAAGATCTACTAGGATGTGTAGAGATGTTTAATGTCGAAGAAGCAATTTAGTCAGATCACATGCCAATAAAACTTACCATAAATCTTTGCACTTCTATAAATGAGTCAACAGAAAATAGATTCTTACCAAAACTAAAGTGGAGAGAGTCAAAAAAGTTGCAGTACCAGAATAAGCTTAATTCTAACCTTGCTAGTTTAGTAGCTGACAAACCTTCCATTGGTCTTACGGATCTCACGAATATTATAAAACTATCAACGACTGGTCAAAACAATAACATACATTCATTTAAACTCAAACAAAAATGGTATAATTTGAATTGCGAATTGGCAAGGAAAAAAAGTTTAAAATTTTTAAATAAATATCGAAGAACGCAAAACGTAGAGGAAAAACTCAACTATCTAAGAGCGAAAAAAGAATTTGCAGCAGTCTGCGACATAAGCAAAATTCAATACTACCAACAAATCGAACTCCAACTCAGTAGGATAAAAAATAGTAAGGACAGGTGGAATCTAGCAAATGAGCTCCGAAAAAATGACCGTCAGAGTTTAAAACTTATTTTTCTAACCTTCTTAATCCCAACCAATCCATAAACCAAATTGGCTATGCACATAGTTTTATTGAGAACAGAGAGTTGGATAAATCTTTCTCCATAGATGAAATTAAGAAAATGCTATCCAGTGTAAAACTAAATAAAGCTCCTGGAGAAGACAGAATTAGTTACGAATTTCTGATGACTGCAACTGATAATTTCTTAAATTATCTAGCATATATACGAACATTCTCAATGAATCTAGGATTGATGAATCTTTTAACAAAACAATTATATTTCCAATATTCAAGAAAGGTGATGCAAATCAGCCTAGTAATTATAGAGGCATATCTTTTATGAACTGCATTGTGAAGACGATGATGGGAATCCTTAATGAAAGACTTTACACTTGGGTGGAGAGAAACCATATCCTGACAGAGTACCAATCTGGTTTCAGGAAGAACTACTCTACTGTGGATAACATTTACAACTTGGCATCAATAGTTCATATAAAACTTGGTGAGAAAAGGAAAGTGTATGCGTTTTTCGTGGACTTTAAAGCTGCGTTCGACAAAATCTCACGGAGCTTACTAATTTATAAACTACGTGCCCTTGGTGTTTCAACAAAATTTGTTAATTTTATTCAAGCCATCTATGCCAACACTTATTTGGCTGTCTGGAATGGGAAAGAGATGTCGGAGTTTTTCGAAACATTCAATGGAATCAAACAAGGATGTCTCCTCTCACCCTTACTTTTTGCACTGTACATTAATGTTCTGCATGAATGTTTAGGAGGAGGTCTCCAAATCGAGAATAATAATGTGAGACTGCTATTGTATGCAGATGATATGGTCATCCTTGCAGACGACATCCGAATCATGCAAAATATGATAGATCGATTAGAAGAGTATTGCAACAATTGGTGTTTAGAAGTTAATATGGGAAAATCAGAAATAATGGTATTTCGAAATGGAGGTAGACTCTCTCACCAGGAAAAATTGACATTTAAAGGAGAGGAAGTAAGAATTACTTCTAACTATACATACTTGAGCATTCTTCTTACTCCAAAGATGTCATTTAGTAAGCACGTGGAAGTTAGGAACATCTCAGCAAAAAACAGCATAAACGCCACTTGGCAAAACTTTTTAGCAAGGAGAAATATAAGTCTGAGTGCAAAATGGAAACTCTTTCAGGCAGTATGTAGGGCTATCCAAACATTTGGGGCGCAAGTTTGGGGGTTTGGAATATTCGAAGAAGTAGATAAGCTACAACGCTATTTTATAAAACGGATATTAAAACTACCAGCGAGCACATCAAACTACGCGCTTTCACTCGAAACTGGTGCTGAAGATGGCCATTTTTATACTCTGGATCTTCACCTGCGATATGTAAAGAAAACCCTGTTTAATTTTAACGAAAGTAGACCACCACATCGACTCTCGAAAATTCTTTTACAGAGGAATCAATTTTGGGTAAAAGGGTTAAATGAAATCGGATCTGAATTCGGAATACATTGGGACGAACTTTTGGGGTCAGAGAAAGAATGGATCTTGAAAAGTGTTGCACTGTGTGATTCTCTTAAGCTCAAAACATTTGAAGAAAACAAAAGCAAAGCAGTAGCCAGCAGCTCACGCATCTACAAGGTCTTAGATCACTCAAAGGGTTTTAACTATATAACATCAGGGTTTAGTATTTCTAAAATAACCTGGTTCTTCAAAGCGAGATGTGATTTAATCTTTCTGAATGGAAGCAGATATAGCGGCAATGAATCATCCTTATGCAGCCCTTGCAACATGAGAGAGGAAGAAAAGTATTCAACACTTCTTGGGCCGATGCCCAGTACTGGGAGCATTCAGAGTCAGGTACTTCAAAAAACCGACATTGCATTACGTGTGCTTAAAGGCGAAGGTTTACTAGCCTGGGACCAACTGGTCAATTATCTCACGGAGGCCATAGCCTACAGAAAATTTCTTGTTGAAGAGTTTAATTAAGCAAATGAAATAAAGATCAAAAAATATTTTAATAATGTTGCAAATTAAATGGAGGCATTCCATTTTTTTTTTTAAAATAACATAAATTAAAAATTTTAAGTTTAAAATTTTTTTCTTATAAATAAATTTTTTGTCTTATCTTTTCATACTAAATGTAGATAAAATGTATAAATTCTATTTACAAATAACAATATTTTTAATGAAAATTATATAATAAATTACTCGACAGACGACTCGTAAGGTCATTGTCGTATGTTTGAAATTTTAACAATATTTAAAAACAAGGCAAATAAAAATCTTTGTATATTGAAATTTTAGTTAAAATAAAAACAATTTACTACTTCTACTACTACTACTGTGTTGTTGTTCCTTGTTCGTTTCATATGTAAGTCATTGTCGTGACTAGTGAGCATGGTGGAATAATTTAATCACGATTTTTTTTACAAATAATTTTTATTAGTGTTGCTTATTAATTGGATTGAGTTAATTGTACATTAATGAAGCGTGATTATTAAATTGTTTAGTTGTAGATTAAGTGCGTCGATTTCCCGCACTGTAAGTTTTGGAAGATGTTCGAATTCCGATGGATGGGTGGACTGTGGTGACATATGTGTGTCTTTCTCCCACTCGATGAGTGTTTTTTTTTTTTTTTTTTTTTATTTCTTATTGATTTTATTTTCCTTCCTTTCATTTGTTGATTTTCTTTATTTTACTTTATTGAATAGAATTCCTTGTTTCTTATTAATTTTAACAATTCCCTTTTTTCACCTGTTCTTTCCAAGATGGATGGATGGTTGGTGGCAGCCGTAAATCGAATGAATTTATTTTTACATGAAATTTCGTTTAGGCTGCGGAGATGCCGCTGGCCGCCCAATGATTAGCCGCGAGCCGAATAATATTCAAGTAAATCTCCAAGTCTACACTTTAAGGGTGGAAGCCTACTAGGGCGTATTTTCGTTGGAGATTCACCTGAACATTACCGGCCGCCCTGCAATATTTATTGCGAAATTTATTATTATGAAACAGCGCTATACCACCATACCACCAAAAACGAAATTCAAGTTAATTGAGTTTTAATTATCATAATAAAGCTTTAATTGCAAAATACTATTCAAGAGTTTACGTTAATCTTTTTGAAAACTTTACAATTTATATATTGTTATACATATTTAATAATGTTTTTTTTCTAAAACTTAAAGATATCACAATGTTTTTCCAATTTGCTTTACTGTTTATAATTGTATTAAGTAAATTTGTTTTTTTTTTTTTTTTTTGAATATCACAATGGAGAGCAGCCTTAATTTTTGATTTGAATAAATGTATTTCATTCTGAAAACGTTGTTAACAAAGATTTTTAATCGATTTCATTCTGCTGCTGAGGTAGGAGGACACAAAGTTTGGCAATCGAATGCGTGACGATTTTATTCGCACTTGTTATTTCTGCTACCCGAATTTTATTATCTTGTTCGGCATAAATTTTGGTAACTCGACCAAGGCGCCACTCGTTGGGTGACAAATTTTCGTGTCGAATTATAACTAAATCATTTATTTCAATATTTCTTTTTGGATATTTCCATTTGTACCTCTTATGGAGCTCTTTTAAATATTCTTCCTTCCAACTAGCACAAAGTTGATGAAGGAGAATTTTCAACTTTTCCCACCGGTTCATTACGCTGGATATTCTTCTTAGAAAGATGGTTCAGGCAGACCTGTCATTAAGTCACCTGTGAGAAAATGACCAGGGGTCAATGGAACAATGTCAGTCAAGTTTTCAGACATGGGTGAGATGGGGCGAGAATTTAGACTACACTCTACTCGAGTAAGCAGAGTTACAAATTCCTCGAATGTGAATTTTTCGTTACCTGCCAGTTTCCGAAAATGCATTTTGAAGCTTTTAACGCCCGCTTCCCATAACCCACCCATATGAGGTGATCCGGGAGGAACGAAATTCCACTTTATTTGCGAGAATTGATGAGCGGAGGCGGTAGGACATTGCGTAAGTGACTTATGAAAGTCAGATTAAAGAACTTTAAAGGCTCCCACGAAATTAGTTCCTTGATCGGAAAACACTTTATCAGGCGTTCATCTTCGAGACACGAAGCGTGTGAATGCAGCTAGGAAGGCTTGTGTTGTGAGATCGCTCACCAGTTCCAGATATATGGCCCGTGTCGCAAATCAAACAAAAATACATACATATCCTTTGTCCAACCGACATTTTCGACCATAATACGTTTTATTTAAAACGGTCCTGCAAAGTCTACCCCTACATTCGTAAATGCCCGAGTCAGAACTGTTCTTTCTTTGGGTAACGCACCCATTAATTGCATTTGCACATGTTTTTTGTACCGAGTACAAGTTGTGCAGTTAATTATACATTTTTTTATAAGGTTTTTAATGCAATCATCCGCAACATGAGTTGAATTTCACCGTGAAGAGACAACTCGTGAAGATGTAAGCGAAAGCACAAACCATCTAAGCTTGAATACTTGCAAAGATCGTCTTCAAAATCTTGAACGACTCTAACTGTGAGTGTTTTAACGCTTTTCATCTCTAAAACTGACTCATCGACTGGTTTATGCTTCACTGCCACACTGACTCTGATTATACCAACCATTCAGGACCATTCCACCACAATGAATTGAGTTTAAGCTCGGCCGGAGAAACCCCCCTTTTAGCCAAATCAGCTGGATTTTCAGATGAAACAACGTGCGACCAATTTGTCACTGAATAATTGTTCAAAATTTCCGCTGCTCGATTTGCGACAAAGGTTTTCAACAAACTTGGATGTTTCTGAAGCCAGGCCAAAACTATAGTATAATCCGTCCACAAATGGACTGACAAAATGTTTTGTATCTGAAGTGAGGCTGACGCTAAATGGAGCATCCTTGACCAAAGAACAGCACCTTGTTACTCTAATCTGGGCAACGAAATTGTACTCACTGGGGCTACTTTCGATTTGGCCCACAAAAGATGTGATGTAATTTAGCAGAGTGTTTCACCCGTAAATAAATGTGCTGCATAGGCCTTTTCCGACGCATCGCAGAACCCATGTATCTGTGATACACCATGTGGACTATATTCCACCCACCTAGGAATACGCACTGTTGCAACTTCATGCAAACTGGATACAAATGTTCTCCACCTTTGTTCTGTAATGGAAAGAAGATTACTATCCCAATCAGTGTTGTCCTTCCATATTTGTTGCATCAGTATTTTAGCGCCAATCACGACAGGGGTAAACCACCCTACCGGATCATAGAGTTTCGCTATCACTGATAAAACTGAACGCTTAGTGAAAGAACTAGCTTGGGGAATTGACTAAACTGAAAAAGAAAATGTAATGCTGCTTTCCACTGTATACCGAGAGTTTTAACTGAACCTATTAACTTATCACCAAATTTCAAAAAGTGTTCGTTATGAAGTGAACTTTTTGGAATAGATTTCAACAACTCCTTTGCTTTGAGTTTGTTGTCCTTTTCCTCAAGTGGAAACCAGACGATTGCAAAGCAAGAATCAATTCGGATTGCGCTTTTAACGTTGTGGAAATATCATGTGCTCCTGATAACACGTCATCTACAAACAATTCTCTTTGAAGTATAGTGTATAGTGGAAGCTAGAGGAAGAGAAATTTTTACTGTTTTGCACCAATGTACGAATGGCCAAGTATGGAGAGCAAGACACACCAAATGTTAATGCCGTCATTTCAAAAACACTGAAAAGATCCTTTGGGTTTTTGCGAAATAAAGTTTTTTGAAAGGATCGGAATGTATTTTAATTGGCCGATACATTTTTTCTATATCGCTATTGAAAACATATTTGTTAAGCCGCCAAATTCAACATTAGCCGTGTTTTATTATTGATCTGATCCGGATCAGATCATCGGTTTATTAGCGTAACAACTACAAAGCGAGATCCTGCTTTTTGTTTGGATCTAAAAATTTGTTCTTCTATTTCACACAAGAGGAGACTTTCCATTGAAAACGTTGGTATCATTTCCACTATTTCCAATAACTACAGTATTGCCACATAAACATTTTTATATGTGTGAAATGAAATATATTTCAGATAGATAGCGAGAAACTTCACATTTATTCATTTTTGTATGACATGACGTAATGAAAAAGTTTTACAAAACAAAACATATATTCGTGAAATTAATAAGAATAAGTGCAAAAAATGTATATTTGACAAAATGCATGAGTATCATTTTTCCCTAAAAATAGAACAAAAAATTAACCATTGAAAAAAAAAGTTCGTTGGGCAATTCTGCAACTCTTTTGAAATGTCATTTGAAAGAACGAATTTCACACAACTTCCAACTGGAAATATGATGATCTAAAGCTGTTTTATTATCAAGATCTGATCCGGATTGGATCATTGTGATAATAAAACGCGGCTATTAAAAGCTTTATGTCCGTTTGCAGCGCTGGGCCCGGATACAATACGTCATTTAAGCTCTTCCCGTTTGAAGAAGCAAATGAAGCATTGAAGACAACACGAACCTTTGTCGTTTAGCTTTCGGGCTTTATGACTGCATGATGCGACATAAAAAGCGCTTTTTGTTCGCTTAAAACAGCTTTTGATGAATCACGTTTAAAGCAAGGGTTGCTTAAAAGACGCTAAACGAGGATCTTGTAAGAAATCGGCAACCGCAATACATAACGACCGGTGTCATCACGATACGTGGTATTTTCAAAAAGATCTTCACAAAATTGTTCCGCGGCCGTCCATACTTGAATTTTTGGGAGCTCTTCTATTATCCAAAACCTTTCAATTTCATCTACAACAGAAACTTCGTTAAAAAAACGATAGTGATTTGGAAGAATGCATATTATTTGCAGAATTGGGGTTTTGCTGGGGGCCCAGTAAAACCCATCTGAAAACTGTGTTTTGAGCCATTAGTTGCTGAAACACTTTATTTTTCAAACCTTCACGGATAATAGACGGGTATAAATCCGCGCCAATCAATAGATCAATCTTGGAACTTTGATTAAAATAGGGATCTGCGAGTTGAAAATCGAAAAGTTTTTGAGATTCTCTTAACTCCATTGAAACTGGAGGTAAATTCTCCGTTACCGTTTTGAGAACAAGAGCTTGAGCAAAAAGATTAAAATTTTCGTCAACTCGAGACTTAAGTGTAAACGAACACATCTTTGAAGAAGTTGCTGTCACTGATGAACTAATGCCTGCCACCGTGGCTCTAACTGATCTTACGGGAAGTTGAAGTTTCCTTTGAACCTTTTCAGAAATAAAAGAAATTTCTGATCCCGGATCGATTAGCGCTCGCCACTCAAAATCAGTTTGATTTTGGTTAATACTTACTATCGCCGTAGCCAACAAAGTTGATCGCTGTGGTTTGGCAAAGAAATCTTGGGCATTTACATTCGGGGCTACAGTGGGATTTGAAGATTTCGAGCTGTTATTTGGAACAGTGTTGGTTGTACTTGGAGTTGGAGCTTAAGTGGACTGTAAATTTTTATTTGCATTCCCCGGCGGAGTGCTATCAAAGCTTAAAAGTGAATGATGCTTTCCCTTACAATGAAAGCATGTGCTTTCACTCTCGCACGCGGGTACCATATGGGTATAAGCTAAACAATTGAAACAATATTTTAGTTTTCTAACAGCATTTCTTCTTTTGGGCACGTTCATTTTTAAAAACTCTGGGCATAAACGCAATGAGTGTTCTCCTTGGCAAATTTTGCATTGGGAACCTACTTGGGCATGATGTGCACGAACACGGGGCGTATTGCTTGAAGACTGTTGCTTAGGCACTGTAACTCGCGAGACTTTATTAACCTTTTACATATCAGCGACATTTTCCAAAACCCGATACCTATTTGAGATGAAAATATTCATGCTCTCCCACGTTTGAATTTCTGTGGACATATCGAGAGATTCTTCCAAAAGTGAAAGTGTTTGAGATGAAAGACGAGTTGCACAAAAATAGGTTATAAACGCGTCCCACGTTTTTATTTCGATACTATGTGACTTTAAAGCAATAAGAGCATCATTGATGTTGCTTTGCAGTTCCTTCAATGCCGCGGCGGATTCTGCCTGAATGCACGGCTGCCCGAGTAAAACACTAAGATGGCTGTTAACAAGTATTCTTTTATTTTCGTAGTGGTCTTAAAGAGCCGACCACGCAGCTTCAAAATTCTCGTTCGTAATTTCAAATTTGGGAACAATGTTCAAAGCAAGATCTTAAGTCTGGACACGTAAATCAAAAAGTTTTTGAACGGGGCTAAGTTTTGCGTGCTGGGCATAAAGTGCAGTGAACATGTCTCTGAACTCCGGCCATTTTAAAAAAGTTTCCACTAAAAACCACCGCTTCGCATGGCGGAACATGCATACTATGCATTAAAACCTCCTTATTTTCATCTTTACTTTCGCCATCATTTTTTGATTTATCTTCAATTGGCCGAGTGGCCTCTAGGATTTCACTAACAAATTCGATATATGTGTTCGAAGAACTTTTATACTTTGCCCTAACTTCAACGAGTGACGCCTTGAGGTTGTCATCCTCCGTAGCCGCCCGCGGAAATCAAAAAAAAAACTTAAATTTACTCTAAATTAGACTTTAACCTTGAATAACTTTTGAAGGAGTGAATTTGTCGAAAAATGATAAAAAATCTTTTTTGTAGAACAATTAATTTTCTATAAAAATATTATAAAAGCAAATGATTTTACGATTTAAAGTGATACATTTTAAGATTTTGTCAGATATCAAAAAAAAAAAAATATTTGTTCCAACTTTAACCCTGTACAACTTTTGAAGGAGTGAATTTGTTGAAAAATGATAAGAAACTTTTTTTATAGAACAACAAATTTTCTATAAGAATATGTATTGCTCATTTCGGCACTTTGCTTCTAGACCGAAATATAAAATTCCAAAAATTATATGTTTTTTTTTCCCATACAATTTAATTTGTATGGGAAATGGAAATCTATATTAATTTTTCGAGCTCAAATCTTAACAGGCTTGTTAAAATAAAAGGAGGTAAAAATCGATGTGCATCGAGAAAAAGAAAAAAGCCACTTTTTTTGAACCGGTATAATATATGTATATAATATAGCGCACTGGTACTGCTATGCGTATGCGGCCGAATGGACCAAATGTTGAAGTGCACTGGATTACCCTTAGCACTGCACTATGTGTGTGCTTTTTCTTTCCTTTTGTTTGCTTCCTTCTTTTTGTTTTGTTCAATCCTTTTATTGTTGATTTTCTTTATTGTACTTTAATGAATAGAATTCCTTATTTCTTATTAATTTTAACAATTCCTTTTTTTCACCTTTTCTTTCCAAGATGGATGGATGGTTGGTGGCACCCGTAAATCGAATGAATCTATTTTTACATGACATTTCGTTAAGGCTGCGGAGAAGCCGCCGCGCCGCCGCCCAATGATTGGCCGCGAGCCGAATAATATTCAAGTAAATCTCCAAATCTCCACTTTAAGGGTGGAAGCCTATTAGGGCGTATTTTCGTTGGAGATTCATCTGAACACCCTTTATTATACTATTGTTGATAAGTTTGTAATTTTTATCGCTTTTATCTATTCGGGAAATGTATTAATTTCGATATATGTATGTTCATGTTTTTGTCGATGTTGATAGAATTTTGTTTACATTTTTGCGTGGTAAGCAACGCGTATTATTTCGCGAATTTTGTGAAATTATTAAGAAATGTAAGTTGCGTAGTGTTAAATGCTTGTAGTGAAATTGCAAATCATTTTATTGCAATAAAAAAAATAAGATTGGCTTGAAAAGTCGTTGTGCGTTTTTGATTTTTATTGAACCGATATGATTCAACTGCAGCTTGGCGCGTAGCACGTATAGTGAATCATATTTGTGTGCATAATAAGTACTTTAATCGGCTTCATTGACGTTTCATTAAATTCAGTGAATTTTGATTAAATTATAGAACTTTGTATTTTGTAAACTTTACAGATGAAATTTTGCTTTGTATGATTTTATTTTTGATTTGCTTTTAAACGCGATGTTTTCGATTAATTACGTTTTGTTTTGCCGACGGCTTTTTTTACGTTTGATGTGCTGTCGATATTTTTTTTTTTTGAGTTTTGTGGAATGTGTTTAATTCCCGTTTTAGACTTTTTTGTCGATTTCAATATAGAATTGTTGATGACTTACTTCATATGTGCATTGTCGCAGCGTATTGCAATGTTAAAATGTTTTTTCAATTGAGATGAACTTTGTGTTGTGTTTGATATTGTCAATAAAGATGAATAAAATTATAATTTTGTGCATTATCTCGTAAAGTTGAATAATGAATGGTGTAAAAATTAAAGATGAGTTGATTGAAGAAAGTAATTCTTTGAATCATGTTGTTTGATTTTCAGGTACGATATGTTTTCAAAGATCATGGTAATGTACTTTTTTAAAAAGAAATGATTCGTTTGCAGCAATTATAAAGTTGGGTTGATTGTTGAATTCAGCTTTGCATTGGGCTTAAATTAAGCCTTATGTATATGAGTCCAGGGTATTTGTATTGACACAAGAGATGTTATCTTCGGCGAAGATAAAGGTATCAGCAGTTATACTGTTGATGATTCGGGTAAATCCAGGGGCGTTTTGAAGAATCTTCGAGGAAGATGTTCAGTTCAGATTCAGTTTTAAATTCATTTTTATTGTATATCACTTATAACTACTTACATGCTAACAAAAATGTTTAAACTAGCTTACATATTAATTTAATTAACTAACAGACCCTAGCCGGGTACTCTAAACTACACAATAACTTATTTCTAATGCCTTTCGGCCTAAAGATACAATATATCTATTTCAACTTCGAACTAATATTAATAACGAAGAAAGTTTAAAAAACTTAGTTTCATTTATCAATTTTTTCTTTTTCTTAAAATTACTTAAGACTAATTAAAACTACTTAAAACTACTTTAAACTAATTAAAACTACTTAAAACTAGAGCAGCCACAGTAGCTTTTTTATAATTTTTTTTATAGGTTTTTTTTTTTGAATTTTCGACGCAGCTTTATTTTTACTTTGTTTTTATTTTGATTTTTGAAGATTTTTTTTTTGGGTTTTCGACGCAGCTTTAAGTTTTTTAAATTTTTTTTTTGGATTTTTGTGTTTTTTACATTTTTTTATATTTTTTTTTGTTTTATTTAATTTTTTTTGGTTGCCACTGTGCCTATCCTCTATACCCTAAGTCGTACACACTAAACCTTTGTAAGCCAGCCATGTTTGTTGCTTAAACAACCACCAGAACATTTTTGACGTTTTAGTAACGTCCCGTCGATCGCGATCTGATACCGCCCTACTGATTCGGAGGAGCTCTTCAACTTCTCCGCCTACTGCGGTGACGTCCCGGCCATAAAGGAGCCGTTGTTCTACGGACTTACGGCAGACGTGGTAGATTAACGAGGAAGATGTTTGCAACATCAGATACGATTGCTGTTGATTCGTTGGGTGAATCCAGAGGCGATATATTTTCAGGTTGTCAGGTAAATCTTCAGGGAAGACATATGATTCAGCAGTTATTGATTCGTACTGAATCCAGGTAGTGCAAAATGGTTTTTGTTTGTAAATCTCCAAGGAAGATGTTTTTATTTAATAATAGCTGTATGTTCCTGATGATCGCAGCTAGGCAGACGACAAATTTTTGCGAAGGGCCGTTTTAGGGTTCCATTCTGCGTTTTAACGATGACGACGCGTACAAGACCGTCTGATCCTGCATGGGTTTGTTCCATTCGGCCGAGATTCCAGCAGGTTGGTGGGAGTCGCTAATCCTTGAGCAGAACAAAGTCTCCTAGTCTGGGAATCTCCTTGACTTGCGTCCATTTTGGTCGATGTTGGAGTCGTGCAAGATATTCTGAACTCCATCTTTTCCAGAACCCTTCGTGGCGGATCTTACCACCTGCACAACCTTGTTTTAATACCCTGCCCTTAACATTGAACGAATTATGGCATGTATGAGCCATTGACTCGTATGGGTAGACTATTTAATCTTAACTCATGTTTAATTAACTTTAACTTAAGTAAATCTAGTTTAAGAAATTTGTTAACAACCAGTGCTCCACTTTCTTAAGTTTAATTTTGCATGCTTCAATTATTTTTAGTTTATGTTATTAATTGTTAATTGTATCACATTTTGTATGTCTTGTATGTTTTTATAGTGTACTTTATTTAAGATAATTTTGTAATTGATATTTGAAATGTTTTGCTATAATGTTTTTTTTTACTATCCTTACGTTCTCTATGTACTGGTGTTGGTGTTATACTAACTAACTACTAACACTTGCATTCATGATAAAGAGCGTATATAAGTGTGTTGTGTACATATGAACTTGTTCTAAGCTCAATACTACTTAGTCTCTGAAATGGAAAAATTATCCCTTCCGCCAGCGCTTGAACTCGTTTCCATTGGCCAAGATGTCTGACGTTGTTGTTAATTTTGCCTTGTGGCACGGCATACAATGACTCACCGACTAAAAAATGCGCAGGGATTGGCGCATCCAAATCATCGAAGCTATCGGACACAGCCCCGGATCAAGGGGGGGGGGGGGGGCAGACCGGGGCACGTGCCCCGGGCGGCAAGTTTAGGGGGCGGCAAAAACAAGTTTGAAATTCGCTCCCGCTCGCACACAGGAATCACAGAACGCTGCAGCACTCGTGTCTGCTACAACAAATCATTGCTCCCTAAAACAAACATCACACAAAAAGAGCATCAAAACCATTACACACTACATTATTCATTACCAGACCCAGCATATCTTGTGCAGGTAACAAGGGTTGCAAGCGCAAAAAAAAATTAGCTACTTTTCGGTTCCAAAACAGCAACGGTAGTTGCGACCGAGAAGTAGACAATTTTTCTACTTTTCGGTTTCAAAGTAGCATCGGTTGCTGCGACCGAGAAGTGGACAACTTTTCTTCTTCTCGGTTTCAAAACAGCAACGGTAGTTGCGACCGAGAAGTAGACAATTTTTCTACCTTTCGGTTTTTTAGATATTGGACAATGTCGTGGCCAATCTTATGATAATGGCACCAATATGGCCGGCATCCATAAAGGAGTACAAGCCAGGATTGCAGAAAGAAATGAACTGGCCGAGTTCGTACCGTGCTTGGCTCATTCCTCAAATCTTGTAGGTGTTCATTCTGCCTCATCATGCCAGGAAGCTATTAACTTATTTGGACTGGTTCAAAAAGTATATTGCTTTTTTGTTGGCTCCACTACTAGGTGGGATATTACGAAGAAATATGTTAAGGCAAATTTAAAAGGAAGTAGTCAGACGAGATGGTCGGCGAAACATGTTGCTGTGAATGCTCTATTAAACAATTTGCCAGAAATAGCGGAAGCCTTAGAAGAAGTTAAGCAAATTTCTCATGCTCCAGAAACTAAGTACGAGGCAGGTAATATCTTAACAGCTATAACGAATTTAAATTCATTCTCAATTTAACTATTTGGGCGAATATTCTCCGCGAAATCAATCGAGTGAATATTGAGATTCAGAAAGAAGATATAATCCTTGCCCGTTCCGTCGCACTAATGGATGGTCTACTCAAAACTTTACAAAAAATGAGACAAAATCCAATGGAGTATTGGATAAATGAGGCTAGAGAAGTGGCTGAAAAAAGTGTTGTTGACCCTATCTTGCAAAACAAACGAATTCCGAAACATAAAAACTATTTCGATGAGATATGTGAAGATGAATTACAAACACTCAAACCTGTTCAACTCTTTTCTAAAGAAATAATGATGGTATTTGATCGAATCATATCAGAAATTAAAAAGAGGTTTGATTGTGCTACCATGCTGAATATGAACTTCGCTTTTCTTAATAGCTCTAATATTTTGAAGTGTCAATTGAAGAACTGCAAAAATATAGAGCGGGTCTGGCTAAAAAATATGAGCGAGATGTGAGCACCGTTGAATTCTATCAGGAACTCTATGTTTTTAAAGAGCAAGCTCCGCTTTTATTTGGTGAAATTGAAAAAGCTAACGGTTTCTATCTCTTGCAAAAGATCTATGCGCATGATTTGCAGGATGCTTTTCCAAATATTTGTGTTGCGTCGCGAATTTACTCTACGCTTCCCACTACATCCGCAAGCTGTGAGCGAAGTTTTAGCAAACTAAAACTAATTAAAAATTATTTGCGATCATCTATGAGCCAGGAACGCTTATCCAGTATAGCAATCTTAGCGATAGAAAATCGAACCGCACACGAATGAAATTATGATAAGGTCATAGATTTATTTGCTGAACAAAGAGCTCGAAGAGTAAAATTGTAATTGCAAATGATAAATACATACAAAAGTAAATTTGATTTTGTCTTTATTATAAACATTTTTTACATATCTGTAAATAAATAGGATTAAAACAGAAAAAAACAGCGGCTTAAGTATTTTTTCTGAAAGGCTTGTGTCCAGTTGTCAGTCAATTAGTGAAGATCTGATATCTGAAATAATAAGGATTATAATTTATAAAGGTAAAGGCAAATATAAATTGGTGGGGGCGGCATTTTTCACTATTTGCCACGCCTTTAAAAAATTGAAGATCCGGGGCTGATCGGACAGAGGGCATATGGACCTCAAATTCATAGACGCTTCTATTTGCGTTGCGAGCTCCTCAAATGTGAGCCTCTCAGTTCCAACAACTCTTTTTAAGAGGTGTTTGACAGACTTCACACCTGCTTCCCATAAACCACCAAAGTGTGGAGAAGCTGGGGAATAAAATGCCAATGTGTACCGCGATTTGCAAGCTTTTCGGCTATCTCCTTTCAATCATGCGTGGTTTCCTTTAACATTTTTGCTTATTCGTTGTTAGCACCGACGAAGTTGGTTCCGCAGTCACTATAAACCTGTTGAGAGCTTTCTCTCCTTGCAATGAACTGAGGAAATGCTAAACTTAGGATCCTGGAAGAGGTAAATGAGGCGATCGTTAAGAGTAGGCAACCGCCATAAACTGCGAGGACGAATGGACCGAGCTACGGCTCGTGACTGCCAATGAGATTAAGGATCTAAGCCGAACAATGGGAAAACCAACTCCGTTTTTACTTTTAAACCCTTCAGCAACAGGGATATAATCAATGTTTTAAAATCAATGGGTAAAAAAAAGACTATAAATTTATGAGTGCGCAAATGTTCTTAGATGGTTTTTTAATCGTGGGACCAATACTAAAAGCAATTTTTAACAGATCTATATCAACGGGCTATTTTCCAAGCAAATGGAAGGAGTCTTTGGTAATTCCAATACAAAAAGTACAAAATACAATGAAGTGTGAGGAATACAGACCAGTAAATATGCTCCCGATTTATGAAAAAATTTTGGAAAAGCTAGTAGAAAAACAGTTCAGAAAAAATATAGAACAAAACAATTTAATAATAGATCAACAATCAGGTTTTAGAAAAGGATTTTCGTGTGAGACAGCACTCAATTTTGTGGTGGAAAACTTTAAGAATGAGATGGACACCAAAAATATAGTCATTGCAGTATTTTTGGATTTCAAAAGAGCCTTTGAGACGATTGATCGAAACATACTTGTTAGAAAACTACTGTCAAAATATGGAATTCAAAATAATGAGCTGAAATGGTTTGAGTCGTATTTGAGTGCCCGTACACAGCGTACATCGGTTAACAATAATGTGTCTAGTGCAAAAGAGGTGAATACAGGAGTGCCTCAGGGATCGGTGTTGGGAGTCCTTCTGTTCCTATTGTATATCAATGATATAGCTTTAACAGTTAAACATTGTAAGTTATGTATGTTTGCTGATGATGCTTTGCTTTTTATTTCGGGAAAAGACTTGCGTGAATGTACGGATAAAATAAATAATGTTTTGGAATCTGTGAATGAATCAAGACAAATAAGTTAAAACTTAATATAAGCAAAACAAAGTATATGTGTATCAATAGTGCGGAACAGAATGTAAAGCAAATTAATGGTAAACATATAGGACATGTGAATGAGTTTAAGTACTTAGGATTGGTAATTGACAATAAAATAAATCTGAAAGCTAATACAGATTATATTTGTAAAAAATTATCAAAAAAAATATACTTTCTACAACGGATTAGAAATAAACTTTCGACTAAAACAGCAATTAAGATTTATAACGCAATTGTGAAACCTCATTTTCAGTATTGCTCTACCATTTTATTCTTATCTTCACTAGGAGATATTTCTCGTTTGCAAAAGCTCCAAAACAAAGCTATGAGGATTATCATAAAATGCGCGCGACTTACCCATATAAAAACTATGTTGCAGAGATTAAACTGGCTAGACATAACACAGTTATTTAAATTTAATGTTTAAATATTTGTATTCAAATTGAAAAATAATATGCTTCCAAAATATTTAAGCAACAATCTAAAATATATTAGTGAGTCCCAACCCTATAACCTTAGAAGTGGAAGAGACTTTAGATTAGAACACAAATTAACTTCCCGAGCACAGAACACTTTAATGTATAAAGGTCTCCAATTATATAATAATCTTACTAATGAAATTAAATCAATTAATAATATAAGAATCTTTAAAAAAGAAGTGATAAACTATTTAAAAGCGGATTCTATTTAATAAGATCTTCAAAGTATTAATAAAACAAATGGCTTTTCAGCCAAATAACACACCCTAACACTCAAACTTTTAATATTTCCATTCATTTTAAACCAATATAAAATATAAAATTAAAAAATAATAGATACATCATAACTATACTATAAGAATCATAATTTAATAATGAGAATAATTAAAAGGTCCTCCCCGCGCGTCGGTTGGGAGGGGAAAGTGGGCGGGGCATAATAATAATAATAATAATAATAAACTGTTGCTCAGAGGCCCCGCTATTCCCCGCGATCCGCTGGAAAGGTACATCCTTTCACTAAATGCTGAACTTCTGAGCGACCAATAGAAGATCGTGAAGGTGCAGAAAACGGAGACAGGAACTGAAGTGATTGTGAGATGGACCCACAACTCTATACCACTTTTAAGAAGAGTCAGCTTCAAAGTTCGCTTTGGCATTACCCGATGTAAACTCAGGCTGATAGCCAGAAGTAAGTAAGGCGTTGTATAAAAAACAAAATATGCAATGGAATTGAAGTTTCAATCAATCAATCAATCTCCACCATAGTAAAGCCGCCTTCGCCAAAATGGTCTACCTCATGGAGAGTAGACAAATAAATGTAGCCCTTATACAAGAACAAAAGAGCAAGAATTAAGAGCTTTCACTCCAAAGAAATTACGCTGTACAAATCCAATTTTGTCAGCTCAGACAGTAACCTCAGAACATGCATAGTGGATAGAAAACAGTGAAATCATTTTCTTCTAACTACTTATAGCACAATAGACCAGACCGCAAAAGGCTGCTCATGGAGAAATCGAACAAATCGGCCAGACTACGGAAATCCTCACCAAGGGGACCATACCTCTTGGTTCTCTAAAGAGACCGGATAACCACTGGACTGAATCCCTAGTCGAGAGTCTGGAACATATGTTCGATTCGCACTTCCCTGGATGCAGCCCTTTCGAGAACAGTGAAGTAGAAACCACTAATTACTCTAGGCACGAAATCCCGACAGATATAGTAACGGAAGAGAAGTTGGAATACGCTATCAACTCCTTTTCCCCTTTTAAATCTCTAGCCTCATATGGGGCTATATTCCCAAAACATGGCGGGAGATTACAGTAGTTTTCATACCGAAAGCCGGCAAACCCAGCCATACAGAAGCAAAAGACTTCAGACTTATAAGTTTGAACTACTTTATACTGAAAACGTTTGAAAGGGTGCTTGATTTATATATCCGTAGCTCTCTGAAACCGGGAGTAGTATCTACCTTTCAACATGCTTACACAAAAGGACGAAGTGTGGAAACAGCACTTCACTGTGTAGTAAGAGCCATAGAAAAAACGGCAGCTTTCCTGGACATTGAAGGAGCCTTCAACAATGTACAAAACAGTGCAATTAAAAAGGGCCTAAATGATCTAAAAGTAGAAGAAACAATCACAAATTGGATCATGTGTATGCTAACAAAACGTCAGATCCACAGCGAACTGGGAGGTGCAAATTTGAAAAAGTGTGTGTCACAAGGAATCCCACAAGGAGGTTTCCTCTCACCCCTTCTCTGGATCCTGGTCATGAATGAGTTCCTCGTAGCTCTCAAACATGATGGCGTGAAACTGGTTGCCTATGCCGATGATCTAGCTCTTCTGGCGACGGGGAAATTCCTTACCACTATAAGCGCACTACTTAATAGTACACTAACCAAGGTTAGCGCTTGGACAAAAAGATGCGGCCTTGCAGTTAGCCCCCTCAAAACAGAGCTGGTACTCTTTACAAAAAGAAGAAAAATACCTACTTTTGAGTTGCAAAGACTAAATGGGACCCCTCTTAAGATCTCTGATCAAGCCAGATACTTGGGAGTGATCTTAGACAAAAAACTGAATTGGGGTCCCAATATACAAGAAAGACACAAAAAATCTATGATAGCACTGAATTCGTGCAGCAGGATTTTTGTCAAAAACTGGGGACCAAATCTCAAAATCATTCTGTGGATATATACTGCCATTGTTAGACCTATACTACCTTATGGCAATTTGGTCTGGTGGGAAGTGCTGGAAAAATCCACGCATTTAAAAACCCTAACCAAAGTACAAAGATCAGCCTGTATTTGCGCAACTGGTGCAATGAGAACTACAGCAACCTCGAGTTTGGAAGTAATCCTCAATCTCACACCTCTTGATCAGCAGCAAACAGCGCAATTAGACTAAATCAGTGTAATGTTTGAAAAACCAGCCAAATAGAACACGCACAGATTTTATCATGATACGCAGATAATAATATCTGCACGAATTTCATAACTTCATACCTGGACTTTAAACAATCCTTCACAACCAGCTTCCCCAATAGACAGGATTGGGAGAATGAAACACCTTACCAGAACACGACGTCTATATCAATCTATACCGACGCCTCAAAAATAGAAGTTGAAGAAACCTGCACCTAGGTTTCCTTTCAGAAAGCCTAAACCTATCCAGTTCATTCAGACTTCCAAATCACAGCAACGTCTTCCAAGCCGAGATCTTGGCAGTAAAAAACGCTGCAAAATGGGTGTCCATGATGGCGCTATCACACACTGATATTACTTTTTTCATGGATAGCCAAGCAGCAATAAAAGCGATTTCTGCCACTCTTGTCAAATCAAAGCTTGTTTCTTGCTGTCGCGAAGAGCTAATGGTTCTTGGCACACAGCATAACGTTAGACTCTGCTGGGTTCCTGGTCATAGTGGTAAACCGGGAAACAAAAAAGAGGACAAACTAGCGAGGAAGGGACCAGCACTTGACCCTTCTCTCATTGGTTAATCAATCAGGATTCCACCCTGTGAAATTAAACAGAGCATTGGTAAAAAAAATAATGCGAAAATGCAATGAAAGATGGGAATGCCTAGATTCCTGTGTTACTTTCAGGAAACTATTGCCAAAATATGATAAGAAAGGATCTGAAAAGGTGCATAAAACTTCATTGCGAATGCTTTTCAGTATCATAATTGGACTCAACCTACTAGGTTACCACAAAAAGAAAATGGGTCCTTGCACCGGTGACCAGTGCAGAGGATGCAATGACGAAGATGAACATGAGGACACCACTCTCTTCCTTTGTCAATGCCCAGCAATCTGAAACTTAAGGAAAAAATTTCTAGGCAATTACTTCTTTAATGAACTAGAAGAATTATCGGACACTTCAAGAAGTAGCCTGTTAAAATTCATTAATGCCACAAAATGGTTAAATACTGACCAAACATAAAACTCAAAGGTTTTAAGGACGTTTCAATACTCCAGGGTATCACAATGGATCTATATTGATCTAAGTGTGACGGAAGTAAGTTTAACCGTCAGCCCATTCTACCTTACCAAACCTATCTTAGAACCGCTTGCTTTCCAACTTTTGATTTCGATGGGACCAGCATAGTGGACACCGGTGCGGTGTGGCTAAAAGGTCAAGACATCTCACCCTTAGCCGCAGGTAAGTTTCCCATCAACTTTTGCAGGTAAGTTTCCCATCAACTTTTGCATTTCTGACGCCTTTTGCCGATAGCAAGAAGAGCACCTGTGCAGTGTATACATCACACTCCTTCTTACCTGGCCAATCCAGTATCGTTGGTGGATATAACTTATAATCTGTTGGAGGCCACCATGCAGAGTTTTTTTATTGGCATTTCTAACAACCAGACTTGTAAAGTGGTGGCGGAACCAATCTATGAATGATCGACAACAGATTTTTCTTTCTCAATAATATAATCGCTTTAAGGGAAGCTTAAACTTTTAATGCTTCCCATGACTTTTAGACCATTAGCTCGTGTGGCTTATTGGTTCTTCTTAATCTATGAACATTGCCTCTCGTATTTAATACGGACTCCATTTCAGAGTTGATATGACTATGCAGTCGCTGATTGTGTGATACAGCATGTTTTCTTACAACTTCTGTAACCGTTTCTATTTGTAGGTCACGATGTAAATCGCTATTTCTTATATACCATGGTGCATTTACTATTCCACGAAGGACTTTGCTTTGGAACTTTTGGATGATTTCAGTATTTGTTTTCTTTGTACAGCCCCATAATTGGATTCCATAGGTCCAAACAGGTCTAAGTACTTGTTTATAAAGCATTATTTTATTTTCGACAGATAAGTCCGAATTTTTACCGAGTAACCAGTACATTTTTCTATATTTCAAGTTGACCTCTTCCCTTTTCTTTTTGATATGCTCTTTCCATTTTAGCTTTGCATCCAAATTCATCCCAAGGTATTTGGCCGAATTGGCGTAAGGTACAGCTTGATTGTTGATGAATATTTGAACGTAGCTTAACTTTTTATTTGTAAAGTTTATATGTGCAGATTTAGCTTCATTGAGCTTGATACGCCATTTTTTGGTCCAATCACTAACGGTGTCGACGGCATTTTGCAATTTCTCAGCAGCCTTGACGACGCACTTACTGGATGCCAAAATTGCGGTTTCATCTGCAAAAGTAGCCATAATGGTGTTGTTATCCACTGGAATATCCCTTGTATATAGCAAATACAGGGTAGGTCCTAGGACGCATCCTTGTGGAACACCGGCTTGTATATTACATAGCTTTGAATATTCTTGATCATACCGTACTCTGAAGAGCCGGTTTGAGATATAAGATTTTAGTATTTCGTAGTACTGCCTGGGTAGGTCCCTTTGCAGTTTGTACTCTAGCCCCTCATGCCATACCTTGTCGAATGCTTGAGCAACATCTAAAAATATAGCCGAACATACTTGTTTTTCTTCTAATGCTTTTTCAACTGCATCCGTTATTCTATGAACTTGGTCTATCGTGGAATGTTTATTTCTAAATCCAAACTGATGATTTGGGATTAGATTTGTTTCTTCTATGACTTTGCTCAGTCTTTTCAGTAGCAATTTTTCAAAGACTTTTGCCATTATTGGTATAAGCGATATTGGTCTGTAAGACGTCACTTCTGTTGGTGGCTTACCTTGCTTTGGTATAACAATTACTTCAGCAATTTTCCAATGATGTGGGACATATTGGGTCTTTAGGCATGCATTTATTATGAATTGGAGTTTTATGAAGGCTTTTGATGGCATTTCTTTCATAACCTGAGCAGTTATTAGATCGTACCCAGGTGATTTTTTGTTTGATAGTTGATTTCGACACATACTTTTTATTTCTTTGAGTGTGACAATTGGTATGTCAACTTCATCGACTTTATCAATAAACTGTGAGCTGTTTTCAGATGTATTTGCTGGGAATGGCTTAAAAACATTCACAAGATGTTCTGCAAACAGGTTAGCTTTTTCTTTCGGATCTCCGATCCAATTCCCGTTTAGAGATTTTATTGGCGGGTTTTGTAACTGCGGTCTTTTCAGGCGCTTAGCTGCTTTCCAGAGTGAATAATCGGTTGAAGCATCAGTCGTTAAATTTTTCAGGAATCTACTTAATGAATCATTTTTGAATTCGTAGATTTGTTTTTTCAGTTCGTGGCTTAGCCGGTTAAACGCTGTTTTGTCGTCTGGAAATCTAGTATTTTGCCATTTTCTTCGAGCTCTTCTTTTCTCCAATATCAACTCTCTTATCTCGGCAGGGTATTTTGTTTCAGTTTGCTTCCTACTCGAGTAAGTTGGTGTACTTTCTTCTGCAGCTTGTTGAACATCGGCAATGAATTGTTCTACTTCAAGGTCGATTTGCTCTTTTGTTTCCATAGGGGATCTGAGATTTATATAGCTTTCAAGCTTTTCTCTGAATTCACTCCAGTTTGTTTTATTATTTACAAGCTTAGGATTACTTTTTTCCATTATCTCTGATTCATTAAGTGATAAAATCACCGGTGTCTGATGATAAGTCATATTTACCTTCGACTCTTATATGGTTTCGTTTGATACCTTTAACTATGAAAAAGTCAACAAGGTCTGGTATTTTACTAGTATCCGATGGCCAGTATGTTGGTGATCTGGATGAATAAAACTCGCAATTGTATTTGAGGCATGCTTTGTAAAGCCTTCTGCCTTTTGTTTTTATATGTCTGGATCCCTAATGGGTGTGCTTAGCATTAAAGTCACCGCCAACAAGGAAGTTATGTCCTAGTAGATTAAGCAGTTCTGTATAATCATCTTCAGTCGGGGAACGCCTCGGCGGGCAGTATATTGATGCTAACTTGTAGTCTTTCTCTTTCATACCAGTACTAATTATTGTTACTTGCATATTCTCGTTTGTAAACATATCTTCTTCATGGTGTTTTAAGCTCTTTTTTATGAGGATTGCCGATCCACCTCTAGCCTTATCAGCTGGATGAGGAGCGTGGTAGCAAATATAGTTTGATATTAAATCATCAAGAACCAGTCCACTTGAGAAATGAGTTTCGGACACCAGACAAATATCTATGTTTTCGATGTCTAAGAAGATTTTTAATTCTGATAAATGGTGTAAAAGACCGTTTGCATTCCATGTTCCAATTTTTAGTGTTCTGTCCACCATTGTTTTTTAAGAGCGACTTCTTCACTTAGCCGTATGATGTTCAAATCCTGATTGTCATTTCTTTTAAGAATAAGTTCAAGAATTTCTTTAATGGAAGTTTCTTCATTCTTCCGCACGTTTTTAACAATCTGTGAATAGGATTTATTTTTGTCGCTTTTGCTTTTAACAGCTTCCTTGGGAAGTTCATTCTTACCTTTATCTTCAGCTTCAGGAGTTCTTTTTGTGTTTGCTGGATTGCTGGGCTTTATTTCACCGGATGTCATTTTGCTTTTGGATTTTTGAAATCTTTTAGCAACTGGACAGCCTCTATAGCTTGCTTTCTGTGCTTTGCTTGATGGACAGTCTTTAGCTGCATGTTTTTCTTCACACTTAACACAAGCAAACTCGCGGTTGCAATATTTTTGGGTGTGGCCAAATGCTTGGCATCGTATACATTGCGGAACAATTTTTGATTTTCGCAGTGGTTCAATTTTGATTTTTATGCCCAAGATTGATCGAATACTATAGACATTTTCAAGACTTTAATTGCTGTCGAAAAATAGCGTGAATAAAGGCAGGGATCTCTTTATTATTATCCCATTGGCGTCAAGAAATGCATTTAACGCACTAAGCGATGTCGGAATTTTTGATGTATCTGCTATTTGTTGGATCTCTGCCTTTAACATCTCCTTGTGTGCTGCCTTGACGACGATAATGTGGTCTGCTTCCAGCTCACTTGGGGTAAGTGGACCCACATTAGCTCCTGATTTACGAGGACACTTAGCAACAAAACGGAGACAGGTAGTGTTTTTTGTCCAGCGTTGATGCTTACCTTTTTTGATAAACTCAAATCAAGCAAAAATTTATAAATTAAAAGATTCGGAATTTTTGTGATATTTCAACTAAAAAGATTTTTCTTGCCGATATCTGATTTGCTAATTATAGACAAGGTTTATTGTTAGTTAGTTGATATGCTTTTACGTACTATCGAGTAACGCTTTCCAATTGATTTTTGAATTTAAACAAATAAGCTTTGTTTAATCTTCACTTATCCACTATTCACATTTATTTCTTAGGTTGTACTCAAATGATATTCGTTCCACTTATAAATCCGTGTGAACGTTTTCCAATTGATTTACTCTAACAATGCTTAGTTTCAACTCAACAGAGATAAGTTTCAAATTATGTTCGAATGACGTATAGTGTCGTCAATCGATTTCAAATTGATCCTTTTCTCTTTTACAAATTACTACAAATTTCTACTTAGGGATCAAAATATATTTGTTTAGCGTATAACTCGCTGAACAATTTCAAATTGATTTACAAATTTTATAATTTACCTTGATATATTGTCTTCTCCATTCCCTCACAAGGCATGGTTGTGAGAAATGTGCTAGGCCCAGGGGCTCCTCGCTCTGTTGCGCCACCCTATTTATTTATATTGTCTTCTCCTTGAGGTCAGGGACTAGAGTGAGTGATTGTTGAAAATCCTGGGCCTTTTATACGGCCTTTTGCGTCGATTATACCGTTTTCGCGCAGTGAAAATGCTGCCTACTCATCATCAATGTTGCAAATACCTGTGTAATTAATGCACATGAATTGCGCAAATGGCGCAATTTTTTGTTTGGCATCAACTGTCTCTTGATCTGTTTATTTTTTCGCGCAGCTTTGTTAATGCGCCATCTTGACTAAAGTTGCCATTTTTTGTCTCTCTCTAACCTGTTGGCTATATTAAATAAATTTAAAACATTAATTTTTTCGATAATTATACATAAATTTAATAAAATTGTGTCGGAATCGCGCTCGGCGTTAAAAAGTTTATTTACTAAACGCGCCCATTCGTTTGGGTTGTTGAAGTTTGCCGTCAAATCGACACCTTTCAACTAACACATGTGGTGACGTTTTGTGTGTTTTTTCTCTTTAATTTCGTGTTGTTTTGTCTAAATTGTGTAGAAATAATTATCGCGAGTGTTTAATCGTTGTATTTTATTTGTTTAAATGCAATTGTTTATAAAATTCGAGTGGTGAAGTGCGATTCAAATGTGTTGTCCCCTTACAGGTTATAAACATAACCTGTGGTGTATTAAATGTTTAGTTTTTGTTCTTAAATGTGTGTAGTTTTAGTTTATATTTGGTTGACTTTGTTGTGTGTTTATTGATACACATTAAAAATGTTTTAAAAGTGTTTTCTTTTTCCCTACAGCTTAGTTGAGATGGTTTATGATGGCGGTGCTTCGGTGGGCAAGACCAAAGACCCGCTGGATATTGGCAAGGTGCCGAATTTTGTTCTGGTTGGTGAGTATCTTGCATACATCTTAAATATATATTAATCAATTTTCCCTTTTGCAGGTTTTTAGCTTTTAAGTACATTTATATTAGGTATATAAGTAAAAACAATGTGTATAGTTCATAAGTATGTTTTTTTTATTAAAGTTCAATTCATGTAAATTTGTTATGGTTTTTTTTTTTTTTGTTATTGTTTTGAGCTGGTGAGTGAACATACTCCCCCTGTTGAACGGTTATTACGTTCAATGATCCTGTTTTTGATTTTCTCAATGCCTCTGCGATGGTGGTGATGAAATACCACCTTCCCTGCCCTGTTGACGTTTACCTTTACTTGGTAGCTGTCAGTCAGATTAACAGTAAATTGTTTCCGCTTGATATTACGGATACACTCGAAATCCACCCTCTTTAGGGTGTCACGATTTATGAAAATATCCTCGCCCTCACGAGTGATGAATCTTTGGAAATCGTTGTCGATTCGCATCTTGATTTCTTTAACAGTGGCTGAAGGCCTCAAGCGATCTAGCGAGTAAATAGTTGATCCGTTGATCGTCACGGGAATAGGGTTTCCCTCTATTGTATTGCTGCCGTGTATTATATCGGTATTTTCAACAGCGATTTCGTCAAATGTTCCAGTCCCTTGATCATTGGAAAAATCTGTCAGCTCAAGATTGTTTCTTATGAGCTCTCGAAGAGGGGTTGGACATTCTAATGGGGAGAACCTGATATCCTCCAAGATTGTTATGCAATCTAGATCTTCCCATTCAGTTTGCATGATGATCGCTATATGAAAACATATAGTTAAATTTATATATATAAAAAAAGAGGAGAATCCTTTAAGAGAACCATTATGCAGGGGTTCTGTGGGGTTTTGATAAGGTTTTGTCACAAGCAAGCATTTTTAGTAATTGCAATTTCTAAAAGAAAATTCCCCTGAAACCCCCTGAAACCCCCCCCCCCCTGGCTACGCCCATGGGCTGGATTATCCTTTGTAGGAACATAGTGCCAGTGCTCAGTAGGTAAAATTTCTTGGATTTCAGCAACTCTTTTGGCGACATAGGTCTTCCATTTTGATGGATGCTCCTTGATCCATTGTAGAACAATCACAGCATCAGTCCATAAATACACTGGTATATCTTGAAGTTGCATGTCTTGAATGGTTGTTTTTGCAAGTTTTGCAAGCAATAACGCGCTATTTAGCTCTAGACGAGGTAGTGTAACTGGCTTGACTGGTGCAACCTTTGATTTTGCGGTCAATAATCTGACCTTAATGACCTTACTGCGGCATATGCTTTAACAGAAGCATCGCAATAACCATGAATTTGATTTGTATGGTTGGCTTTAGAAAGTCCAACCCATCGTTTTTGAATTCCCACCATTAATGCGAAATTTCTTGGGAGACCTTGCTATCCCAGGAGTATCCACCTATCCATAACGTTTGGATTAATATTTTCGCAGTGATAATGATGGGTGATATCAATCCAACTGGATCGTATAACGATGCTATTTCGGATAGTATAGCTCGTTTGGTATTTGCCTGCGTTTCTGATAGACTTTATACGTTGAATGTAAAATAACCCTCGGCAGGATACCATCGTATTCCTAACGTTTTTATAGACTCCTTTTCTTGTAGCTCTAGCGAACCCTTCACTTCTCTATCCTCTGGTGGCAGGTGAGATATGATTTCAGGACAATTACTTGCCCATTTTCGTAGCTTGAAGCCACTTTTATTAAGCATTTCTCTCAATTGTTTTTATAACTCGAGACACTGCTCGTCTACAGTTTCAGCTCCACTTAATAAATCATCAACGTAAAATTCTGATGTCGTGACTTTGACTGCTAAAGGATAGTTTTCTTGATCATCATTGGCTGCTTGTTGAACTGTACGAACGGCTAGAAATTGCGGCGGTGATATGCCAAAAGTGACAGTTTTGAGACGGTAGTCTTGCAGCTCCTTTGTTTCTGGATTCCTCCAAAGGATCCGCAGGAACGTGCGATGATCTGGATGCATCCATATCATCCTTTACATTTTTTCGACATCTGCTGTCATTACAACTTTATGTTTTCTCCAATTGAGAACTGTTCATTGTTTGTTAGTGGGCTACACGATTCCATATGTCCCATTGTCAAATATTCATCCAAGCAAGCTTCATATTCGCATTTAAGTTGAGAGTTTTTGGCTAACTTTCTCTGTAAGCATTCATAACGCCTTAATGCGAGCTGTCTGGACAGACCTAGAGTCGGACCGTTGCGTTGGGATCTATGAAGGATAGCTTAACCATATATTGATGCTAATCGTTTACAATTGGCCTTGTATAACTCCTCACATTTCTTGTCATTTGGAGATTGAATGTTGAAGTCTGGAACTTCTTCCATTTCTCAAAATTTTTGTAGTTGAAAATTGGGATTGTTACTGGATTTGACCGTTGTGGTGAATACCTTAACTGATGTGTTGTAGGATGAAGAACTATTTCCTAGAACTACCCACCCAAAAATTGTGTTAATCGCTAATGGAGTTCCACTTAGACCACAATGAATTCCTTCACGAATAACATGGCCATATATATCAGCCCCAAGCAGAGCATCAATCGCGCTTTGTTTCCAGAAAGTTGGATCTGCCAGCTCACGGTCCTGGAGATATTTCCACTCGTGTGTTGACGTTTCCTTGACCGGCAATAAGTCGGTGATCATTTTTAACACGAACATTTTTACCTCTAATGTAGGTGTCTTTGTTTTGATTGGTTGAAGTTTTATTTGCACTTGTCGGTTGCAGTGTGCCGTTTGATTTTTGCTCAAACCAACAACTTCAATTGATGTGGGCATTCCACTTATTTGTAGCCTTTGGCAGGCAGACTCTGTAATAAATGATGTTTGAGATCTTGTATCGAGGAGGCATCGCAAAACCACGGAGTGACCATTGCGGTCTAACGCTGCTACCAACGCTGTTGGCAGTAAAGCCTTTTAACTATCGGTTGCAAGGAAATTGCTCGTCTTTTCCACCTTACTGTTAACCTCTCCTGATATTGAGTCCTTTGATGAAGATTCACTGACGTGAAGTGTGGTATGATGTGGCTGTTGACATTCCTTGCAGCGATTTTTATTCCGACACTTAGTGTGTGGATGTTTGTTAGAGAAGCAGTTCATACATCTTTTCGTTGCTTTGATTGTTTTTCGACGCGTTGGTACATCCATGTTTAAATATGTTAAATAATTTCCAACGTAGTTGTTTAAGTTTCATTAATACCTTTATTTTTCATTCTTTAATTTCATCTTGCAACTTGCATGTGCAAGAATTCAATACTTTTGTTTGTTCACTTAGTAACGAGAGCCACTGTGTGAACCATTGCTCCTACAACTTGCCAGACGCAATAGGAAACTTGCGTATTTTTGTTGACACGTTTTGTTTAGTTTGCGATTCCCACGTATTGACGGGAACTTATAATCAACATGGTTCACACGGTAGCTCTCCCAAAATATTTTCTGTACCTATACCTAGTCAAGAATAAATTCATTACCTATCTGACATTAACCTACTACAGTCGTGTTTCTCTGGAGTGATTCGTTGTCGTGTTCTTATTTTCAAATTTGCAAGTTGTTTTTCTTTCGTTTAAACATTAAACATTCTTGTTGTTTTTCTTTCGTTTAAAACATAAACATTGGCGACCGTGACAGGACTTACTAAAAAAAGTTTTAGTAGCCTGTATTAGTTTGTGTGTTATTTTAATAAAAAGGAAGGTGCAAGTGCAAGTGTCATTATCCACGTAATAAGAAATACCAAAATTAAAAAAAAAATGGCTTATTCTAAAGAAAACCACACCATCGATGAGATCGCCGCTCAGCAAGAGCAAGTGGGCGAATCCATCTGCACGATAGTGCGGAACTACAACAAGGATAGTTCGAGCAGGAAGACGCTGGAATACCTAGACAAGAAGAAGGCACAACTAGAACCTCTCTGGGAGCAATTCGACCAGAATGATTCGATTCTGCGAGAGAGGTTCTCAGAACACATAAATCATCCATACTTCGAAAAGGATTATTTCGAAATGGTACGAAAGGCAGCAGAAGCCTTGACTGCCGACATCTATACGAGAATAGAAGATTTTAAACAACATGAGACTCCAGACCAAGGTGATCTTCAGATGCAGATACAAGGTTCAGGAGGAGTAAAATCACTCAGGGAGAAACCTGCAGATGAAGTTTCTGCAGTTGGTAAGCAACAAGGTGCAATTCCCAAACCCAAGAAGGGGATTGTTACAAATTCTAATCAAGAGTCAACCTTTCCTGGCGCGCCAATGAACTCCAAGGCACGATATATGTTGTTGACTAATATATTAAAAAGGTCAATTATCAAGATTCATGGGCAGTCAGCCATGAATAATACTCAACAATTCTCCCAAATAAAGGCAAGAAGTTTGGAGCAGAATTGGGAGGAGATTGCAAATCTATATCGTAAGTTGGACCAGGAGTTGACTACGGTGGAAGTAGAAGAATACTTCAATCTACAAGAGAGCGTTGAGGAGACGTTACTTAAGCTTTTCATGGACATTCCAGCAGTGCAAGAAAGTGAAGGTGGTCCAAGGCCGCCGAATGTAATGATGAAGCTTCCCAAAATCGAGCTGCCTAAATTTGACGGTGAATATTTGAATTGGTTGCAGTTTCATGACCTGTTCAAACAAATGATCCATGATCAGCCAATACCGCCGGCACAAAAATTATATTTTTTGAGGGCAAATGTGACTGGAAAGGCCCTGGATTTGATACAAAACTTCAAGCCAACAGACAGTAACTACGAGGTAGCTTGGGGAGTACTAGTTGAACGCTTCAACAACAAAAGATTGCTATTGACTGCTCAACTAAACAAGCTGCTAACACAGTCAATTACAACATCGACGAGTTCAAGCTTAAGAAAACTTCACGACATTACAAAAGAGTGTTTACAAGTTATAACAAATATGAATTATGATATCGCAACCTGGGACCCAATAGTGGTACATCTTCTGCTGCAAAAACTCGACAAGGAGAGCAGAGAAAGGTTTGAGTTCGTGTTAAAAGATCCGAGAAACAGTCCCACCATCCAAGAGTTCCTGACGTTTGTTGAGTCCCGATTCCAAACACTCGAAGCAATCAACTCCCGAGACGAAAAAAGAAAGTTCCAGAGCCTAGAGGTCACCACTAGCAGCCACAATGGACGGAAGTCAATAGCCCCCAAGATGGATCTGGATAAGACACTGAATTGCCAATTTTGCAATTCTGGTAAGCATGCGATTTACAATTGTATTAAATTCTTGTCACTTTCAGGTTCGGACCGAGGAAAGGCTGTGCACAGGCTGATGTTATGCAGAAACTGTTTAAAGAAGGGCCACTACTCCCAATCATGCTCATCTCGAAAGTGCCAAAAATGCAACATGCCACACAACACACTACTTCATTTGCAGAAGCAGCAGCAAAACTCACCAAGTACGCATCAGTTGGGTGAGAAGGGTAGTTCACAACCAACACTTCAAGCTGTCAATGCAGCAGCAGGAACACACTTCAAGAAACGTCATGTCTATTTAGCAACGGCAGTGGTCAATGTGATCTCATCACACGGTACACGAATCCCGTGCAGAGCGCTTCTTGATTCTGGATCACAACTGAATTTTGTAACAACATCGTTACTACAGCAGCTAGGAATCAAGAAACATTACAAGGACACATCAATCTGCGGAATAGGTGGCAATGAATGCAGATCTGAGTTTGCGGCCACAATAAAATTGGAATCTAGGACGTCAAACTATCAAACAACAATAGAAGCGAACCTCATGCCTCAAATAAGTGATTACCAGTGTAGTCAAGAAATCGACGTCTCAGTGTGGAAGATTCCATCTTACATCCAACTGGCTGATCCATCTTTCTGCAAGTCCAAGCAAATCGACATGCTATTGGGAGCCGAACTATTCTTTGATCTGTTTCTACCAGGAGAACATAGAGTTTCGAACGATCTACCAATCTTACGAAAAACAGTTCTAGGATGGATAGTAGCCGGAAGTGCTCCCGCTTCAAATTCATGTGCTCATTGTCACATAGTTACAAAGCCATCGTTAACATCGTTGGATAAACTCGTTCGCTCTTTCTGGGAAACAGAAAGCCATGACACTCCAACTAACACCCAGAGCGAAGAAGAACATCAGTGCGAAGAACATTTCCAGAAATACACAGTGCAAAATTCTGAAGGTAAATTTGTTGTTAAATTACCATTTAAAGACGATCCTACCATAGCATTAGGTGACTCTCTTCAAGTTGCAAGAAAAAGGTTTCTTTCATTAGAAAACAAGTTGAGCAAGGATGAAACGTTAAAAATATCTTACATCAACTTCATGGAGGAATATAAGACATTGGTTCACATGACGCCAATTAACAAGGACAATATTCCAAAGAGGCACTACGTCATACCTCATCACTGCGTGATGAAACCCGAAAGCTCGTCAACGAAACTTAGAGTAGTTTTTGATGCATCAGCCAAGACTACTTCTGGTCACTCACTAAATGATATACTCATGGTAGGCCCAACTGTTCAACCAGATCTATTTTCAATAGTTCTAAAATTCAGGATGCACAGGTATGTTTTTACAGCAGATATAACAAAGATGTATCGCCAGGTCTTAATGCACGAGGATGATCGAGCATTACAACTTATCTTCTGGAGATCAAGAAATGATGAGCCATTACAGCTGTACAAATTAAACACCGTCACGTATGGGACCGCATCGGCTTCCTACCTAGCAACTAGATGTCTAGTTAAATTAGCAGAAGATAATCAAGATTCATTCTTTAGAGCATCACAAGCCGTTAAAAACAATGTATACGTGGATGATTGCCTGGCTGGTTCAGAGACTATTGATGACACTTATGAGTTGCTTAATGAGGTAATTTGTCTACTCAAGGCAGGCAATTTTGAATTGAAAAAATTTTGTTCCAATCATCCTATGATTTTAAAGGGAATTCCTGAAGAAGATAAAGAGAAACTAGTAACACTTCATCAATCTGAGATAGTAAAAACATTAGGACTAATATGGGATCCCTCTCAAGATGTCTTTGATTTCAGCTTCAATGACGAAAAAGTAAACAAAATATCCACACAAATAACAAAACGAACAGTTTTGGCCGATCTTGCCAGACTTTTTGATCCTCTTGGCCTGCTTGGACCCCTGATTGTCATTGGAAAGCTGTTCTTACAAGAATTATGGAAATCAAAATTGTCTTGGGATGACAATCTTTCAAATGAAAAGGCTCAAAAGTGGATTAAATACATTGGACAGTTCTCCCTAATGAGCAATATAAGCATTCCACGATACGTTCTTCTTCCTTCTGCCAAGACAATTGAACTTCATGCTTTCTCCGATAGCAGTTTAAGTGCCTTTGGATCATGCGTTTACTTACGTTCAATCGATGAAAATAATCAAACATTGTGCCAACTGCTTTGTTCAAAATCAAGAGTTGTTCCACTGAAAATTGTCAGCATAGCCCGCCTGGAACTACAAGCAGCAGTACTTATGGTGGAGCTGGTGGATAGGATAATTCAAATACTTCCAAAGAAAATTGACAAGGTATGTTTTTATACAGATTCTACCACCGTGCTGGCCTGGCTTAAATCACCATCCTACACTTGGGAAACTTTTGTAGCAAATAGAGTTGCAAAAATTCAATCACTCTCAAAGTTTCATCAATGGCAATTCATCAAGGGCCATTTAAATCCAGCGGATTTGGTATCGAGAGGATCAAATTTATCAGGACTATTCAAATCATCAGTATGGTTCAAAGGTCCAGAGTTTCTTCAAAATCGAGAAATCGATCAATTTGAGGAATGCGAATATCCTGACGTAGTCCCAGAACGACGTAGGAAAAAATCGGTGCTGTCGGCAACAATTCAAAACGATCTAAGCTTAATCGAAAATATCAATTATAGGAGTTCATTTTTTACATTGAGAAAAATATTTGCATTCTGTTTCAGATTTTACTATAATTGCAGAAAACCAAATGAACTAAGAAACACAGGCCAGCTAACAACTGAAGAATTAAGAGAAGGAACGCGATGGATTCTTGTTTACACGCAAAGAGTCTCATTCCCTGACGAATACCGTGCGTTAGAAGGAAAAAGGCTTGTACATAGAAATTCATCTATAGTTTCTCTTGCTCCATATTTTGATGAAAGAACAAAACTAATCCGAGTTGGGGGAAGGTTGACAAATGCCAAGATCTCTTCAGACTCTAAGCATCAAATTTTAATTCCAAAAAACAATACAGTAACTAAATTAATATTAACATATCTTCATTTCAAGCACATGCACGCCGCACATAGAGCGTTAATAGCCATCTCTCGACAACAATACTGGATCGTAGGTGTTGGACATGCAGCTCGACAAGTAATTAGCAGATGCATCATATGCTTTAGAACGAAGACAAAATTCATCAATCAGGTGATGGGAAACATGCCTGTGGAAAGGGTGAATTCAGCAAGACCATTTTATTATGCTGGGGTGGACTTTTGCGGTCCCATAAAAAACTCACTACAAGGTCAGAGGTAAGACTCCTACAAAGTCATATTTAGCTATTTTCGTTTGTTTCTCTACTAAGGCATACACATAGAGGTGGTAGGAGATTTATCTTCTCAATCATTCATATATGCTCTAAAACGATTTATAGCACGGCGAGGACTCTGCCACACAATATTTAGCGACAATGCAACGAACTTTGTTGGTGCCAAGAATGAATTAGCAGAGCTAACAAGAGAATTCAATTCCAGTAGAATGCAAGCGGCACATACACATTGCCTCGAGGAAGGAATAACTTGGAAAAACATTCCGCCACGTTCACCTCATTTTGGAGGCCTTTGGGAGGCTGCCGTAAAATCTGCAAAGTCCCTACTCGTTCGTCACTTAGGTGAAGCTTCACTTACGTACGAAGAATTGCTAACTGTTGTCATACAAATCGAAGCTATATTGAATTCTCGACCTTTGACACCATTATCATCTGATCCAAACGACCTGGAAGCTCTTACACCCGGTCACTTCTTAATAGGAAGTCCTCTTACAGCAATGGCAGAACCAGATGTAACAAACTGCGAAATGAATAGCCTAAATAAATTCCGGCGAATTCAACATATTCAACAGCACTTCTGGAAAAGGTGGTCAGATGAGTATTTACATCTTCTGCAGCAAAGATTTAAGTGGAAGACTGAATCAAACAACCTCAAGCCTGACACCTTGGTGCTTATCAAAGAAGAAAATATTCCTCCAATGCGCTGGAAACTAGGACGTGTGATTGAAATCTTCAAGGGAAGTGATGATAAAGTACGCGTAGCTAATGTTAGAACTCAAACCGGTACGTACAAAAGAGCAATACATAATCTTTGCCCACTTCCAATAAATGAACCGGAGAATGAAAACAAAAATACAGATTGCTCCAGTGTTGAACCAACTAGAAGCACGAGACGTTTAAGACCTAGAAAAGCCAAAAAATTGACGTTGCTTTCGGTTTTATTTGTAACACTTATAATGATACCTGCTTCCTTAGGTCAAACTTTGACACAGGAACAAGTAAATATCAAGAAACTCGATGATGGTGTTGGCATGTACTTTGAAGATATTGGCAGGATTCGCACGGTAAACACGTACTGGAAAATTTTTGTATTTTACAATTTGACAACGTACTGGCAAGAATTCAATGAGCTTAAAGCATATGTCAACAGAATGCAAGATATAAGCACAGAAGCTCCTGCTATTCAAATGTATTACAAGCCAATAATAGACACACTACGAAACAGAATCGCAGTAATCGAACACAACAATGAGTTGCTTCAAAATTATCATGCACCAAAATATGAAAAAACAAGGATGGCAAGATCACCATTTGACATTGTAGGAACTCTGGCACATAGTTTGTTTGGTATCCTTGACCAAGAAAGTGCAGACAACATTCAGGGTCAAATCAACAATGCCTTCAAGAATGAAAATCATTTGATTGAGCTTTTGAGAAAACAAAGTTCAATTGCAGATGCTACGTCAAATATTTTAAAACGTGATCACATTCAAGTACAGAAACAATTTAAAGCTTTAAATGAACATCTCCAAAAGACTTTTGCAATCATCAACGAGAAACAAAAGACTAATGGGATAAAGCAGAACCTCGGAGCATTGACATCTTATCTAATTCTTGTTCTCACAAATTTCGAGCATATACAAGAAATGCTTTTAGATGTTCTTTTGGATTTAAATCACGGAAAAATTAATCCACAACTAATTACACCCAAACAATTAAGTGAGCAGTTGCAGCTTGTAAGGAATAATTTACCTTCCTATTTATCATTGCCAGAAGGTTCAGTTACTGATATGTATAAAATCTCAACAGTGAATGGTCGGTACTTAAATGATTCAATTGTGTTTGAAATGCTACTGCCATTGACGGACTCAGAAGAATTTCAACTTTTTAATCTCATTCCCATTCCTATTATTCACAGAAACAATACCTTTATAGTAAAAACATCTGCGCCATATCTAGCTGTGTCATTACCTAGAGATAAACATTTTTTATTGAGTGATCTCGAGCTGGGAGCATGCAAACGAATGACGTCAACCAACTACATGTGTAATCAAGTTCATCCTACTAATATCCAACAAGGAACTTTGGAGGTCTGCGAAATGATTTTACTAAATCATAAAGAAGAGAGTTTCAACAAATGTACCTTGAGGGAAACGCAGTCACAAAACGTATGGAAAGCACTCAAGTTTTCAAACAGTTGGATTTTCTCTATTCCATCAAAGGTTTCTGGCCATCTGATTTGCAACGATGTAAGTACAGCTATTAATTCATATGGAAACGGTGTTCTGGAGTTCAAGAAAACTTGTGTTCTTCAACTGCCCAATGTAATCATCAAAGGTAAAATGAATTATGAGAGCAAAATAACTTCACCATTTATTCCGAGATTAAATACAAGTAGCTGGAACATAACTATAAGCCAAGGAAAAACAGCAAATACAACAGATATGAAAATACAGGATCGCATTGACCAATCCGAGTTTGAGAGCTTGAAGTCCAAAATCAGAGAAGTAATTGAACATTCTAAGAAACTGCCTGCCCCCACTACTGACATCAACGCCCATGACTATCATCACTATGGAAGCAGTTTGTTGTTATTGGCATGCATGATTGGGATCTTCATCATTTTTTTTCGTCGCACAAGAAGACCAACCCCTCGGCCAAGAAACTTCGAGGTCAACATTTAAAATTAAGCTATATTTATTTTACAGTTCAAATTTAGAGAGTTAAGAACCCTCAAAAGGGGGGAGTATGTTTAAGTTTCATTAATACCTTTATTTTTCATTCTTTAATTTCATCTTGCAACTTGCATGTGCAAGAATTCAATACTTTTGTTTGTTCACTTAGTAACGAGAGCCACTGTGTGAACCATTGCTCCTACAACTTGCCAGACGCAATAGGAAACTTGCGTATTTTTGTTGGCACGTTTTGTTTAGTTTGCGATTCCCACGTATTGACGGGAACTTATAATCAACATGGTTCACACGGTAGCTCTCCCAAAATATTTTCTGTACCTATACCTAGTCAAGAATAAATTCATTACCTATCTGACATTAACCTACTACAGTCGTGTTTCTCTGGAGTGATTCGTTGTCGTGTTCTTATTTTCAAATTTGCAAGTTGTTTTTCTTTCGTTTAAACATTAAACATTCTTGTTGTTTTTCTTTCGTTTAAAACATAAACAGTAGTGTTTTGTTTTTTTTTTTTGGGCAATGATTGTTGAGAGTGGTATGATATGATTGAATACCTTCCCTTTTAATACTAGAGGGAGTTGATTTTGCACCTACGTGGCCTCCAACGTATTCCCTTTTAATATTGGAGGTAGTTAGTTTTGCACCTACAGTACTTCCAATGGATTCTAGAACGAGAATCCTTTTGTTCAAAAAATTTAAAATTTTTTCGAATTTTGGGAGATCTTGATTATCTTCTAGTTTCTCTTCCCAAAGACGAAACGTTAAAAACGGTAGCTTCTGCACCAGCAAATATATTAGCAGAGCATCCCATTGAGTGGTGTCTACCTTCAATGCCTTGAGCTGCTGTAAGCACTCTCCGGTTGTATCGGTTTACGTCTTTAGGCTCTTTCCTATCTCAAGGATAATTTTTGACTGGTTGACCAAGTTTTTCAGATGAAAGTTAACCAAGGTTCACGTATTTTCATAACGCTCCTTAAGTTTTTACCACGCTGGTTCATAGTCTTGGTTTGTGATGAGAGTATGTTTCAATACCTCCTCAGCATCACCAGTTAAACATCCCTTTAAATAATGTAATTTTTGTACGGATTGTATGTGTGGATCGCCGTGGATAAGTGATTTGAATAATTCGGAGAATGACCTCCACGAATTATAATCTCCATCGAATTTGGGCAGTGTTATTTTTGGCAACTGGGTCTGCTTGAACTGCGGTTCTGCATTATTTGTCGAATTTTGATTGGCCTCTGGCGCTGTTTGACTGCAGCCTTCTTCAAGTTCCGCCATATATTCATAACATTTGACCTCCACATCAGCAAAGTGTTGTTTTGTTATATAGACGTTGTCGGATTCCACCTTTGTGGTAAGAATGGTTTCATGAATTTTCCGATCCTGGTTGACAAACTCGTACCACAGATCGCGCATATCTATTATTCTTAGCTTATAGAAACTAGCAGTTTTTTTGTCCAACCTGTTTTTTTTTACCATTTCCAATGGTTTTTTCAATTTTTACTTTCAAAACAGTTTGTTTGATAAGCAATTTTTCTATGTCACTCATGATTAATGAAGTTTAGTGTGTAGCCCGTTTTCAAAAAATTGATTTTTTTGCAGTTTAACACAGAAAAAAAACAAAGTGAACAAAAAAAAAAAAGATAAAAAAAAGATCAAATATGGATTTTTAAAAAGGTTATTAATTGATATCACAATTCCTGGATGGAACCACTGTTTTACACGCAGAAGGTCTCCAGTTAGTTCCTGGATGGAACCACCAATGTTTTTTGCCCAAAGTTGATGCTTACCTTTTTTGATAAACTCAAATCAAGCAAAAATTTATAAATTAAAAGATTCGGAATTTTTGTGATATTTCAACTAAAAAGATTTTTCTTGCCGATATCTGATTTGCTAATTATAGACAAGGTTTATTGTTAGTTAATTGATATGCTTTTACGTACTATCGTGTAACGCTTTCCAATTGATTTTTGAATTTAAACAAATAAGCTTTGTTTAATCTTCACTTATCCACTATTCACATTTATTTCTTAGATTGTACTCGAATGATATTCGTTCCACTTATAAATCCGTGTGAACGTTTTCCAATTGATTTACTCTAACAATGCTTAGTTTCAACTCAACAGAGATAAGTTTCAAATTATGTTCGAATGACGTATAGTGTCGTCAATCGATTTCAAATTGATCCTTTTCTCTTTTACAAATTACTACAAATTTCTACTTAGGGATCAAAATATATTTGTTTAGCGTATAAAACTCGCTGAACAATTTCAAATTGATTTACAAATTTTATAATTTACCTTGATATATTGTCTTCTCCATTCCCTCACAAGGCATGGTTGTGAGAAATGTGCTAGGCCCAGGGGCTCCTCGCTCTGTTGCGCCACCCTATTTATTTATATTGTCTTCTCCTTGAGGTCAGGGACTAGAGTGAGTGATTGTTGAAAATCCTGGGCCTTTTGCGTCGATTATACCGTTTTCGGGCAGTGAAAATGCTGCCTACTCATCATCAATGTTGCAAATACCTGTATAATTAATGCACATGAATTGCGCAAATGGCGCAATTTTTTGTTTGGCATCACTTGTCTCTTGATCTGTTTATTTTTTCGCGCAGCTTTGTTAATGCGCCATCTTGACTAAAGTTGCCATTTTTTGTCTCTCTCTAACCTGTTGGCTATATTAAATAAATTTAAAACATTAATTTTTTCGATAATTATACATAAATTTAATAAATTTGTGTCGGAATCGCGCTCGGCGTTAAAAAGTTTATTTACTAAACGCGCCCATTCGTTTGGGTTGTTGAAGTTTGCCGTCAAATTGACACCTTTCAACTAAACATGTTGAAGGTGACGTTTTGTGTGTTTTTTCTCTTTAATTTCGTGTTGTTTTGTCTAAATTGTGTAGAAATAATTATCGCGAGTGTTTAATCGTTGTATTTTATTTGTTTAAATGCAATTGTTTATAAAATTCGAGTGGTGAAGTGCGATTCAAATGTGTTGTCCCCTTACAGGTTATAAACATAACCTGTGGTGTATTAAATGTTTTGTTTTTGTTCTTAAATGTGTGTAGTTTTAGTTTATATTTGGTTGACTTTGTTGTGTGTTTATTGATACACATTAAATATGTTTTAAAAGTGTTTTCTTTTTCCCTACAGCTTAGTTGAGATGGTTTATGATGGCGGTGCTTCGGTGGGCAAGACCAAAGACCCGCTGGATATTGGCAAGGTGCCGAATTTTGTTCTGGTTGGTGAGTATCTTGCATACATCTTAAATATATATTAATCAATTTTCCCTTTTGCAGGTTTTTAGCTTTTAAGTACATTTATATTAGGTATATAAGTAAAAACAATGTGTATAGTTCATAAGTATGTTTTTTTTATTAAAGTTCAATTCATGTAAATTTGTTATGGTTTTTTTTTTTTTGTTATTGTTTTGAGCTGGTGAGTGAACATACTCCCCCTGTTGAACGGTTATTACGTTCAATGATCCTGTTTTTGATTTTCTCAATGCCTCTGCGATGGTGGTGATGAAATACCACCTTCCCTGCCCTGTTGACGTTTACCTTTACTTGGTAGCTGTCAGTCAGATTAACAGTAAATTGTTTCCGCTTGATATTACGGATACACTCGAAATCCACCCTCTTTAGGGTGTCACGATTTATGAAAATATCCTCGCCCTCACGAGTGATGAATCTTTGGAAATCGTTGTCGATTCGCATCTTGATTTCTTTAACAGTGGCTGAAGGCCTCAAGCGATCTAGCGAGTAAATAGTTGATCCGTTGATCGTCACGGGAATAGGGTTTCCCTCTATTGTATTGCTGCCGTGTATTATATCGATATTTTCAACAGCGATTTCGTCAAATGTTCCAGTCCCTTGATCATTGGACAAATCTGTCAGCTCAAGATTGTTTCTTATGAGCTCTCGAAGAGGGGTTGGACATTCTAATGGGGAGAACCTGATATCCTCCAAGATTGTTATGCAATCTAGATCTTCCCATTCAGTTTGCATGATGATCGCTATATGAAAACATATAGTTAGATTTATATATATAAAAAATTTATATATTGTTTTGTAGACTACTAGCCAAATCTATTACAGATTATAACGGACGCACATATTTACTACAAACAACACATATACAAGATTTTACAGTTTAATCAATTTCATGTTGCTATAGCAGTTTGATCGATAGGTAAACGACAGATTTTGACTATTGGTCTTTGACAAGTATTGTGTCTTGACCTTACTGTGACTTTTCGAACTAGTCCGTCCTTACCGGGATGAATAATCTCTACGACCCCTAAGGGCCAAATGGTGGGAGGCGTGTTTTCCTCTTTTATGAGAACAACGTCTCCAACCATGCAATTTTTTTTTTTTTATACTTTGCATCTCAGAGACTTAAGCGGTACTGAACTTAGAGCAAGCTCATTATACACACTTATCTACGCTCTTCATCATTAATGCAAGTGTTAGTGGTTAGTAAACAACGCCAACACAAGCACAAATAGAACGTATACGAGGAAAAAAATAAAAGACATTACAATTTTTACAAAAAAAAAAATAAATAAAAAAAAGTGCATTAATAAATAGAACAAAATAAACTAGGGAAACATTATTAAACAAAAACTATACATAAATAAGAACAGAAATTAAATAACTATAACAAAATATCAAATAAAAGTCATGCAGGTGGCACACTGGTTCTTAGTTTTAATTTTAAAGTATTTATACTTAGGTTGAAATCGGAAACAAAAGGATAGGAGTTAGATAACCTACTCATGCGAGCTAATGGCTCATGCATGCCATAGTTAGTTCTGTGATGGGAGCAATGTAAAAACTCTAAATTACGTAGTTGGTGAGATCCTCCACGATAGTTGAAACTAATGTGGGAAAGCAAGTCGGGGGCATCAGTTGAACCGGTTATTAATTGATGAAAAAAAACTAAATCATTGTTAATTCGTCTCTGTGAGAGGGTTTGAAGGTTTAATAGGCGAATACGATTTTCGTAAGGAGGTAGATTGAAAGGATCTTCCCAAGGAAGACCTTTGAGAGCGAAGTGTATGAATCTGTGCTGTACTGCTTCGATTCGAGATTTATGAATATCATAAAATGGTGACCACACCTGAGACGCATATTCTAGATGCGGACGAACATAACACTTATATAAAGAGAGGGTGACGTAAGGGTCATTGAATTCCTTTGCCCATCGCTTAATAAAGCCAAGCATTGAATTCGATTTGTTAATAATGAGGTTGATGTGTTCATTAAACTCGAGGTTGGTACTAAATAGAACACCGAGGTCACAGAAACTAAAAACTTGAGATAGGGATTGTTGCGATATTGAATATTCTCCAATACTTGGCGATCTTTTGCGGGAGAAGGTCATACTTTGGCACTTAGAAGCGTTCAAATTAAGTCCGTTTTTAGAACACCATAGAACAAAACTGTCGATATCTTTTTGTAAGAAGTCTCGATCTGAAGCATTTTTGATGGTTTTAAAAATCTTCATATCATCAGCAAAGATTAAAATGTCACTATAGGAAATGCAAGAAATTACATCATTAATTGCAACAATGAAAAGTAAGGGACCAAGATGGCTTCCTTGTGGCACACCAGACAAAGCAATGAAAGGTTTTGATAAAACATTTCGAAATTTGACTTCATAAGACCTATTTTTTAGGTAGGAGCTAATCCAAGCAATAAATAATGGGGCAAATCCAAATGCTTTTAGTTTATATAGTATAATATTATGAGACAGTTGGTCAAACGCCTTAGAGAAATCAGTGTAAATGCAGTCAAGCTCGTTCCCACAAGATAGAAGGTTGGTAGCCGTTGATCTTCTTTGCATAAATCCATGCTGCTGATGGCAGATAACATTCCTTGCAAAGAAGGATAGGCTTTCGCAGACTACTTGTTCAAATAGCTTGGGTATGCATGAGAGCTTTGAAATTGGCCTATAGTTTTTTATATCAATTTTTTCACCCTTCTTGAAAACAGGTGTTATAAAAGATTTTTTCCAAAGAGTGGGAAATATTCCAGATTTAAATGAAAGCTTGAATAGATATTCAAGTGGAGATGATAAACGTGAAGAACACTTTTTTAAAACAATTGGCGGAATCGAGTCCGGACCAGAAGAAAAGTCATCTTTAAGAGAAGAAAGAAAGTAAGTAATTCTGTCTCTGTGAATAGGGATATTATTAAAATTCACTTGCGCGGAGTGAGTTAAATACTGAAAAAAATGTTCATCAACTTCTAAATTCGTACTACAAAAAGATCCACAAAAATGGTTTGCAAAGGCATTGCAAATCTCAGGAGTATTTTTTAAAGAAGTGCTATTAAAAACAAAGTTGAGGGGATACCCGTCTGATTTTTTTTTAGAGTTTACAAAGGACCAAAAACTTTTTGGGTCATTTTTTAGAGAGCACCCCATTTGATTGACATAGTTAGAGTATAGATTTTGAGAAAGCGTTTTGAAGTCTTCAAAAAGACTTATGAATAGTTGGTGATCAGTTGGAGAGAGAGTAGTTAAATAGATCTTCCAAGCTTTGTTTCTTTTGTTCCTTAGAGTCTTTAATTCCTTGGTAAACCACGGTTGACTGAAACTACTATTTCTAAGCAACTTTTGGGGAATTGTTTTTTTCATGCTATTTTCTAAAATCGAGTAGAAGCAAGCGACTGCTTCGTCAATATTTGCAATAGTTGATATATTTTCAATACCAGCTATGCATAATTCATTCGATAGCAAATCGAAATTCGCTTTTCGAAAGTCAAAAGTATATACACAGTCTTTTAAATTATTAATATCTTGAGAGACGTTGCTCAATTCTATAAAAATATCTAAAAGAGGATGGAAATCATCAATTATTCTAGTAATGCCTGAATTTGATTGAAGAACTACCGTGCTAATAGCTTCGGATGAGAAAACTAAATCTAACATACGATTTTGATAGTTTCTAATACAGCTAACTTGCTGTAAGTCAGTAGAAATAATATTATCTAAACAAGAAAGCTCACTCTGTGGTGAAGTTGGAGAAGGTTTTTGGAAAGATCCATCGTCAGAGGGTAACCATTGAACGTATGGTAGATTGAAGTCACCAACTAAAAGAATTTGGCTTTCTAAATCAGACAATTCAAAAATATGATCCAAAATCAGGGCCAGTTCAGAATAAGCTGTGGTTGAACTTTTTGGAACAATATATACATTAACAATAAAAATATTTTTTAACAGTGTACAGACTTTCACACAAACGACATCAATAGACAGTTCAAACGGAAAGAGTATACGAGACGACATATATGTATTCCTGACCGAAATCAAGACACCACCCCCGACATCATCTGGTCTGTCTACGTGCCGATCTTTACGGTAGACCGAGAATTCAGGGCTCAAGATCTCGGTGTTCAAGTGACTTGAATTTAGCCAAGTTTCAGTCAAAGCAAATACGTCATGTTTAAAAACGTGGGAATTAACATACAAATCGGCAGTTTTACTGCGAAGACCTCTTACGTTTTGATAAAAGAGGGAGAATCTAATTAGTTTTTTGGAGCAGTATTAATAAGCAATTTGTTTTTAACTCTCCTGTTGATGGAAAATTCTTTAACAAGAAGACCACCAGGCCAAGAGTTACTGTCACAAATAGAGTCAAAAGACGAGGGCGGGACAAGCAATTTGAACGAAGACACAAAGCTATCGGTTTTGCTTATCTTACTACATTTAATAAAATTTTCATTAGGAATTAATTTCTTTGATACTAGATAGCGCAAAACATCGTTTGAATTAAAATCTGGCCTAACCCGAGACACAAAAATTAACTTAGGTTTTGGAACTGCCTCCATTGGTGTAAAATAAGCACCAGATTCAGTAACAGAAATAGAATTAGATGGCAATGATCTATTTTCAAGATCAACAACTTCAACTACTGGTTCCAACGGGACAGAAGGAATATTGATTTTGGCCGAGTTGCTTCTCAAAGTCTTGCGCTTTGAAGGAGGGCTCAAATTTTTGCTAGTCACTACGTCTTCACGATTTTTTTTAGACTCTGTACGTGGAATCACGGCAGAGCTTTTAGTTGCTGACAAAGTAGACTGAGCATTGAGATTATTTAAATCGAGAGCTTTTTGGGGAATTGAAGTCTCTAAGTCGTCTGTAGATGTAGATATTTCAACAGAGCTACAGGGAGAAGAAAATGATTCTAAGTTCAAAACTGATTTATTGAAAGCTTTGTGCAGCTGATCGAAACCTTTCGACAACTTTTCAATTTCTAGTTTGAACGTAGACATCTTTATCGCTAATTGGGAAGTAGATATCTTTTTGCAATTCTCGCAATACCAACAAGCACTTTTAAAAGCACTTATTTTATCTAAAAGTGCATTGTTGGCCCCAATACATTAAGCATGAAATGCATTACCACATGGACCATAGCATGCGAAAAGAGGTGAGTTGGAACTATCCACACATTTACCTGCCGCACAAGCCATGGCTAATCAAAAAAAAATTTAATTTTAAAATAAAAAAAAAAAAAGTTAGGGATTTGCTGGGAATCGAACCGGAAAAGCTTGGCTTACTTAGTATTTATTCTAAAAGAAAAGCGCGCTTTTACCAACTGCACCAAGCAGACGATAATTTAGAGTTTACAAAGTTAAGTAAATGAACTACAAAGTTAAGGTTTTCTAAGGAGATTATGGTGTGAGGAAAAAGGATAGATTAGGAGTTTTAAAGCAGTTAAAGAGAGAGACTAATATTTATAAATAACACTCAAATTATACTCAATTAACGTGAACGGAAAAAAATGTTTTTTCTTACCAATCACTGTCACTACACAATTAAGCAAGTAAGGTAAACAGATAATCAAAATTAATTGAAAACAAGCTGATTTACAAATCCAAATAACACATTAGACTGTAACTCGAACTAAAAAACACTTAATCAAAATGCAATTTCTAATTACAACAAGTAAATTGCACTACAAAAATGAAATTAATCAAGACACGGTTAAAGCACAACCAAACACACAAGAACCAGTGTTACCACTTTTGACATTTTGTTGGCTTGAAAACCACTTAGGTCTTTGTTGTAACCGATTTAAATATTCTGTTGACCATTTTTTCCAGAAGTGCTGATTCATTTGCTGAATGTGTTTCCATCGTTGTGTATGTGTAGAATTTGATGAAATTAAATTTGGTTCTGGAATGGCGTTTACTGTTCGACTAATTAGAAAATGTCCTGGAGTTAAAACATCCAAATCATCAATATCATTCCTAAATTCACATAAAGGTCTGGAGTTTAGGCATGCTTCAATTTGAGTAAGTAAAGTTGTCAATTCTTCAAAGGTGCTTACTGTCGTACCTAGAACACGACGTAGATGATACTTGATTGATTTTACCCCAGCCTTCCATAAACCACCATGATGAGGTGCGGATGGCGGATTGAAATGCCAGGTTATGTTTAAGTTTGATAAGTAATACATAATGTTCGGTGTTGCTTCCTTGATCGCTTGCTTTATTTCACACTCTAGTATTGCCCTTCCTCCTTTTAAGTTGGTTCCGCAATCGGAATACATGTTTGAGCATAATCCTCTTCTTGACACAAATCTTTTCAATGCTGCAATGAAGGACATTGAGGTGAGATCTGATACAGCTTCTATGTGTATAGCTTTAGTTGCCATGCATACAAATGACCGTACTCTTTGTCAACTTTATTTCTCAAAAGTTGCAAAGCATTGATAACATTATCCACGTGACTGAATGCTGTTATGAAATCGGTATTTACTGCATGCAGTTGTTTTGATAGCGAAAATGTAAAGCTCATAACTTTTTGAAGAATTACTAGGCACATAACAAAATTCGAAGATCGAAGTGTGTTAAACGTTTGAGCATTGACAATATCTGAATAAATTTCCTTAAATCTTGTAACGGCTTCATGCTTGTGAACCCACCGTGCTTCACACATTGCCAGCAGGGTTTTTTGATTTCCGGCCGGTAATAGGTTCCGAATTTTACCATTCAAAACAGCAGCGCGTTGAGCAGAATGTCTAAAGTAGGAACCAACAGACTGCACGATCCCAAAGCAATTTCGCACGTTTGCTTGTGAACACGAGTCAGCAATAGCAAGGTTGAAAGAGTGTGCACTACAATGTATGTATATTTGTATATACAGAGCTATACCACATTCTTTACGAATATACGCTTGGGCACCTTACAAATACTCACTCATTATTAGATTTACTCTGGTTTTAATCTTCTTAAAACAAAGCGAATCTCAAAAATAGTCTTATGTGACCCACAATGGAAAAAATTCTCTTAAGGGGGAAGCTGGTCTAGAATTTTGAAGAAACCAAAGTTTTTTTATTTTAAAAGGTACTTTAGGGGCTTAAAAATAACATACCAAAGGATGAATGCCAGCAAAAATGTCTAAATGCCCAAACTTTCCATTCTGCAGCAGCGCCCCACAGGTATGCCATATGATTTTATAGGTAGTACTTAAAACTTTAAACGCGTTTTTCTCGAAATCACTTTTTTGGAACTGGCCGAAGGCATAACTCGAGCAAATCTTCACCGATCTATACGAAATTTTCACAGTACATTCGAAATACCTCTCTGCGGAGACGTATGTAGGATTTTTTTTTTTATATTGCATAGCTTTTTTTAATCAACATTTGTTTTTAATCAACATTTTGTCTTTTTTTTATAGTGAACATTTTAATGTTTAGTTCAAACGTGCACCATTGCGCGAACAAAAAATATCGAAAAAATCCTACGTACGTCTCTTGCTGTTGTTATATATTCGGGATTTTGTCCCAGGACCAAAATTAAGGAGAGAGGCGCCTCCGAAGAAATGCTGGACAGCCGCCATTTTAAATTTAATTGACACGAAAAAATTTGTATTTGTATATTAAAACCTAAATTATAAAACCCCTTTCACAGATTTTCGATTGATCTTTTTGTTGAGTCACAAAAAATTCATAGTTTATGCCCATTTTTTCACGCTCTAAACCAGCTTCCAGGTTAGAGTGAGAATCCTTTAAGAGAACCATTATGCAGGGGTTCTGTGGGGTTTTGATAAGGTTTTGTCACAAGCAAGCATTTTTAGTAATTGCAATTTCTAAAAGAAAATTCTTTAAATAAGCCTTTTCTTTGTACCATTCTAAATCAATAACCTCTCGGCCTAATAGTGCGTACTGATACGGCACGAAAATAAACGATAGCTACCGAATGCGATAAGCCAATCGACTACGGCCGGCGCTGCGGCTGGCGGGCGGCAGAGAGAGCGAATCGAAAATACATTACTAGTGTAACTATACGTTATAAAAATAAGTTATGCCAATTAAGAAAATATATTCTTACATTTCGGGGGGGGGGGGGGGGGGGGGGGTTGAACCCCTGCCCCCCCCCCCCCCCCCCCTGGCTACGCCCATGGGCTGGATTATCCTTTGTAGGAACATAGTGCCAGTGCTCAGTAGGTAAAATTTCTTGGATTTCAGCAACTCTTTTGGCGACATAGGTCTTCCATTTTGATGGATGCTCCTTGATCCATTGTAGAACAATCACAGCATCAGTCCATAAATACACTGTGTAAAGATTTTCCTAACGATGATGAGCCAACTTCAATGAAAACAATTCTATTCACTTTGGTTGACTTTTATTTCCTATTGGATATGCGTAAATAAGTTAATTCAGTTTACAATTTTCTTACTCGTTTAACTTACGTTTAGTTTTTTCTTCTTTTAGTTTTTCTTCTACTTAGTTACTTTAAATATAATTTTAATTTTATGTTGACGCTGGTGAACTGGTTTATGTCTTCTGCTCTTCTGCTGTCTCGTGGTTAAATGACATTTGTAGAGACCAAAAAGATGGCCGAAAATAAAAAAGATGGACGAAAGTAAAAAAGATGGCCGAAGATCGAAAAGATGGCCAAAGATAAAAAAGATGGCGACCTTGCGAAGGGAAATTTACCATACGGCGTTGCCAGGCTTGCTAACACTCCCCCCTGGTAAGGCTGGTCCTGGATCGGGCTTTCCATCATCCTCAAGCCATCCATCGTCGAGAACTGCCAACTTTGCTGAAGGTCGCGTGTATACTCCCGTTGCTGTCTTCACTGCTGCGCTTCGAATTTGGCCATCTTCACCCGGTACGGTCTTCAGAATAGTTCCTTTAGGCCAAGTGCTTGTTGGATTGTCTGGGTCTGCTATGATGTCTCCTTCTTTGAATGGCTTACTTGTCTCAAACCACTTCTTTCGTCTGGTGAGGTCCGGTAGGTACTCACTGGCCCATCTTCGCCAAAGTTGATTGGCGTACTGCGAGCTGATCATCGAATTTCTTTTAAGTAGGACACCATCATCAGTTAACTCGCCAAATGTTTTCTCACCATTAAAGGATCCCAGTAAGAAATGATTGGCAGTTAGTGCTTCTTCGTTGTCATTACCTAAAGGAACGTAAGTAAGGGGTCTAGTGTCAATTACTCTCTCTACCTTAGTAAACATTGCCAGTAAAAGTTCGTCGGAAGGGTTTCTTGTGGGTATTATAAAGTTAAAGGTTCTCTTGACTGATCTTACCAATCTCTCCCAGCTTTCAACGAACGATATTATCTTGAGATATTGTCTTTCAATAATGATGTTTTTAACTTTTGGTATTAGGGTTTTCCATTTTTCAAAATGCCGCGGGTGAATCTTCTCACCCCAGTCCACTGCCGAAAGCCATATTTCTTGAAGCAATATCTTCAATAACACCAGATAATTAGCTGTCAAGCCTAACGGGTCGAAGACAGACATTAAAACCTTCCGCACTTCTCTTTTCGTCGGCCAATTGTTCTCCGCAAGTAAGTTTGAAAGAAGAGAGGGCACTATTTCTGGACTTGAAAGAAGCATTGCGTTGAGAGAGACGCCACCGACAGCAGCAGCTGCATCCCAAACTATCCTCACCTTTTTCGGCTTGTTTGGATTGATAACGGGTAATATTGGTAAATACCAGGTCGGGTACGCTTGTGTCTTTGCCTCTGCCAGCTGCGGTTCCACACTTTGATGAATATTCACCTTACCTGATATCCGTTCGGCTCGGGTTGAACCACTGGCAGCATTAAGTGGCATGACTTCTGATGCTGAATGTGCAATATTCTCTAGCCATTCGCTTAACGTCAACAAATTCACGGCTCCTATGTTTTTTCGAAACTCCCCCCAGTTCAAAGGAATTGTTGGTGGTAATCTCTTTGTTAGCTCTCGCAGATGTGATGTATTTGACAAATGTTCACTCAAGCCACTCCCTATCATAACAGCACAAGCGTTTTGCACGAATAAAGGAAATCGCACTATCGTTTGGAGCTTTTCCATGCGAGGGGCTGGTTCCTTTCTGGTCGCCTCGATAAGGCTGTCTATTATTACTTCGGGTCATCTGAAGCGACCCCATTGCAGCTGGTACCTGTTCCGGTAGAAATAGTCTCACACCCACTGTTCTGAACGCGTCATCCTTCAAACATTGCTGCAATCTTCTTAAATTGTCCATGTCGGTATAACCACATGCAATTGTGGTACTATTGAACCAACTTATGAATTTTGGCCATTCCTCTACCTTCCCGCTAAATGTTATATTCTCTTTTGCCATTAGCTGCCTTACTGCCAGCTGCAGTCTGATCGGTGTCAATGTCTCACATGAGCTGCAAAACTTGATTTGATTAGCTGTTGGCTTGTCAATTGAGATTGCATTATGGTTTGGGTTAGGGTTGGCTAAACGATGAGGTGCACTTGGATGCTGCATAGTCGACGTAAGTGGCTGGTTGCTTAGCTGCTGCCCGTAATGTGAGCTGTTCCACACACCTGCTTCTTGATATTCGCATGACTTTGCTGGTTGGGCCGTTTGAAGTTGAGTTTGTTGAGCTAAATTGTCATCTTCGCATTCTTCAAAGGCTATCATTTTCTCATACTTCTTCTGTATATACTCCTGGTGCAACAGTCGTTCTTCTTCTAGTTGTTGTAGGAGCAGCGAACACATTCTTTTCGTTTGTTGTATTTTGTCTTTGATGTCGAATTGCGATGTCTTGATTGCAGCATCTGTGAAGGCATTTGGTAGTTCTTTCAGATGTTCTTGTCTGACCTGTTGTTGTAGCTGTGGTTGAAGCTGATGCTGAAGTGGTTGCGGTTGCAGAAGCTGAACCGGTAGTTGTTGCTGTGGCTGATCCTGTAGCGATTGCGGTACCTGATGCTGTAGCTGTGGCGGTTGCTGTTGCTGTAGCTGAAGCGATTGCAGTAGCTGTTGCTGTTGCAGTAGCTGCGGCTGGAACGGTTGCTGTTGCTGAGGATGTGACAATTGCTGTAGTGGTAAATGTTGCATAAGCTGCTGTAGCTGTAGAAGTAGCGGTTGCTGAAGTTGTTGAAGTAGCAGCTGCAGTTGCTGAAGCTGAAGCGGTAGCTGCTGCTGTTGCGGTTGCGGTTGCTGAAGCTGAAGCGGTTGCTGAGGCTGAAGCAGTAGCTGTTGCTGTAGCAGTTGCGGTTGCTGAAGCTGAAGCGGTTGCTGAGGCTGAAGCAGTAGTTGTTGCTGTAGCGGTTGCGGTTGCTGATGCTGTAGCTGTAGCGGTTGTGGTTGCTGAAGCTGAAGCGGTAGCTGTTGCTGTAGCGCTTGCGGTTGCTGAAGCTGAAGCGGTTGCTGAGGCTGAAGCGGTAGCTGTTGCTGTAGCGGTTGCGGTTGCTGATGCTGTAGCTGTAGCGGTTGCTGAGGCTGAAGAGGTAGCTTTTGCATAAGCTGCTGTAGTTGTAGAAGTAGCGGTTGCGGTTGCTGAAGCTGTAGCTGTAGCGGTTGCGGTTGCTGAAGCTGAAGCGGTTGCTGAGGCTGAAGCAGTAGCTGTTGCTGTAGCGTTTGCGGTTGCTGAAGCTGAAGCGGTTGCTGAAGCTGAAGCAGTTGCTGTTGCTGTAGCGGTTGCGGTTGCTGAAGCTGAAGCGGTTGCTGAGGCTGAAGCAGTAGTTGTTGCTGTAGCGGTTGCGGTTGCTGATGCTGTAGCTGTAGCGGTTGCGGTTGCTGAAGCTGAAGCGGTAGCTGAAGCTGAAGCAGTTGCTGTTGCTGTAGCGGTTGCGGTTGCTGTTGCTGTAGCGGTTGCGGTTGCTGATGCTGTAGCTGAAGCAGTTGCTGTTGCTGTAGCGGTTGCGGTTGCTGTTGCTGTAGCGGTTGCGGTTGCTGATGCTGTAGCTGAAGCAGTTGCTGTTGCTGTAGCTGTTGCTTTTGCTTTTGCTTTTGCTGTTGCCGTTGCTGTAGCTGTTGCTTTTGCTGTTGCTGTTGCTGTTGCTGTTGCTGTTGCTGTTGCTGTTGCTGTTGCTGTTGCTGTTGCTTTTGCTGTTGCTGTTGCTTTTGCTTTTGCTGTTGCTGTTGCTGTTGCTGTTGCTGTTGCTGTTGCTGTTGCTGTTGCTGTTGCTGTTGCTGTTGCTGTTGCTGTTGCTGTTGCTGTTGCTGTTGCTGTTGCTGTTGCTGTTGCTGTTGCTGTTGCTGTTGCTGTTGCTGTTGCTGTTGCTTTTGCTGTTGCTGTTGCTGGTGCTTTTGCTGTTGCTGTTGCTTTTGCTGTTGCTGTTGCTGTTGCTGTTGCTGTTGCTGTTGCTGTTGCTGTTGCTGAAGCGATTGCGCTAGACGTTGCTGTTGCTGTTGCGGTAGCTGCGGCCGGAACGGTTGCTGTTGCTGAGGATGTGGCATTTGTGGCTTTACCGATTGTTTTTGCTGAAGTAGCTGCTGTTGCTGAGGCTGTGTCAATTGCTGTAGTGGTAGCTGTTGCATAAGCTGCTGTATTTGTAGAAGTATCTGTTGGTGTAGCGGTTGCAGAGGCTGAAGCGGTAGCTGTTGCTGTAGCGGTTGCTGTAGCAGTAGCGGTTGCGGTTGCTGTAGCTCTAGCGGTTGCGGTAGCTGAAGCGGTAGCTGTTGCTGTAGCGGTTGCTGTAGCAGTAGCGGTTGCGGTTGCGGTTGCTGTAGCTCTAGCGGTTGCGGTAGCTGTTGCTGTAGCTGTTGCTTTTGCTGTTGCTTTTGCTGTTGCTGTTGCTGTTGCTGTTGCTGTTGCTGTTGCTGTTGCTGTTGCTGTTGCTGTTGCTGTTGCTGTTGCTGTTGCTGTTGCTGTTGCTGTTGCTGTTGCTGTTGCTGTTGCTGTTGCTGTTGCTGTTGCTGTTGCTGTTGCTGTTGCTGTTGCTGTTGCTGTTGCTGTTGCTGTTGCTGTTGCTGTTGCTGTTGCTGTTGCTGTTGCTGTTGCTGTTGCTGTTGCTCTCGTCGAGGGCTGTGGAGACCCCATAGAGGTCAGAGGTGATCGCGGTGGGGACTTACGTTCCTTCTAGGCGTAATCGTGATGACGAGTGATGTTCGGTGATTCCTCAGACTTCTTATCCTTTTGTTTTACGTTTGCCTCCGGTCAATCGAAACTAAGAATGTTGTATAATGCGCTTTTGTTGCACCAGACGACCTCCTTTTATTTTATTGCACCAGTCAACAAAACGAAGAATGTTTATAACGTGCTTCTGTTGCACCAGACGACTTCTTTTTATCTTGTTGCTTGTTGCTTGTTGATTTTTGAATTTAAACAAATAAGCTTTGTTTAATCTTCACATATCCACTATTCACATTTATTTCTTAGATTGTACTCGAATGATATTCGTTCCACGTATAAATCCGTGTGAACGTTTTCCAATTGATTTACTCTAACAATGCTTAGTTTCAACTCAACAGAGATAAGTTTCAAATTATGTTCGAATGACTTATAGTGTCGTCAATCGATTTCAAATTGATCCTTTTCTCTTTTACAAATTACTACAAATTCTACTTAGGGATCAAAATATATTTGTTTAGCGTATAACTCGCTGAACAATTTCAAATTGATTTACAAATTTTATAATTTACCTTGATATGTTGTCTTCTCCTTGAGGTCAGGGACTAGAGTGAGTGATTTTTAAAAATCCTGGGCCTTTTATACGGTCTTTTGCGTCGATTATACCGTTTTCGGGCAGTGAAAATGCTGCCTACTCATCATCAATGTTGCAAATACCTGTGTAATTAATGCACATAAATTGCGCAAATGGCGCAATTTGTTGTTTGGCATCACTTGTCTCTTGATCTGTTTATTTTTTCGCGCAGCTTTGATAATGCGCCATCTTGACTAAAGTTGCCATTTTTTGTTTCCCTCTGACCTGTTGGCTATATTAAATAAATTTAAAACATTAATTTTTTCGATAATTATACAAAAATTTAATAAAATTGTGTCGGAATCGCGCTCGGCGTTATAAAGTTTATTTACTAAACGCGCCCATTCGTTTGGGTTGTTGAAGTTTGCCGTCAAATTGACACCTTTCATTTCATTGTACACTGCCCCTGCAAGAAGTCGCTCTCTTGGACCGAAATATCACCCTGGAAGACGTCTGCGGAATCATTGGCCGATGTAGCCAAAACAAAGCTCCAGGAGATGATCGGATTCCCTACGAGTTTTTCAAAGGAGCAACGGAGGACTTCCTGAACAATATGACCAAAAGTTTCAATTTTATATTTTCTACGGGTGACATCCCGAACGGATTTAAAAATAGCATCTTTAAAAAAGGAAACCCAAGAGAACCTTCCAATTATCGAGGAATATTCTTTTCTAAACGCAATAGAAAAAATATTCACTGGGATCATTCTGGATAGGCTTGCAGAGTGGGTAGAGGAAAACAGTATATTGAGCGAATTCCAAGCTGGGTTTCGGAAAGGGTACTCCACTGTGGACAATATATTTTGCCTCACAAGTATTGCCAAGTACTATCTTTAAAAAGAAAAGAAACTTTATGCTTTTTTTGTAGATTTTAAGGCAGCGTTTGATTCGGTAGACAGAAAGGCATTAATATACAAATTAAGTAGCATTGGAGTGTCTACAAAAGTATTGAAAGCCCTGCAAAACCTCTATCAAGGAAACCGAACAGCAGTATAGGATGGAAACAGACTGTCAGATTGGTTTTAACAAAAAACAGGAGTCAAGCAAGGATGCCTCTTAAGTACGTTACTTTTTTCTATCTTCCTAGACGATATAGTGTGACGAAGCGTCACAATTTCCCCAAAACCCCGCACCAAAAAACTGTACGTGTTTGTTTTTTTTTTTATTAAATTGCCCACGCGCAATTAAATCCCACACTAAAAGTTTATTCCAAGGCCAAATATTGCTTGCCGCTTAGTTTGTGTGCATTTCCTTATGGGGAAATGCATTGCCAATAGCCAGCCTATTTTTGTATGGAATATTATCATTGCCTTACAATTCACACTTACTTATAGTAGGAAAATCTATGAATAGGAGTGAATTAATTGCGATAAGTGAGAAAAAGATTTACGGGCTTTTATGCCTTAACGTACATTACTTTTTCTCTTCCCCAATTTCGACTTTCATAGTCTACTTTCTAAGGGAATTACATTGAGGTGGTTTATTTGGCCGCTCGTGTAAGTTCTTCTTGCTTCGATCTCCGTCTAAGGGAATTACATTGAGGTGGTTTATTTGGCCGCTCGTGTTAGTTCTTCTTAAATTAATCTCCGTCTAAGGGAATTACGTGGTTTATTTGGCCGCTCGTGTAAGTTCTTCTTAATTTAATCTCCGTCTAAGGGAATTACATTGAGGTGGTTTATTTGGCCGCTCGTGTAAGTTCTTCTTAATTTAATCTCCGTCTAAGGGAATTACATTGAGGTGGTTTATTTGGCCGCTCGTGTAAGTTCTTCTTAATTTAATCTCCGTCTAAGGGAATTACATTGAGGTGGTTTATTTGGCCGCTCGTGTAAGTTCTTCTTGCTTCGATCTCCGTCTAAGGGAATTACATTGAGGTGGTTTATGAATTTGGCCACTCGTGTAAGTTCTTCTTAATTTAATCTCCGTCTAAGGGAATTACATTGAGGTGGTTTATTTGGCCGCTCGTGTAAGTTCTTCTTGCTTTTTGGGCGTCTTTAAGAACCGACCTATTCGTTGCGGTTTCATTTGGCCGAGCGATTAGGTTTCCTTTACTACGATCGACATCATTCATTCAAAGAGGAAATCCCATCCCCACAACCGTAGACTATTACTACGAAATCCGCCGCCGCCGACAGAGTGTTTTGCCTCCGAGTAGACGCATACACTTCCTACGAAGTCCGCCAACGCCGATGAATTGTTCTGCCGTTCCCAGGAGTTGAAGTGAATCCAGAGAAGAAATCAACGCAGGCACTTCCCACGTAGTCCGCCGCCGCCGATATATTGTTCTGCCGACCACACTCCGCAGACTTTGGTTACGAAATCCACCGCCGCCGACAGAGTGCCCTGCCTAAAGCAGACAGACGTTTACCATTGATAGATTGATAGATAGAAGTAACAGTTGCTGCGACCTATACACCTGAGGGATCTAACATCGCTACCCCGAGAAGAGGAGGCGTCCCGGAGACCAGCGCCAGAACCGAGCCCTTAGCCAGACCGGGACAACCACTATTTTGAATCAGAGTAAAAACTTGTATATAACATTGTAAACCAAATCCTGAGAGAATTGAGAAAAATAGAAATAAATAAATATAGACTTATTTTAACTGTATCCGACTGTCTCCTCGTTTTCATTTAAGAAGCTGGACCGCCGAAGCCCAAGTCTTACGAAGCTTCCTTGGGTAGACCCTGGACACCCTGAGTATACCCCAGCCTAGGTAAAAGAAGCATCACAATTTGGCGCCCGAGCAGGGACCTGCAGAAAGTTCAACCGTCCGCCGTACCTGTCCAGGAACTGACGCAGAGTCCACCGACCGACACCGAAACCTGACCGACCAGCTTCCAAGATGCTTGCCGATACCGACCCCAAAGCACCTGAAAACGATGCCCTGGAACTCGAGGAGAATCCGAGTCCATACCAAAATTAAGGATTCATTTATTTCCTAAAGAAGCCTGAATTAATAGAGACGCTGTCCCAACGTGGACAAGACACCAGTGGAACGGTGCAGGAGTTACGTCAACGCCTGAGTCGCCACCTGAAAGAGGCCCGCCTGCACCGCTCGACGCAGAATTTGTGTGCTGAGTGGGAAGACAAGGTGGAGGAAAGGAATAATGCCGACCCTTCGGACGAGGAAGACCATGCTACTGGATCGCATATACAGCCGTCCACGTCGGAACACAAGCAGCAGAAAGTGTTCCAAAGCAGACTTCAGGTACCAGTGCTCCAGACACCAGCCATGCCCGCACCCATTTCTTCTCGAACAGCGAATTAATGTCCCCCCGCCAGATCCGAACGAGCAGTTTCCGCCCCTCCGCAAGTCGAGCCACACGACAGTTCTCCTACGTACCAGACCGCCGCCCCATATCCGCCACCTGGCCGTTTCGGACGCAGTTTCGAAGCCGAATTAATGAATACGGTGCGCAAGTGGGGATTCCGTTTCGACGGCTCCGGGAAACCTTTAGAATTCTTGGAGAGAATCGAGGACCTGGCAGCGTGTTACGAGATACCATTAAACGGCATGCTCCGGACACTTCCCGAAATTTTCCGCAACACGGCTCTAGAATGGTTCAGGATCAACCGAGACGCTTTAACCACTTGGGCAGTATTTCGCCAGGCCTTCTAACGTCATTTCTTGCCAGCACGTTACTTTCATAAACTCGAAGATGAAATAATGCGCAAGAAACAAGGTCCCAAGGAGAAAGCTAAAGATTATGTACGTTCGTTCCAGTACTTGATTCGGCAACATCCACGCATGACTATCGAGGATAACGTAGACCGCATCTATGACGCACTACGACCAGAGTACCGACTCCACATCAAGCGTATAGAATTTACGACTTTAGATGAGCTGATGGATCTTGCGGAGGAATACGAGTTCGTACGCCAAGAAGAGCGAAACTCTCGTCCTGCCACAAGTCATCAGCAATACCAGTACCCGACCGCACCTGTTCCTCGATTGCAAGTACAGAGGCCTTCACCCGCCTACTCTAGTCAAGCCGTCATGCCACGAACACCGATACCGCCACCTACCGCCGCGTACGACAGAGGCACGCATTGTTGGCAATGCAAGCAAAGGGGGCATAATAAGAGAGATTGCCGACGCCCTTTCAGATTGTTCTGTTCCTACTGTGGGGAGGACGGTCGCCTCACCAAAGATTGCCCTTGTCACCGGAGTTCCAACGCCGTTATCCGCCAACCTGGCCCAACCAGTTCAACCGACCCCCGACCGTTCGTGCAGATCGAGGCTGGTGAGCGAGTATATTATGCCTTGGTCGACACCGGTTCCTCTCGATCTTTTATCGGCCCTGGCCTACGAGAGGAATGCCGCCAACTCAGAGTAGCTAGAAGAGACCAGCCGCATGCCGTAGCATTTGCTGACGGCCGAACAGCCGTACCATCCGAGCATTATGTCCTGTCTCTGAATTTAAATGGTAAAATAGTGCAAGGAGAAACTATTTTCCTACCCACCTTGGCAGAAGACGCCATATTAGGTATGGACCTTTTAGGAGAGGCAGGATGCACGCTAGAGCTAGGAGGCCGCCGACTTGCTATGCCAACCGCTGCTACGAGCCGAGCGCATATACGCAATCCAAAATCGACCACAGCGACAGCAAACGCATGTCAGATAAACAACTACCGAGCAACCGACATTGCGCAGGCGTTTGCAAATAAGGAAGTCCTCAGTCGCCAATCAACCGAAGCGAGGCAAAAACCTAGTTTAGACAGTAAAAACATTAATTGGGTGGAACGACTACCGAAGATAGGAAACGTGAAAGACATATTGAAGCCAGCGCTTAAAACTAAGCCGTCGAAGTCCACGACCAGAAGACCACGGCCCGCCTCCCCGAGTAGTCGCTGCAAGAGACGACCAACGCAACCCCGACAGCCACATACCAGAGTCCGTCCAGACCTGATACAATTGGTAAGGGCTGAACCAGCCAACGAACTAACCACTCGCCGTGTGAGCCGCAAGTATGTGCATCCACCAGCCGTGCTTATCCGAACTCCGCCAAGCCCCGAAGTCCCAATGGTGCATGTCCAATCAGTGAAGGACAGGGCAAGCCGGAAAGATCACCGATTTTACCCACCGAAAAAGAAACCCACGGTCATGTCCGAAATCCAGAGCCCCAGCCTACAGAAAACCCGCGAGCAGCCTCCGCTCACCAAAACCCAACGAAGAAGAGCCGACCGCCAGAAGAATCAGACAGCCGACCCGTTCCGTGGCATCAACTCCGTATCCCGGAACAACACCAGACCTTTCACCATCCAAAATAGGGGCAGAAGTATTGACGTGACTCCCAACGACGCCGGGACCGAAGCATTATTATCGTTCCAGGGTAGGAACAAAGTTGTACCGATGGAGCTGTGGGAGTGTTAAGACGAGCGGGTTTGATTTTTTTTTATTACAATAATAGAACGATTATTATTTTCTCTCTCAGGATAGGTATAAGGTATTTTGTTGAAATTTTTTTTATAACGTTTAAGAAAAAAAAAGAAGAAAAGAAAAAAAAAACAAAAAAAAATATATTAAAAAAAAAAAAAAAAAAAAAAAAAAAAAAAAAAAAAAAAAAAAAAAAAAAACACGAAACAAAAAAAAATAATAAAAAGAAAAAAGAAGGACAGGATTTAAGTCCCTCAAAACAGAAAAACATATACGAACTCTTCCAGTCAATGCCGGAGGGCGTTGAGACGAGAGGGTTCTCGTCTTTCTAAGAAGGGGGGATCTGTGACGAAGCGTCACAATTTTCCCAAAACACCGCACCAAAACACTGTACGTGTTTGTTTTTTTTTATTAAATTGCCCACGCGCAATTAGATCCCACACTAAAAGTTTATTCCAAGGCCAAATATTGCTTGCCGCTTAGTTTGTGTGCATTTCCTTATGGGGAAATGCATTGCCAATAGCCAGCCTATTTTTGTATGGAATATTATCATTGCCTTACAATTCACACTTACTTATAGTAGGAAAATCTATGAATAGGAGTGAATTAATTGCGATAAGTGAGAAAAAGATTTACGGGCTTTTATGCCTTAACGTACATTACTTTTTCTCTTCCCTTTGACTTCGAAAAGGCATTCGATCGACAACCACGAGATCTGATATGGGTGGCCCTCAGACACCGAGGAGTTCCTGAAGCCTATGTGCGAATAATTATGGACATGTACGAGGGAGCAGTTACAAAAGTGAGATGCCCAGCTGGAGTCACCGAAGAATTCCAAATAACAGTAGGTGTACATCAGGGAAGTGTTTTGAGTCCACTGCTCTTTATTGCTGTTCTGGATTATTTGCTCGAAGGAAAAGTAACGGACAATAAAGTACAACAATTATTCTTTGCTGACGATGGAGCCATCATAAGCGAGGATCCTACATCCCTGCAACGAGCACTTGACGTTTGGATTGATGTTCTGGAAGGAAATGGGTACCGTATTAGCGCTAAAAAGACTGAATACCTGTGCTGCCCTTTTTCTGATCCAGACAAGCCTATTCCAGACATTTATTTGAATGGAAATGTGCTTCCCAAGTGTGAAAAGTTTAAATATCTGGGATCTATGATCAATAGTGAAGCATCTTGTGATGACGACATCAATCATCGAGTAAGCGTAGGGTGGATGAAGTGGCGAGAAAACTCCGCTATCTTCTGTGATCGAAAAATGCCCCCTAAGCTGAAGGGAAGACTCTACACAGCAGTTGTCCGTCCAGCTCTGACATACGGTTCACAATGTTGGACAATGTACAAAAAGTATGAGAGCAAATTGACGGCAGCCGAAATGAAGATGCTTCGGATGACAGCAGGAGTAACAAAGCTTGATCGAATTAGAAGTACTAAGATCCGTGGAAGCCTTCATGTCAAAAGTACCATCTTGGACAAAATTCAGCACGACCGGCTCAGTTGGTATTGTCATGTTCAAAGGAGAGATCCGCAGAACCCCGTCAAAAAGGCAATATCGTACAACGTTTCAACAAATTCGCGACGAAAAAGAAAAGGCAGGCCAAAACACTCCTGGTACAAGCAAATGCAAAAACAGCAGCATTTGGTTGGCCTCAGACATGGAACAATCCAAAACCGGGAGGCTTGCCGACGATTTCTGAGGTCAACGCGGCGTACCCCACAGGCGGATCACTAGTGTGAAGCAGCAAAGTGGGAGAGTTGTGATCGCTTCAAGATCACTACTCGTAACGCCGAAAATGAAGAAGAAGAAGAAGAAGACTTTTTCTCTTCCCCAATTTCGACTTTCATAGTCTACTTTCTAAGGGAATTACATTGAGGTGGTTTATTTGGCCGCTCGTGTAAGTTCTTCTTGCTTCGATCTCCGTCTAAGGGAGTTACATTGAGGTGGTTTATTTGGCCGCTCGTGTAAGTTCTTCTTAAATTAATCTCCGTCTAAGGGAATTACATTGAGGTGGTTTATTTGGCCGCTCGTGTAAGTTCTTCTTAATTTAATCTCCGTCTAAGGGAATTACATTGAGGTGGTTTATTTGGCCGCTCGTGTAAGTTCTTCTTAATTTAATCTCCGTCTAAGGGAATTACATTGAGGTGGTTTATTTGGCCGCTCGTGTAAGTTCTTCTTAATTTAATCTCCGTCTAAGGGAATTACATTGAGGTGGTTTATTTGGCCGCTCGTGTAAGTTCTTCTTGCTTCGATCTCCGTCTAAGGGAATTACATTGAGGTGGTTTATGAATTTGGCCACTCGTGTAAGTTCTTCTTAATTTAATCTCCGTCTAAGGGAATTACATTGAGGTGGTTTATTTGGCCGCTCGTGTAAGTTCTTCTTGCTTTTTGGGCGTCTTTAAGAACCGACCTATTCGTTGCGGTTTCATTTGGCCGAGCGATTAGGTTTCCTTTACTACGATCGACATCATTCATTCAAAGAGGAAATCCCATCCCCACAACCGTAGACTATTACTACGAAATCCGCCGCCGCCGACAGAGTGTTTTGCCTCCGAGTAGACGCATACACTTCCTACGAAGTCCGCCAACGCCGATGAATTGTTCTGCCGTTCCCAGGAGTTGAAGTGAATCCAGAGAAGAAATCAACGCAGGCACTTCCCACGTAGTCCGCCGCCGCCGATATATTGTTCTGCCGACCACACTCCGCAGACTTTGGTTACGAAATCCGCCGCCGCCGACAGAGTGCCCTGCCTAAAGCAGACAGACGTTTACCATTGATAGATTGATAGTTAGAAGTAACAGTTGCTGCGACCTATACACCTGAGGGATCTAACATCGCTACCCCGAGAAGAGGAGGCGTCCCGGAGACCAGCGCCAGAACCGAGCCCTTAGCCAGACCGGGACAACCACTATTTTGAATCAGAGTAAAAACTTGTATATAACATTGTAAACCAAATCCTGAGAGAATTGAGAAAAATAGAAATAAATAAATATAGACTTATCTAAACTGTATCCGACCGTCTCCTCGTTTTCATTTAAGAAGCTGGACCGCCGAAGCCCAAGTCTTACGAAGCTTCCTTGGGTAGACCCTGGACACCCTGAGTATACCCCAGCCTAGGTAAAAGAAGCATCACAATAGTTCAATTTTTACCGGGAGGAATACTTTTTGGTGGGCTCAGAATAAAGCTTTTAATGTATGCAGACGACATTGTCATTCTTGCAGAAACATCAAACATGATGCAAATGATGATAAACAAGCTAGAACAATATTGTTCTCATTGGAATCTGGAGGTTAATACCAGGAAAACCAAAATAATGGTCTTCAGAAACGGAAATGGGCGATATGCAAGGAACGAGAGATGGACGTGGTTAGGCGAAGAACTTGAAAACGTCAACGAGTAAAAATACCTTGGCTTTATTATAACACCACAAGTCTCATTTAAAAGACATTTGCAGGGAAAATTAATAGAATCCAAACGTGCAATTAACACCAGTTGGGGAGGAGTTATAGGGTCAACCAATGTAGCATCAAGTGCTAAATACAAAATTTTTGAAGCGGTGGCAAGATCCATAATGTGCTACGCTTCTCAAATTTGGGGAATCTATGATTATGAAGAAGTCGAAAAACTCTTAAGGTCTTCTCTTTATTAAAAAAATTTTCAGACTTCCACACAATACACCGAGTTACATGCTTCACCTGGAAACGGGGCTACCACCACTACACATTTACACTTTAAGTCTTCACTTTGCCTACATCTCTAAGGTCATGTCACTTCCCAGCAATCGCCTCCCAAACGTAGTTGCAAAACATCTGCGAGACAGAAATCTTCAGTGTTTTGGCGAATGGACGAGACTCGAAAACCAATATAATATTACACTGTGGGCAGGAGATACAGTTATAAATAAAAGAACCCACGATATAATAACAAAAATAGAACAACACTCCATGAGAGCTTTTAAGTTGAAATGCGAACAGAGCAAAACAAGAAGCAGTTACAAGCAGCTAAACCACGAACTCAGAGAGGTGAACTACTTTAATGACAGATATAGCCTGGGTATGATTTCAACCCTTTTCAAAGCAAGAGGCGAACTTTTACCTTTGAATTACCTGCCGTACGTAAACGTCGACAACGTGAACTGCTCTCTGTTCAACCTAAGGACAAAAGAAGATATTCGTCATTTTATCGGCATCTGCCCAATACTTAACGAAATACGGTTATCGCACTGGGGAAAGATCACCCTGTCAGTGGAAGAATCTTCCCGAGTACTTGATGGAGAAAATTGGAATACTCTATACTCATACCTGAAAACTGCGCTCAAATATCGTACACAAATAATTAACGAAGCTTTTTAAGATTTATTTTTTTCTTTAATTAAATTTTTTCCTTTAATTTTGTGATAAAATATATACAAATAATGAATTAGATATTCTTTTGAAAAATTTTATAACTCTCATTTTTCGGCTGACGGCACTTCAAGCCAATGCTTATATTGTGAAAATTGTAAAAAAAAAAATATGAAAGCTTAATAAACAAATCACTATTAAGAAACTAACTTGACACCTTTCAACTAACACATGTTGAAGGTGACGTTTCGTGTGTTTTTTTTTTTCTTTAATTTCGTGTTGTTTTGTCTAAATTGTGTAGAAATAATTATCGCGAGTGTTTAATCGTTGTATTTTATTTGTTTAAATGCAATTATTTATAAAATTCGAGTGGTGAAGTGCGATTCAAATGTGTTTTCCCCTTACAGGTTATAAACATAACCTGTGGTGTATTAAATGTTTAGTTTTTGTTCTTAAATGTGTGTAGTTTTAGTTTATACTTGGTTGACTTTGTTGTGTGTTTATTAATACACATTAAATATGTTTTAAAAGTGTTTTCTTTTTCCCTACAGCTTAGTTGAGATGGTTTATGATGGCGGTGCTTCGGTGGGCAAGACCAAAGACCAGCTGGATATTGGCAAGGTGCCGAATTTTGTTCTGGTAGGTGAGTATCTTTTATACATCTTAAATATATATTAATCAATTTTCCCTTTTGCAGGTTTTTAGCTTTTAAGTACATATATATATTAGGTACATAATTCATGTAAATTTGTTACTGTTTTTTTTTATTTGTTATTGTTTTGAGCTGGTGAGTGAACAGCTAGCGACGACTCGAACGAGCTTGAGAAGACTCGAACAGTTATATATTGGTTGGAGTATATTGTCGCTATGGTTGACCTGAACGCTGAGTACCTTCACAGTACGCTGCTCCTCTTCCCTTTCATTATCAACAGGTTGATGTGGGGCATCGAATACCAATTGATAACGTAGAAATTCTGGACCAGTCAAACATGGCTCCAATGACTTCAGTTCCGACGGAAGCACACCTCTGGACGCCATATCAGCTGGGTTATGATGCGTTGCAACATATCCTCAGCAATCGATCCCCACTAGCCGCTGGATTTCTGTCACTCGGTTGGACACGAACGTGGTTCATCTAGCGGGAGTGGAATTTATCCAGGCTAGCTAAATAAATGAATCGGTTCAAGCATACGTTTTGACATCGGGGATGGCCAAAATCTCCTTGGTGTACTGCACCAATTGCGACAGAACAACAGCACCACAAAGCCCCAAACGGGGAAGAGTAATCGTCCGCTGATTTGGTGCTACTTTCGCCTTTGACAAAAGAAGGTTGATATGGATGTTGTCATCGCTATCTAAAAATCGAACGTACACCGCTGCTCCGAAAGACTTCATAGACGCGTCACAGAAACCGTGCAACTCTATCGCCTTGTTGTTTTTACTCATCTGGGTGCACCGTGGAATTCGAAGCTTCTCGATCTGAGGAAGTTCTCGATGAAAAGGTTCCCAGTTTTTCCTCAACACTGGTGGAATCGGATCATCTCAATCACAGCGGATTTCCCAGAGTCTCTGCATCACAAGTTTTGCCGTGATGATGCACGGCGATATCCAGCCAAGTAGGTCAAACAATTTGGCAATTGTCGACAAAATTGACCTTTTTGTTGTTGCTTCCTTTGATGGCTGCAGGTTCTGATAAGAAAAATGGTCATTCACAGGAAACCATTTCATGCCGAGCGTCTTGTCATGCTCCGACGTATTGAAAGTCAGTTCAAAATCTAACTCACGGTCTTGGACCGTAATATCATCCACGAGTTCCTTGACGTCCATTTTCGTAGGTGGAAGCCTGCAGACGCCAAAAGTTGCCTTGCCTCGTCGCGATATAGGCGTGCCTCTTCGACGGAGTCCACACCACTGATGAGGTCGTCATCGTACATGTCCTCACGGACAAGCTTCGCCCCCTCCTGAAAATTTCCACTTTCGTCCTCAGCAACTCTCTTCAAAATCTTGATACCAAGATATGGTGCACTAACTGTCCCGAAAAAGACCGTATTCATTTTGAAGATTCGTAGTGGCGAAACCTTCTGCTCTCTTTACATTATCAGCTGGTAGTATCCATCTGGGAAACAAAGCTAGATTTTCCGATACATTTTCTCAAAGTCGGCCGCGAATGTGACAGGATGAGCCCGCCATTTAAGTACGAGATCTTTGATACTCAACTGCAATTTTGGACCCACAAGAAGACGGTCGTTGAGGGATTTTCCATCCAAAGCCTTCGCCGCTGCGTCAAACACTACTCTCAGCTTCGCAGTGGAGTTAGCTTCCTTAAACACCGTGTGATGCGGCAAGAAATAATGGAATGAGTCTGCAAAACTACATCATTTGCATCAATCTCTTCTTTCCTCGTTTTTCAAGATGAAAAAAGCCGGAAGGCGCTCTGTCGACTCGATCCCATCGCAGGAACGCCGCCACAGTGTGTAATTTTGCCAATCTAGCGGAACTTTATTCGCTGAGTGTTTGAATGACTTGGGGTTTATTTAAAAATGTTTTTTTACTGTATATTATGGTAATTTGATGATACTTAATAGTTTTCCTGAGTCTTAGATGCTGTATTTCTTATGCATTTGGACAATTTGTGGATGTCGTTTTTTGATCGGTTTAAAATATTATAAGACTTTATCTCAACAGTGTTATTTTTATGTTTTAACTTTGTTAGCTTTGTTTTTAAAAAGCTGAATAGTTTATCTAATATTAATTAACATTTTATGGAGAGCTAAGAATGGAAAAAAAAGCAACAGACAATTAATTAAAGGTCTTCTCTGATTTATTTATTTTTATTTGATTATTTCTATTTCTATTTTTTTAAATAAATTACTAGAACTATAAATTCTCTGTGTCTCAGCTTGAAGGCTTGAGATTTGTAGCCATCAATTATGTAATACGTTCTGATGCGAGTGAGCTGCAGTTTCTACTAAGCTTTGTACAGCTTCGGCTAGAAGGTATGGATCCGAGGGAAGTAAAAACCTGTTAATCACATAACAATTTAAGTTTGCATTGAAAATTTTCGAATGAAATGCGCTCGAAAATAGCTCTTTCAGCTACTGTCGCATGTCCTTATATTGAAATTTGCTCACTTTGGTATTTAAAATAAGCAAAGGGGCTTCTTCCTGTGTTATTATTTTCTTGTCCATTTCTTGACCTGATCTAGCCTTTTTGGTTTGTGAGGGTCTTTGAGGAGTACAATTCGCAAGCTCTTTTACTAATTTGGCTGCATCTACCTTGCCAGCAGATTTCATTCTGATTTGGCTGCAAACGCGATATCGCCTTGAGCTTTTGAACCAAACAATTCCATAACTTTAAGGTTTTGGACTCTTATGGCGCACTGTTCGAATGATTTCGCCTATTTGCACCTGAGCAAGTTGAAGGAACATCTTCAATAAAGTTTTCTGGTAGCTTTGCATCCTTACACAACCAAACTTCATTCGCCTTAGCAAATTTTTCTATATTTCGTTCACTTCGTTCCCACCTGTTCAGTATTTTGCTACATAATGAGCTCACATATGTTTGGAGCACTCTAAGAACGTTGTATATGTCCTCTATACCAAATACATTCATTATCTGTTCTGATATTTTTATTGAGACTCTCTATTGCAAAAATTCTCCATACGTCAAAAATTTCTGAATTTTTTTTTTTTGCTACATACCCCTATTGAAAAAAAAATTTGTATGGGGTCAGCAGAAAGAAGCAAGAAAACTAAACGATTTCTAACACAGAATATACTAACGGAGATTTTAAGCCCAATATCTCGACGGATACATGAGGATACACAAAACACCAAAAAAAAATATCACATTTTATGTCTTCCAACACAAATTTTAATTTTTTTCGTTGTTGTGCAAAAAAAAAAAAACTTTTTACTCTGAGAACTTCTTAGATGTCAACAAAAATAAATAAAATAAATTTGAGGTGCACAACTAACTACTTACGTAACCACGATGCTAACAACTTGATAAGAAAAAAGCAATGAATTTAAAAAAAATTTTTGCTTCAACAAAGCTGATGTTTGTGGTGTTGTCGAACGGTAAATACAGATATTTTCTTGTTTTTGATTTTGGATTGTTAATACTGGAGGTTTTAGCTTTCATATGATACCAATTTGGTTACATTTGGAGAACACTTATTTTTCATTAAAGTTCCGCTAGATTGGCAAAATTACACACTGTGCGCCGTCGCCTTTGAAAGGCAGCTTTATATCGCCCATCAGGTAAGCGTTTTGTATATCGGTCAAAATGGTCGTCACAAGCCATGTTTTCTTCTGTTTCCAGATTATGAAACGGGGTTTCCTCGATCTCCCAAAACTTGCCCAGTTGAGAGTTCAGGTCTGCAAACTGCACAAAACTTCTATCTTCTACTGCAACCTTGCCCAAAACTATCCATCCAAGCTCAGTTTTTTGGGCTATGGGACCGATACCATCCTCAGGTCGCGTTACGTCCGGCAAAAGGATTTGCGCACTAGCATTACTTCCCAGTAGTAAATCGATGATGGGTGCAGGTTCGTAGAGATGAGGATCTGCTAACGAAAGACCCTTGAGGTGGTGCCATTTGCCGTGTATCACTCGTTGGGCCGGGAGAATGATAGTCAGTGACTTGAAAACCAAAGCCTGGACGGCCGTCTCCATTCTGCTGCTCGTGCCTTTACTACTGCCGTTGCTAGAAGCACCTGGTGATGACCATCACCATGCGTTGCGTTCTTTGTTCCTAGACGCTGCACCAAGCTCCTGCTGCCCTACAACCTCAAGTGTCCGGAACCTCGTCTCCAAAACTTCGTTAACTCCTTAAAACTCGGTAAGTCTTTCCGGTTAACTAATTTTTCTTCCCACAGTTTTTGGCTCGTACTGGGAAGTTTCTGGAGTAAAAGCCAAATCAACACCGTATCCCATTCCGTTCTCCATCCACATCCATGTTCTCCAGCTCAATAACACATACCCGGATGGTGTACAACAAATCACGAGGACCCGACGCAGTTTCGCGACTCAAGGATGGCTGACCGAACATATGCTGCATTTCTATGTGCACCAGAATGCGCTTGTGGTCATATTTGTCCTTCAAAAGCTCCCAAGCTTTGTCGTAACTAGCTGCTTCCACCGATAGGTTTTGCAAAAACCGTTCTGGATCACCCACCAAACAAGACTGTATTAAGTGCAGCTTGTCAATTTCATCTATTGACTTGTTTTAATGCACTATAACATGAAATTTGCCCTGGTAAGCTCTCCAGGTGGTGTACGAACCATCAAACTTCGGAAATCGAATCATGGAAGACTTACACCCGAATGCGACGTTGCAGCAACAGCGGCAGTATCAGTGGGTGGAGCACCCGTATTTACTTCTACTGCTCTCGCTGTAGCACACTTATCCAAGGTATCCACCAACTCAGCACGGTATTCAAAATATAGCTCATTAATTCATTCGTACACCACCATTAATTCTTCCCTTTTCAGGTTTTCTTCCAGCATCCCAGCACCGAAAATCGCTTCGTGATAGGATTTTGCTACGCCATATCCGCTTCCAGCATCGACCAATGACCTGACACATATGCTTTCACTTTACGGTCCTTTGGCGACTGTTTTTAGTTCGTAAGATCCTTAATAACCTTATTAAGGAGCATTGTTTGCAGTATTTCAAATTCTTATTCTGAGCCATTTTTGTAATGATTTTTTTACTTTTATAGATATAAAAAGTAATCGACAAGTTTACAACACGCAACAAGTAAAACTTACTGCCTTTTCAGGACCTGCTGCCGTCTATATAAAGATGTTCACCAGAGTCTCCGCTGGGGGTTAATTATTCGTAGAATAAGTTTTAGCTTTACACAAAAAAGTTTTAATCTCGATTTGAGTCTATTATAAGCTACGTGAAGCTAATTATTTAAAAACACGTGAGTTATCGAATCAAATTATTCGCACTTAATTTTATATATGTCTATATATGAATCGTAAATTGGATATAATTCGCGCTCACACACTTTATTTTCACACACTTTAATTGTTTATAATGTTAATTGTTCGTTAAAAAGGTTCGAAAACCCCAAATGATATTTTCTATATTCGAAAATATCAAAATATCAAAAAATTTTACGTAGGAATGTTTAATGAAAATAATCAATCTTAAATAGTCCATAAGTACATCTATGAAAAGAAATTCCGTCTGCGGACAGACCATGGTGCTCTGAACTGGCTGTTGAACTTCAAAAATCCAGAAGGTCACGTCGCAGATGGATAGAAAGATTGAAGACTTATGACTACCAGATTCAACACCGCAGAGGAAAGCTGCACTCAAACGCCGACGCATTATCCTGAAGACCTTGCAAAGTGATTTGCAAGCATTGTAGGCGGCAAGAAGACAAAGAAATTACTACCGCTCAGCGTCTAAAAGCTGACCCCATATGCGGATGGAGCAATATGGAAGTGAGGACTGCTCAACAGGAGTACCCAGATATCGAACCCATTCTCGCATGGAAAGAAAATGAAGAGAAACCTGAATGGGGAGACATCTGTGACAGGAGTCCAGTTCTCAAAGCCTATTGGGCACAGTGGGAGTCACTATATGTGTAAGAAGGTGTCCTCAGGCGAAGATGGGAGTCCGCTGACGGTAAATCATATGTGATGCAGCTGATCGTACCGCAATCGAAAGTCAGTGAAGTTCTTCGGGAGATGCACGACGGACCTTCTGGAGGCCACCTGGGAGTTAACAAAACACTGGAGAAGGTGCGACATCGGTTCCACTGGTTACATGTTAGAGATGATGTGGAGAAGTGGTGCCGAACATGTGACAAGTGTGTTGCAACCAAAGAACCTGGTAGGTTTGATAGTTGGGGGTCTGAAGTCCAGAATTTTGTATTTCCTCGTAAAGAAAACTATTTTTTTTGGATTGATGTTCAGACCACAATCTACAGCCCAATTGTTAAGCTTGTAAAGTGCTGTTTGCAACAGCTCAACTAGGGTTTGTGGGGCTTGCCTGAAACGGCAATTGCTACATCATCGGCATAGGCTATGGCTTTGAAACCTTTGTTCTTTAGGTCGATTAACAATTTTTTAACGACCAGGTTCCAGAGTAGGTACTGTGATAGAACTTCTCCCTGCGGGGTTCCTCTATTGGCCATTCTGCATGTTTTGTAGTTCCCCAATTCGGAACTTATAATTCTGCTGCTGAGCATTGTTGCTATCATGTTCTTGATTTGTTCTTCTATGAGCAGCCCATCAAGAGCATTAGTGATTGCTGTATTGTTGACATCGTTAAAGGCACTTTCTTTCTATAGGAATGCGACGAGAGAGTATTCTTTGTAGTGCAGGGATTTTTCAATGGTGCAAACCAGAGAGTGGAGTGCAGTTTCCACTGTGTAGGCATGTTGCGCCTTTGAGATCAGACTAGGTTTAATTTCTTGTCTTAAGTGTATGTCAATCATTCTTTCAAGTGTTTTAAGGAGGAAGGATGATAGACTAATAGGTCTTAAATTTTTTGGATTTACATGGGAACTTTTTCCGGCTTTGGGTATGAAGACGACCCTAGCTTCTCTCCAGGCCTTGGGAATATAAGCGTAGCTGATGCATCCTTTCACGATCATCTCTAGGTTAAAGATAATGATGTCTGAAACCTGCTGCAGCTCCGCAGGGATGATTCCGTCAGGCCCTGGTGATTTATAAAGTTCAAAGCGGTTTTTTGCCCATA